>CM070537.1:45721481-46321481 GCA_036346415.1 Raddia guianensis
CTGTATCATATTCCGGATAGGAAATTAGTTTCCCAATGGATTCTGATTTATGTACATTCTGAGAAATGCCATCCCCTTGACTGTATAGCCTCTCCATCAGATGCTGCTTGGCTTTTTCGTAGGAGAAAGAGCTGACACCATGAGTGGCATCATTTCCCGTGCCACTTCCACTATTTTCAGGGTTTGTTTCCTTGTCACCTCTACAAGGTTGTTCAGTTCTCTCACAGTCAGAAGAATCAGTGCTTGCTGAACTTGTCGACATGATTTCAACAAGATATTGTTTTGTTGAATCAGGCTGCTGAAAAGCACTACTCAAGGTATCCTTTCCATTGTCGCAAATGGCAAGTCTTAGCCTCCTTCTAAGTTCTCTAAGAGAGAAGTGGCAAGCAGGATTATCACAGTCGAACTGATTTTGCAAATTGGTGTGATTCGATAGTGGTGACGAAGTTGCACTACTTGAGATGAGACCACTCTGACTTTTTGCGGGCGTTGGTTTCAAGATTACTATTCTACTAAGGCCACGAGAACTTTCATTTAACTTCGGTGCTATCCTCCTGACTAGCTTATCCTCTTTCAGGAAAGAATTATGCCTTCTTTGCGCTTTACAAGAAGAAATGTCAGACTGCGCTAAACTGTTAGTCATACCTTCCAATTTAGTTTCTTCATCGGATTCTGTCAGTTCTAACTTGGGACTTCCAAGTGACAAGTAGAGGTTCTGAAGGCATTGTAACAACCTTGAACTTGGGTCTTGCAGAAGCATCAGAAACAACTCTTTGTTTGCGCTCAGAAGCTGTAGTGCGTCAACAAATTGTTTGGACCTAGCTTCACTGCTGCTAGTAACGTATTTTGCGTATGTGGATTGATGGTTAATTACTGCTTCTGCCACGTCTTCTAGTGCTTTCTCAATACTAGAGGGGATCCGATTGAGATATGCACCAGCATCAATATTGTTATCTTCGTCAATTGAATTGGAAGCATGGCCTGTTTCTACAACATTGCCAATCCCTCGGCTTTCATTATGATTTCTGTATATTTCCATGAGACTTGCTGCCAAGTTTAGGTCAATTTCAGACCCTTCAGGCAGATTCACGGACTTCAAATCATCAGAGCATACCCCAAGTATGCTACTTTGCATTTCCTTCAAAGGCTGTGTGCCACTGGCCATCTCTTCTTCCATCAGCGCTTTAATACTTGCCCTACCAGCATAAATCTTTCCGTCCTCATGGTTTTTGTCATTCTGTAAAAGTCAATTAATTTGTGTTAAGATGATTGTATCCATAGTTATCTTCAAAAGGTTAGATTTGTTTTCACAATTTTAGCAAAAAAAAAAAATCTGCACATTTGATAGACAATATACTATAGCCTTTTCTGTCCTATTATATTTGGCAAGAGTTGTTGTGTTATGTACTTAAATATTTGTATTAAAAATGCTTAAAAACCAAAACGTTTCCAAAGCTATCATAGTTTTTATACTTTATAGAGCTGTGTACTTGCTTCATAAGATCGTTTATTGTTTCTGCAAGTCAAGAGCTACAAATAAATGTTCAGACTCTGCAGAACTAAGAGTATATCTCAACATTACCCAAAACTGTTAATAAAAGACAAAATGGTGCGCGCAGGAAGCAGAAATAACATCACTGTGCTTGTGTAGTACAAGCAGAATAGGATGGTAGATAAAACTATCTAGCAAGAATTAACTGGTTAAATTAAGTAACTGAACTTTCTTCTTTTTTTTTTGTTGACGGCAAAATTTACAGTTATTCCGTCATTTTCTCATTGATTTGTTAGAGAAAACACATGACATGAGTTTCACACTCGGTATATGGAAAAAAGGACAAAATAAATTTCAAATTGTTGATAACTTACATCAGCAGGTATGATCCCATTGAGATCTTCAGAATTTTTTAGGTCACTTCTGCCTGCATGAACCACAGTTTTTACTACCAGCAATATCATGGATCAGATAATTAATTAATAAAAATAGCTGAGACTGCTCAGGTGCGACTAAGGTCTTCCTTTTGTTATCAGGAAATTAAATAAATGCTAAATTTCCTCACCTGAATATCTACTTATCCCATGGATACCATCTGAAAGAAGTTTTGGATTGCGACGGAAATCAAAAATGCGAATCAGCCCTGACATACATCCCATTTGGACATTTTCGGACTTGCGTCGCTGTTTGTAACTCTTCTTTGCCATAGAGAACATGGTAAGATAATGTTGCTTCTGATCACTCTCTTCAGACAAGCTTACAACATGAATGCAAAAAACAACAGTATCAGAACAAAGTAGTGCATAAAGGCAGTGCTCCTGCCAATGCTTCAAAAAAGAGAGAGAGAATAGAAAGTTGTGTGGCAAGTACAATAATATCTAAAATACAAACTGCAATGAAAGCATCAATTTTTCTACTCTCTAAACTACTCAATAGTTGCTCATGATATCTTCCAACTACTAATAGTTGCAGAATCTACTTCCATAAACAGTGCAGTTGTCCCTAAGGACCCTAACTACCAAAGAAAATGAAAGAAAACAAAATAAACAATGAAGATAAAAAAGGTTGTGTTGGAACCCATGGATGCAAATGTCGGTTCGAAGGTGCATTAATCGTTTTAAAAAAAAAGCTCGGAGCTGCATCATTGATGTTTAAAACACACTATATCATAAGGTCAACCATTGTTACAAACACTGGCAGGACCACCCCTGCTACAGGAATTTCATAGCGACTGAATATTTCAACCCCCCCTCCTTTCCTGATAAAGAAAATAACAATTACTGTGTCGGCCTGAGGAGCCCAGAATCTGATATTTGGATCAAGAATCTTCCAACAAACTAAAAACATTTACCAAATTAAAAAACTGTAAATTATCATTAAAAACTGAAGGCGCCGGGTTATGGAAGAACTAAAGAAAGTTGGGTCATATGCAAATGAACAAACTGCACAAATTAGCTAATTTACCTGTGGGTAAATAAGCAAGGTGGCACCTTTAGGACTGTCCTTACATAATGCCCTGCTGAATTATCTTCGTTACCTTTTCTGCGCCTCGTTGTCTCTCCTCTTGAACAGAAAACCCAACAAATGAAGCCTGAATCCTCAGAGATAACTCAAAATCAAATCTTTGGTCTTCAGCAATCAACAAACTTAGGGAAGACAGGCAGGCACGGATTGGAATGATCTGATAGCCCAAGAAGGCACCCTTCTTGTAATTGCAGTGCTTCCGCGGTTTCCACAAGATGCACAGGCTTGGAATTCACGTCGAAAATTGAGAAACTTGGCAGGAAGGAATATCTCAGAAGGATCCGATCACGCAAAAGAAAAGAAGAGAGAAGAACCGCATTCCAGATTTTTTTAAATTTTGCCTTTATTCCCGTTGGTGTTCACCCAAACATGCAGACCACACCGTAAAGCTTCGACTTTCAGGCTCCGGGCCAATCCAGAATCTCACAAGCAAGAAAGACTGGTGTCCCAGAACAATCTCAGAACCAAGAGCCACAGAAAAGAACACGCTTCCCCCTCCGATCCTCCGTCTCTTCTCAGCAATTAAACCCTCAAAACACGCAGATACCAGGACCAAGAACGAATTCTCCGGGCCCCAAATGCGGAAACAAATAGCAAATAGAATGAATGCTCGCGGTACAAAAACTGCCCCTTTTCACAGCACCATCTGAGCGGGACAGTGGGAATCAGAAAATCTAGTTGCCTTTGCCGATCCTTCCTTCCTCCGTATCCTTGCAGTTGCAGGAACAGGACCATGCGTCGCGGAGACACATGCACTAATCCTTCTTGGCAATCGAGAGGCTTATTGGGACGTGGGAATGGGATACCTTGCTCTCTGCAGCTGCGCCAACCTCTGCCCCTACCACCGTCTCTCTCGTAGCCCCACCCTCTCTCTCTCTCCCCCCACTTAATGAAGGAAGGAGAAGGTAGGATTTTGGAGGGTGGTATGTGATCCCCTGTACTTATGATTTTGAAAAAGGCGATTTGGATTTGATATTTGTCTCTACTTTGGTCTTTCCCTCTTTTTCTACGTCACCGCGGCTCGATCAACCTGCCGAGCACGTAGCGGGGGTGGCTAGAAAAAGGCTGGAGAATAGAACAGAGATTTGTTCTTTTTTGACAACATCTTTTTTTTTCTAAGAAAAATCAGGAATTTGACGCATGCAACCCTCAACACTTCGTTAACCTATTTCTTGTTTTGGTCAATTTGGACCTAGATCCACACACACACACCAAAACATCAAGGATGGCAAAAGGTGGTCTAACCTGGACCTCAACACCGCTTCGAACCAGAGAGGGGGGGAGAGAGAGGAGATTCGGGCTATTATACCGACCTTGCGGGGCAGTTGTATTTTTGACACTCTTAACATTGACCCTTACCATTTTTCCAATCTGTCCGTCATAAACACAGATGGACCCACATGTCATAGATACAAAGTGATAAAATGATAAGACGTCATCCAATAGAGTGACAAAAATGCAATTTTTTGCTAACCTTGCGGAACCACGAGGAAGTGGGCAACCACCATTGCACTCATCATCGTGTCCTGCCGTTATCAAGAGCAACAAACACCGTCGCCAGGGAGGACGAACTTGCAAAGATGGTTGGGGCAGGAAGAAGCGTCGGTGCTGCCACCGGGACAGATCGGGACTCTAGCCACCACTGTTGTGGCCTAGATTTGGGCCATCTGGCCACCATGTCCCACGATAGGGAGCTTGCATGTCGTGGTAGATGGCAGTGAGCTCGCGTAGAGAGAGAGAGAGAGAGAGAGAGGAGGAGGAGGAGGAGGAGGAGAGGGTCCGAGGGAGAGGAAGAGTGGGGGATTGGGGTGGAAGTAGCTTGTCTTGGAGACGCCGAGTCGGGTGAAACTAGGTTAGGGTTGCATGAGTTTTGAGATAGTGATGACCATTGATTAAAATCTAGCAATGGGGATCGGAGCGGGGCAAGGGTCGACCCGGATCTAACCCCGGGTGAAACCAGGGACTTACCCGAATCGGGTTGGATCCATATCTAGATTTCATTAAGAAGATATGTACCAGCATGGTGCCAATATTACAATAGTTTTTTCCTTTAGCTTTAAATAGGTATTGCTGTCTTTTTTAGATATTAAGTGTTTCTTTTATTTAAAAGAATTTTGAAGGGAAAGAAAGGAGGAATTCAAAGAAAAAACTAGCACGGCATCAGCTCTACCAATCAATTAGGTGTTAAAAGAAAAAAATTATAGAATCAATCGTGTAAGGAAATTTCATAGGATTAAAACAGTTATATGTTGAAGAATTCCAAGTATGATAGCTAAACCCCTTTTTTTACATTATTGAAGTATCCTAATACAACTCTCCCTCTCTCAATCTATGAATCCATGTTTTTCCGATTTAATGCACACAGACATATTTGAGCAATTCTTATGGATTTCAATCTTGCAAGATTCAACATATCTAGACATTCAATCAAATGGATTTCAATCTTGCAAAATTCACTGTATCTAGACATTTCAATCCAATGTTCTTCTATTTCGGTGTGTTAGCAATCCTGAAAAAAAAAACCCCCATGATTCTTATCTTCGTGTGGGCATGTCCAGTAGATCATAACTTATGACGATCCACTGCTGCAGCAAATAAGTTAGAAAAGAGAAAAATGTAGATGAATAATAAAAATAAAGTGTAAATAGTAGCTAAATAGTGCTTGAGTTGTCTTAAATTAGGACCCATCGGTGATAGCCTAGTGGAGAACTGGAGATTAGTCATGAATTTGCTGTGATAGACCTATTGTATAGATATGCACTTTAAACCTTTGATTAAAAATAAAGATTTCATTAAATATAAAATCTTAATTTATAACATATAATAATTGAACAGCAACTCAAAACAACTTATCATTGTTATGCTGGTCTTTAGCGCATGTTCAAGCTTCAAAAGGCCATCCACGTGGTTTGGCAGCACGTAATTTAAACAAAATTTTACTTAGCAACACGTTGAAGGTTATGATAAAAATTAAGGTCTTATTCTTTTTAGCGTAAAGTTGAGTTGAGTTTTACAGTAGCAATTTTTGTTATTTTTATATAGCCTACATGCTGTAGTAATTTGTAACAATTCTTTTGAGTCTTTTAGTAGTTTTTCTCAAAATTGTAAAACTATTTTTTTATTTTTTTAGAATTATTAGACCACTTTTTGAGAACTTTCAATTTTTATTACAATAAAACTCAACTTTACTTAATGCTGAAAAGAACAAAGCCTAAATACGTACTACAAAAAACACATGGGCAACTACTCCATTGGTTACAAGCTTCACTCAGATAACTGCTGGTTAATCACATAGGTACAAATTCTTTGCCCGGTGCTTGGGACATGGCAAAATTCATATACGACGGATGTTCTCGTGAGAAAAGGATGACTTTATTAGCATGCACCCACTGTCGCACTGTGGCCAGGAGACAATTGACCATTTTTGTATTCACTACCCTACTCGAAAATTGCTTGGGAGAAGTCGTTACACACGGCCAATCACCCCTTCGCTTCTTGTCCAACACCAAAGAACATCAGCAATCGCATCATCTACATTGTATAAACATATGAAATAAGTGAAACAAACTTTTTTTTCTAGCAACGTAGCCTTTCAGAGACGCAGGTAGCGAGTAGAATCTCCGATGATATCGCCTCATGGGGCACATTATTAACCTTCATAATAACGATTTTCCCTTTACGATGTACAATTTTTTTAATGAAATGATAGTGCTTTTTTCCGGTTTGCTTCAATAAAAATATCATTGTGGATTTGGCACTATACTAATTAATCAAGTTTCATTACAACACTCTACCTGATGAATTACAGACTGCTACTGTATTTTATATACAGAAAATGGATTAGTGTTGCATTAATAAAATTAATGAGCCGTCTGCTACTCTATAAATATGTTTGTTATACATCCTATCCTATGTGTAATGCACAATGATTAGAGACAATACTCCTGTTAAGTAGTATTATAAGGCCCACGATGATTTGGCACGATAAAACAGCCGGCAGACTGGTGTTAATTAGTACAGCCAGCCGAGTTATGAATTGCAAGGCAGTGACACAGTATAAAAGAAACCCAGTATTTTCTCTATGCTAAACTTTTTTAATAAACTTAAATTTTTTAATAAACTTAAATTTGTGCAACAGAATCTCTGGTTTGTGACTCAAGATTAACAGGCTGAAGAGTAAAGGGGCGCATTTATAATTTTCATCTAAGCACAACAGCAGGCCAAGTCGTCATCCAATTTTTAATTCTAGGATGTGACAAACCAACTAAAAAAAGATTCGCCAGAAATCAGTTGGATTAAGATGAATAACAAACGACTAAACAATTCCCGTACTATACGTGCTCTGAAATCTTATTTAACTTTATTTGTTAGTTAACAATTTGGTACAATATGATTCTTGAACCTCTCCCACTCCAGTATCGTAGAAAGAATTTCCAGAAAAAGAAAATGCATCTACATTTTTTTACAGCCGTCCATCCTTACATACATTTGTTGAGAGATTCATTCCACCACGCTACTAACTTCTTCGCCTGCCACCTCCTGCTTGTATTGTTTTACTGTTTCATTGAACAGTACATCGATTCTGGCCATTCGCTAAGAGGCCACTGTACTGCCTCTTCGTTTCCCCTAGCTGCATCGAGCTTTTCTCAGTTGTGCTATTGCATCCATGTCCAACTGCCCGCACAACGCGTGGGGTACCTCGTTTAGTTAGTATAAAACCCCAAAGAAATAATGATAGAGAAGCGGCTTATTTTTTGAACGGGCGTACAGCTTCAGGTTCGTACAGATTTTGCAAAACAAGAAATTGCCTCTTCAATATGAAAACACCGTCACTTTCTCAAAAAATTGCTTTTCAAATCTCTCAAATCATTTTGGCTTATTAAACATCGTGTTTAGCGGTCTAGCCTTCTCAAATTGTTAACAAGATTTTGAAACACATGCCAGTAGACATGGGTGGATCTAGTGTGGATCTAGTGGAGTGACAGTTATACCTAATATTTTCAAAAAATTTGCGAACCTTACTAGATTAATTGGTTATAGCTCAGTTGTTATTGCCTCAAACTAAGAATCATGAGTTTCCCCAATCATTTTTTTAAAGAGGGGCAGGAGAACTGCAGTCCTATTTCATTAATCAGCGGGAGAAAATAAAATAAAAAACCCGTGCAAGCACGGGGTACAACCGCAGCTCTCTGTTGCAACCCTGGTCAGAGCCAGACACACCTCCGCCCACAGCCGGGAACACCACCTACAGAGGAGAGAGAGGAATGCAGCCCCACCTCTGCCACCTAGGCCAAAGGCCGAACAAAGAGATACAGGACATAGCAACAAACGACTCCTAATGCAGCAGACCCAACGGAAACTCAAAGCACAAAACGACAACCACGACGCCTCCAACGAGGTAACGACGGGGAGAACCCGCCGCCGTCGCAAAGCCGCTCGGGTTTTCACCCAGAGCAGAGAAAGGTCCAACAGGTGATGCCTCCAGCGAGGGAACGACACCAAAGATGACGCCAACACTAGCCTAAAAGGGCGAGGCTTTCGCCCAAGACCTACCCTACTAGCGCAGAAGGCAAAGGCCGCCGACGGTCGAAAGCATAGAAGAACTGAGTCGCCGACCGAAGACGCAGTGCCGAAAAACGCTAACGAACGCCGCCACCCGACGCGGAGGAAGCCGCCCAAGCCACTGGACACCTCGGAGAAAGGGAGGGTCAAGACGACAAGGACAAGACCGGGTCTAGAAGCAGAGAACGAGGACGTTGCCGGAGAAGAGGTTGCCAGCCAAAGCCGCCGGAGAGGGGCCACCACTCCTGGTGACCAGCGCACGGGAAGCGAAGGAGACCAGCCGGCGCGCCACCCAGGCGGCACAAGCCGAACCCTGACACTAACCCAGAAGACACCGAACTATACCACCAGGCTAGAAACAGGGGTCGACGTGTCGCTGAGGACGGGTGACGGTCCACCAAGCCACCATGGGAGGAGCCGAGAAGACGTTGAGCACACGCCCCTGGAGCCCACCTGCTCCGTCCGCTCCAGCCAACTACCGAAACGAACCCCCCTCCCCCAGCGGCCTCCACTGAGACGGGCTAAGGGGGAGGGGAAGAAGGAGGAGAAGAAGCCGGTGCCGAGCTCCGCCAAGCTACGAAGCCACCGGTCCACAACCCTGGAGTAGACCCACTCTGACCGCTCCGGCGAACACACCGCCAGATCCGAGCCTCCCGCCCGCGAATCCGGCCTCACACAGAGCGGTCCCCGCGAACGGCCTCCTCCAAGACAGGCCCAGGAGGAGGAGATGGAGAAAGAAGAGAGAAAGGAGGAAAAGCCGACGTCAAGCTCCACCATAGTGCGCGAGGGGGATGGGGGGTAACCGGACGCCGCCGCGACGTTGGAGGAGGGGACTGGCCGCCGCCGCGCCGAGGACCGGAGGAAGGAGGCCGGGCCTTTCTCAGATCTGGAGCGAGGACTCGGCGCCGCGGTCGAGGACCGGAGGAAGGAGGCCGTCGGTTGTGCCCAGATCTGGAGCGAAGAGCCCGAGACACGCCGGCCACGCGCCAAGTGGAAGGACTCGGGAGCCCTGCCCGAGCCACGCGCCGCCTGCGTTAGCCTGAGCCCAGCCGCCGCGCACCAGAGGTGGCTGCGCCGCCGCCGAAGCGCGCCGCCTAGTAGGTCGCGACGCCACGCACCGGCTTCACCGCCCGGCCGTCGCCAGTGCGCGAGGCCAACCCGCCGCAGCCGTCGCCACGCAGCGGCGCCGCCGCCGCCTAAACCGCAACGCCTCGCACCGGCCCGAGACAGGCCGAGCCGCATCACGCGGCCCGCGGCCCCGGATCCGACCTCCACGCCGCCGGATCAGGCCACCAGCTGCAGCCTCCGGTCGGGCGGCCGTTGCCAAGCCGCTGTCCAAGCACGAACAAGAAGAAGGGAGGAGGGGAGTAGGAGAAGAGGGAGGCGGGGCCGCCGCCGCCTGAACCATCCGCCCGGCGGCGGCGGGGCCGGCTAGGGTTCAGCGAGGGCCGATTGGTCGCCGCCCGTGTCGCCCGGCGGGACGACGCGGGGGCCCTCAGCGCGGCAAGATACTCTCATTACCTTTCTCAACCAGTTTCCCCAATCATGAGCTCGTGTGTCCAAGCCCCTTAATTTACACTCTTTTGATGTAATTTCCTTCCCTAGCTAGTTATTTTTGAACAGTTGACAAGGCACTGTCATTTATTATAGAAAGGGCATAAAAAGCAGTTCATGTACAGCAAAGGCCAACAAGTAAAAGGGTAACCCAAAACATACTAGCATACAACAACAACCGACTAGCCAACTAACTAGTGTGTGCTGTATGTGTATGTGTGCGTTGTGTGTGCGCCGTGCGTGAGTGCCTGTGTGTGACGTGTGGAGGTGAGGAACAAGGATAAATCAAAAGACAAGATAGACAAACTTGTTCTTGCCTTTCTTGGTATTTACTCATAAGTTTTTCATATAAAAGATGGCAATTTGTTCATTTCCACATGTTATCCACATGTTATGGCAAGAAGAACAAGAAAGAAAGAGATGACTTTGAGCTTGAAAGAGCAAGCGCAAAAATTGGCTCAAAATCACACGAAAATAAAAAAGAGAGAGAGGAGCAAGATCTTGGATGGCTAAAGAATAGATCCAAGTGATCTCTAACCTAGAGGCATGATTGTGAGCATCCATAAGATCAAGAGAATAGGTGAGAATACAGGAACCAAGCCACAACATAAGTTGCAACTAAAACTTAATTTGTTAGAACCCAAATTTTGAATTTTGGACTAGAAGCTCTTATACCACTTGTTAGAATCTCCTACGATTCAACCATCTTATTGTTTTTTGCAAAAGGAGTGAAACTCCCATTTCCATTACTAAGAACGGAAACAAAACAGCATTCTTACAGCCAACACCAAACCATAACGTTGATGGGGGAAGGAGAGGGCAGGACCCCCATACCCACACACCCCTCAGGAAGCTGACGGGAATTTAAACTAGAAAACGAAAGACTGGAAGTGGTTCCCAGAACGCAAGCAAAAGCAAGGGCATTACAACCAAACATCCACCAAACAAAAAGGGGCTACTACGGTGGAACTTCAGCATTGTCCTTGCGCCAGCAACAAAACTGAAAGGACTACTTCGACGGTTTGTCAACTCTGTCTTCTTCCAGCGACATGGTTGACTTGGCGTCCTCAATCACTTTATAGATCATGCCAATCCCCATTTGCACCAACTCCTTGTCGTCAGCCTTCAAAAGACCTGACCAAAGTTGGAGGAAAACACAAAGAGCAAATACAACTGTAAACTGGTTGCGAGGACATTTACGATTAAACACAGCATCGTTTCTCTTGGTCCAGACCGTCCAGCAAATTGTTGCTAAAGTAAAAATCTGTAAGCTTTTGTTTTTTGGTATCGCCAAACTTGCCCATCTGTCAAAACCAGCGAAGTTAGTGGGGACAACCTGTACCCCAAGACAAACAGCAAGCACATTCCAGATTGATTTAGACAGGGCACACCCAAAGAACAGGTGATTAGTAGTTTCAACATTATCACAGAATTCACAAGTAAGATTACCCATCCAACCCTTTTTGCTAAGCACAGATTTGGTAAGAATTTTTCCTTTCCAAGCCAACCACAGAAAAATTTTAACCTTGTAGGGGAGTTTAACTTTCCAAATTTTCAGAAGATGATCGTTATTACTCCCATCACAGAGTTTTTTATACAGAGAATTAACTGTGAAAATCGACTTTGCCCCCAGCCTCCAGCTGCTTAAATCCCCTTCATCAGTAGGATCCTTCTCAAGGTAAGGTTTCAGGAAATCAGTCCACTTTCCCATAGTTTCATCCTCAAACCATCTCCGAAAATGCAAATTACCCCCATTAGCTTTCCAACCCTTAACTGTGATGTTCTTATCATCACAGCAGTCATAAAGATCAGGCCATCCGTCTTTGAGAGATACATCACTAGCCCAAACATCCTTCCAGAAACTGGTATTGACACCATCCCCAACCATCATCTTTCTATGTCTAATGTACACATCCCTGACCTTCAAAAGAGCTCTCCAGATAGGGGAATCAGTTTGCTTTTTCTTCAAAAGAGAAACAGGACGACCATTCACATACCTCCTCTTAACAATTTGTTGCCAAAAACCATCCTGTCTTTCTAACTTCCACCACCACTTGCAAAGCAGACTTACATTAAGAATTTGTAAATTTTGAATACCAAGGCCCCCTTTCTGTTTTGGACGAGTAATATCATCCCATTTAGCCAGATAGTATTTTCTTTTACCCTCTCCCCCGCACCAAAGGAATCTTCTCCGAATCTTATCAATTTTTTCAGAGACCGATTTAGGCATTAGGAACATTGACAGGGAGTAAATAGGTATACTAGTCAGGCAAGAATTAATTAGGACCATTCTTCCTCCAAGGGATAAGAACTTCCTCTTCCATGCAGCAAGCCTCTTCTGAATCTTATCCACCAGGGAGCTCCAATCACTATTTAAAAGTTTCCTATGCCCCACAGATACCCCCAGGTATTTCATAGGGAACTCACCAATCTGGCAATTAAACAGATTTGAATAACCATCACCAACTTCATTTCTCAGATTAATCAAAAAGATTTCACTTTTCAGAAAATTAATCTTTAAACCAGACATTTGCTCAAACAGGTAAAGGAGGATTTTGGTATTTCTAGCTCCAACAAAATCGTCAGGGAGACAAACCACCGTATCATCGGCGTACTGCATTAGCATAACACCACCCTCAATCAAATCCTCACAAATACCAGAAATCAAATTATTTTTCTTGGCTCTATAAAACATTTTTGCCAACACATCTACTGCTATATTAAACAGTAGGGAAGAGAGGGGGTCCCCCTGACGCACTCCTCTTTTACTGCAAAAATAAGGCCCATTTTTATCATTCAAACACACACTTAGGGTGCCATTGACAACAACACTTTCAATCCAGGAGCACCACTTGGGACAGAAACCTTTTGCTCTCAGGCAATCAATTAAAAAATTCCTATCAACTTTATCATAGGCTTTTTCAAAGTCCAGCTTCAGGAGAATCCCATTAGTTTTCTTAACTTTCGTATAGTGAACAATTTCATGTAAAGCCAAGACCCCGTCCATGATATTTCTCCCAGAAATAAAAGCATTTTGGACAGGACTGATGATTTTATCAATGGCATTTTCTAATCTGGAAGTGAGAGTCTTGGTTATCCACTTATAGATGACATTAAGGAGACAAATGGGTCTGAATTGGGTAATTTCCTCAGCCTCCTGCTTTTTGGGAATGAGGACAATATTACCATAATTCACCCTATCAACACTCAGCTTATTCTCAAAAAACAAATTGAAAATCCCCTTAATATCATGCTTAATAATAGACCAGCAGGCCTGATAAAACTCAACCGGCATATGGTCAGGACCAGGGGCTTTGTTACTTTTCATGGAAAACAAGATTCTCCTAATCTCTTCCTCAGAAAAAGGTTGAGTTAAACTTTTATTATCAGTATCATCCACTTTTTCAGACTCATTCCAGAAATCATCCTGCAACTTAAAAGCACTCTGGGAATCTTGACCAAACAGAGTTTTATAGTAGTCAGTTGCATGGGACAAAAGGTCTTCATCACCCAGGATGACCCCCCCATCAGATTTGAGTTGACTCACTTTTTTCTTTTTCCTTTTCCCATTAGCAATCATATGAAAATAATGGGTATTACAATCTCCTTTCAGGAGCCAATTATTTTGGGAAAGTTGATGCCACCTCTCCTCTTCTATACAGGAGGTATTAAATCTTTTCAGGAGACTCACTTTTAATTTTTCCTCCTCCAAAGTTAAATCCTTATTCTCTTCTTTAATTTCAAGGTTATTGATTCTAATAAGAAGAGAGTTCCTTTCCTTCTTATAAGACCCAGCCTTATGAGCACCCCAACCTTTAAGCATTTTTTTAACTCTTTTCAATTTGATCAGGAAAATATCCAAGGCATCCTTGCCCCTGACAGGAATATTCCAGATCTGCTCAACTTTTGTTAGAAAGTCAGGTTCTCTAAGCCAGCTGTTATAGAAACGAAAATCTGCTCTTTTTTTGCAGCTATTAGAGGCTCCATCAACAATCATCAAAGGATTATGATCCGAGAAAACCCTCGGGAGCTTTACAGCAAAGGATAGAGGCCACTGGGTTTCCCAATCCGTACTCATCAGAATTCTATCCAGCTTCTCCAGGGTAGGGTCTACATGGTTATTAGACCAAGTATAACCACCACCACTGATTGTTACTTCTTTGAGGGCAAACCTATTAATAAACTGAGACATCATTTTAGAGAATCTATTAGGCCTCCATGATTTGTTTTTTTCAGAAGCATGTAAAACAATATTAAAATCCCCACCCATCAAAATGGGGCAATCCACAGAAGCACAAATGTCAGAAATCTCAGAGAGGAACTCCCCTCTAAGGTCATTATGTGCTGGTCCATACACAATTACTAAGCACCATCTGCATTTCTTAACAATATCCCAGAGCTGGATAGTCAAAGAAAATTTTCCAACACCTACATTTTGCACGTCAAAGGTTCTCTTTCTTAAGCCCACAAGAATGCCTCCAGATTTCCCCAAAGATGGAGACCATCTCCAATGAAAATCATCATTTATATCAAGTTTCCTTAAATCAGCACTAGAGAAAAATTTTTTCTGGGTCTCACACAAACCAACAAACTCCAAGTCAAAATCTTTGATTCTATCTCTAATAATGGTCCCCAGACCTTTTTTCCCCGCCCCCTGCAATTCCAAAAAAGCCCCTTCATTGATTAACTTTTCTCCTATTATTTATACCCCTTCTAAGTCCTCTGCCAGCCCTCTGAGCAAAAAACTTAGGGTTCTTCCTAGCAAGTCCTCTATGCTGGTCGGAAGTAACGTCAACTTGCATGGAACTAGGGGAGGTTTTATTTTCAAGATCAGCTTCACTTTGATCATTATCGCTTTCACACCACTCAAGGATTTCTGTGTTATTTGTCTCCTGACAAAAGTCACCCACAACAGGATTCTTATTAAAATCATTTCCTTCCAATTCCTTCTTTTTCATATATAAGGAATTTCTAGAGGCTTCCAGATTTTTGATGAGATCCACCCTTTCCAATTCCTCCTTATTAATTATGATCCCCATATCAGAGGCAATGGAACAGATAGTACTATTATCCAAAACCGAGAAAGCATTAGAAGAGGAAATAGTAGGGGCCGTACCTTCCAAATTCCTCCTCTTCTGCAAAGCAGCAGCCTTGTCAGTCATTGACATTGTACATTTTTGCAATCTAGAACTTCTTCTAGTGGGCACAATCTGCTTCTGCTTGTCCACATCATCCTCCTTCCTTGTAACATTGGCAGAAATCAGATTTCCCTTTTCAGATATAGCATGCTATTGAGTAGTCTGACTGTACTGGCATAAAGGCTGTGATTTCTCAATGGGTTTCTGGAAACAGAACTCTTGCTCAGAAACTTTTGCAGTAGGAGGAATATCCATCTCCTCAATAACCACGTTGTGCTTAATGGGAATGAATGACCCATATTCATCTACCAGAATTGGCTTCAGGGTATCATGAGTAAAGCTAGTGAGACATCTCCCTACTGTTAACTCTGTATAGCTTGAACCTCCCTCCTTTGTTTGACCCTGAGCATCACAGTCCATCAGAGATTCACGCAAAGCAGCTTGGACCAGTGAATCCTCAAGGTCATCATCATTACTCTCCTGAGAGTCAAACAGTTGAACATCATAATCCTGGGCTTCATCGGCTTCATATTTCCCTTTGTCATTTGTGTTTTTAGGGGGAGCAGAATCAGATAGTCTATTGAACACAGAAGATTTCCCCATTGATGAACTACCCCCTTGGTCATCCATTTTCTGCTTTTTGCTAGCATTGCCTTTGTGTTCACGATCCTGAATTCGGATGCCAGTCTTATCTTTGGGAATACTATCAGATCTCACAGCACTCTCAACCTCAAAGAAAATGTCATACAGAAGTTTACCTATGGAGCTTTCCACGCATTTGGGAATTTTAGCAATATCCCTGCATAGGATTTTGGCTCTGACATACTCAATCTTGCTTAGACTGCCTTTATCAATATCGATGCTGATCCCTACGGACCCCTGCTCGGCGACAACCTCCTCAGATCTCTTACTTAAGGGAATATTCCTGATCCGATCCCAAGCCCCCTGCAGTTCCCCTTTCGCACCCAAATTGTCTTCCCAGCGAGAGATCTTGATAACAACATCAACCAGCCGCATATTCATTTCTTTGAGATCAATAAGTTCGTCCATACGCTGGGCTGTGGGAAATCACATCAAGAACTTATCATCAGCAATTTGCCTCGCTGTGCATCTCCAAGATTTGCCCAGAAATGTACTGAGATCTGTTTCAATATCTCTAGCCGTGACCAATCCTCTTATCACCGTGATGACAGCAGTGCAAGCAATTTCACGCACATTTAGTTCAGACGGAACATCTTCGATGTAATAGAACCCTTGGTGTTCTGAAGCAAAACCACACATCCGGGGGGCAAAATCAGAGTACCTTTTTTCCACACACTTCCAAGAGTTGTGCCCTGGGCGGCCACACTTGGTGCATATCACCCCAGAACGACAATCAGCTGCAATATGACCCAATTTGTGACACCGATAGCAAGGCCCAATCAATCTTCCTTCAACCTCAATCCCCCTCTCTTCCGAAGTGTTGCCATGATCTTGCTTTTCACCCTTTGAATCAATCTTCATACCCCATCCTTGATCAGATCTCTCCAGAGACATCTCTGCACGATGTGACCATCTTCCTTCTTCCGTACCATCATGTTTACGCTCCTCCTCCTCAGCCATAGACTCAAAACCCATCTCCTCCACTGTGTTCTTTTCTTGCAGATCTTCAACCAGATCCGGGCGATCTCGACCCGGATCCATACTCTCAGCATTAGAGTTCTTGTTCCCCACCCGATTTGCCCAACCTGGAGCAACATCAGAACGAGGAGCCATAGCCCGTCTCCAAGAAAATCTCCCACGGTCAGGGCCGCGCCATCCCCCCTCTCTCCCTCTACCAAAGCCAGCAAATCCTCCACGACCTCCGCGGCCAGCCCTCTGCATAGCTGCAGGAGGTGGAGAACGCCTCACAATCTCAGCGTAGGAGAGATTCAAAACCCTAGGAACCGAAGAACCATGGGAGGGGGAAAGCGAAGCAGATCTGGGGAAAGGGTTCACCAAGAGAGTTGATCGCGTCCAGAAGTGGCCAAAAATCTTGCGCAAATCCACTCTCGAGGGCACAGATGTAAAAGAACCCGAACCTATAGCAGGAGAGCTCTCACCTGAGGGCAAAGGAGGAAATTCATCCGGCGAGACCACCAGCTGTCCGCCATGAACGACCCCCGAAGTCGGAGCACCACGCGTCGCCTCGAGAGACGCCACAGGAGACGCCGTAGGGGACCCCATCCTGGCTCTCTTTTTTTCGATTCAACCATCTTATGATCCACAACGATCCAACTCCCCCTAAGACAAACACTTGAGTTGGTGTCAAATATGTGTACAAGTAAAGTTATAGTTGGATTATGAGTTGAAATAGGTAGAGTAGATTATAGTTTGAGTCGGACTCATATCATGGTCCCTACATAAAGGGAACACCCCTGATGTACCTCATAATGACAAATAGTAATGGCCTTAGGCACGCAGAAGGGTCACAGCCAGCATGTGATCGTGACCTGATCGACCGGTATGCTACTGTGTCGGGAAAGAGCGCTTATAATCATTTTCCTATAGATGTAGGCAAAAAACGAACCGTGTTAACCTCCGATGCTTCCGACGTCATTTCCGGATCGCATTGTGATATAACCTAACAAAAAAGGCTGTCTAAGGAAGACGAGTAATCTTTGTTTTGTAAAGTCATTCTCCTTAATTTTAATCATGGACCGGCGGAGCTCTGGCCGTATTGCTATGCGAGAGAGAGAGAAAGAGAGAGAGAGAGAGAGGACTGGCCGGCAGAAGGGCGCGAGGGGACGTGGGCTTAGCCGGTCGGACGGCGGTCGACCGAAGCGCGGAAGGACGTTGCCGTCGCGTGTGTGTGAGTGCCCACTGCCCAGTGTCGACCGGTGGCTTCGCATTCCGCGACGAGCGAGCGAGCGACCATGTATAAACTGGCCATTGCTATATATGGTACGTGCGTACCTAAATCCGGTGACATCTCAACCTCCCAGGCGGGCCTCGTCAAGTGAGTCGCCACTCGCCAGGTCGCGGCCGCTAGCTTATCCTTCTCTCCTAACTTATTCCGCAACAAGCTAGCCTGGCCAGCGATGCGTCACGCACTATATACTCCTACTAGCTAGTTGTATTTTTTTCCAAACACACATACGCTATTAAGCATGGTTGCCTCAAAAATATATCTTATCTATCTATGATTATATATATAAAGCATAATATTCGAATGGAGCCAACAATGAAGTCGCCAGGTAATTAGGAAAAAAAGATATCCATCGTAGATTATAGTGGATCAGATTATATGAGAAATTTTCACGTAAATTAGAGAAAAAAGATATCTACCCTTTATCATTGAGTATCTAAAATGCTGAATTAATTTAGATAACAAACTAATTAATAATCACGGATAACTAATTAGCCATATAATGATATATATAGTAACAAGCAGGCACACTGCGTCAAATCATAAGGCCCAAAGCTATCAACTGCAAAAAAAAAAAATTTAATAAAATTAAGAATCGATGCCAGATAATACCTATCAATTGAAAAATAATAGAGATTCATTATAAAAATAGTGAAAATAAGAGGCATATCAGATTAAAAGAAAAGGTTCGACTACAATAAAAAAACATATTCAAAACTTAAAGTTAAAAATAAACTCCTTGTCGGATTGAGACAATCTAATCGCACAAAACGCACAACACCGTGCCTGCTTGCATACATAATAAGGTGTCAATGCGTCGTGATACAGCACAATCATGGGTACGTATGATTGTTCAGTATCTACAATTCGGTTCAGGAGGCTGCGTCGGCCGCCAACCCGGGCAAGAAACGAACAAAGAAAAGGAACGTGCTTTCATGTGCACATGGACAAAGGAAAAGGAGAGCGATTGGCGCAAACAAATACAGTACCACTCCTCCGTGTGCAGTACGCGCACATGCCACATGCAATTGCATGCAGCATGCATGCATACATCCGTACGTAGTTGACGAGGCTCTGTAGGACGCAGTACGCACTGGACGACGTACGAGAGCCGGAAACTCGGAAAGCGTATGGCGATACGCCGTTTATACGTACGTGTAGACCATCACTCATGGTTTGTACCCTTCCGCTGCGGATTGCGCGCGGCAACATGTACACGAACTGGGCAGAGAAATACTCCCTCCAATCATAAAAAGAATTCGTCATTGACTTTTGGACACGATTTTGACCATTCGTTTTATTAAAAAAATTATATAAATATTATTTATTTTATTATGACTTGGTTTATTATTAAATGTATTTTAAGTATAACTTATATTTTTACATATTTGAAGTAAATTTTTGGTTAAGATGAATGGTCAAAGGTGTGTCCAAAAGTCAACGACGACTTCTTTTTGTGACCGGAGGTAGTATAATTCAGTAGTCGCACAGTGATCACAATCTCAAACAACAATAATTCAAGTCTCACAATTGTAATTGTAAAGACAAGGGCACAGATGCAATGAAAAAAGCCAGCCACTGCGTTACATAATTGTATTTGTATCTCTTGTTTATATAGCCTAGTTTACAATTTAGTTTTATCCATAATATCTCTTGAAAAAACTGACTAAAAATAGATTTGTCGAATCCTAATCACCTAGGTTATAACATAAACATAAACATAAACAAAGGCCTCTCGCGGGTAGCGGCGCCGGATGCACATCTGCATGCACGCAGCATGCCTAGGGTTTACAAAACTGACGGTTAACCGCGCTCCGCAAGGCCGGCTAGCAAAACCGCGGAGGTTAACCGTTTAAAATTCATGCAAATAAAATTAGAAATGAAAATTTATATAAAATTTATAAAAATACTATTAATTATTCTAAACACTTTGGCTTAAACAAAATTAAAAAATTTAAATTTTTCATCATCATTTTATTTGTTTTTGTGTTAAAAAAATTTAAAATTGACAAAAACCGTGACTAACCGCAATAAACCGCTGCTACCGCAAAGCCGGTGGCTAACCGCAAAAAACCACTGGTTAACCATCCAAAATATGATAGATTTGAAAAATCCATTTGACGGTTCGGAGGACTCCGCCGATTTTTTTAAACCCTGAGCACGCCCCCGCGCTGTCGGTTTCCGTTCTAGGTGGGCGATTCACGTCGTCGTTGGTTTGCCCGCTCTGCGCGCGTGTGGCTGTCACTCATCTTCCCAACCGTGCTAGCGCAGGAGGGTGATTTGATGTGATTCTACTCATTCATCATATCGTTCTTAACGAACCCGGAGTTGTGTTGGCCCAATGGCCCCCCAAGTGCACGTAGTGCTCTTGCTGCTGCTCTGGACATTTTAGCTTGTATTTTGGCCAATTTCTGCCTAGCTCACTCGCTCGCTAGTAGGCTAGTAGCTACTGAACGCGTTTGATAGGTGCAGTGGGAAGCCGCCTTGCTTCCTTGCTTGCAAATCCTTGCCTGTGAAACTTGTGCTTTTTGTCCGCTGAATTTTTATGTTGTTCTCGTGAACCTTTTGGCCATTAAATTTTATGGTAGTCGAGTTTTTCTGGTTCTTTTATCAAGCTTCATTAATACATTTTGCAAGCTTCATATGTATTTTTCAATGTTTCATTTGTAGTTAGCAAAGCTTCACCGCACTCTCAGAGTTCATGAACACTTGCCAAAGATTCATTTGTCTTTTTTCAAGATTCATCGGGTATGTCTTTCAAGTTTCAGTACTTCTTTTACAAGGTTCATCAGGTTTTGCACATATTTTATATGGATATTTGTCAAGATCAGGGCTTCGTCAGGGGGATTCCTTATCTCCCTATCTGTTCAACCTCGCCATCGAACCTCTCCACAAAATCCTGTCTCTGGCTGCGGAACAGGGTGTCCTCTCGCCTATAAAAGGTGTGCCTGCCAACCTAAGAGTTTCTCTCTATGCTGATGATGCTGCGATCTTCATCGCCCCCATCAAGGAGGAGGTTCTTGCCGGCTTCCATTCTCTGACGTTTGGCGATATCACCGGTCTCCGCACCAACTTCTCCAAGAGCCAGGTGGTGCCCATCCGCTGCGAGGGCATCGACTTGGATAACGTGCTAGCTACCCTTCCGGCCAGGCGGGTTGACTTTCCACTATCTTACCTAGGGCTACCCCTCGCCCTTCGAAAGCTCAGGCATGTCCACTTCCAACCTCTCATCGACAAGGTCGCCAGTAGATTGAGCGGTTGGCGGGGGCCCATGATGTCCAAAGGAGGGAGGCTCACTCTCCTTAAATCCGTCCTCTCGGCCATGCCATCTTACCTTCTCTCGGTCGTCATACCGCCCAGCTCGGTGTTATCGAAGCTTGACAAGATCCGTCGCTCTTGGCTTTGGCGGGGTAGCGCTTCAGCTCAGGCGGGTCACTGCCGAGTTAGCTGGAAGACTGTGTGCTCTCCATGCAGAATCTGGCGGTCGGAGTCCTCGACCTTCGCACTTTTGCCCGGGCCCTTCGTCTCCGCTGGCTCTGGCTCTGCAGGTCCAGCTCCCCCCGTACCTGGGCAGACAACCCACCTCCAAGTGGGTCCTCAGACGTGGCTCTCTTTCGGGCGGCCACCAGGATTGTGATTGGTGACGGCAAATCCGTTTCGTTTTGGAAAGACGCCTGGCTCGATGGCCACCAACCGCAAATTGTTGCCCCGCTACTCTACGCTGCCTCCACAAGGAAAAACAGATCGGTTGCTCAGGCGCTTTCAAACGAATCCTGGCTGTCTGATCTGCGGCAGAATTACCTTCCATCCATGTCTTCAGAACTGCTTCAACTCCTCCAGCGCCTTCAACAGTTCGTGCCACTTCAGCATGGTCCGGACCGCGTCTTCTGGCGTTTCTCCGCTTCTGGGGAATACTCGGTGGCCTCGGCGTATCACCTGCAGTTCATTGGTCGAACCTCGGCGGACTGTCATCGTTTGTGGAAGCAGTGGGCCCTGTCCAAATGTAAATTCTTTGGGTGGCTGCTCCTTCAGCAGAAGATCTTCACAGCCGATTCCCTTTTGCGAAAGGGGATCCCCAACAACTACTTCTGCCCGCTTTGTCTAAGGAACTTGGAGACCCCCGATCACCTCTTCATCACTTGTACTTTCTCCGACCAAGTGTGGACTCGCATTTCTTCCAAGCTGGGTTCGCCAAGACTTTGCCCCTCAACGTGGGCTCACAAGGACTGCCTCTCCAAGTGGTGGAGGCTGGATATTCAAGGCGATCCGTCGTGAGGGCGCCTCGGTCGCCTCTAGCTTCTGTTGTGGCACCTTTGGTTAAGCGGAATAACCGTGTTTTCCGCCATTGCGAGCGGCCAATCTCGCAGTTCATTTCCGCTCTTCTAGATGACCTGCGCCTTTGGGAGGCGGCAGGGGCAAACTTTGTAATTGCTTAGCCCTTTAGCTCCTGGGGTGGGGCGTCTTCCTTTTCCACCTACTTTTCTCTTTTTCACCTTTGTATTTTTGGCCTCCGGCCTCCTCTTATTAATCAAGTTTGGGCAATCCTTTTGCCCTTCCCTCAAAAAAAGATCATCAATATATTTTTAAAGGTATCATAGTTATTTTTCTAAGATGCATCCAATTTGTGGCGTCCGTCGTATTTATTTAAAAAACAAGGAACCAGTTTGCTAAAAAGATTCAAGGAATCTTTTTTAAAAAGGGAAATTCATTAATTCAGAAGAAATATTGCATCTTAATTCAGAGGAAAAGGAAGGGAAAGCGGAGGGGAAGGGTTTGGGACCCGTCCCTCTCACATTGCCGGCAAGAACGCCGGAGTGGGAGGAGGAATCGCTGGGGGGTGGTGGGGAGGGGGAGGGCAAGCACGTTTGTTCAGTTCTAAAAAAAATCAAGGAATTATAACGGTTTAATTTTGCCACTGATCGAATCATACTGCACGCCCGCACAGCTTCTGGATAGGAATCTCGTCAGTTTTGAGGCGAACATCTCACCAGCCGTTACCGAGGACGAATTCGTCACCATCTGTGCTGACAAGAAGAACTGGTCGAGTGGTTGTTAAGATGTTAGTGTTGCAGTAGTCCAAATCCCTCTCCAACCGCCTATCTGTTCTCAGAAGTCAGAAACAGCAGGTAAGCTTCTTTGTCTTATGGTCTGAATGTCTGATGTACTCTTGCGAACGATTCGACGGTGGTTATCTGGAGCTGCAGTGAGGATGTACAAACTAGTCTGCCTAGTTTTTTTTTTTGAAAAAAGTATAGATTACCCCCCTGGACTATAGCAAGAGTATAGAATACCCCCTGAACTCTAAAACGGATAAAATACACCCTCCAACCATTAATACCGGTTAGGAAATGACCCTAAACTTTTATGAGGAATAGATTACCCCCTAGAACAAGTAAAGGTGGTATTTTAACCAAAAAAACCAGAAAAAATCTAAAAAAGCAGAAAAATCTTAAAATATTCAAAATAATCCTAAAGACCATAAAAAATCTTAAATAATAAATTCAAAAATAATCATAATATATTACTTTTTACTTTTATTATGAAAAACCAGAAAAATCTTTCTTCCTTAAAAATCATTAAAAAAATTATTTTCCAAGTTTTTTATTTTTTTTATTTTTATGATTTTCCAAGTTTTTTGAACTTTTAAGTTTTATTTCTGATTTTTTATGATTTTTCAATGATTTTCTGGATTTTTAAGATTATTTTGAATATTTTAAGATTTTTCTGTTTTTTTTTATTTTTTCTAGATTTTCTTTAGTTGAAATACCACCTTTACTTGTTCCAGGGGGGTAATCTATACCTCATAAAAGTTTAGGGTTCTTTTTTAACCGTTTTTAATAGTTGGAGGGTGTATTTTATCCGTTTTAAAGTTCAAGGGGGTATTTTATACTCTTGCAATAGTTCAGGGGGGCAATCTATACTTTTTCCTTTTTTTTTTCCAGATGTTCCAGTGTTTTTTTTTTTTTGATAAAAGATGTTCCAGTGTTGATGATAGGATTGTAACTGGAAAGTAAAACTAACCAAAGAAAGGTTATGGACCTAGAACACGCACCAGATCTTTCAGGCTTTAACCAGATGCATATGCTACAGGTGAAGCTGCACTGTAGCAAATTAAGGTTTCAGAGGAGGCGAGGAGCAGTGCTTGGCATGATGAGACGGCCAGACGCGACGACCCCAAGTGTAAATGAGATCGATCATCGATGCAGGTCGCTCCATGCTGTGTAGAGCCATTATTGGCATACATGCTTTCATGATTCACCTGTTGCCAACCTGACGAAACGTAATCAGGCGCTGTTCTAAACGCACACCCCATTGCCCAACTGTGCCAATAATGAGTCCTGAATACGCATCAGGGAGACAGATGCCAAGTTGTGAACTCAGAGCCTCGGATGAAAGCACGGGACACTTGTTTGTACTGACAGACAGTGTGTGGTCAATCCAAATGAGAAGCAATAGATGTTTGTTTATCTCAAGAGTCAAGAGCCAGCTTAATGCTATGATATGTGTGTATCTTCACGAGAAGAGATTATATATTCTACATTCTGCCAAGACAATATGTCTGGGGACTTGGGGGCCGGGTGAGGAAGTTCGATGGATTGCATTAGTGTTGCTTAACACATGGGTGGACGTTTGACAGAATGAGGAACCTGTAAAGACCATCAGATGATAAAGCTGCTAATTCAATTGCACAGTCCACCCCATGCTGTCTAGATGTTTGTTTATCTCAAGAGTCAAGAGCCAGCTTAATGCTATGATATGTGTGTATCTTCACGAGAAGAGATTATATATTCTACATTCTGCCAAGACAATATGTCTGGGGACCTGGGGGCCGGGTGAGGAAGTTCGATGGATTGCATTAGTGTTGCTTAACACATGGGTGGACGTTTGACAGAATGAGGAACCTGTAAAGACCATCAGATGATAAAGCTGCTAATTCAATTGCACAGTCCACCCCATGCTGTCCTCTGCAAGGCCTTTCTGGATAGCTGTGAGTGCTGAATAGAGTTGCTGAGACACAACTCCGACCTTCTGGTTCCCATACTCCACTCTGTAGTTGACATGGGATCCATGAGAATTTATTGTTTTACAATAAATAATAGTAATTGATTGATGATATGGGAGAGACCTTTTTTTCTCAGCATTGCGCAGGCTCGCATTTGTGCATTTTATATAACAATAGGATCAAATGATAAAAGTAGGAGAATAATTGAATAACACGCATTCCATGAACAATGATTTAGTGAAACTAGTATATTCATAAAGATGACACAGAATTCTACTATTATGCACTTAACTGATAAAAAACTCAGCATGTGTGAGATGCCAAGTTTCATAAGCTTTTCGCGCTTAACGCTATCTTTCCTGTCCTAACATCCTAGTTGTAGTCATTTTTCAAACACCCAAATTGCATAACTAGTACTAAAATAGCTACCTGAAGCTGAGCTACTTACCTTCTTCCATGGTACACAATGCAACCAGCAGGAGTTAACACAACAGCAGTCCCAGTACAAAAGACTTCATCAGCATCAAGCAATTCATCTATTGTAATAAGGCGTTCTTCAACCTGACAAAAGAAATGGTATACAAAGTTATGTTAAAAGGGAAAAGGTAGGTTTATGCCAGCATGAGCAATACACAAACAACCCTTTTTAGGTAACCTGAAATCCAAGGTTTTGAGCAATTTCAATTGTACTTCTTCTTGTGATTCCAGGAAGAATTGTTCCCGTTAATAATGGAGTAGAAATAACATTATCCTGTCAGGAAAATACAAATGATAGCTCTCAGGACAAGCATTAGTAATAACAAAATAATGCCATGTACAAAACATGTGAACGGTTTAGAGCAGCAATACTTAATAAACTATTCCTAGCTACTCCTGAAAGTAAACAGTTTGGAGCAGCTATAGACTTGATAAAATATTCGTAGCTACTCCTGAAAGATTTGATGATAAGCTAGCTAATAGTGCATTAATAGGATGCTGATGATATGGATCTGACAATTGTTCTATTTGTTCAATAAACTAAAAAAATGACCACGGCATCATTGCCAGAGACATGATTGGTACTACACTCAGAAATCGCTGTACTCTAGTATTTTCCTAACATGCTTGCAATGGGAAGACAATTTGAACGAAATTCAATTTATATACCTTCACCATGAATATATTACAGGATGAAACTTCTTCCACAAACTTCTTATGCACAGGATCCAAATATAGAACATCAGAATAACCTTTCTCCTTGGCTCTTGTCTGAGCATTAACAACCTGTATATACATGAAACAGAAGTGCAGAACATGACGAACCACATGCATATGTCATTTTTCTTCTTGTTCTTTATGTGCCTGAAGAGCAATGCTGCAGTGTTGTCAAACAAGAGAGCCCATATGCAATATGCACCAAATGTTATGGATGAAAGCTACAAGTGATTAGCATTTCTAGACCAAATCAGTGTTGAGACTCCATTTAGAGAAACAGCAGCAGCATGGAAGGTGGGGCCAATCGTAAGAAATATTGGAAACCAAATACATATACAGAGAAGCATAAAGTACACATATCTAAGTGTGTCCCCTAGGAGGGAATTTAAACTGAAGCTAACAACTTAGTGTGTTCCATAGTAGGGCATTTAAACTGAAGCGAACGACTTAGTGTGTTCCCTAGGAGGGAATTTAAACTGAAGGTAATGAGAGATCAGATAAACAAGCTAATGAAGTATATAACAAACTTGTAGTGAAAGGTGCATTACCGAAGCATAATTTCCAATAGTTTTTATATTACCGGTTCCCCCAGGTGCAGCACGGTGATGTTCTTCCTCAGTTAACAAGTTAATTGAAGATAAGCCACCCTGAAAGTGAAGGAGACAATAGTAACATAGCTACACCCTGACAAAATGTGATATCAACTGCCAAAAAATAAGCAAGAAAGGTGCAATGAAAATTAGCCTACCTTGAAATAGTGCCCGACAGGGCAAACGAACACAACAAATGTATACTCTAGGGCAGGTGCAACACCAAGAACAGCCCCGCTTCCAAAAAGCAGTGGCCTGACATACAAAGAACCTTTGTCAGTAGGAGGTACCTGCAATGGAGAACAAAGCCTATGAGAAACAAGAGATGTGCCACATATCATTGTTCAAGAAGAAATGTCCCTACCCAACGCTTGTTTGCCAAGACAGTAAGCTTTACAGCTTCCAGGAACTGCTCTTTGCTTGGTGCAGGCATACATAACCGATCTGCACCTACTCTCATCCGGAGTGCATTTTCATCAGGGCGAAAAAGCAGGACCGACCCATCCTCTTTTCTATGTACTCTAAGACCTTCAACCAATCCCTGGAGATGTTCTACAATCATGTTAAACCATTTCAAGCAAAATAAAAAAAAATCAACCTGCATATTTGAAACCAGCAAGGCTATTTTTGTGAAGCACTGTTCATCAATCAAATAGTCACCCTTCAGGGTCGAGTGTGGAGCAGTGGAGGTAAACAAACCTGACCATAATTCAATACGGCAGCAGCTGGATTCAGCTCAATTGGCCCATATGGCACCAATTCACCCTTGGTGAACACCCCATCTGAGGAACATCTCATTATATACATGAAGTCCGTCGGCACCGGTTGAAACCGAAGAGTCTCCCAGTTGAAGTCGACTAGGTCTGGGGTTCCTGTGCTGAAACATTCAGCTCACATGAACAACACCCAGCAAAACAGGCATTGCCAATAACAGAACAATTAATAAGTTCAACAGCTAGTTATTGGTTTTTTAGCCAGTATTGTTCTCACTCATTTTTCTCCTTCATAGCTTGTGTTCCATTGACATTATCGTATATTATACTGTCAATAATTCTCCACTTTCCATGCTTCATTGTTTCATCGAATTGTCGATTGGAACAATCTCATTTTTTTTTTACCAATTAACGGCACATTGTTTTTTTATTAATTGTGTCTTGTGTAGCACCAATACAGTGTAAATCAATCTTCTTTATTTCAAGACCAAAGTTTAACCATGCTCTTATTAGACTACTAATTGACAACAGTAGGGAAGGCTAGTGAATCACAGAATGAAAACCAAAGTGTGGTGCAGAGGCACCAGGTCAAGGTGTCAGCCATACTTGTATGCTGTCGTCATCAGAGTTGAACGCCGTCTCCTCCCGGCGACAGAGCCTCGTCGGGAGACGAGGACAAAGACGGCGCTGCCAGCAAGTTGCTCCTGAACCTGCAGGCATCGTGAAGCACATGGTTCTCAGTCATCGCATCACAGGACGTACAGCTGCACCGGTCGGTCATCACGCCGTGGCGCAGACTCGGGGATCGCAACCGAACACTCGCAGGAAGATACAGCTTACGGGGCGCGTCGGCGGGGATGGCGCCGCCGCCCGGCGGAGGGATGCGGGGGACGGGAGGAAGGCGCCGAGGGGCGCACAGAGGCAGAGTTCCATTTGCAGGTGGTGGAGCGAGGCCTGAGCCGCCTCAGACGTTGGCGGCCGGCTAGGTTTCGGTGGAGTCTGGCGACGGAGAAGGAGATGGCGCCGGCGGCCGGCGACTTTGGTCCAGTTGGTCGCCGCGCTTCGTTCGCTGGGTCGCACTGGCACGTGGGCCCACCCTTCTGCCGATGACGCGTGGGACCTCGAGGGCGGCGGGCCCTGCCTACCCCAGTGGTTGGTTCCGTAATGAAATTTGTAGATCCGGCGGCGGCGGCCGTTGCTGAGACGTTCTGTGGGCCGCAGGCGGGGCCCTGGTCCAGCGGGCCAAGAAGGAAGGAAGCACGGGGTTTCGGCCTTGTTTGTTTCATATTAAATTAAATTAAATTAAATTAAATGAAAATTTGTTATTTTTGTATAAGCCAAATGATGTAATGTTTTGTAGTAATTCTTATGGGGTTTTAAATAGTACTTCTTAAAGTTTGTAAAATATTTTTTTCATATTTTTTTGAACTCGTTAAGATGTATTTTAAGGGGATCAAAAATTTGCTACAGTAAAACGTAACGTTACATTAATTTGAAACAAACAAGGCCTTTATTTTAGGTAAAATGTCCATGTGTCTCAACTCAAAACCAAAGTTTGACCGGTCCCTAAATATTAAAGGAAAAAGTATAGATTACCCCCTGAACTATTGCAAGAGTATAAAATACCCCCTTGAACTTTAAAACGGATAAAATACACCCTCCAACTATTAAAAACGGTTAAAAAAGAACCCTAAACTTTTATGAGGTATAGATTACCCCCTGGAACAAGTAAATGTGGTATTTCAACTAAAGAAAATCTAGAAAAAATCTAAAAAAACAGAAAAATCTTAAAATATTCAAAATAATCTTAAAAATCCAGAAAATCATTGAAAAACCATAAAAAATCAGAAATAAAACTTAGAAGTTCAAAAAACTTGGAAAAACATAAAAATTCAAAAAATAAAAAACTTGGAAAATAAAAAAATTATGATTTTTAAGGAAGAAAGATTTTCTGGTTTTTCCATAATAAAAGTAAAAAGTAATATATTATGATTATTTTTGAATTTATTATTTAAGATTTTTTATGGTCTTTAGGATTATTTTGAATCTTTTAATATTTTTCATTTTTTTAGATTTTTTCTAGATTTTTTGGTTGAAATACCACCTTTACTTGTTCCGGGGGTAATCTATACCTCATAAAAGTTTAGGGTCCTTTCCTAACCGGTATTAATAGTTGGAGGGTGTATTTTATCCGTTTTAGAGTTCAGGGAGGTATTCTATATTCTTGCAATAGTTCAGGGGGTAATCTATACTTTTTCCAATATTAAAACAAGGTCTGACCTATCCGGAAAAAAGAACTCACAAATGTGGCATCGCTAGTGCGGCAGTCACATGGCACGTCCTCTCTCCATCTCGTCCACTCTCTAATCCATCTCCTCCCTCTCTCCTCTCTTTGAACACCGCATAGCGGAGGCACGTGGGGGAGCTCAAGTAGTAGCGTGGCACAACCCCTCTCTTATGGACGAGCCGACGTTGTTCATGGTAGGCGAAGAGGCAAAGATTGGCGGTGGTCTGGACCAACATGTCCGCCAGGAGCGGCAAGTTGCTAGGCAACGAGCAGAAGGTCAGGTGCATGGAGACCGCTAGACCGGTTCATCGCTGGCGAAGACCGACATCGGCTATGGGCTACCTGACGACGCTGCTGACTGAAAAGCCGGTGGACTAGATCACCATGTAGTGCCAACACGAGAGGCATTAAAAAAGAAATGCCGGTGTCGTGGCCGACTCCAATGAGAGAGCCACTGTGGCCGACCATGGCGCAGGTCAGGAAGTGTTGGCCACCCATGGCCGTAGCGGCCGCCTCAGCCACTCTCTAGCTGATGTGGGGAAGTCGAGTCACGCCGCCGTCGGGAGGGAGGGTCGGCGACAGTGACTAGTTGGGGAATGGGGATTAGGTCCGTGGGAGAGAGAGAATGGTGATGTTGTCACATCTAAAGCCCATATGAACGTCATGTCACCGCTGACGGCGTGTTCTCCATTCAACCACTGCGGATCACCCCCCTAGTCAGATTTCCATCCTGCTAGCCTATCGGCCGAGCTCAGTTCGATTTGGCGTGGGGCCGACAAGGAAGCAACACACGGGTTTACCTGAGTTCGGACCTCGCGGGTAATAGTCCTACTCTCTGCCGAGCCTTAGCTCTTTTCCGTGTTGTGGTTGTATGAGATGTGGTTCTGAATGTTTGAACCCCTCTCCTCCTCTCTCCGCCCCTTTTATACAAGCCTCGGTGGCGGGAGAGAGCATGGGTAGTAAGCAATACAAGATGATACTCTCGATGCAGAGACACTTGATTTGGCGTGTTCTCCGCTCAACCACCGCGGATCACACCCCTAATCAGATTTCTATCCTGCTAACCGATCAGCCGGGCTCGGTTCGATTGAGCGTGGGACGCAGCAAAGAGCAACACACGGGGATTACCCAGGTTCGAACCCCCTTGCGGGTAATAGTCCTACTCCTGCCGAGTCTTAGCTCTTTTCTTGTTGTGGTTGAATGGAATGTGGTTACAGAATGTTTGTGAATTGTGTGAAAAAACACGTCTCTCCAACGTACCCCCTCCCCTCTCTTTCCGCTCCTTTTATACTGGTCTCGAACGGGCGGAGAGAGCCGAGGGGGTAGGTAGTACAGTACTCTCAGTACACTGACAAGACACGTGACACGACAGGAGAGACGAAAAAGTGCTGCTGCTCATGCCGAACGGCGCCGCCCTTGCGCGCTTCGCAAGTGGCCTCTGACCCGCACAGACACACCGGTGAGACTGCGGGCGGGACCCATCCTGTTCCTCCTGACGCGGGCGGCTATCTTAAGCAAACCCTCTCTCGCGGTCAAATCCATTGCGCCACGATGTGATGCTACCGCCGACCTGCGAGGGTCATCAGAAGCGGTAATCATTTCTTGTTGTCTATCCGCGCGTGATGTCGCATTAAATGCGCTCGTCCTTCGCAGCAGGAAGAGCCTTCGTCCAGAAGACTCCTTCCGGAACGCTCTCTGCCATGAGGGCCCCGCTTGACAGTAGGGGGCCTTACGCGCACCGAGGGGCTCGCCCACACGCCCGCCGACGTATGGGGCCATCGCCGGGCGCCGACGGGCTCGCCCCTGCCGAGGCTGGTCGCCCGCGGCGTGTGGGGCCCTCGCTGGTCTTCGAGAGGCTCGTCCACGCTGCTGGCCTGGTCGCCCGTCGATGCGTGGGGCCCGCTTGACACGCCGAGGGGCTCGCCCACACGCTGGTCTCGCCACCCGCGGCGTGTGGGGCCCTCGCCGGCGCCGAGGGGCTTCGCCAGCGCTGGGCCTTGTCGCCCGCTGACGCGTGGGGCCCGCTTACACGCCGAGGGGCTCGCCGCCTGTTGGTCGATCGCCCGCTTTGACGCGTGGGGCCGCTTGATCTTTCGGGACTCTTCACACCTCGGTATTTATTACATCGACAACACCGATAAGACATGAGGGACACGACGGAGAGAGCAGCGTCGCGCTCTCTTCGCGCGCCGCAGCGCCGCCTAAGCGTGCCTCGCAAGTGGCCTCGACCCGCGAGGCACGCCGGGCCGAGACCGTGGGTGGGGCCCAGCTTGCTCCTTCCGACGCGGGCGGCGAGCTTGATGATGGCAAACTCTCTCTGCCGGTCAATTCCGCTGCGCCACAGTGACAGTTGGTCAGGCCTGCAGAGGTCATTGTGGCGGTAATCATCTCTTCTCCTGTCTATCCGCGCGTAATGTCGCATTGAATGCGCTCGTCCTTCGCAGCAGGAGAAGCCTTCGCCCAGAAGACTCCTTTCGGCACGCTCCCTGCCACGCGGCCCCGCTTGACAGTGGGAGGCCCTATGCGCGCCGAGGGCTCGCCCGTCGCGCCGCGACACGTGGGGCCTTCGCCGGCCTGACGGGCTTCGCCCGCCTGTTGGGGCACAGTCGCCGCTTTGACGTGTGGGACCCTCGCCTGGTCTTCTCGCTCGATCTTCTCAGGACTCTTCGTACCCCGGTATTTATTACACCGACAACCGCCAAATAAGCAAAAACCGCTTACGTATATGCCACATTATTTAAAGCCATTTACAATCCGGTCAAAGAACTAGTTATATTCGGTTTTGAGATTCAAGGATCAGTCTGGCTTTAGAGTTTAGGGATCAAATCAGAACCGGAGCGATAATTCAGGGACCAAACACATTATGACATGTGGGTCTAAGTACAATATAATTAATTAAAATTTTATTTCACATTTCATCCACATATGATGTCATTTCATTCACCACATATATGGCACTTCATCATATAAAGCCACTTGGCCTGTCACTCCACATAAAACCATGTTGATCGGATCGATCAAACCTGGTTTCTATAATTGTAGGCCTGACCAAGTTTGGTATTTCGATTCAGGGAATAATTTAGTGTGACGAGAATAGTTGAGGGTCCAATTTTTCCTTTATTTTATCCGTATTCTGCACGCCGTGTTATTCCGAACGATGAGTCAACGCGAGAGCAACGTCGCGTCGGGCTGCAGCCTGCAGGCCGCGACCCAGTAGCAACCTGGGCCTGATATAAATTTTGTCTCACAAAGTTGAGATTTCCGATCTCATGGTGGGCCGGACCATCAAGGAACATCCGCGTGATCAGTTTTGAAGGCCCTGGAATCCGACGTGTTTTGAACATGTTTTTTTTAAATAAATAAATAATATTTTTTACTAAACTTAAATAAATACACGCCTATGGTTGTTTCATCAGGTGGATTTAAATTTCTGCCCATTAAACTAGCGAGATTTACATTTTTTTGCCAAAATGGTTAGTCAAAGTGGGTATCAAGCCGACCGGGTGCTATATGGAGACAAAACGCTCCATTTGGTTTATTAAAATTTAAATCTTGTCAATCCAAATTGCGGGTTTTGTCTCCGTATAGCCTCCGGTTGTCTTGACGTCCGTTCTGTTCAACCATTCGACGAAAAATGTAAATCTCGTCAATTGAACGAGGGGATTTATACTTGCCCAATAGAACAATGATTGACATCTATTTGTTTAATCTTAATAAAATCAATATTATATATTTATTTATTCATTAAAAATTTAAAATAGAATATTAAAAAATCCTTGAATCTGAAGCTCTTAAGGAAGCAGCAGTACGGTTCAGATTCACCAGGCTTTTGGAGTACATCACACATATTCACATGCCGTACACTCGCGTGAACGGGGAGCGATTTCTCCCCTCCTCCACATCATAAATCTCGGGACCATTTCCCTCGCTTACTTTATTGCGTCTCCCGGAAAGAGAGATCAGTAAGCGAGCCTAAAAAAAAAAAATTCAAAAACGACAGCGACGTCGCTCGGTTAATCCTCGGCCTCACACCCGTGGTGTTTTCGCGTTCGGCATATGCATGATGATTTGTCGCGGCGAAGGGTGGATTGCTCATGGATGGAACCGAAGGGAAGGGAGGAAAGAAAAAACGTGACGAATCAGGTCGGCCGGTCGGTCGGTCGGTGCGCCGTGTCATCTCGAGCGGCCAGTACTGCCCTCCTTCTTCAAGATTCCGCCGGAAACAAGGCCGTGACGCCGTGCCGGTCGCCTTCCGCGCCACGAGGAGTAAAGAGAAGAAAACGGATGCGGCCGCATACGTACATCCCGCGGATACGCATGACGGGCCGGCATGAGTGAACTCCACGTGAGGCATAACACTGCATCGGTATCACCCTTAGTCCTTCTTTCCTACCACGATCCCAACCATGAGATTATGTGATGAGTATCTACAAGTTTAAAAGTATGAATGGAGTCGTCGGATGCTGTCAAGAAGCATCCTAAGGGTGGTGCAGGTGTTTCGGACTTCTCTACAGTACAATGGATAGTGTCCGGTGGCCACCTGATGTTGTCCGATGAGTTCCCATGGGTGGGGCAAGTTTGTTGGGCCTATCTATCATTCATCGGACGCTGTCCCATGACCATCGGATAGGATTCGGTTGAATTAAATGTGTAGGGGTCATTTTACATATTTTTCGGGTATTCTTCGGATGCTGCCTGCTCACCATCGAACAACGTCTGACCAAATAACATGTTTTTCATATTTTGTGTTTTGAGGGCCTTTCCGTTCTTTGATTAAAAAAATTAAGACATAAAGGTGTAGAAAATTCCGAGACACATCTTTTTCATGGAGGCAACTATTTCATCAGAGCGGAAGGGGGCATCTTTTTGAGGGAAAGGATTTATAGGCCTAGGCGGGAGTATAGATTTGGAAATGCAACATTTGATCTTTGTCGGCGTATTTCAACTGACAGGTTTTCCGGGACCTAATCCGGTTGTTCGGTAGTGGGGATATGCATAGCCGGCTCGCTCCTTTCTTCTCTTTTCAGCGCAAGATCACAAGAACAGACAATAAGTTTTACTCAGGTTCAGGCCCTTTGATCGGGTAACAGCCCTAATCCTGCTCGAGTTTCTTGCAACGTATGAACTGACTAGTCTCTGGGAGTCAAAGCTAGGGACCCTTCTCCAGCCGAAAAGCACTCAGCCCCATTACAGATGCACCCCCAGCCCTTATATACTCATGCTAGTGTGGGTTGTAACGTGCTGCACAATGTACATTAAATGATCCTACCACTATAGCCATCATTCCTCCGGAGCTAGTCTTCGCCGCCATCTCTCTGCCTCTGCTCTGACAACGGGACAAGATGGATAAGACAGAGCGGCCCGCCTACCCTGAGCACTTTTCTGTTACATCGCTGCAGGCGCGCACCGGACGGCTACGGAGACGGACACAGTGTAGCTGACATCACTAGATGGGCGGGGGTAATCAGGCCGTCAGACCCCCGCCTACTCCGTCAGACTAATTCCATCACATTAAATGACCCCGATTCGGTGTATCCCGGGGAAATCCTTAGCAAGAAAGTTTCCTTTCACCTTTGTCTTGTATCCTAGACAGTGGGGCCTGCGCACCCCCTGCTACCATTGCGTGTACGCCCCTCTAGCTGCTCACCGGGCGCCACGTGTCCTGGTCGTCGGCGCCTGTGGCCTGGTCACCCGCCTGTGCGCCAGAGGCCACGTGTCTCCGCCGGCCCGGCGCTGGGTCTGATCGCCCTTTGTGTCTTGGGGCGCCACGTGTCCTAGCCGCCCGGCACCTGGGGCCTGTGCGCTGGACGCCACGTGTCCTGAGCAAACAACTTTCAATCTTTACCTCACTTTGGACCCGCTCTTGATTTGTTTAGGCTCGATGTTGCTAAGTATGGGGCGCTTCCTGATTGGGCTCTGGTCCCACTTGGCAGCAGAGCGGGGGCACACCCCGGTGTAGAATACACTGACAATCTATTTAGAGACTCTAGTAGGAGATCAGGTTTAGGATATCCTAAGGCTAGGCCACATAATATCTCCAAAATGGTGAATATTTGGACATGCACAATCTTCGGCATGGATTTGGGAGAGACTTTGCAAGGTGTGGTGGGTTGCCCTAGGGATCAAAATCTGTTCACTCCCATTCTACTACTTATATTGGTAACGTGTCTTAACTCTAGATAAATGTATCAATTTTTACTGACCCTAGTATCGAGACATCGACCTTTTCACTTGTGTAGTAGGGTAATAAGGTTAGGAAGAAGAATCTATGGAATGTTGACTCTAAGTGTTCATGCCACATGACCGGAGATACTATATGTTTCTTCTCCTTGACAAGAGCATCTGGCGAGGATGTGATTACCTTTGGAGATGCTAGCACCGGCAGAGTGATTGCAAAAGGCATTGTCAAGGTGAAGAAGCACATTGAATATATATATATATATATATATATATATATATATATATATATATATATATATATATATATATATATATATATATATATATGTCTTAGTTAGTACTTTGAAATACAAGTTGTTTTTTGTTTCTCATTTTTGTTGATGTTTCAAGAGCTGAGCTTGAAAATTTGCAGGGGTATTCATTGTGTCATTCCTTGATTTCTTAGAGTATATTGCACACATCCCTTTCACTCCCACTCAAATTAACGCACGGAGTGTTTTATTGTCGTTGTCAATATACTTAGGCGAGCGCGCTCGGTCCGAACGTGCCAGCGCCGTTCGATCTCCGCCACCGTGCTGATTAGACGAGTTGCATGCGCCCACGCCCCGCGAGTGCACGTTCGCAGCGAGAGCTAGCTAGTCGACGGTTGATTAAAATCCCGATTAAACTTTTGTTTTTTTGTACAAAATTCAAACAGTGTTCAAAATGCGTGAAATAAATTTCATAATTCTTCTAAAATCGAGAGCAACCCATTTTAAATACTTTTTAAATTTTTGAATTTTTTTCACTTTTTCAATTTTTTTTGATGTGAACTAGGAGAAGGTACTTAGGAAACTTACATCTATACTACTGAAACTTGGCCGTGTGCTGATGAAACTTAGCTGTGTGCTGATTAAACGTGATGAAACTTGGATGACACTTCAATGTAACCTGATGAAACTTGGGTGAAACCTGTTGAAACTTGATGAAACTTGTCGGTGTAATAAATACCAGGGTGTGAAGAGTCCTGAGAAGATCAAACGGGCCCCACGCGTCAGGCGGGCGACAAGGCCCCAGCGTGTGGACGAGCCCCTCAGGGCATCGGGCGAGGGCCCCACACGTCAGGTGGGCGACCAGACCTCAGCGTGTGGGCGAGCCCCTCGGCGCCTCAGCGGGCCCCAGCGTCGGCGGGCGACAAGGCCCAGTCGTGGCGAGCCCTCGAGTAGCCGGGCGAGGGAGGCGACAGACCCGGCGTGTGGGCGAGCCCCTCGGCGCCTCAGCGGGCCCCAACGTCGGGAGGCGACCAGACCCGGCGTGTGGCGAGCCTCAGGCGCCTCAAGCGGGCCCCACGCGTCGAGGGGCGACAAGGCCCAGCCGCGTGGCGAGCCCTTAAAGACTAGGCGAGGGCCCCACACGTCGACGGGCGACCAGCCCCAGCGTGTGGCGAGCCCATCAACCAGCGGCGAGGCCCTACGCACCAGGTGGGCGCGGGCGAGCCCCTCGGCGCGTAAGGCCCCCCATCGCAGCGGGGCCCGCGTGGCGAGGGCGTTGCGGAAGGAGTCTTCGGCGAAGGCTCTCTCTCTGCGAAGACAGCGCATTGTGCGACATCACGCGGATAGACGATTGAAGAAATGATTACCGCTTCTGATGACCCTGCAGTGCTGCGGTACATCCTTGTGGCGCAGCGGAATTGACCGGCAGAGAGAAGGTTTGCTTGAGATGGCCGTCCGCGTCAGGAGGAGCAGGCTGGGCCCCGCCCGCAGTCTCACCGGTATGTCTGTGCGGGCCAGAGGCCACTTGAGAAGCACGCGAGGGCGGCGCCGCTTGGCGTGAACAGCGGCACGTTTTCGTCTCTTCTGTCGTGTCTCGTCAGTGTACTAAGAATACTGTACTGCCTACCCCCTTGGCTCTCTCCGCCAGTCCAAGGCTTGTATAAAAGGAGAGGAGAGAGAGGGAAGGGGGTACGTTACGTTACGTGCGCTTTAAACACACAGCTCACAAGCATTCTGTAAACACATTCCATTCAACCACAACAAGAAAAGAGCTAAGGCTCAGCAGGAGTAGGACTATTACCCGCGAGGGGGTCCGAACCTGGGTAATCCCCGTGTGTTGCTCTTTGCTGCGTCCCACGCTCAAATCGAACTGAGCTCGGCCGATAGGCTAGCAGGATAGAAATCTGACTAGGGGTGTGATCCGCAGTGGTTGAGCGGTGAACACGCCATCAAAACTTGAATTGACTTGATGAAACTTGATGAAACTTGACAGTTCGGCAAAGTTTTACGAGTATGAAACCCAAGTTTTGCCAGGCGAAACCCAAGTTTCAGTAGGCGAACCCCAAGTTTCACCAGATAAGTTTTGAAGAGTTATATGGTAAAATATATCTTGTTTTGTTCTTAAAAATACGCGGAACACGTTGGTGCAAACGGTTTTTGGATTGGAGCACCCAGTCAAAATTTATGGTCGCCAAAAAAAAAACCGTGGGCCCCACCCTCTGCATGTGCCATGCCCTCCCCTGTTTCCTCAGCGCTGGAGTCCCACAGATCCGGACTCGACTGTAGCCTTTCCCATATACTTATCAAGAGGAAATTGTTAGATCAGACAACGAGTATTTAACAAGTTTAAGAGCATGAATGGAGTCATAGGACGCTGTCCAACAGCACTGGACGCTGCCCGGAGGCATCCCGAAGGTGGTGCAGGTGTTTCGGGCTTCTTATGTTGTTTCAAACTAAAATATCTGATTTTATAATTGGGAGACACTATTGGGCAGGCGCCTGCAATTTCAGCATTTGTGCAGGCACATGCCACGTACACGCATGCACACCTCGGGCAAAAAATTCCACCATCGCAAAACATTTTTTCCAATAAATGGAAATGTGGAAAAACAGTAGAAATTTAGTGGAATTTTTTGCGCCTGCACGATTTCGCAAATTATACGAGCAAAAAAATCTCTCGACGTGAAAAATAGAAAACAAAATAAAATTTATAATAAATAGAAAACAAAATAAATCTATAATAAACAGAAAACAAAATAAATCTATAATAAACATAAAACAAAATATATCTATACAAAAATCGACCTCGCGCAAAAAATTTCACTATCGCGAAGCGTTTCGTCCATAAATGCAAATGTGGAAAAACAGTAGAAAGAAAGTGAAATTTTTGCTCCTGCACGTTTTGACTAATTGTAGACGCCTGCAAAATAGCAATTGCCTTTATAGTTTAGGGGTACCGACCCGTGTTGTAATTCAAGTCAGCTATTTTTTGTCTTAAAAAAAGCTGCGAACATTGTGGAATCAATTCGGTAACACATGATTGAGTCCGCAACTCTGCATATCACAAGCAGCAGACCAGCAGCAGCATGTAGCGGCAGCCTGTGATATCCTGTGTCGTCCTTATCCGGATCCAGATGGTACGAGCTACGACCTACGAGCCGCGATGCATGTGAGGACAACTCAACAATGCCTCCCTACCCCCTCTTCTCTGCCTGTCACACAGGAGTCACTGCACGAGATACACGAGCCCCACTCCCAACCACCAATCGGCTCGCTGTCTGTGGCCTGTTCAGAACTTGGGCGCGAATTCGGGGTTCAGAACTTCAGATATCATGCAGAGTTTACAACATGGTTTAGCCCATGGAAAATCACCTTAATTCAGTTGATTGTGCACTCGCTGTTCGTTAAATGCTACAGCTGGGAGGCGTCTCCGTTTGGAATAAGCCTTTTGAATTTTTATTTAGCAGGCTTGCCATGCTCAGAAGAGAGCGAGGTGGATGAGGCCCGTCCGGTTCGATTTGGATAAGCAGGACATTCCTTTCACGAGATGAGGGTGTGTCATAACTCATAAGCGCTTCATGCTGCGACGTCACGTACCCTCCCCTCAATAATTGTTTGCAACAGCGAAACGAGCTTCAGAGACAGAGCTCCCAAACTGACGGTGGTTGGCGATGCTCCTCAGCTCAGCTCGATTATAAGCCTTTCGATGGCCTTTTTTATGATTTCGTTAGTGCTTAATTAAGCACATCCAGTCCTCTCTGGAACCAATCAATCGTCAGCCTGCAACCGCAAAACGCATCCAAACCACGAGCTTAAAGAAATGCAGAGCGAGCCAGCTGCTGATGATTGTACGTCGGAAAGGGACATGAGAGAGAGAGAGAGAGTGTGTGTGTGTGTTTAGCTCAGAAATGTGGAGAGAGAGAGAGAGAGAGAGAGTCCAGGAATGTGCTGGTTTTATGGCTACAAGTTGTGGTACAGATGAGATGGGCGGTGGTGGAAGATACGAGAAGATACGGCCAGTTTAGAGAACGTTGGCGAGGAGAGGAAAGGTGCAAGCCGTTAGCCGTGCGGCGGCGTGCGCACGCAGCTGCGCTCCACGTTTACTGCTGTTGCTGCTGAAATGACCAAAGACGGGGGAACATTTTTTAACAGAGAAGAAGAGGTGGTAGAAGGTTGAGGGCTGGTGTTGCAACGGTCTGAAATCCTCGTGACAGAAGCATCCTGCCACTCAAGACCTGAATGGAACGCCTTCTTCTCACTGACATGTGGATCCCACCAACCTATGGGACCACATGCAGTGACGGAACTGCAGACAGCAGTTACCGCATAGGATTTACTTCCCGAGCGGCTGCCTGCCGCACACACAGCTTCGTTTTTGCCGGGAATAGGAAGTAGGAACGTCACGGGCAGCAGAATTGAGATACGCTTAAACAAAATGGATTTTTCTCGCCTTTCTAGTTGTCCTGCGCAATTTCACGGTTAATTTTGTAATTGTTATTGTATATTTTTAAAATTTATGTTTCATTATCGTAATTAATATAAGTTCCTTTCATAGTTTTGTAATTTATAAGGACTCTTATTTTATTTTTTTCAAATTTATTTTTTGTTATAGTTTAAATAGATTCTTTTTAATGTAAGTCATTATAATTTGGTCCTCTACAATCAACGGTACAGCTTTTTTCTTTTCTTTCTGATTAATATGGGAATTTCTAGCATTTTAAGATTAATATGATGGCTCTGTTTTAATATAACAAGTAGATGTCTCGCGCATTTCGTAGCTAGATTTGTGCCTTAACCTAACATAGACAATATTTTTTCATAATTTTTTAAAATTATAGTTGATACGGAGTTTTCCTTTCAATATGGTATGAACTCTTATTTATAGATTTTTATTCCAAACTTCTATTATTTTAATTTTATAATTATAGTAGGTATGGACTTCTTCTTTTAATCTAAGCCGTTACAATCCGATGCACTACAATCGATGGTCTAAATATTTTTCTTTTTTATTACCATGATAATTTCTTTCTTTAAACAAATGTGAGATTTTCTAGTTTTTTATTGTTGTGGTGGCTCTCCTTTATATATATAGTACACAACAAGTAGGGTGTCCCGTGCATTTGTGTGGTTAGGTTTGTGTTAATATTTAACCTGGCATGGACATCATTTTATTATGAGTTTATACAATTTTTCAGATATGAGGTTTTTTTTAGTATGACATGGATTCTTATTTCTATTACTAGCTGAGTGCACATGTTTCGCTACTTTTTTTTTTAGATCAATGATCAATACTATTAAAAAAATGGGCGTTAAATTATGTCCGATAAAACCTACTTTTTATATTGGTCATTGGTTCATCCATCAATAGTTATGATACATGAAAGACGATGGCCCGATGGTGTTGGGATGGTCATGGAGTTGGAAGTAGGGAAGAGAATATTTAGTGTGATCAGATTGAATCGTGGAGTTGGGATCATATTGGATAGTGGATTGAATCATATTGGATTTGAACCGTCATCTTGTGGATTTAAGCCACGAGTAAGCACGTCCATTAATGGATCAACCAATGGCCAAGATTAAAAGTATGTTTCATGGATCACCACTCAACGCTCACCATAAGACAATTTTTAATAGTAAAGATTTATATTCTGAATTTCTATTATTTTTGTTTTACATATGGGCTCTTTTTTAATCTAAAACCCATTATATTATGTTCCACTGTAATCGACGTGTATAATTTTTTTTCTCTAATTAACATGAGAATTTCTAGTAATTTTTATTGACATGAAAATTTTTAATACTTTTTAATTAATGCATGCATTTCTAGTATTTTAGTGTTAACGTGATAGGCTATGTTTTATTCTATTATATATATTTAAGTAGATCAAAAGATTGATTGATAGTTAGAGGACCGTGTGGGGGTGTTTGAGGCAATTTATCGAAGATACGTCGTTATCAAGCCTAATGAATTTGGTGCATGTAACATCATCGCCCAGCCAGGTCACTACCATAATTAGTCCTTCCCTTGGAAGAAAAATGCGTTCAGTACTAACACTCGCTGAAAGAACGGGCATCAGCACGACTTCAGAAAAGAAGAGCCTCGAAAGGTGTTAGTAAAATTTCTAAAAATATTATTAATCATTTTAATCATTTTGGTTTAAATAAAATTTTTTAATGTATATTTTAAAGTATCTTATCATTTTTCATCATTTTCATTGTTTTTTCAGAAACCGCGGCTCACTGCAGAAAACCACCTGTTAACCGTCAAAAACCATCATTAAACACAAATAAAATCGGCAAGACATAGTTTTGGATTTGAGATAGAAACCATCACAAAAACATGGTTAACCGCAGTTAAAACGGTTCGGTTCAGAGAGCACGGACAGTTTTGTGAACCCTGATCACCACAGCTGGCTTCCACTGATTGAAGTGTAAAATTTATTCTCTTCTTTACGTCACTGTTCAAGAGGATCTACACCTGTCTGCAAATTTACTGTTGCCTACGCCCACCGGTAAAATGGTGGCCGTGCGATTTCTGTACTGGCGTTAGGCTACCGTGGTACTGTCTACGTTGATGTCGTGCAAACCCAAAGAAATTAAAGGATTTACGGGTTGATCTTTGCAGTACTCCTACGTGGTAGGAGCGTTTTCTGAATTCTGAACCTGAAGAACGTTTAAACAAGAAACATCGAGTAGGAGTAGGTGCTCGTTTCAGATAACACCAAAGGCAAACAGCAGCAGCCATCCCGCTCCTCCTTCCTGTCACCGTCCCCACACCACCGCCGGCCCACCCCCTCTGTCGTCGTCACCTCGCCCGTCGTCCCCCACCCCCTTCACGAACCACCTCACCTCCACTGCCACGATCCCCCACCACCAGTCCACCATTGCTGGCTTGGCCTGCACCTATAAGACTCATCACTCCCACTGCCACCCCCACGCGCGCACGCACAAGCTCTCTCTCCTCGCTTCGTTTCAGCTGAGGAAGGAAGGGGGTAGCTTAGCTCGACATGGAGGGGAAGGAGGAGGACGTCCGCCTCGGAGCGAACAAGTTCTCGGAACGGCAGCCCATCGGCACGGCGGCGCAGGGCGCCGGCGAGGACAAGGACTACAAGGAGCCCCCGCCGGCGCCGCTGTTCGAGCCCGGGGAGCTCAAGTCGTGGTCTTTCTACCGCGCCGGCATCGCCGAGTTCATGGCCACCTTCCTCTTCCTCTACATCACCATCCTCACCGTCATGGGCGTCAACAACTCCACCTCCAAGTGCGCCACCGTCGGCATCCAGGGCATCGCCTGGTCCTTCGGCGGCATGATCTTCGCCCTCGTCTACTGCACCGCCGGCATCTCCGGTCCTGCACCCCTCTCTCTCTCTCTCTCTCTCTCTCTCTCTCTCCTGTTTCTTGGGGCATGTGAGGTGATGGATGGCGTCTGTGGCAAACTGCAGGCGGGCACATCAACCCGGCGGTGACCTTCGGGCTGTTCCTGGCGAGGAAGCTGTCGCTGACGAGGGCGGTGTTCTACATCGTGATGCAGTGCCTGGGCGCCATCTGCGGCGCCGGCGTGGTGAAGGGGTTCCAGCAGGGGCTGTACATGACCAAGGGCGGCGGCGCCAACGTCGTCGCCCCGGGCTACACCAAGGGCGACGGCCTCGGTGCCGAGATCGTCGGCACCTTCATCCTCGTCTACACCGTCTTCTCCGCCACCGATGCCAAGAGGAACGCCAGGGACTCCCATGTTCCCGTGAGTATCATCCACATCCACCACTGTAGTAAAAAGATTCAAAGATCGAGTTTTTTTTCACTGTGATCAAGTGGCATGGTGGTTCAGTGATTGATTGTTGTTTGTGGGATGGACAGATCCTTGCCCCACTGCCAATTGGGTTCGCGGTGTTCCTGGTCCACCTGGCCACCATCCCCATCACCGGCACCGGCATCAACCCGGCTAGGAGCCTTGGCGCTGCCATCATCTACAACAGGGACCAGGCATGGGATGACCATGTGAGCGACCTGACCTGACCTTCTCCCTCCCAGTCCTTCCTTGAATTTTTCTTTCACTAGTTACAGTCATGTGGTAGTAGCAGACTAGCAGCCAAGTAACTTTACACGGGTTGCAAAGAGATTGAAGAGTCTATTCTAACGTTTTACTTATGTGGAACTGTGAACTGTCTAGTCTGAAAACGATGTAAAATTTGTGAATTCACTGATTTCGCTGCAAGTAAAATATGTGAGGGTAGAAGGCTACCAGCAATAATTCAGTGAGAAGCTGATTTTTCTGGAGGGGGGCAAGTGCAAGTGTGATAGGATGTCATTTGTTAAATTTAATTCTGGAAAGCCTATCCTCGTCTGAGGGGAAATGATGAAAGCCTTTGCCTGCTTCAGTGTGGCAGGCAGGCATCCACTACGGCACTACCTTCTAGGACAGTGACTTAAATGTCCATCACTGCTTGCTAAACCTGCATCATTAGTAAGGTAATAATGGAGCGCTAGTACTGACCAAATGCTAACTAACGCCTCCAATTTTTGCCTTTGCAGTGGATCTTCTGGGTTGGCCCCTTCATCGGCGCTGCCCTGGCTGCGGTCTACCACCAGGTGGTCATCAGAGCAATCCCATTCAAGAGCAGGTCTTAAGCTGCTGCTACTGCTGCTGCTGCTGCTTATTATGAGATGCCAATACAAGGAGCAAGCTGCTTTTCTGATGGCGTGCCTACTATGTTGTTGTGGAATTCCATTTTCTCTTCAAGTTTGATGTACTGCTCCGTCTCTATCTGAACACCCAGACCTGTAATTTCAGTACTCGGATGTGCGTGCTGCTGTTAGTTGTGGTGCAAATTAAGTTATCATCCTGCTAGAGTTTCAGTTCAGCTGCTGCCTTGTCTGAATTTGACACCAAGATATCAAGTCCCTATGAGCATGGCAACACACACACACTTGTACTCTCTCAGAACCGTTCAGCCATGTTGCCAGCCCTGCTCTGTGGCACACTCGCATTACCACAGAGCTATGAGCCCGTGACACGATGAAGCAATTCCATGGCCGATTGGGGTTGGTGGTTTGTATTGAGCTGCATGCCCTAACCAATTCACCCAAAAGCCTAAGCCGATGGAGAAAGGAGGGCAATTCACTTATACTTTAACACTCTCCCGCACATGAAGGCTCCCCCAGGCCTCAAACGTGGAATAGAGTGGGCGACTTATTTAATTACTCCGGCTAAGACTCGAACTCGAGACCTCTGGCTCTGATACCATATTGAGCTGCATGCCCTAATTAATTCATCTAAAAGCCTAAGCTGATGGGGAAAGGAGGGCAATTCACTTATACTTCAACAGTTTGATTGGCGCTAGGGGGAGCAGTCACCCATGTTGCCAGCTAGGGTTTTGGGTGCCCTGGTCCTGAATCTGTGGGCGCAGCGTAGCCACAAAACATACACCGTGGCACATGCCGTGCGGATTGTCAGTTAGTTCTTGCAGGCTGCCTAGCTGGAAGCTTCTCTCGGCCGCAACAACGGATGATTGTTTGCGTTTTCCTTTCCTTTTTTACCAACACTTCGCCCGTTCACTTTCACCTGCCTCTCATCTGGCCCGTGCCTGCGTGCGACCACCGTCCACCGCACGGTGGCTCGGTGGGTGGTACGAATACGATGAATGAATCCCCAGTGCCTTCACGGGTTCTCTGTATTTTTATCATATTCGGCAGGCAGCACTCTTTAGATTTCAATCCAATTGAAGCTGAATGCAAACCTCAATCCAATACAAACGATACTGTCCGCTTTTAGACATGACTTATAAGCCAATAAAAAAAACTTTTCAATTTGGGGTTGTCTTTTCCACAATGGTGATGGAAGACATTAGATTTTGGGAGGACAACTGTTTGGGTCATACACTTCTTTGTGAGCAATAACCAAAGTTGCTCTGTGGTCCGAAAGAAGCAAGATACAGTGGCGTGTGTTTTGTGTTCTTCCCCTCTCAATGTTCAGAGTTCACAACAGATTTTGGTGGGACGTAAGCTAGTTGATCGGCTTCTCAGCAGGCTATCTGATATTCATTTAAATGAGGATCAAGCTCTATTTTTCTGGAATTTGAACAGGAATGGTCAACAGAGCAATCTTTGTACTAGATATTTGATAATCAAGGTAATAGTGATCCAAATAAGTTCCTGTGGAATCTAAAAAAACTTTCAAGGTTAAAGCCTTCATTTGGTATATTTGTAAGGGAATCATTTTAACCAAAGATAATTTAGCAAAGAGGAATTAGAGATCATCATGAGGATATTCATCCATTCAGCATTTCTTTTCTTTTTTTTTTACTGCCATCTTTCAAGGGCAGTATGGTGTATGGCTAGAGTTGTTTTAGCATTTTAGGGGTTATTACTCCTAGGAATTATTCTCATCTGTTTGGAAACTGGAGCAATGAAATTACTCCCAGCCAGTTAAAATTTTATAGGTTGGCATGCTGCTTTGCTAGGGTAATTTGGCTTACTGGCTGCGCTAATGAGCTTATATTGCAAAAGAAGAATGATAAATACTCCATTTCAAATTGTCGTTCACCGTTGACTTTTGGATATTCTATTTGACCATGTGTTTTATTTAAAAAATATATGTAAATATTATTTATTTTGTTGTGATGTGTTTTATCATTAAACATACTTTAAGCATGACTTATATTTTTTCATATTTGCACTGATTTTTTGAATAAGATGAATGGTCAAAAGTTGTGTTCAAAAGTCAACAGTGAACTACAATTTCAAACGGAGGGAGTACATGATAATGGCTTCAAGTCGGTCAATGGAAGTATCGTTGCCTTTTTTTTCGGCAGCCACGAATGGAGAATTCCAAACAGACTTAGCTTTGTTTAAGTTCATTCTATCTTGATTGATTTTGCATTAGCTTAGTTCATTCTGTTATGATTAATTTTACATTCTGCTTTGTCTTTGCTGTGCACTCGGCTTAAGACACTGTAAACGGATGCGCCATATTCCATTATCTAAGAATAGAAACGATGCTGGGAGATGGGAGGAGAAGAGAGATCGAGGTTAGGACACCCCAGTCACCTGTTGGAGATGCTTAATAATGTAACATTGCCGGTTCGATCATAAACCTTCTTCATAGAACGGCAGTGCTGAACTGAAACCAGCATATTATAGGCAGGCAACACAACTACCTGACCGACCGCAAAGAACGCCGCAACACAAAATGTTTTCAATTCAATAAGGCTTGGAGATAACAATCAGGTGTCTCATTGCAAATGACAAACTTTCGTATCACGGAACCATTATGCTCAAAAACACATGCGTAATGCTTGGTTGCAACTTGTAAAGGCATAGCTTTCAGTACCAACGCAAGAATACTTACATTATACACGATTTCATATGTGGGTAACATACGGTACGTTATGGCACAGACTGGATTAATTGTCAGATCTTTCGTATAAATTTCCAGAGTACCTGGCACAGTGAATTGAGTTTGGCTCATTGGCCCAACGCTGTTACAACATACTTCCAGTGTGCTGTTAGCTTGCAGCAGCAGTAGCTTCAACCAGGGTGAGATATGTAACTCTAAAAAAATTGGCTCGGATGTTTCACCTGTGCAAATTCTTGGCTCTTTGTTGAAATCCCTTCTGTACAATGGCATCAGGCCGCCAAGAAAAAATAGAAAATAAGTTACATATAAAGGCATGAGGGGTATTCGAGGGGCGAAGTACAACTTCGGTCCTTCAGTCTGTAGTGAACCTAATATACAGTCCTGTCAGTTCATGCTTTGTTAGAACGCCAGTTATAGTATGCTAGGCCCAGTTCTGCCTGACAGGAATGGACGGCATCTGCAATTCATAGGACAAATTAGCAAGAACTATGGTCCAGCAAAAATTCAGTATCCTAAATAGAAAGTACAATGTATTGACAGAAAAAGGTTCAAATATGAACTTAGACAACTCGATGTGACTGCTGCCGTGAGAGAGTATTTATGCTACTACTATAGTATTAAACATAGTAGGACTAGCGTCTCATAAAAATACCATAGCTGAAATCATTATTGTCTTCATGAAATAAAAAAAAAACTAAACAATGATTATACAGACCCAGGATAAAACATCTTGAGCCAAGTTGCCTTAACCTTCAAGAGACATTATTATGGGTAACTAGCATGGTACGGTTTGGCTTATTCAAGGACGGTTTGGCTTATTCAAGGCCACATCGTTTGCAAAAACCCAGCCACTTCGCTTTACACTATATTAAGCCTGAATTGAGGTCAAAGACTAAATTTATAATCCAATCGAAAGTGCAAATTTAGTGCAGACATACAGTAAAGTATCTTTTTTTATATATAGTAGGAGGGTTCACATGGATTTAGGCTTTGTTCTTTTCAGCGTATCGTACCGTTGCGTATTACTGTAGCAAATTTTGTTATTTTTATAAATAAAGCCTATATGTTGTCATATTTTGAGACGATTTTTTCATGATTTATAGTAGTCGTTCCAAAGATTCTAAAACTATTTTTTAATTATTTTTTAATAATCTTTAGACCTCATTTTGAGGGTTTTCAAATTTGCTACAGTAATACACAAACGCAACGATACGCTGAAAAGAACAAGGCCTTAGGCTCTGTTCTTTTGGGCTTGATCTAAACGGCTGAAAAGCTGAAAAGCTGAAATGACTGAATTTTGAGAGCTTCTCGAGGTAGTCTCGAGATTCAAATCCATTTCATTTGGCTTGCTTTTTAAAACGTTAGGACCCACCTTCGAGACAGTGAAGAAACGGACCCAAAAAACTCAAAACATGTCTTTTCAAAACGTAGACAAGTCGTTAAGCTGTTAAACTGAAAAGAACAGGGCCTTAAGAGTGGATTTTTTAAATGTTCACCAAACTTAATTTTGTATTTGTCTACTTTCAAATATTTTTTATTGTAGTTACTTAACGAAAGAGACTAAAAAAAGAAAGGCGATTGTGTTTTGATCCATAAAAGAAAAGGTGTTTGTGTTTTTATCAAAACAGTCACCTGTGAGGTAGGGCAACCCCAACACCCAAAGTTAGGAAGGAGTGTTGTTTAGGTCTGATCTGATCTGCTGATGTCTTATTTGCTGATAAGTTAAACTTTAAGAGCTTCCCAAAACAGCTTTGTTTGACTTGTTTTTGAGAACTTTGAAAAGCACTTTCAAGATTTTTCCTAAAAAAAAGTGTGCTAAAAAATTGAAGCGTTTGAATTTCTGATATGGAGAGCACTCAGAGCAGACAAATTAAGCCCTAGAGAGCATGCCGTGCTACCATGTGTGCACAGAACATTGAAGGAGCATATGATGTAAATGCAAATAATCAGCTGTGATTTATGAGTTTGTGACAAGGGGCATACCTTTGTCGACTTGAAATGGGATGATGACAACAAAGATTCCATCCATAGCCAGCTGTTCGGTTTTAAGAAATTAATGATCAGCCACTCCTCATACTATGATACAATCCAGACATTGAATGGGCAAAGTAGCCAAAAACCATCGCTTACATTAAAAGTTCAAAAAAATGCCAACTGTCCTTTTATCCATGATAATTAGTTGGCATGCTTGAGTCCAAGTTGTTCAGAACTAGATGTCAAGTCTAGTGAAGGATTTAGCTTCACATGATCCACAAAAGCATGATGAGTGAATTGTTCAGATGGTGACAGCCTATCACGCAAATCAAAAACATTGCCAAGTTTCTTTCCGAATTGAGGACTCAAAATGTCAGCTTCTGATGCTACCCTCTCCTGAAGCCCATGTGAGACTTGATGCACTCTTACAAATTGCCCATGGAGATTATCTGTATGCCGGTTGGGAAAAAGATCATCTGGGCCTCTTGTTGAGATTACAAATCCTTCATTGCTGTGGGCTGGTTGCTTTAAGTGGTTAAAGGGAATAGAACCATTACCACCGGACAGGGGCGTGGAAGTGCCTGAAGTAGCTCTGGGGCTCGAAATAGGAGAGGGTGACATTCTGCCATTTGTATGTTGGGGAGACCTTGACTTTAGCAGAGGACTTCCACAGGGAGAAACAGGACAAGATATATTATTTCGTATATGGATATCGCTGCAAAGAAATAAAGAATTAGAGGACAGTGGTGTTCATGGACAGATAAAAGTTAACAATAAATCCATATCCTAGTAAATGTGAGCTTAGCTGTTTAAAACCATATAATGTTTGGCTGCCATGTGACTAGCAGTGGAACATTTTTCCAGCAAAGATGGTTTTAGCTTGCATAGCTAAAAGCCATGTCCTGGTAAATATGAGCTTAGCTATAGAAAACCATAGGATGTTTGGTTGTTCTGTAACTACTTGTGGAACAAATTTTCTACTAAGATGGCTTTAGCTTTGCATATCTATTTTTTTTTTGCTTTATTACTCTATTTGGATGTCAATTGTGTGTGCTGCTTTTTACATAATGCAAAAAATGTTCCAGCCTCTACATCGTTAAGATGTATACGGCCAATTGTGTGCGCTTCTAAAATTGTTGGCATAGCTTGGCAAAAGAAATACCCTTGTTTTGAAGAAAATTTTCCACCCCTTCTCTGGTATATTGTCTGACCCTCCAACCCCAATGAGGAGATATTTCTTGTATGCCCATTAACCTGGAAAGTCAAAGACAACAAGCAAAATGAGCAGGTCATGATAATTATAAAAGAAGATATCAACAGCAGTACTCAGGTGGCACCTTTGAATTTGGTCTACAAGATATAACAGCTAAATGTTCTAAAGGATCAGAGAGAACAGATTTCTCAAGTGAAACTCCATTTTGTATGAATGGGTGTTGCAAAAGCTCCACTGCTGTAGGACGTTGAGAAGGATCGCGTTGCAGACATTTTCTAATGAAGTCCTTGCCCGATTCTGAGAGATGATCTGGTATTGGTGGAAGCTCCTTGCTGTTGCCAATCTTGAACACTGCAGCAATCTATAGACACAAAAGCGGGGATATTCATATGTAAGTTGCATCGATGATTACTTCAATAATTATCAGCTAGCTGATCATTTCAATTCATATCCAAGTCATAACATTTCAAAAATTCATGCAAGTAAATGACCATTAGAGGTTCCACATTCAGATGGTGAAAATTCTGAACGACAAAGAAAGATGTCATATTTGTTCATATGGTATAGGCATCACTACAATGACCAAAAAAATCTTTTTCAACATAAACTTTCAGAAGTGACTCTAGAAGTTACAGTCTGCAGACAATTTTTTTTTCCTGGTTTTGATATCTATTCTAACCAATACTTGATATCTATTCTAACCAATACATTGGCCTGAAACAGCATGTCATCTCCAGGTGGGTAAAAACAGATAAAAATGAGCAGGCGAATAGACCATTTAACATACTACGCCTGTTCACAATAGATAAGTACTTCATAGTCTTTCTTTTAGGGGGAAAAGAATCCGAAAGTCGATTATGTGTGTTTCAGTGACATGATGTGCACATCACTCCAAAGGCTAGCTCATTCTAAGCTAAATTGAAGAATGCTTCCTAGGCCTGCTAATGGTGCTAAATCCAATCCACATCCAGTCCAATCCATACAAACACAACGCATTTCCCTACCCCAAACCAACCCAATAATGAGTTTAAAAAACCCAAACCAACCCACACCATAAGCACTGTGTAACCACTAACCAGATCACCCCAACCCATTTAATGCTTTCGGTTTCAAACCATTCCGCCGATTGGTTTGAGCCCATTTCAACCCCATGGTTTGCTGCTCCTGTTTGCTAGCTAGTAGTAGCACTACGTACACATACAGAATACACTCCGCCTGCTGCTTTTACTTGCTAGCTAGCTAGAAGCAAAAGAGACCGGCGAGCGGCAGCGAGCGGCCACAGCGACGAGCAGCCACAGCGGCGAGCGGCCGCGCAGGTGGGAAGATGCCGGCAAGAGATACGGTGCTCGGTGGGAGGCCACAGCGACGAGCGGCCACAGCAGTGAGCGGCGAGCGGCTGCGCCGGCGGGAAGATGCCGGCAAGAGATATGGTGCTCGGCGGGAGGCCACAGCGACGAGCGGCCACAGCGGCGAGCGGTCGCGCCGGCGGGAAGATGCCAGCAAGAGATACGGTGCTCGGCGGGAGGATAGGGTTGACGGCAGCGATGGATTTGAAACTCTAGTTTCTGGCCATGCCGGGGAGCGTGCTCCGGAGCATTCACTGGGTTGGCGTGGAGTTACCGATGGGTGGGAACCATGGATCGAAACTGTTAGCACCCCAAATTTTCATAGCCCACTCCCAAACAGAATCAAACCATTATGAGGCTAAACCCAAACCAAACCAGTCCAATGTTCGGCCTTGATCCATTTCCACCCATCCAAAAGAATCCAAAGGGATATCCAAACCATAAACACCATTAAGATCCAATCCACTAGCAGGTTTAATGCTTCCAAAACACTGAAAAATTCAAGAAACTCAAAGCAGCTCTCCTCCAAAATAAACAACAGGAAGAAAGCAGGTCAATCTTAAGATGAAAAGGCATGTGATATATGCTCAGCATGAAGAATGTTATCGGACATTGAATTAAAACGAGGTAGTGAACTAAAGAACACAGAAATAGTTGAGCACAACTAACTGCAGTAAGTAATAATTTAAGGTAGCATGAGTTAACAAGAAATGCAGCTTGCAACTCATATTAGAAATCTATACTGTAGGACAAATATAAATTGTAAGTCTAATACTAACCCCTTCATACTGGCTCCATGGTGGTTTTGATGTAGCCATCTCCAGGACGGTGCATCCCAAACTCCATATGTCAACCGCAAGGTTGCATCCATTAGAATTTTTTATAACCTGTGTAATATTACAGGTGAGTTTGTCATTCACAGATAAGACAGTAATGTAGACATGAACCTCAAATAGAACAAATATGAAGTAAAGAACGAGCTTATCACCTCAGGAGCCATCCAATATGGACTACCCTTAAATGAGAAAGGACACTGTTGCCCATTGATCTGGGGAAAAAAGAGACAAAAACAGAAGGCAAAAATTAATACAAGCTAATTAACAAAACAGGTTTACCATCTTTTAAGAAAAGCCATGTGACCTGTCAGGACTCAGGAAACTCAATACTGTCTAACTCTAAAATAAAGGTTTAGACCACCCTTAATGCAGTATGCTTGCAGCACCAGAACCACTGACCTGACTTACAAGAACAATTTGATATACAATTGCTGACAAGGGCAGAATGACTGCCTATGGCTATGTATTTCAAAGAGTTCAATAAAATTCAAGTGGTTATGAGTTATGACTTCGACTCAATGAACACAACTACAGAAAAAATAAAAGGAACAAAAATGAATACAAATATGGCACATCTGTTTATTCCTCAGGGAAAGGTCCAATAGGTTTGGTTAATTTTGCAAATGAGAAGGGACCAGAAAATTTTACATGTTTTGCCATTCCAAAGTCTGCAAGCTTAACACGACCACTTGGATCTACTAGTATGTTGGCGCCTTTGATATCCCTGCAAATTGTGAAGAGCAGTTTAAAAAAATAATACTGGAATACAGCCCCAAAAAATGCAAAGAAAACAAACAAAATAATACCGATGGACCGTATTCTTTGCATGCAAATAAGCCAAGCCTGAAAGTATCTGCTGAGTGTAGCTGCGTATTGCCGGTTCACCAAGCTGTCCATACTCTTGTAAAAGTTTATGGATCGATCCACCCGAAACATATTCCAAGTATATATAGAGTTTATCATCAACCTGTTTGGAGCATAAATAATATATTAAGTCATGCCCAAAAAACTGATGGCACTGCATAAAGAATCCTTATAATGAAACCCTAGAAGCTATCATGAATTTTCTTGCCATCCTTGCTTAAGGGGAAAGGACGAAAGAGAATCCATTGGAATAAAAGAAAATTCCAAGTAAACCATATACATCTTCGGATGTAGAGACTGGATCTATTCTATCATCTGAAAGAAACAATTGAAAGGAAGAGTTTATACCGTTTCTGTTCCATAGTATTGCACAATATTTGGATGTTGTAAGCGGCTCAACAGTGAAATTTCCTGATAAACAAAGAGGGATATAAATGGTAAATTGATGCAAAGCAATAATAAACAAAATTCGCAACTTTAAGTACAAGCAAATTTAAAATGTCATACCTGCCCCAACTGCTTTGCACTTTCCTTTGATTTAGGATCATCCAAGAACAGGGTAACCTCTTTCATTGCACACATTTCACCACTATCACTGGTATAAACATTGAAACAAAATAGGATGGAAACCATTGTAAGAAAATTGGGCGATCATCTGAAAACACCTAACTGGTCATCATACAATATATAAACTATCATAAGGTCTTGCTTTAACACAGTGGCATGTCAGATAGAATTCAATGACCTATGAGTCTATGACTACAATAGACTTTACCATTAAAGTAAGTTGGAAATATAACTCAGCACACGGTAACTTCTCATCGATGAGGATGCCAAGCAATCTTGTGGGAGTTAAATAAGTTTATGATCCGAGTGATATTTAAAGTTATATAGAGTCATAACAGTGCACAACACACGATAAATATACATGAACATCCTGGCCATCTGGTCTAAAACGCAAGGTGTCCTTCTCTTCAGCTTATTTACTCATCTACTTATCTATGAGTTGAAAAGTTCAAAGCTTAGTCTTTTGCCATCACGTAGGAACTAAGGAAACACATACCTGTTAAAGCCAACATATACATGACCAAATGTTCCACGGCCAATTAGCTTGCCCTTCTTCCATCTTGATCCAGGACTTGGTAGATTTTCTGTTCTACCAGGGCTACGAGGTAATGAAATAGGACTGGTTGGCATGGAGTTGGTTGGTACAAATGAACTATTAGAGATGCTCAGTGGTGGAAGGGGCAATTTGTGGGTCTGCTTCTTTGCATCATCATGCCGGCTTGTTGGAGATTCAGGTGCCATCCCTCCAGACCTTGGATGCAATGGAGAAACACTTCCACTATGTACCCTAGAACTTGGGCCAGGACTTGTCATCCTTGGGCTCGGAATTGGTGAACACTCTGGACTACCTCTGCTGGGCTGCCAAAAAAGCTGGGCTAGCATATCACCACCCACTGAGTTATGCCCAGATGTTTGCCCTGAACCTGGGCTGCATTGACCAGATCCAAGGAAAGTTAAATCCGGCTTCACTGCCCAAAAGGCTGAAGTTGGAATATGATCAGGGCATATTCTTCTCGGACTCCTAGCAGGACTTGACATCAAACTATTGGGGGCACTCTCAAAAACAACTGGTCGAGGATTTTGTAAATTGGATTGGTAATTGTCAGCTCCAATACCTCTTGGTGATGTGGATAATGTATGGTTACTGTGGATTTGATTAACTGGCTTTAACATCTCCCTTGCATTCTTTGTGGTAATAGCACCAGGGCGCTCTTTGCGCACATTACTGCATAAAGAGTAAAAAGGATATGTAAGAGCACATTTGAATGAGAAACCACATAAATTATGCACAGATGTAAAGAGCATACCTTGACTTGCTCTTCGAAGTAACATTTGTTGAATTTTCAGCATCATTTCCAACAGGGCTCGGGAGCTGAGAATCTCCATGATCATCACTATCAGCAGAACAGTTGCTTGACACAGAAGCAATTACTATTTCTGAAACAAGATCACTATTCCCAGGCCTGTTCTGAGGCCGGTTAGGTTTAGGAAGTGGCAAATGCAGTGGTGGTTTTCCACGTTTTTCCAATATGGGCTTTGATTCAGTGACATCAGAAACGGTGCGTGTCACTGCAGGACGTAATCCAGGAATAGGAAGTGGCTGGGAATGTGTCCTATCTGCTGAAAAGCTTTGGCAGCGAGAAACTTCTTTTGAGGGTGAAGTTGGGCGTGATACTGTGGTAGATCGGCAGCCTTTCTCAAGAGCTGTATCGTTGCCACGTCTACAGCTTCGCTTTGATTTTGTGCTTCCCTTTTGCTCATTTGGACTAATCAAACGGTGAAATGTATCGAAGAGGTTTTCTTTGGTTGTTTTCTTAGCATCTTTTGAGGATGACTTCCCCCACCATGGTGACATATTGAATAAGAAAGAATGTGTGGTATATCTATCTGGCCAAATACTTACACAATGCTATCCAAACTGATCACTGAACATATTCTGGCAGTTAGTTGAAGAGCTTAAGCATGGGATTTTCTCATCATCTCATATAACACCCTGAGCTTCCATGATAGATGATAATGGAATAGTACATCAACAGTCTAATCAGTGCAAACCAAGAAGGATTAAGATTTCAAGCTACGACCTCCTTGAAAGGCTGAAATACATATACAGGTAACAACCAGCAAAAGTGTCAGGATAAAGATTCATATACATATACAGTCATATTCAGTACATCAGCTGAATATTTTAATAGGTACAGAATAAAAAAACTGGAATCATGTAAACACAGACAATTAGCAGCAAAAAATTCAAGATAAAGATATTTTATTTTGTCAAGATGCTTTATTTTGTTAATGTTTTCCCTGGTAATTTGTGAACATCACAATTCCATAACTAGATTTTAGCTATAGCATCATGTGCATTTTGTAAATTTTCTTTGCAATACATTTTAGACAACGGAAATAACATTTCCGGTCTCTACATCGTAAAACAAAAGGGACCTGAAGCATTATTAATAAGTTAACAACAATGGTCACTTCTTCAAGCATATGGCACCTTTATTTCTTGTTAAAGTTAACCATCCCAAATGGAGATAGGCCAAAGACATTACAAATGTTTTCCTTTTCCCATAATTACCCCCTTGCAGTGAAACATAACAGGTGTGTTTTGATTGAATGACAGAATACAATACAACGAAAAAAATCATGGCTCACACTTCAGGCATGCATCTTCTGCCTTACAGTGAGGTGTTGCACCCATCTGGACCTCACTTGTGAATCCAACTACCACGAGACACTTCATCTCTCTCTCTCTCTTCTCTTCCCAGACCTCACTTGTGAATCCAACTGCCATAATATGCTTCCTTTCTGTCCTCTCTTCACTCTCCTATCTCCTCACTCCTCATATGAATGCAATGGAACCTCTACCGTAAGGCAGAGGATGTGTGTTGCTCAACGGCCCAAAGTTCATTTACATAAGAAGATGCTGAGGTCACAACAAACAGGAATCTACTAGAAATTTGAATGTATGATCATGTGTGTACCAACGGTAGGAACTAGGAAGCTGTAGTGCATGGTTACAGTTCATTTGCTCAGGGGAAAGATCACATACAAACTAAACCACAGCACAGCATGAAAGTGAGTTCTCTTTGGCATTACACTTAACCAAGTTCCCCAGGTGTCACGCCTAACCCAAAGTGTTCTGGAAGTAAATGCCAAATTCATTGCCCGTGATAGAGCAACCCACTCTCTAGCATACTACTGAGCTCTGATGCTCAAGGAGAGCTCTACCTATGCTCAGAAAGATAATCAGCGAGCTATGGTCAACCGCCTCAGCGTAACACTCACCTGCATTCGAGGCCACCACTCACCACTCGTCCACTCCCGCAGTGAATCCCACCTGCAAGCAGCAAGGCCATCGCTCAAGCTAGCTCGCGCCACGCCGCAGGGGCGGATCTATGATAGAGTTGATGGTGTCAAGCGACAGCAATGTCCTTCGGCACTAGCTACTAGCTAGAGATCAAGATGGGGCGGGGTGGGGGATCAGATTTGGTTGCCTCGCCTCGCCTCGCCTCGCCCCGCCCCGCCCTGACCCCGACCCGTCCCGGCCTAGTTCGATGGGGGAGAAGGTGAGGAGGGCGTACCGTCCGCCGCAGAGGAGAAGGCCGCCGTGCCGGAGCCGTGGGGGGAGGAGGAGGAGCTGAGGAGCTGTGCCCGTGGGGGGAGAGGACTGGGAGCGAGTCTGGGAGAGGAACACTAGCCCTAGGCACTAGGCAGGCACTAGGCAGATGCGACATACGCCAAATTCTGGCCGTCCAGCAACGATCCAAGGGCCAGCTGGGATTCCCATTCAATGAACCAAGCCATACACAGCAGATCCATAGCATTCGAGGCCTTCTTCTTGCTCTCTGTTTTCTCTTGCGGATTGGGCACCGAGAATGACATTGGTATCCACGAGGCTTGAGGACGTCGAGCTTGAGACCGAGTCGAAGACTGGCGAAGGCTATAACGGAGTTAAGATGGTGGTGGTGATCTGTATTCGGGTGGTGTGTGGCGCTGAAGACAACAAAACGGCGAGTCGGTGAAGGAGATGGTGGCTCCGATGGACAATGGTGGATTCAAGGCAGCCACCCCAGACGCATGTTTTGGTTATTGGCCTATGTGCAATGGACATATACCCCTACCTATTGGAATGTATAGGCCCCAACTAGGCATCAATGGGCCAAAATGGACATCTCCCTAGTGCATAAGCCAAAAACCAAACGGTGTGACCCCAATTATGAGCTCCCTTCAGACCTTCCTCCCAATCCTATCTAACCCTAGCACAGAACAAGTTAGATCAAGGCATCAGACAATAGTGGTGGCATCTTCAACCCCCTAGCTACCGCAGTGGCGGCACCTCCTACATATCGTCTCCCGCGGTTTGGCCTCTCCTAGCACCTACTTTGCCTTACTAGGCTCGTGAGGAAGGCGACCTCGGTGAGCACCTAATGGCACCACAAGTGGCTCACGGGTGGCACCGACGGCTGGTGCACTGCGACCTGTACCACCCTCCCTCACTCAGCATCTGTTGTGGTCTATGCGTCCCTCCCTCAATTCCCCATGCCTTGCAGGAGTCGGTAAATTGAGATAATTTGCCGATTCCCAACTTCAAAGTACTGTAGCACAACTCTATGAAGTTGTGTGATGTCTCTCTCTCCTCCCTCTCCCAATCTATTGTCCAGGCACTCTTCCTTCTCTACCTCATGTGATGCCCCACAACTTGCTCCCCATCTTCATTCTATGCCAATGTATTCATCTCTTCATCTATGTCGTGCATCATTGCGTTGCCACTCCATCTCATCCTCGATCTCCTAGGTCGACGATGAGTCGATAAGGCATCTTCTCTCCACTTGCTCCCTCCCCCACTCCTTTCTAGTTGCACGAGTAGGAGTGTATGACTACATTAATGGGACGTTCCGCCTACCAACGCTATTGGATCTTCACGAAAGACATATGCGGTGGTTGGATCCGGTCTCTCTTGCCTCGCCAATCCATGCCTTTGCTTTCTTTTCATGTGCTACTCTGTTGTACCCTCCAACCATGCAGAGCCTTAGAGCATGGCCAGCAGCACCTAGAAATCGGCCTGTACTTCAAATACTTTTGAATAGAGCCGGTGGGGAAGAAGCAGCCCAGAGAGTAAGCAGCGCAGCCGGCGGGAAAAAGTTGATTACTGTAGCGATGCGGGCCACTGATGGGGGCTCTCCTGGGGATGCTCTTATAACCATCTTGAAATTGTATTTGTTGATTTATAAAGGGTTTGAGACAGGAGTGACGACAGAAACCCAAGCTCAAGGCGACAAAGAAAGGAGAAGGGGTTGTTGCGAACTGGGAGAGAGGGGGGAGGTAAGGAAGAAGGTAAAGGGACATTTTAGTCCTAAAATTTGTATAAGACCGATCAAATAATATTTCTGCGAGGAATTTTACTTTTGATGCGAATAACAACTTTATAACGGTGATTTTGTAATACAGAAACTTCACAAACGGGAGGAACGTAATCTAAAAAAATTGCTCCATTAGTGCACCTGCCAACAAAAAACTGATCGTTTCATGTCACCGCAAAACTGGTACATCTAGTATGAGATTTAATTCAATCGAACCCTTGCTGAAAAGGATCTGAAGTTCCCATGACACTGTCAATATACAAGGTTCGACTGCAGAAACAATCGTATGATCACCCAAATCAGTATAGTATCTTCCTCAATCCTCAGCTAGCAGGTAGGGATCAATCATACAGATCGAGCAAATAAGTCAGCAATATTGATCCCCATCGGCATATTATTCCATGGAACCACAGGCAACTCCTCTCATCATCAAATAAAACGGTGCAACCAACGGCATTAACACACTGATGCATCAAATAAAACGGTCAATTAAGCGACAATGGAAGAACAGAACACGCATGTCGTTGTTCTCGATCGCACGAGGCTCTTATTAACTCTAAAACCTATTCGGCGACAAAATGCTAATTTGGGAATACATTAAATAATCATGCGACAGATACCATAGCATTCATGCATAATCTGATTACTAATTATGGATTGACATGTTTGAGCTTCCATTCCACTATTGGACACTGCAGTCTCTAACAAATAATTGGAGTCATATTAACACAAATCGTCCGGACGAATTTGAAACTCCCACTTTTGATTACATAGGAGAGGAGTCGTCGTCGTCTTCTTTGTTGGCTTCACAGATCAAGCATGATCAAGTTTTTTTCGGCAGTTCTTTTTACAGTGTTTCGTTTATCCAAGTGGAGTAGCAGCAGTAAATGGTAAAAAAATACTACTCGTACTATAGTAGTACTAGTAAGTGATTTAAATGACCTGACCAACCAAACCCTTTAATTACTCTCACTGTCTTCGTCTATCTACATTTTTTTTTTTTTGCCATTTCCAACTGCACTTTCACGGGCCGCGGGGGCATGCACGGGCAGGGATCTTTTACGCGCAGGCCGCGATGGCCGGAGCCGCGGCGGCGAGCTCCCCGACGCTGCCGCGGAGCTCGTCGACGATCGGTGCGAGGTCGCGCGGGCGCACCTCCATCCGAAGCCCGTGCTTCATGAACAGCGTGAGCGACATCTTCTGCTCCACGCGGTGACCAGGCGCGACGGCGAGTCGGTGGCGGAGGAGCACGCTGCCGGCGATGTTCTTCATCTGCAGGTAGGCGAGGTCCTTGCCGAGGCAGATCCGCGGGCCGGCGTTGAACGCCACGAACCTGTACGCATCGTGCGGCTCGAACGTCGCGCCGTCGGCCGACAGCCACCGCTCCGGCCGGAACTCGAGGCAGTCCTCCCCCCACACCGCCTTGATTCTCCCCGCCGAGTAGATGGAGTACGTCACCGACGAGCCGGCCGGCACAAAGGTGCCGTCCGGGAGGACGTCGTCGGCGACAACGTGCTTGGAGTCCTCGGGGACGGACGGGTACAGCCGGAGCGTCTCCGAGAGCGCCGCCTTGAGGTACACGAGGCGGTCGAGCTCCTCGAAGCTGAGCGGCGCGGCGAGCCACGACGCAGGATCACCGGCGCCGCGGGAGGCGGCCAGGACGGCGCAAAGCTCGCGCACGACCTTGCGCTCCACGGCGGGGTGCGTGGAGACCAGCCAGAAGAACCAGGAGAGCGCCACCGAGGAGGTGTCGCGGCCGGCGAGGATGAAGTTGAGCGCCACGTGCTGGAGCGACTCGTCGGAATAGGTGCCCTTGCGCATGAACCGCGACAGGAGGTCGTCGTGAGGCGAGGCCGAGCCGGTGTTGTTGCCAGCGAGCTCGAGCTTGCGCGCCTTGATGACGGCGGAGAGGTAGCGGTCGACGTGGTGGACGCTGCGCGCCAGCGTGGTCTCCATGCCCAGGCCCAGCCACTTCTTGCACCGCCACACGCACTCGGGGAAGATGAAGCGGTTCAGCGTGGCCTCCGTGGCGCGATCGAACGCGGCGGCGAAGGCGTTCTCGGGGAGGCCCCGCGCCAGCGTCTCGGGGTCCTTGCCGAAGGCGAGGCCGCAGATGTTGTCGAAGGTGAGGCGGAGGAGGAGGTCCTGGAGGTCGACGACGTGCGCGTCGGCGAGGATGGGGAGCAGGCGGTGGTGGATGGAGCGCGAGACCCAGCGGGACATGGCGGAGCGCAGCGTGCGCGTGGTGAACTCGAGCGCCGCCGTCTTGCGCTGCGCCACCCACGTCTCGCCGTCGGAGTTGAAGATGCCGTCGCCGAGGAGGTCGCGGAAGACGGCGTGCCAGAAGGGGCCCTTGGGGTAGTTGTCGAAGCGCGCCTTGAGGACGTGCTCCAGGTTGCGCGGGTCGCACGTCACGGTGACCAGCCCGCCGCGGCGCGCCGCCCCCGGCACGGCGAAGATGCAGGTCTGGTAGGTGCCCCCCGCGCGGCGCAGGTTGCCGGCGATCCACTCGTGCATGTCCTCCGCGTGCTGCACTAGCGCCGGCAGGCTGCCCACCAGCGGCCACACCCGCGGCCCGCTCAGCCCGCGCGACATCCGCCAGAACCACGCCATGTACGCCGCCACCGCCGCCGCCACCATCGCCCACGTCCCCGCCTCCATCTACACTTACTTGCACCGGCGCTCGGCTGCAACTATTAAGTGAGCTCACATGGGCTGCCACTGCCACTGCCACTGCATGCAATGCTGCTGCAATGCGATCGATGGCGCGAGGCTATATAGAACCGGAGGGCCGAGCCGAGGCACGGGCAATTACTCTCGCTACGACTTGGAAGCTGGAACGCCAGTACGCCACTGCCACTGATCACTCCAGCTGTAAGTGCATGCCAACACTGGCAGCCCATCCCATCCATGTCCATGTCGCCGTGAGTCCATGGCTCCATGCGTGGGATCGATATATGAGGCCAGGTCGAGCAGAGCAACTGAGCAACGCTGCGGTGCAAGAGTGTATGCTCCCGAGTCCCGACTCCCGAGGCTGGACGAACGAGCAAAGGGTGGGCCTCTGTGCCGGGAGGAACGACGGCGTCCGGCCCACCATAAATTGCCGCCAGGGGCCGTTGGGTAGGTGAGCTGAGCGGACCGGTGGACGGTGGTCGAGTACTCGAATGTCGAATCCAACGTAGCGTGCTCGCCCCGGGGGCGGAGGGGGTGGGGGGGGGGGGGTGCTGGGGTGGGGCTCACCTAACTGTGGCGGAAGCGATCAATGTGATGCGCGCGCATTGAATAGGCGCAACCATGGTTGAGGGTAGGGAACGGCGGTTTTGAAGTTGCGCCTTGTTTAGGCTTCTCTCCGCCGCCGACGCTAGAACTGAGCAGGGGTTGTTTAGCTGTTAACCTCCTGCTTGCCAGGGTATCTAGGATGACGATGATAAAATAACTGAAGAAAGGTGGAGAGAGAATTGATCTTTCAATAACACAAAGGAGGAGTACAAGGTACAATATATAGCGCGAAGGAGGACGGCGCAGGCGTAGATTTGGCGGCCATTAATGGCATTAATGCACGCGCAATCGTGGATTACGCGACATATTCTACGGTATATTCTAACACTTCCCCACGTACCAAGCGACGTTAACGCTCTTTTAGACCGGTACAAGCAAAGAAACAAGTACTAGTACTCCCCAATGAAACGGCAAGAAGACGGACGTTCAGTTGGACCGAACTCGTGAAGACCGGCGTAAGCGACCAGCGGTGAAGATGTCCGCGTCGCGACGCCGTCGGGGCGTGGAGAACGCGAACTGGCCGAGAGCCACCCGCCTCGGACGAAGTCTGGTCGATCTCGGCGTGCTTGGTGCGCCGGTCTTTGCACCGGTTCTTTGGAGAGGTAGATCATACCGACATTGTCGCAATAGACGGCGGTGGCTCGGCGAAGGGACTCGAAGTTCTGGAGAAGCCGTCGTAGCAAGACGCCTCGACCACGCCGTTAGCGACGGCGCGGTATTCTCGCCTCGCCATTGAGCGGAGAGCGGTGTCTTTGCCGTTTAGAGGACCAGAGATCAAGTTGTCGCCGAGGAACACGCCATAGCCCGAGGTGGACTTGCGGGTGTCGGACAACCACCCAATCAAGATCTCGAGACTCAAATTTCGGCACCAAGGACGTTGGAGGTCCAGGGCAAGACGAAGATCGATGTTGTGGCCCACACCGCTGCATAAACACCGCCGGAGTGGCCCACAACGCAGCTAAAGGACCATTTGGACCACCATTTAGGTGGCCCATTGCGACCAACCGGCCAGGGGATTAGGGTTCCCGCGTCACCAAGGCCGCCGAGGCTTGCCCAACAAGGCCGCCAGAGAGGAGGTAGCCGGCGCGCCAAGTTTCCTCCTCAGCGGCAAGCGCCGCCAGATGGCGATGGCGCCGGGATGCCGCCATGAGGTGGTGGGCCGGCCTTGGCTGAAGCCGCCGCCGCCCGCTACCGCGAAGAAGAAGCCTCGCCGCTGTTCATGGAAAAGCCGCCGTCAATGGGGATCCGCCCATGAAAGGAGCGAGGAAGGGATCGCGCCGCCTGGCGTCTGACGAGGAGCAGCGCCGCCCGTGGGGATGCCGCTTCGTGGGGCGCCACGGGATGCCGCCCGTGGGGATGGCGCCGGGGCGCTTCAGCGGGAGGTGGCGGGCGCCGCTGTGCGCCGCGAAGAAGGGGCCAAGTTCTCCTGCGCCGGAGAAGAGGGAGAAGCCGGTGTGGAGGCCGCTGCGTCCTCCACCGTCGAGGTGAGTGTCAGCGCCGCCTTCGTGGGTGTGTCCAGAGGTGTCGCCGACAAGGGAGAGGATCGCCATCCGTGCCTCTGGAGTAGGGCGGCGATGGCCGCGACAACTCGTGTGAGATCAGGAGTTGCGGCGGGAGGCGTAGAGGAGACAACAACGACAGGTGTAGAGGTAGGGAGACCGGTGGAGAGCTCGCCGGTAGAGGGGCCGGTGGAGTTCTCATCGGTGTTGGCCATGGAGACCAGTGGGAAGGAAGGGTTTAGGGTTTGCGGAATTGTAGGGGCAGGAAAGCCCGCTCTGATACCATGAAGAAAGGTGGAGAGAGAATTGATCTTTCAATAACACAAAGGAGGAGTACAAGGTACAATATATAGCCTGAAGGAGGGGACATGCAGGCGTAGATTTGGCAGGCCATTAATGGCATTAATGCACGCGCAATCAGGGGATTACGCGTGACATATTCTACGGTATATTCTAACAATAAGCATGCCATCTATAAATAGCAACTAGATAGTCTTTTTAACGGGCTATATGTAATGTTGTTTTCAAATACGAGTCCATATGTAATAACGTAAAAACACCTTATAAGGCGTGGGTACATTCAATACGCAAGTTTTTTAAAATAGGTGTACATAGATTAAAAAAAATTATGACCAGTGTAAAATAGAAAATGACAACATTAAAGTGTGGCACATTTGCGTTGTGGAGAGCAAGCGGCGACCTGGTGTGGTGGTGCTTAGCTCTAATAGGGGCAGTCAAGGCTATGATCTACGGAGGGAGCCGGCCATCTTGTAGGCTACAACTGTGGCATGCGAGAGCCAGTTGACGAGGCAAAGGTAATTCCTGATGGTGCGCAGCGTGGTTCCGGTGGTGGGTGGCCGGTTGACGAGGCGGAGGCAGAGGGATGGACAACAGACAGGTGAACGGTGAAATAGGAGAAGACGATAGGCCGAGGCAGGCTGTTGTGATTCCACTCGGTCTTAGCCTCTCGGGTCAGGACTCGGAAGATTGGGAGACAGAGGAGTGAATTGAGAGGAGGCTCGTGGGGAGGGCTACAAGAATCGACATGAATCTCGAGGGTCAAAAGAATTCTCGAGGACGCCAACTAAGCCCTCTAGAAATTAAGAGCTTTCTCGAGGGCCAATTTAAAACACTCGAAAAAGGTATCTATTCTCGAGGGCATAGAAAAAGCCCTCGAGAAACGTAGATGGCGGCACTGGTAGCTAACGGCGGAAGCTTGTTTCTCGAGGGCATTAAAAATAAGCCCTCGAGATAGGTATTGGCGCGCACGGGATCCAAATATTTCACTCCGGAGACCTTAAAAAATCAGTGGCTCGCGTCTCCCCTCGTCTCTCTCTCTTCCCTCTCTCCCTCTCCACATTGCGTCGCCATGCACCTCCTCCTTCCCCCCTCGATCTACTCCGGCGACGCCCCTTGTCTCCCCGACGGCGCGGCGGCGTCTGCGGCGGCCACTTATGTCATGGCGATGGGGCCACGGTGGCGCTTGCAGTCTGCGTGTGGCGGCGAAAGGGCCTGGGCTCACGGCGGCTGGCGTGTGTGACAGCGGCCCAGATCACATCCAGAAGCGTGGCGGCAGAGACCCACGGGCGACGAGCGGCGGCGAGGCCCCTTCCTCCTCTATCTCTCCAGCGCCCCCTCTCAGATCTGGCGAACAAGCAGCGGCAGTGACGGCTTGCGGCGGCGGCGGCCCGGCCGCTTTCTTCCTTCGCGCCGGTGAGCTCTCTTCTTCTCCTCCTCCTCGTCTTCCTCCCTCCTCCTCCTCTCTCTCCCCTCCATCGCAGCCGCCTCCTGGCGCGGTGGTGGTGCGACGGTGGTGGTGCGGCGGCTATGGTGCGGCGGCGGTGGTGCGGCGGCTGTGGTGCTCTGAATTCTTTTTTTTTAGCGGGAAAAAAATATCTCGAGGGCTAAGCCCTCGAGATACTGTACAGATGCCGTTAATTATGTCCAACTCCGTCATCTTCTGAGTATTCTCGAGGGTGTCTAGGAAACCCTCGAGAAACAGGTCGGGCCCTCGAGAAATCTCGTTTTTCTCGAGTGGTCAGTCACGAGGGCCATTTCTCGAGGGCCGGCCCTCGAGAAACTGTTTTCCAAGGGTTTTCCCCTCTTTCTCGAGGGTTTCTGGCCCTCGAAATTCATGCAGATTGTTGTAGTGACAGGTGTGGCATTGTGGGCTTGTCCACCTAGGAGGTTGATCTAGATAAGTAAGGAGCTATGGGTTGAATCCTAAGAGGTCGTAATCGCCATTTTTCCCTAGGAATTTTGGGTGTACATCTGTACACCTTTACAAATTATGGGCCTAACCCTGCATCTTATAATTCGCTATAGACTACTATAGGTTAGTAACTTGTTTTTTTATCTCTTCTCTCATTCTCTTGTCCACATAAGAAAAATATAAGTTAGAATCCTTATACCTAGTTGATTTGGTGGCATCTCCGGTGGTGGAGTTAGACCTTGTTCTTTTGGGTAGAAATCAACAATAGATTATGGGGCAGTCTGTTCTGGAGTCCAATTGTGATTTTACCCTTACTTTTCCCACTTTGTGATTTTACCCTTGATTTTTGGGAATGAAGCTACAGTTTGCCCTCATTCCGTTTACAGTAGTTAACGGTGTTAACTCAGCTACAAGTCTAATTATGATTTTACCCTTGATTTTCGTACTTTATGAATTTGCCCTCAAGTTTTGGAAATGAAGTTGTCGTTTGCCCCTAATGTTAATACTCTGTTAGTGCTAGCCGGATTAATCAATTAAAAAAATTAAAAATAATAGACTCCATGCTAAAGGATTGAAATGCCCTTGTACTGTTTTTGATCTAATCGGCTCAATATGAAATGTGCGCCAGTTTGTAACCTAGGTGGCTGCTGGGCGGCCTCGTTCTGGCGGATTCCAACGAGGGACGAAATAGTCCACGCGGCCAGGGATTCAATGGCTCTGGGCGGCCTCGACAAGTAGGTGAGCAAAACATCCATCTCTGCATCTCTGATATCTGCCAGTGGCATTAGCGTACTGTGTGTCGGTGGTCATAGTGTAGATCTCAGCATCCGAACATTCAGTGATCCTTCCATATGTCATCAAATTCAATATAACTTATACCAAAATGTTGTCAAAATATGATTTCCAAATCATCAATATTTGAGTTGAAACAGGGTAAAATCACAAAGTACTAATAAAATTAGGGGCAAATTGTAAGGACATATATGTCTTTTTACACCCGAGTTAACACCGTTAATTACTATAAACAGAACGAGGGTAAACTGTAGCTTTGTTTTCAAAAATCAAGGGCAAAATCACAAAGTGGAAAAAGTAAGGGTAAAATCACAATTGGACTCTAGAACAAGGGCAAGAACACAATTGTTCCATAGATGATGATAATCTAAAATTTTGTGGACCCTTGATAGGGGCGTAAAGAGCCCAAATGTTTTTAACAAGTTGTTAGGATCCTCGGTGTAGGCTTGGTCGGGTCGGGTCGAGTCAAGGTGATACTCAACCTGACCCAAGATAACATCCATCTATTAGATAGCGGATAAACAACCTCTCCAATGTATTAGTTATAAAACAGTCCCTAAAATTGATATGGACCCATATGTAATATTATGCATGCACCTTGTAATCCATTATAGACTGACTCTTATCTAAAAGTTACCCTCTATCTCTTTCCTCCATATAAGCAAAAAAGTTGAGTTGAAATTTTTTATAGTCAACTCATTTGACATCATGTGCTCTTAGGTTACATGCATAAGGTCACCTCTAGCGATTGCCCTAAAAAACCCATTGCCCCATCACTAATCACATGCTAATCCATCAATGGGTCTGCCCCATCACTGTTCACCTCCCCCAGCAGCAGCCCCATCACTATTTACACTATCTATTTTCACTATTCAATGTCCCATTGCCCCATTCCTTACGCCATCACTATTTGCGACAATGTTGGCGCATTGGCGCAATAGGGATAAGGCAAGCCTAGAGATGCTCTAATGCATACACTCAATCTAGCTATGTTCTGGCCGTGTTTGACAATAGGCATCTGCTTGTACCATTGACTATTCAAGATATTTGTCAGGGTTGTGAGGTGCAATGTTGAAGAGCTAGAAGCCCAGTTTCAACTACAATTGGAGCGACAACTTTAGAAGCACCCAAGGTTGATTCTAGGGGAGATAGTGGCGCAAGAGAGGTACGAAGCTGTGGAAGAGAAGGGGTATCGAATGACTAGAGGGATAGCTGGGTAGGAGCTAATGGGGAGGGTCATCGGTGGGGAATGATCACCTGTGGGCACATCCCCATTATATAAGGACTCTTAAACCATAATGAAATTAGCATTACAGCTAGAAAGAGTCTAAATGCAAAATATTGCAGGCAATCCAAATTCTTACTCCCGCCATCTCCACCCATCAGACCAAAATCGTTGGAACCCTCATCCTCCATCAACATCGTCTTATTCTGTAGTCTCGTCCATATAGTAAAAAGATCAAAATCAAGAAGTAGTTGTGGTAGCATGTAGATCCGGCTCGAGATTGATGGAGACGATAAAGCTGTTGAAGAAAACAATCTATTCACCCAAACCAGGGAGTTCTCCCTTGATGCGCACTTAGGTTGACCCGATCTTCTGATGAGAACGATACGTCGATTTGGTGTAGTGACGACGCTACCAATCCACAGGATCAGCAACCGAACAATCGGAAAGTCACCACACGAGGTGATTAACCGAGCTTGGCACGATTGATCCTTTAACCTACTAGCAATCGAGAACAAGCAAGAACAAGACGATAACTGATAAATCAACTCATCAAATGGTGAGGTTCTGTTTCTCATCACGGGTGGCCTAGTCGACATACGCGAACACAAGGAGGGACACGGACGGGGTCAACCAAACACAACAAAACCTAAGGATAGAATAGAAGCGGCGACCAGGGGGAGTAGGTCGTCCAAACCAGGGGCACCCACCAAAACCCTAAGTTACATGGGCCATAGGCTAAAAAATACGGTGACACAACACCCTGAAATTGTGGCCCGCGACATTCTTCTGCATTTTCCCAAGCTCCTGGACGAATTTGGATGTGGGGCTGGATCCATTGGAAATCTTATCTTCTAAGCTTTCCAACGAGTGGTCGCAGGCCGAAATTGGAGTTCGGGAGCCCGAGTTACGCCCTTTTGAAGTTGGCGTGTTGCTGGATGGCCGAATCGGGCTAGTTGGCATCTTGGGCCTCCATATGGGCTGTCCTTTATTCGTCGAGGCCTTACGAGTCTTGGACTTGTTACGCCGCTTCTTCGAAGAAGGTTTGAAAGGCTGGACTTTAAGATGAAGGTCCCTAGGTGATAAAGAAGTCACAACGCCGATGGTAGGCGACGGAGCGGCGCCGCGGTAGTCGTCAAAGTGGTTGGAGAGGTAGGAGGGGCAGCGGTCGCATTGGTTGTATCCATGCTGGCGATAGTCCTCATCATCCCTTCTTTCCCAACTCAACAGACTCACCTTCGCAAGATTCGTAGACCCTGAATCGAAGGCCAACCAATGTGCCAAATCTAGAAGAATGTGGTTGTGCCATTTAAAGTCCATCCCGAAGCCTTCGTCCGGATCTAAAATCCCCAAGTCGTTGGTGGCTTGCCTCCAGCCCAAAACTCGGAGCAGCACGATGTGAACATTGTGTAGTTCTAGATCCACACCAATGTTATAATAAATCCATTTCCACAACGAGGAGAGGCCTTTGTTGGCTAAACAGAAGAATCCCAACCTCTTGTAGTCATCGCCAACTAACAGGGCCGGCCCTGAGGGGGGGCAGGGTGGGCGGCCGCCCTGGGCCCCCAAAGTCATGGAGCCCTCAAATATGCAAGTATACTATGAGCTTTGGCCTTTGGCTCAGTCGCGAGTCTGCGGACCAGAGCCTATTTTGAAGTTAAATATTTTTTGGTTTTGGTTGATATGACGATTTTGAAGAGTGTTGCACTAAATTTGAAGACACTTTCTCTCATGATGGTTCATCTGATGTTGAGGTACACGATCTTATTTCTGAATTAAAGATTTTAAAATTCACTTTGCCAGATGGCGTATTGTCTGCTATGGAGATTTTCGAGCATGTCAGAGATATGGATTGTTATCCTAGTGTCTCCATTGCTTATCGAATCTTATTTACTGTGCCTGTGACTGTTGCATCGGCTGAAAGAAACTTTTCAAAATTGAAATTGTTGAAGAACTATTTGAGATCAACAATGACGCAAGAAAGGTTAAATTATTTGGCAACTTTATGCATTGAGAAGAAGTTATTAGACAAGATAATAGAATAATCGATGACTTTGTATCACAAATTGTTAGAAGAAATTTTTTAAGATAATGTCAAGTGCCAAGTGTTTATGATTACAATTTATATTTGTCATTTCATAAACTTTAAAGTATTCTATGGAAGTAATTTTTGTGCATCGAATATTAATTTCTTTAATGATGTGTGTTTAAAAGACTACACACACACACACACACACACACACACACACACACACACACACACACATATATATATATATATATATATATATATATATATATATATATATATATATATATATATATATATATATATATATATATATATATATATATATATATTTGCTAGCGTGAACTTGAGTGTACGGATCTCTCCGTGAACTTGATGGGTTTTAAAATTGAGAAGTTTAGTGATCGATCAAGCTGTTGATCTTGTTAGTCATGTCAAAACGTAGCCACCAACCAAGTTTCGTATTTTTCAAATTTTTTGCTATTTGTTTTCTAATTTTGAAAATCAGCCTTTGGTTGGTGGCTACCTTTTGACATGATTTAACAAGATCAACGGTTTGATCGATAACTAAAGTTTTCAAATTTCAAAACCCATCAAGTTCATTTACCATTCAGACACTCGAGTCTCTACTAAAGAAATCATATATATATATATATATATATATATATATATATATATATATAGAAAGTGGATGGGGCGCTCATATAAGTTTTCATGCCACGAGCCCTCAAAATGCCAGAACCGGCCCTGCCAACTAAATGTTGTCGTCGCCTTCTGCATTGTCAACAATGAGCAAACGATCCGCTGGACTCATCTGAAGTGAAACCCTAGAGACCAATCCTATTTGTACGAGAGCTACCCCTGTACACAACCCCGCACGGATCCGTAGCCGGCCTCACGCATCAACGGCCAAGAGGTAGAGGTTAGAGGCCGGGTGAACCCGCGCCGACGAACGCATTTCTTCTTCCCCTCTCCTCCTTTCACGCCGTTCTAGCTCGCGCATGGTACTTAAAAAGGACAGGGATTTGATCGCGTGGGTTTTGGGATCAGGCCCAGTCTCCTGCCATAGAGTAAAACTCTAGCTTATCATCAGGAAATAGAAGCGGATATCGTTTATCATTAGATTTTTTTTTGAGGAAATCATTAGAAGTTAGAAGCGGTAGAGTTCTTGATCGGTCAGGTAGAAGAAAAAGACTAAACATTTATTAATGTTCTTGCTTCGCAATTAACTCAGGACGAATAGATTGGTTTATCGGCTCACAAAAAGGAAGCAAACGTGCCATCAGGAACAGAGTATGTACCAGCGTGAGTTGGTAAGAATAAAGAACCAAATTACTGCAATATCAAAAGAGGGCGCTGGTGGAGAGGTTGGATCTGGTGGGCTAGTGACAAGAACACATGCGGCAAGCCCGTGGCTTGCGACAATGCTGAGAGGGAGAAGGGAAGGAAAAAGAGTTGAGGAAGGAGAAGATGGGTGTAGGCGAGTCATTTCACATGATAAAAAATAGAAATTACTTAAAAATATTTATTAAAAAATGTCAAAATAGCAAAATGACAAGTGACAATATAAAAGTGATATTTTATAATTTTTCGTTGCGAGTGGTATTCGGAAAAAGGAAAGATTCCTTTGTAGCACTGAAAAATAACCACTTTGAAATATACCACCAACCATCCGTCACATTTAGCCATCACAAACCATTAGGTTGGACCAAACTGCCCCTTGGCTTCGTCAAAACTTTCTAAAAATATGTCATCTTCTCCTCTTCCTCTAGGGGCGGACACATCATGATTCATCGTAGCATAGATGTACACCCAAATTTTTTTGAAATTTTTTCGGTTAATACCTTCAGCACATACTCTCAGATCTCGTTTCAGACATGACACTGCCAACGGGCTTTGGTTAAACGCAGTTGATTCGGGCGGCCCGGTTCGTTTGTCGGCCCGGTTACTATGCGAACCGGGCCAAACGAACCAACGGACCGGCTCTCTAGCCAAGGTTCGGTTCGCTGGGAGAACCGAACGAACCGGGCCGGCCCGGTTCGGTTGGCGTGGGTTGGCGCGGTTGGCCCGTTTTTGTGGAAAATATTAAAAAAAATCAGAAAATCCAAAAAAATCAGAAATGTGAACCATAATTCATGTAAATAAATTTAAAATTTCAAATATATATGAAGAAATATAAAAAATGCATTGCAAAGCTTTTTTATTAACGTGTATTTACATGGCTGCCTCGTTAAAAACTTTACCAAGTAAAAACTCAATTTGAGAAAACCATGGCAAAGAAAAAAGAGTACAGTCTAAAGCTCTACAATACAAGAATAAAAAAATTGGGCCCTTCTTTAATCGTCATCAAGTTCTAAGCCCCCGAATGAAGCCGTCAACTCTTGATTGTGTCTCTCAGCGATGATGTTTTGCTGTCGTCTTTCGGCTAATGCCCAATCCTTTGTACTTTGTAGTATTTCGACCATATCACTATGGAGGGAAGTCCGTCTGTCCTCTAGTATTCTCCTAGCGAGGCTAAAACCGGACTCGAAAGAAACTGTGGAGACCGGAACAGTTAACACATCCCGTGCTAGTATGGATAGCACCGGATATGTTCCACTATGCTGCTGCCACCATAGAAGAATATTAAATTCTTCTTCTTGAAAGTCGACGACGTCTTTTGTTAGATAGGAGGCAAGCTCGCCAACAGCTCTGCGGGATGCCTGTGCAATCGGGGAGTTGAACCGCGTGAAGAACTTAAAGTGTCCTTCCCCGTGATAGTCTTTCAAAAGGACATCTTTTTCCCCGTCTGTTGAACTGGTGGTGGTCGTGGTGGACGAACTCCTGCATACTTTTCTTCATATTTTCTATACAAATAATTAAGTTTACTTCTAACTTCTAGAAAATAATTTGAATAATCAATTCCAGTAGCAACACCAAGTTGTGTTAGAGCATTAGTTAATCCAGGAAATTTAGCTCTAGGGTCTAAGATAAAAGCAAAAGAATAAAAGAATGGAACATCTCTCCAGTATTTTAAATATTTAGCTTTCGTATGGCTAACTGCATCAAATAAAATAACATCATTTTTAAACATTTTTAACTGATTAGCAATGTAATAAATGGACATAACAATGGAAGAAGATGTAGGCTCATACACAGTAGAAGCGCTAACGGTAGCTTCATAAAAAATCTCAAGAAATGAATGTAAATGAGTAAGTGCTTGCCAAACCTGTGGGGTCAAAAGTGGTGTTCCTAGGCTGAATAGATGACGCACGACAATAGTTTTTTCATGCAGCAATTCTTGTATTAGAACTATTTAAAAATGAGATGGCATCCCGAATAACTTGGAGATAAGGTTGCAATCTTTTTAAACCACATTTAACAATTAAATTAATAATATGACATGCACAACGTAAATGCATTAAAAATGATTCGGCGTACGTAGATAAAGCAGGTTTCAAAATATTTATGGCACTAGTATTAGCAAATGCATTATCCAAGGTAATAGCAAAAATTTTATTGGTAATTTCAAATTCTTGAACAACATTCATAATCCAATCAACAATATTTTCGCCGGTGTGATTAACATCAATAAGGCGAGGAGCAATTACTCTTTTTTCTATTTGCCAGTTTTGGTTAACATAATGAGCAACAACACTTAAATAATCTTCTCTAGCCCTACCAGCCCAGATGTCCGAGGTTAACGACACAGAAAATGTATAGGTTTTAAATTGTTATTTTAACTTTAATTTGTTGGCGGTATATAATTTTTTCAAATCTCTAGTCGTTGTTTGGCAAGAAACACCACTATATCTAGGATTATGAGCAGTTTTAATATATTCTTCGAAAGCAGGAGAATCACCAAAACCAAGAGGTAAATCTTCAGAAGCAATTAATCGGCACAACACCTCCCTAGCTACCTCGAGATTATACTCCCAGTTACTTACTGAACCATTAGGGTTATAGCTCAACTGTTGCTGCCTCATTTGAACACCTTTCTTCTTCTTACATGCTACATTAACATGCCTCTTCAGATGTCCCATACCCGAGCTCGTCACCACCGACAACTCCTGTCCACAAATTTTGCATTTAGCCCCATACCTCACAAGCCTCCCGTCCACAAGGTGCTTCAACTCCTCGTAGTCGTTCCACACATCTGACCAGTTCGAGTCCGCTTCGATCCAACGGTATCGGAGCCGGAAGCACAGGTTGAACCGGATCCGGAACCATAGGGATGATCCTCGGTTCCGGTAGTCTCCGTGTCTTGAACCGGTTCCGGAAGACTTTGGTCGATTGGCTCGTAGTCGTCCGGTGTTAATCCAAACTAGCTAAGGGGAAATTCGTCGTACGGAGAACGACCATCAGCCATTTCGGAAAGCTGTCTACACATGAAATAACAAAACAACACTTAAATTAGAGGAAATAAAGGACAAATCAAATATATAGCAAACAAATATATGGATATATATCAACCTCACAGGATCACACCAACAAGTATGAAAGTCAGAAATATTTTTCTGAAATATTTCGAACTTTCTCCAAATTTGCAATTAGCAGCGCTTTTCTAGCTCACAAATTGCAAAAACGCAATACACACAGAGAATCAAGAGAGAATGGGTGGGAACGGTGGCTGGCAGAAGAGAGGGTGGCTACCTATTTATAGAAAAAAATTTGAGATTTTTTGGAATTGTTTGCCATTTTTTATGAATTTTTAAAGGTTCAAACGGCTATAAACGGCTATATTCGCAATGGTATAAAAAAGCGAACCGAACGAATCGGCTGCCTGTTCATCATATGCTGCCATCGCTGTCGAACTGGTGGCGCCGCCATCGTCGGCCGGTGGGAAATAGCACGGCGCCGAGCGGCGCCCACATGGCAAAGCCGCATTGGCGGGCGGCGGCTGGCGCAGGGACAAGGGCGGCCGACAGCGTTGGGCCCGTCTGGCGCCTTACCACGCAGCAGCGCGCTCGATGGCTGGCGCTGGCGCTCCTGCAGCGTGGGCCTAGGGAGCGGGAGAGGGACAGCGGGCGCGGGCAGGCGGGCGATTTCGATTTTCAAATTTTGGCGCTACAATAAACCGGGCCGAACGGGCTGAACCGGGCCGGTTCGGTTCGCATAGTAACGAACCGGGCCGTTACTATGTGAACCGAACCGTGCCGTTGCGAGCCGAGCATCGATTATTGGTCGAACAGGCGAGCACGGTTCGTTTTAACGAACCGAACTGGCCGGCCGAAATGTGGGCCGCTTCGGTTCGACCTACTTGGTTTGGCCCATTTGGCCAGCTCTAGTCTCAGGCCAACATCCAACAGGCCACCACTCCACCACCGGCGGCCCATTTCTTGAAGCCATCTGTCCCAACTCCACCATCAATTCATCCAAGTACCAGCCGACCCAAGGCTAATAGAATAGGCCAACGCTGAGCGTTCTCTGGGCTCTGGCCCCTCTCCCTCTCGAATTCTCTCATCCAGAAGCTCATGTTCCCGTTCCCGTCCCGTCCCAGGGGCCAAGGGCCTAGGTCGCCATGCCACCGCGCCAGTTCACCGCCGTCTCGCCACCCACCGTCGCCCGATGCGCCCTTCGCCGAGCCCTCCTCAGCTCCCCTAGTCTCGGCGCCGCGCCCCTCCCGGTGGTGGTGGCTCCCTTGAACCCGTCCTTAGCGATGGGTTGTCCTCCCGTGGCGCGTCGGCGCTGGGCAGCGGCCAATGACTAGCGACCAGCGCCTCGGCGCCCCTCCCGGCCTCCCATCGTGCCCGGTGGATGGTGTCCCCGTCCATATCCTGAGATCCAAAGGCAGGTCCGCAGGTAGTTTACCTCCAACCCTAATTTATGAATTACTAAATCCTTGACATTTGCTTGGTAAATGAAAATGTATTGAGTGCTTATGTTAAATTTTTTATTTTAGGAATTAGGAGAGGAATCTGAAGGTAAATTGGTTAGTTTGCACGATTAACGGCCATACCACATATTAGAACATACGACGACACCCGGACAAAATAAAACTTTGTTTTAATTTTATTTTGTAATTCCTTTATGCTTCTTGAGAATTGAAGTTATGTCGTTGTTACGAACAATTTGTATTTTGATGTTGCCTTTGGAAAAATTTGCATTTTGATGTTGCTGTTAAAAAAATTTGTATTGTGATGTTGCCGTTGTAAATTTTTTAAATCTCGCACACCCAAATCTAAAAACTTGCGCCCGCCACTGCCGACACCACTTGTTACTCGCTATTGCCAAGGGGAAAAAATTTAGATTTTGCCACTCTCAAGACGTGACTTCGTCATAATGCCACTCTGCATATGACAATCGATAAAATGCCACTCATACCATTGCCTTCTCATTATTTTTCCATTCCAGGGTTTATAATACATTTTTTAATTTTCTAGCCATAGGAAATGAACATATTACCCCGTTTTCTATCTCTCTTCCTCGTTTCTCCGAAAGAGAACGCTGTGCTACACTAGCCGAAAAACAAAATTTTCTACCGTGATCACCCAGGAAACAAGCGAGTCAGGGATCATGCATCGTTACCCTTGAAGCACGTTAGCAGCGGAAGTAGAGTGGGTAAAGCCTCTCTGCGTGCTCCAAAGCACAGTAAATAGTCATGCACGCCGTGGTACATCTTCTCCTTGCGGAAGTAGCCGATCCTCTTGATAAGGGCCGGCGTAGGAGCAACGATGCCTCTACGGTGTCCACACGTCCAGGGGTGGAACGCCACAGGCGGCTAGGGTTTAGGGGAGAGGGCGCAGCGGCGGCTAGGGTTTCATGGGGGGGGGGGAGACACTCCCACAGCACGTGCCACCTCTCCCTTATATAGAGCGCTCTAATGGGCCTTTCCACGAGAGAAACCCATTAGGACTCGTGCTAATGGATCTTCTACAATAGAAACCCATTAGGACGCAGTGAGTCCAAATCCGTATAAACCCATTATTGGATCCTATCCATCAGATATGTTCCAACCCGTTAAATGTGTGACTCATTAGGCATATGCACAAGTCAAACACAGTACCGGAGAACCCTTCCCCAGACCACAAGTCAATAGCGGTACTTAGCAGCACATATTGATCCTCAAATGTACAAAATGATCGAATCGGCTGAATCTTGATACACTCACATAGGATCCTTTAGCCACATGATATCAGTCAAGCTCAAGGCGGGATGCGTGCCACCCTTGTGATAGCTCGACCCATTCACTCGTCAATGTAGTGGATATAATCGTGATTAACTCTTTAATCATATTGACATGGTCATGCACTTTTCCCTATCCATCCACACCAAGGGGCCAGAGATATCTATCCTGTTATCGAGGAGGGGCAAATTCCATCTTCATCTCTTACACCTCATGTCATGTTTCATGGCATATCCGTAAGTTAACTTTATAACTTTCCTGTTACGGCGAAGCGTTTGATAGCCCCAAACTATACAACTACGCATGCTAATAATCAATAAGGATCTCAAGTCGAAGGACCGTATAAGTATACCACTCGGGACTACACCCTAATGACACTTTTAAGATAACTATCTCAGCAGTGTCTCGGAGCGGGTCTATCCAACCCCATGTTCTCTAGCATGTGTCCACATTATTGATTTAATATCTCCATATCTATGGTATGTGAAACATTATCATCAATCAATACATGTGCTGATCAAATCACTATTGTTCCATATAATGATATGTGACTAGGGATCATTTAGAATAATATCATATTGATAATGTGTTTCACAATTGTCGTACTCAATGAACAAAGCAGTGACATTTATTCAAGAAACTCATAAGTACATAAACATAGACGTATGATACAATCATCTTATATAATCGTCTCTAGGGCATACTACCAACACTCTCTGTTTCTCACCGGTGCCGATATGACGCTGCTCGCATCGTACTCGCCTACGATATTGCCCTCGACCGCCGCGACGGCTTGAGCCCCTCCGTCATCGACCTCCTCGAGCCCTTCTCACTTGTTGACGATGCCTTCCGTTCCTTTGCCGCCAAGGGCTTCTCCCCCGAGAAGATAGTCATCCTCCTCGGTGGCCACACCGTTGGCACCGTGCATTCTTCCTGCTACTATCTTGCCAACCTCGACGCCGCCATGGATGATCACATTTGCTGTGACATGGCCATCACTTATGGCCTTGCCGACCAACTGCTAGAGGCCGATGCGACGATGTTCTTGGACTTCGACACGCTACAACATTGCCTACTACACCGCCAGCTCGAACACCTTCCTATAAAGGTTCTCGAGGCTAGGGCCAAGCTGGGCATAGTGGGCGTGCTGGAGTGCGACGCTGGCAAGATCAGGAAGCTCTGAACCAAATAATCAGAGAGATGAGAGGACAATGATTGAGAGATGAGGAAGAGAGGAAGGATAAGGAACAATGGTGGATCCACCGCCCGGGCAAGGGGGGCCCTGGCTCCCATGGGATTTAGGGGTTCATCATCAAAATAAAAACCTAAAAAAGTAGTACCAATGTTTTTTTTAACTTTTGGCATGTAATATTTTTTTTAAAAAAAACTATTTCATCGAATTCAGATCAAATCCGAGATCACACGATAGGGGAAAACCAAGAGAGAGAGAGAGAGAGGAGTCGACAGTGGATCTAGGATCCAGAGGAGGATGTGAGGCAGCGGTTACCAGAGGCAAGCGGCGGCTCGATGAAGGCGTGGAGGCCGCGACCCGTGAGGGTTTGATGGGAGTGATGGCCTAATTAGTCCGGTGAGGAGGCGAGGCAATGGTGAGTAGGCGCCAACGAGGAGGCAAGGCACAGTGGCCAGGCGTCACCAACCAGGAGGCGACATGCGAGGTGGACACAGAGGCGATGCCCTGGCAGTGTCAAGTAGGAGGCGAGGGGTACTATATTAGAGAGGCGGACATGGGCTATACGTGGGAGCCCGGCCTAACTGTCTGTCGGGTCAGGCCGAGCCTGGGTCCAACGAAAACACAAATTAAGCTGTAGTCTGGCTGGACGTGGGCCAAATTTTGAAGCCCAATTAGTGGGTAAATGCTCCATCGAACTAAATGCAAGACGTCACTACATCAATATTGTATGAATTAATTTAAAATAAAAATTATGCCATAATGAGATGTAATTAAAAATTAGATGCAATATGTATTGAAAGTCAATATTTATACTTATGTTAGAATATTCTAAAAATGGATTTTTTATGAGTTATATTATGTAGAAAAGAATTATATGAAATAGTAAAATTATTCACATGCCATTATAAAGTTGTTGATTCGCAAAAATGCCACCCTATACGATAATGATATGTGTGCTTCGGACCCACATGTCATAGACAGAAGAGTGATTTTTTTGCAAAGTGGAAATTTTATAATGGCTTTGCTTCAGTTTACCCTATGAAATATATAAATATATAGAAACTAAATATTTATTGTGTATTCTTATCTTTTATCAATAAGTAAAAAATGGAATAGGAATAAGATAAGATGCAACGATGCTTACGTTAGAGATATTTTTGCAAACATATAAGCATAGATTTTTTATAGGTGATTCTAGATTTAGTTTATATGGTTTGGATTGTGTCACATGGTGATAACATAATTGTATAATAAGAATATAAATAGAGGTATTGTTGACGCGGAAAAGTGGTTTCCCGGCACCAACTACCACCGAACAACAGGGGATCGGGCTTTCCGAGGACGTGCCAGCCGATTTGACCTTTTGCAATCGGCAAGGTTTCAGATAGCAAGATACCGGCGAAGCAATGAATATTTACCGATAGTTTGGAGATAAACCGATGATCGGCTTAACGAAGAGACGTGAAGCCGATAGAGCAGAAGCCGCCGGCGAAGCGATGAACGTTTTACCGATAGTTTGGACGATAATCCGATGATCGGCTTAACGATGAGACGTCGAGCCGATGGAGCAGGATGGAACCTAACACCTCCGACGGACGGCGATGCGCAGCAATGCCGCCGAGAGATAGTATTCCGGGCGAAACCTAACTCCTCCTGGCGGACGGCGATGCGCAGCAATACCGCCAAGAGATAGTATTCCGATGCCGATGGCGAAGAGATCGAACTTAATCGAGACAGTAGACGCCGGCGTGTACTTTGAATACCGATACGAGAGGATCGATCGGATTCATAGCACAGGGGTAACAGGTAGACGAAATAGTAGATGTATTATTGATTGATTGAAGATCGATCCTTTACATGCTGCACGGTAGCTCCTATTTATACTAAAGACGCACCGGCTAATCCGGTAACTTGATATGGACTCTATCTCTTAGTTACCTAAAATAACTAACCGACTAGACTTGGCGTGCAAGGCACGGACTCGATACAAACCGACTCAAATACTAAAAATAATATTTAATCCGACGTGGTCTTTTGGTTTTCCTTCTCCACGTGAACTGATACGGAATTTACTTAGTCTTCACATGAAACATTGGGATCAGCCGATCATGCCTCCATGCATCTTCCAAATATAATATTCACGTGGGAGGCTTCCCGACCTTCCATTGGTTCGTTCTTCATACGCATAACAAACAAGGATGAACTTCCATAATTGGGCTAGCTCTCATGCATGTACATCAATCGGCCAATAATATTTTTATGTATGCATGCATATCCGATCAGCTCAACGTGGCCTTGATGTGATAATCCTTCCTAAGCTTGCTCTTCCATACGTGCTGGTACCTTCCATGAGCCTATAACAAACCCGATCGGCTAATGTACTTGATCAACCGGCCATTAATTATTTCATATAGATATACCAATATCCAAGCCGATTAATGGTTTGCTCGGCCATTAATACATATAAAAGCCGATCATGATCTCATCTGAATATTAGCCGATCGCCAAAAAATGATATCCGATATATGCCGATTTTTGCTTCTTTATTGGCCGAATATGCTATTTTTCACCCTCTTTTTGGCACCAAAATAACCGTAATTTCATGTCAAATTTGGGTGTCAACAGGTATATTGTATTATTAAATCTCCTCCATCACCATTTTGTTCAATTAGACCTCATTGTTAAGCTCATAATGAAATAAATTAGAGAGTAATTCCTTGATCAGTTGACATGCTTGAGATTTGGGTTTTTAATTTTTTGATATGCTCCATCTTTTTATTTGTAACATGTTATTGTGATCGTAATCTACTACTGTTTCTCTAATATATATTTTTTCTAACTCTAGATTGGATTTTATTGTTGATTTGGTGGTTTCTACATCATTTTGAATAATTGGTATTATTACTTAACTTCTATATCTTGAAACTATTTTTAAATTTTCATGTCTTTTTGTTAGTAATTTCAATATTCAGTGAATATTATCATTAACTAGTGTGCTTATTATTATTGTGTTTGTATAGTTTAACTAGTTTGCGGTCAACGGTAGACAAAAGAGATTTTAGGCTTGCCCCAGCTACATTTTTGTCCAACGTCCACCACTGGTCCTGCCTTTGTTCATCTCCTCCAACTCCAAGGTAGTTAACCGCCACCATGCAAGCGCCTCGCGCTGATCGATGGCTCCATCGTTGATCCTCTACATGATTTGATTTGTGCGTTACTGCATTAGTTCGTAGATTAAATGGTTGAGTGATTTGCGCATTAGTGTATAGATTATAATGTGGATGATTTATTCTTGTGCATGTTAAGAGTATTCTGGGCCTTTGGAGGCAGGCCCATCTTCATGTACTATTAATACTCTCCTGTGGCAATGCAATCAATCACTAATTCTCTCAATTATCATGGTATCATGAGGTTAGATCCTAGAGTTACCTCTCTCTTCCACTGCGCCGGCGCGTCACCATGGCGGCCACCTCCTTCGCTGCCACCATGACGACTGCCTCGGCCTCCTCCCAATCCTCCTCTCTGGTGGCTCCTTCCTCCACCATATCCTCTACCTCGGCCGCGCCCATCTCCACCGCAGCCGCTCCTCCCGTTCCTGTCGACGTCCTCGCGGCCGCCCAAGCTCTTGTGGTGGCCGCCGCCCGGGATGCCGCCGCCGTATCCCGGTTTCCACCCGAGATCTAGGCGGCCCTGGGTCTGTCCACCGGCGCCACCATCGGATCAGGCGGATCGGGCGCCGCCATGCCCAGCTCGGACCTCGACGCGATGCTCTCCCTTCGCGCCCCCGTCTCCCTCTCCCGCCCCGACCGTGGAGGCGCACCACTTCCCTTCCTCTACACGGGCGGAGCCGGCGGCTTCTCCTTACCAACACGCACTGTGCTGGACCGCTGCCGCGACTGTGCACAGTAGTGGCTCCCTGGCCGGCCACCCCTTGACGACGATACATTCCCTGCCGAAGACTCGGAGACTATTGCTGCCCTCCACGCAAGCTGTCGCCATCACCAGTGTCAAGGCGCTGGTCCCGGTGGAACTTGATCAGAAGAGCGGCAAATACAACCAGTGGCGCCACCTCTTTCTCGTCACGCTCGGCCGCTACGCCTTGGCGGACCACATCACCCTTCCTGTGGGACGCTAGGATGATCCAGCCTGGCGACGCATGGACCACGTCGTCCTCTCTTGGATCTATGGCCGCCTCGCCCCCGATCTTCTGCTGATGGCCATGACGTCCGACGCCACCGCTCTCTCCGTATGGATCAGCCTCGAGGATCAATTACTCGGGAATTGGGAGACGCGGCTTCTCTATGCCGAGACTGAGTTTCACTCCTTCGTTCAGGACGACCTGTCCGTCACCGACTACTGCGGCCGCCTCAAGGACATGGCCGATACCTTTGCCGATCTTGGGTCTCCCGTCCCTGACCGCACCCTCCTCCTCAACATGCTTCGCGGCCTCAACGACAAGTAAGACAACCTCAAGCTTGTCATCCAGACGCAGCGCCCGTTCCCCACCTTCGCCGACGCCCACAACCAGCTACTTCTTCGCGAGCTCCACCTCACCAGCACGATTACTGTGCCCTCCACCGCGCTTGTTGCTGCCACTCCAAAACCGCCGACCGACAACACCTACAAGGGCTAGAAGGGTAAGAAGAAAGGCGGTGGCGGAGGTGGGGGTGGCGGAGGCAACGGTGGTGGCACGGCTGCCCCAGGTGGTGGTGTCGGCGGTGGTGACATCGGCGGCGGTGGTGGCAGCGGCAACCGCCACAACAAGGCCTCGGCGGCGGCAGCGGGTCGCTCGCCGATCTACAACCACCGAGCAGCACCGTCCAGCTCGGCGTTCGGGGCGAGGCAATCGAGCCGGGCATCTGGGGCATCCTCACATCTGCGGGCTGCCCCATGCCCTCAACGTCAACACCGGGGCTGGAGGTGGCCCTGGTGACTACGGCATGGCTCCACAACCGCCCACTATGGGGTCCTGGACCCCGATGGCGGGCGCCTCTTGGGACCAGCAGTCCCTTTCCAGTGCCTACAACACCATGACGCTCACCCTGCCCCCGAGCGGTCATGAGTGGTACATGGACTCGGGCGCCACTTCCCACGTAACTTTCGATGCTAGTAATCTCTCATGCTCCTACCCTCCCACCCTGACTTGTTCGTCCAACATCATCGTTGGCGACGGGTCTCGCCTTCCTGTCACATCCACGGGTCATCGCACTTTTCACTCCACACATAGACCGCTTACCCTCTATAATGTTCTTGTCACACCCACAGTCATTAAAAATCTTATTTTTGTTCATCAGTTCACCACCGGCAACCAGTGTTCCATTGAGTTTGACCCGTCTGGTTTTTCTATGAAGGACCTTCGCACCAAGAGTATCATCGCCCGCTGTGATAGCTCAGGGGACCTCTACTTCTTTCGTCTGAGTCCAGGTCCCCATGCCCTTGTCAGCAGCACACCCACATCCGAGCTCTGGCATTGTCGTCTTGGTCACCCCAGTCACGCCACCTTATCTGTTTTAGCTAGCTCGTCGATTATCTCTTGTAATAAAGCTAAACCAGATACCCTATGTCATGCGTGTCAACTTGGTAAACATGTTCGTCTTCCTTTTGTGTCATCAACCTCTCGTGCCTCTCACATTTTTGATTTAATACACTGTTATTTGTGGACGTCCCCTATTGCTAGCGTCTCCGATTACAAGTATTATCTCATTATCGTTGATGACCGCACTCATTTTATGTGGACCTTCCCCTTCGCCTCAAGTCCGACACGTTCCCAACCATCTCTCAATTTTTTGCCTTCGTCTGCACTCAGTTCGGGACCACCGTCAAGTGCGTCCAAGCTGACAACGGCCGCGAGTTTGACAACTCCTCTTCCCGTTCTTTTTTTCTTACCAACGGTGTCGTGTTTCGCATGTCCTGCCCATACACCTCACCTCAGAACGGTAGGGCTGAGCATGCCATTCGTACCACTAACGATGTGATGCTCTCCCTTCTGTTCCAGGCTAGTGTTCCCCCCTCTTTCTGGGTGGAAGCTCTCCTCACAGCCTCTTGCCTCCTAAACCGGCGCCCCTCGTCCACTCTCACTGAGCCTACCCCTTTCTGTGCCCTTCACGGGTTCCATCCCCCATACACCCACCTTCGCGTGTTTGGCTGCGCATGCTATCCTAACCTCTCTAGCATAGCCCCCCACAAACTCGCGCCGCGCTCCTCCCTTTGTGTATTCCTAGGGTACTCCCCAGATCACAAGGGGTACCGGTGCATGGATCTTACGTCCAACCGGGTTATCATCTCACGTCACGTCATCTTTGACGAGTCCACCTTCCCGTATGCCTCGAGTGCCTCCGACTCGTCCTCCCAGACGATCTCGACTTTCTCACTGACTGCGCCGGTCCTCCTATCCCCATTGGAGTCCGTGTTTCATCTTCCTCTACAGGTACCTCGACAGCCACACCTGCCCCGGCGGTGGTCACGTTGGCCGCCTCTGCCCCGACGACTACCGCCCCTGCCCCGACTGTGGTCACGTCGACCGCTCCTGCCTCAACGGCGGTCCCGTCGGCCGCTCCTGCCCCAATGGCGGTCACGTCGGCCGCCCCCGTCACCGCTGTACTTGGTGGCCCACCATCGCGCGTCGCTACCTTGTCGGTCTACCGTCGACGTGGCTCTACTTCGACTACCACGGCTCCTGCTGCCCCTGTTGGTCCCGCACCACAGGTTGTTGCCAGTGGGGACACTTTCGGCGCCCTTCGCCGATCATCAACGCCCCATTGCTTTGCTCACCTGCACTGCGGCTCCATTTGCCCGTTGGACCTCCTCCACAAGTTGCTGCTAGCTGGTAGGGGTGGGCATTCGGTTATAATGGTTATTTCGGTTCGGTTATTTTAGTTTTTGAAAAATTCGGTTAGTGAAAAATGAAAACCGAAATCTTCTCTAAAAATATACTAACCGAACCAAATTAACCGAATTATTTCGGTTCGGGTAGTTCGGTTTTCGGTTATTAACCGACTTGTCTAATGAGCACACAACAAATCGAACAAGCAAATCGAACAAACAGAGGAGATGGACGGCGACCTGCGGAGGGCGGCGGGGAGGCCATGCGGTGGTGGGTGGACCGGTGGCTGAGGGACTCCTTCCCCGTCGACGCGGCGGAGGCGCTGACGGTGCTGGCGCTGCGGTGCGTCGGGAAGGAGGCGGCTGCGCGGCCGGACATGTTGTGGGTTGCCGCCAAGGTGTCCAAGCTCTTCTTGGAGGCGCAGGAGTGGGCCGACAAGCGACAAGTTCTGCGTCCCCACCGACGAAGGAGGCGACGGCGATGGGAGGTGGCGAGGCGAGTGGCGCCGACGGGCAGTGATGGCTGGCGGCTGGAGTAGAGACGGGCAGTGAATGGGTGATGCTTTGCTAGGGTTATGGGGAGGCCGGGAGGGGACGAATGGGGAATGGGCCAACATGCCAAGCCATTTGGGCCGCATGAGATAGGTTGGCTGGAGGTTGGGGAGGCGGTGGGCCGGCGGCTGCGCAAGGGTTGGAGAGGCTGTGGGCCGGCGGCTGCAAGAATGGGCCTTAGCTGAAGTAAAATGTCATGCTGCCCGTTGCCCTCGCCTCTCAACTCGGTTTTTTTCGGGAATTTGGTTTTTCAGATCTGATAACCAAACCGAACCCGAATACCCGAACTTTTCTAAAATCAAAACCGAATATAAACTGAAAAAATCGGTTTTCGGTTCGGTTCGGTTTCGGTTTTCGGTTTTCGGTTATTTTTGCCCACCCCTACTAGCGGGCTACCTCCACTTGCGGCAAATGATCATCCCATGGTCACCCGTCGCAAGTCTGGCACACAGCTCAAGCCACGGGATCGCCTCAACCTACATATCTCGGCGCTTCCTCCTCCTCCCACGTCGTACCGTGCAGCTCTCGCCAATCCAAATTGGCGGGCTGCTATGATGAAGGAGTTCGAGGCCCTCCGCGCCAACAACGCGTGGGATCTTGTCCCGCGCCCGGATGGGCCAATGTAGTCACTGGAAAGTGGATCTTCAAGCACAAGCTCAACGCCGATGGCACCCTTGATCGGTACAAGGCTCGCTGGGTTCTTCGCGGCTTCACACAGCGCCCCGGTGTGGACTTTGGTGAGACCTTCAGTCCCGTGGTCAAGCCAGCCACCATTCGGACAGTTCTTTCGCTGGCAATCTCCCGCGGTTGGTCCATCCGTCAGCTTGATGTGAATAATAATTTCCTCCATGGACTGCTCGACGAGACCGTCTACTGCGTTCAGCCGTCAGGTTTTGTGGATCCCAGCTGTCTTGATCATATCTGTATCCTACGCAAGTCTTTATATGGACTCAAGCAGGCTCCTCGAGCTTGGTACATCACCATTGTCTCTTATCTCCGCTCCCTTGGATTTGTCGAGGCCAAGTCGACATCGTCATTGTTCATCTGAGACGAATCTTGACCTGACATATCTCTTGCTTTACGTCGGCGATATCGTGTTGATCGCTTTTGGATGATCTCTGAGCCGCGATGATTATGCGCCTTGGAACATGAGTTCTTCCTCAAGGATCTTGGACCTCTGCATCATTTCCTTGGTGTCTCGGTGCTTCCAGATCGGTGGCTTTCTCTCTCCCGGTGGATGCGACATCGTCGACATCCTGGATCGTGTAGGCATGACTGACTGCAAGTCCTGCTCCACTCCGGCCGACACGAGCTCCAAGCTATCAGCATCAGAGCCAACGGTTGCTGACGCAACACTATCGCAGCTTGGCAGGTGCGCTGCAGTATCTGACGCTCACCCGTTCGGACATCACCTACGCTGTCCAACAAGTTTGCTTGTTCATGCATGACCCTCGGGAACCGCACTTCACTGTTCTCAAGCGGATCCTGTGGTACCTACGGGGCACCTTGGAGCTCGGTCTTCTGCTTCGTCGCTCCGCTCCGACGAGCCTCACGGTCTACACCGACGCTGACTGAGCAGGCTGCCTAGACACCAGGAAGTCCACATCGGGCTATGGCGTCTTTCTCGGTGACAACCTGGTGTCCTGATCGTCCAAACGCCAGCACACGGTCTCCCGTTCCAACATGGAGGTCGAGTATCGCGCGGTCACCAATGGCGTCGCAGAGGCCTGTTGGCTTCGCCAGCTGCTCCAGGAGCTCCACAGTTCGCTGCAGAAGACTACCCTCGTCTACTGCGACAATATCAGCGCAGTTTACCTCTCCACCAACCCGGTGCAACATCAGCGCACCAAACACGTCGAGATTGATCTCCAATTCGTCCGTGAGCGGGTGGCTCTCGGACATGTGCTGACATCTTCACCAAGGGCCTTCCTAGCACGGTCTTCCTCTAGTTCAGGTCCAGTCTCAACGTCTGCCCACCAATCGTTCAGACCGCGGGGGAGTGATTATGTTTTATTTTGATTGTGTTTTATTTCTTTGGTCACTTTGTTTTGACCATGGGGGAGTGCTCTGCGATTGTCTTGTACCAGTCTTAAACACCATGTGTGCCGTTCAGACTGCAGGGAAGTGTTTAGAGTATTCTAGGCCTTTGGAGGCAGGCCCATCTTCATGTACTATTAATACTCTCCCGTGGCAATGCAATCAATCACTAATTCTCTCAATTTCTCAATTATCAGTGCATAGGATTTTGGTGCCTCTTCGTGGTTCCCAACTTTCTTCTTTCTTCGCTTTTTCTCCGGTCTAGCAATCCCCACTGAGGCACCACTGAACATGTAGTAAAGGTATAAACCCTAGTGTTAATATTTCTACTGTACAACAACTAGGTTTGTTGGATTTTAGTTTTAGTTCACAAATCCCCAATTGAGCTGGTTCTAGTTTAATTTTCCCACCAAGGTCCGCGGCGTCCGCCCTCATCGCCTTGCGCCTCCAGCCGCCCACTTTCTCGTCACTGCCTCTCCTTGCCCCATCCCCGGCGCCACCACCCTTTGGAGCCACACGCCTCCTCGTACAAATAAATCCCCATGTCCTTGAATTTCCCTGGAGAATTTTTCTCCTTTAGCCAAACAAGGCCTTAGGATCGGAGACTGGCTTCACTTGCAGGCGTTCTGGGAGAAGTGATCTGCAGTATCTGGGAGCTGGAGGTATGGGCGAGGAAGGGCAGTGGAAGGAAGAAGCCAACAAGACAGGCCTGAAAGGCACCGGCTTGTCGCTCCAAGGTGGCTCCCATGGCAACCTTCGCAGCGCCAGTGGCGACCAGCAGCTGAAACAGATGCTTGACTCCCTCAAATCCTCCAAGTTCCCCGTAAGTATCGCTGCTCTTCTGCACCCGTTCTCCCCTTAAAATACTCTACTGAAAGTTTGCCCAAATGGTATCACCGTGATGTAGTGTTGTTTAATACTAAGGACTAACTTCTGAGCCCATAGAATTATTTTGCAGAGGTTTGTTTTGATGAAATTCTTTGGCTTCCTCCCTTGCAGGCTGTGATCAACTATGGTGCCTCATGGTATGTAACAACTCTTGCCTGTGTACCTATGTTTGTTTGAGAGGAGGAGACGCTTATACTGCAACTACTAAACTATTAAGGATGGTGAACCAATCTCTGGACTGCCTGATTGGTTTGCACACTGTTCAGCCTATCTGTTTTCAGATTCAATTGATTAAATTATACCAAAAAAGAATAGATAAGAGGAACTACTTATTCAAAGGATACTATGGACTTAAACCTTAGACCTCAAGAACCGCAATCTTGTGCTTTACCAGTAGGCCACATGGACGCCCCAATGCCTACAATTGTTGGCAGTACTATTTCCATGTTATGTAATGCTGTATTTGCAGATAATATAGACCTGCTTAGTTGATTGTAGCGATGGATATCTGCTGACACTTTCAAACCCTAGATGCATGTACTGAATTGTGTAATTTGTATGTTCATGGAGTATAGAAAGTTATTTCATTATTTGCTGTATAAAACGGTGCCAAGAGAAATCTACATAGCTCAGCACCGAGCAGTCTATCAATTCTGTTTGGTATTGGTGTGGATATATGGTTTACTAATTACTGTTTTTCATTTCCTATTAACTCTATGTGACTAACTCCGAATCATTCCTGTTGTTTACATAGGTGCCGTGTTTGCAATCAGATTCTTCCATCCTTCTGCCGTTTCAGTGATAAATTCAAGAACCTTGCTTTCATCTATGCTGATATTGATGAATGCCCTGAAACAACTCAGAACATTCGTTACACCCCGACCTTTCATTTTTACCGGGATGGTGAAAGGGTTGATGAGATGCTTGGTGCAGGAGAAGAGAGACTGCATGATCGGCTGTGGTTGCATTCTTGATAGTGATTTGCTATGCTCTGGTTTGTGGGTCAGTTGTTTTCATGTACTATATTATGCACAACGTTTTCAACTTCCGCATGGATCTTGGATTTGTAGTATTGTTATTGAAAGGAGCGACGATGTTTAGCTGAGAGCATTCTTGCTAATTTCTCTCCAAGATGGCAACATCCTGTATTTTCTATCTGATTATATATTTCCACGGTTATATGTCAAACTTTCGTTCATTTGGAGAGACTAACTTTGCCACTTGTTGCCATGTTTTGTGATATAATGCATTCTTGACATTAGTGTTTTAGCTCTCATGGTTGTAAAAACCGAAACAAAATTACAAGTCATCTAAAGAAGAAAACAATTTTTAGTGTTTTTAACCATGACAATATGCGCAACCAACTAATTAATGTTGCTAATCATGGAAGTGATTGATTTGACCTTAAAAAAAGCAGAGATTGGGATGATACTGGTTTCATTCTCTTCTTGTGACCTGGGTGCTACAGTGCTACACCGTTACTGCAAAATCAAAATCTCATTTTTCATCTTCTCTGAATGCATTTTCACTCGCAGCCCTTAAATTATTGAACAGTTGGCAGTGACTACTGAATACTAAATTTAGGATTGCATGACTTTCTTAGAGCTTGTTTGTTTCAGATTAATGTTGAGTTACGTTTTACTGTAGTAAATTTGTGATCCACTCAAAAGATGTTTTAAAAAATTCAAAAAATTATGAAAAAAATTATTTTGCGAACTATAAGAACTCTTTAAAACCCCATAAAAATAACTAGAAAATATTACAACATTTGGCCTATACAAAAATAACAAATTTTAATTTAATTTAATTTAATCTAATCTGAAACAAACAAGGCCTTAGTCAGGTGACCGTCCCTGCAATACTAAATTTAGTCAGGTGACTTTTTTTAAAAAATAATTCTGCATGCTAACTTCAGATCCTCACTGGACTCGCACTGTCGCAACTCATTATTTCGTTGGCAAATTATTAGAACCTGGACAAAATACATCTTTTAGCAAAAATTTACAATAAAAAAGCGGGCATGGTTTCCATTCAATGCACATCAGCTAAACAGCTGTTCCAAATTGAAATTTTGAATGTACATCTCAACTACAAGCTTCTTCAAGGACAGGCCATGGCAATACAAAACAAATTGGCTTGCCTGATCTTCATACTTCAGCTATGTAAACATTGAGGTCTTACCCCAAATATAACCTAATGTTGTTGTGTTGACTGTCAACAATCGGCAGAAGTGTGATATGAGATTGGTCTGGTAGAAATTCAGCACAGCCTGTGGAAGCTCCATTGCAAATAAATGACATGATTGCCAGGTAGATGTATGATTAAAGGCCAAAGACGTCAACTCTATCAATTATATACAGTCAGCCTCCTAAAAAATATAATCAGGGACCATGATGCAACAAAAGTGAGGATTTAGAGACTCCCTCTTTCAACTTTGAGGGGCCAGATTTAGTTCTACTTCTGTTCCGCTCTGCCTTAATGGATGTGATCACAGCATCAGCCCCAGGACCAAGACCTTTCCTGCCAACTAATTTCACACCGAGATTTTCACAGAGGTAATGCAGCCTCATTTCATCACCACCTCTAACCTCTCTTAGCTCCATAGCCTGCTGTCGTGACAGTAATGTGTAAACATAGAGTTGCTGTTGCTGGTTAAAATGTGACTGGAGCTGCTGGAATAACAATTTGTTTGAGTGGTGCTGGTCTGTTCTTCCCCCTTCGATTGCACCTTTCTTACGAGGGCCACCAAGTTCGACCTTGAGAATAGCTGGAGATTTCGGGTCAGAAGATTTTCCACCAAAAATGACAGAGAAGCTCCCAAATTCCAAGTCTGGTTGTCTAAACAAGTCCACTAGTAGAGCAGCACAAATCTGTGTGTTTGTCGATGGACTCTTTTCCACTTTAGTCTTTGCTACTCTAGCATTGGCATGGAGTGTGATGTTAGCAGCCTCCCGCAAACCACTTATAAAAGCACCGTGCATTGTTGCTGGGTAACGCCTTGTGGTGGCCTCTCCAGCAAAAAACAGCCGGCCATCTCCAACACTTTCGGCTAATATGTCATAGTCATCTCCAGATGCTCCGACAGCAACATGAGAATATGAACCTAGACTGAAAGAGTCTGTGCCCCATCTAGTACAAACACTCTGTAAAGGATCTGGGACCTCAATCCCTTGTGGTTCATATATACCTGCAATGCACAAGGTACATCTTTTAGACAGAAATCTAGGGTTTTAAGCATCAATAAAGCACAAATACACAACCATATGTAGTAAAGAGCATTGCCAGCAGGATCTCCATATTTCGTTCTCTACCCCTTCTCTAAATCACTATTTGTTCCCTATATTTCCATCCTCTGCAGCAGATCTCTATCCTTAAAGATAGAGATCGTATAGTCTGTAAATACAGAGACTAGTCTCTGATGGATGGTGTATAGAGACTGAGGTTGGCCGCAATAGTGTTTTAGGGAATCTACTAGACATGCTCTTACACCATAATTGTGGAGGTTAATGGAAAGAATCTGTCATAACAATCAGTTGCAAGAGGTATCGAATTGCCGCCTTCTGCAGATACTCTGTCGTATATCAATGTATTAATTTTCACGATAGAAGTTAAAGCCTCACCCTTCAATATCTGAAGAACTGAGCTGACAGCATCAGTTGGAGGTGTGGTTTCAAAATTGTGGGCAGCTTCACCGGCAACCAATGCCATCAACAATGGACCCCCAGCCACTGTTGCATAGCTATAGAACAAAAAGAACTCCCCACGGCGACTTGGATCTTCAGTCAGATGCCCAAAGGTATCAAGGTCAGTGCTCCAGAAAACATGAGGAAACAGCATTGCAACCTTGTTTAGCAACCCGAAACCTAGCCTCTTGATACTATCAAGCTTCCTCTGCGGCAGCTCAGGTACAAACTTGACACCACCATTTTTCAGCACCCCAAGTGGAACAGTGCACAGTGCCATGTCTGCTTCATACATCTGCCCACCATTGACTACCACCTGCACCCCATCCCCTCCATACCGTATAGTGTGCACCGTCTTCTCATAAACAATTGGGACATTCTCTGCCAGAGCCTGCACGAGTCTCCCATTACCGCCAGGCAAGAAGCAGTGATCCCCACCCATGTCATATGGATCATCCTGATCCCAGAACGCAAGGCTCAACCTTGACAACAATCCCGCATTGGCATATTCCAGATTTGCTAGATGCCAATTGAACAAGTTCATCTCCTCCTGTGTTAAGACACCTCCATCCGCCTGCCGTAATGTCTCAAGCGCCGCCCCAAGCGAGACATCCATCGCCACGTCACCCATCGACGAACGCAATTGGCTAGACTTATCAAGAAGCTGGTTAAATGTACCCTCCACTTTCTTATCCACCTCTGGATCAACTGGTGATCCATCTGGCCTGTACAGCGGGCACTTGTCTCTGATCTTGTGCATCGGCAAGCCGAGCTGCTTTGCCACAATTCCCAGCGGGTTCCCAAATGTACCGGTAAGCACGCTACCACCAAGGTCAGCGGCAGCTGAGCGGCCGCCCCCTTCCATCTTCTTCGTGTACACACGGCCCCCGCACCGCTTGCGACCCTCCAACAAGATCACCTTAAACCCGAAAGCCATCAATTGCCGTGCTGCTGCAAGCCCAGCAAGGCCGGCGCCAACAACAATGACAGTGTTGGGCCTCGTGGGTTCCTTGGGGAGGCGCTCCTTGATGGCCGGGGCTACGCCGAAGTTGATGTGGCCGTGCGAGACGAGGAAAGTGTAGGCGGCGCTGAGGAGGTGGTCGCAATGTGGTGGGATGAGCGACGCAAAGGGCTCCTTGGCGAGCCAGGAGTTGAAGGTCTCGCGCCACCTAGTGAGGAGGTGGTTGCGGATGAGGATGTAGTTGACCTGCTCGATGCCGCCCACATCAGAGACCACCCCCGCCTCGATCTCCTCGTCGGTGAGGGAATCCGCCGGAAACCCAGCGGTGAGCGCGGTGACGGCCTCTGCTGTGGGTTCGCGGTTGATCACTATGATGTCATCAGCGGCGGAGGCTGCCGGTGGCGGCTGGGCAGCAGGGGACGCAGCTACCGCGGCGGCCGGGGAGCCGGAGGGGACCTTGCGGCGGAAGCCGGTGCGCTTGCGCTTGCTGGGGAAGGCGGGGTTGGGGAGGAGAAGGGTGGTGGCCGGAGTCGGAATGGGGTCTGGGGTAGGGTTATGATTTGGGGAAAAGGAGGTGCCGAGGGGGAGGGCCGTGTAGGCCGGCGGTTGGTCGGACATGGTCGCCGGCGGCGTGCGGCGGCGCCAAGAGCTCCTTCACCTCCTCGATAAATCTGGGGTTTACCTGAAAGGTTTTCCCCGCGACTGCGAGCCGGCGTGTATCGGAGGAACGGCACGTAGTCGAAGCTAAGAATACGGGCGTCGCCAACACGCCGTTGCAGGTGGAAGACGGTCACACAGTTTCCGCTTTCACGAGGCGGATACGTAAGCTGGGTTGCATCACGGTGACCTGTTCAAAAACTTCAGAGACGTTCGGTCTTCAGAAACTAGAACTTATTCTAACTTCTTTCTAAAAAAAAAAGAACACAGAAAACTTTGAAAACTAGAAAGTGCTCGTCTTTGGACTCTCACTAGGGTGGTAGGCGCGCCCAGGCACGCCATAGTCAATGAAGCTGAAATATTCAGGTAAAAAATTCATGTAGTAAAGTTTGCAAAGTGTATACTGAATAATAGCAACATCCTTAGTACTTCAACGACATGTAAACCATAGAAATTCTAGGAAGCAATGCTAATTCAGAAAAGAGCATTCATAGTATTTGTATCATCAAGACTCTCATGTCCAGCCGCACCAATCTTGAAAGGATTTCTGACAGCTTTAAGTGCCATTTGGTGTCACTCTGATTCCATCTGCAACAAAAATAAACTAAATTAAAACAAGGATCTTTAGCATTTTTAAAAGCGACAAGGGATAAAAAGTTTTGTGTATGTTAATACAGGAGACTGAGATCGGGATAAACTTCTGCTCCTAGTAGGACTCCTGCTTGCAGATTTGTCACAAGGGGGCTGCACAGAACATCAATTATCACATGGGAAAAAAATATTGAATACAAGATAATTTAAGAACCTACAGAAGTTACAGGCGATTGGGATCTTGATGGTGATCTGCGAAATGTTCCCAAAACCAAACAATTATCACTCAACAATGCTGCAGTAATATAGTCTAATCCAATAAGATAACATCCGAACACACGAAAAGCAATAAATATATGGGAAATGTTTTGGTGAGCATATAGGCAGATGCATACAGCCCAACCTTGCCTCTACTATTTTTATTTTCTAAAAGTAGAATAACTCAAAATAAATAAATTTATAATCAATATCCCTTTATTTTTCAAATGGACAAAGTTATGTCTTCAAACAAAATGCAGCCAGAGGAGGGATGTAATTTCGAAATGAAACCTTTCCACATTGAGTTAGAGGTGCATATTGAGAATAAGGGTGCAAACTCAACATTGAGACCAAGGTTTATACTTTATATTTTGATATATATTCAAGAATAGAAGTGCTTAAATCAACAGTATATTGATTATACCACAATATCCACTGCATATATGTTTAGTGCCAGTCCTATCTTGCTCCTATTCGCTGGGTTGTAGGGCGTGTTTGGTTGGCGCCGTGCCTTGCCATGCCAACGCGGGGCGGCGGCGCGCGCCTTGCCATTCGTTGGCGGCCGAATCGGCCGCCTTGAGATGGCGTGCCAACGACGCGCTGCCGAGCCACTGACAGGCTGGGCCGAGGGCGCGCGAGGGAGATGGCGCGCCGTGCGTTGGCGGCGAACCAAGCGGCGGCCAAATCGCGGGCGTTGGCATGGCACGCAACGGCGGCGAACCAAACACGCCCGTAGTCCACTTGTCATACAGTGCATCACAATCCAGCTGAACTATCCAATGTTCCAAACCATCCTCTGTTTCTCAACATTCCAATATCCTACCGATGCAATCCCCAGATTGTTGCGAGGCCCATATCTAGTCAAGATAAGAGCAAATCTTCAACGGACAGCATCCAGTTATGCACATATCCAATCATCAAACAAGGTGCATCAAGAAACATAAGCCATGACCATGATGTGCAGAGCAGAGGGAAAATTTCATAGTAAACCAAAAACAACAACTTCCAGACCATTTTGTTTTTTGTTAATGTACTGCAATTGTTAAGTAAATGCCTTAGAAAGTTATGTCTCAATTCTTTTAACAACAGATATGTAGATAAAACATTTCCTACCACGATGAAATTGTGCATACCTTGCTTTATCAGGTGAAAGAGACCGAGAAGCAGACCTAGATCTGGATAAACAAAGAACATTGCATGTTATGATCTTAAATACTCGCATAACCAAACTCAAATCACGAAAGATGCAGGATTTACTGATATAAATCCAATTACAAAATCAGGATGTTGTCCAGCAAACTTTACAGCTGCAGCAGTGTAGTCTCCATGAGCAAGGTCGCCAGTTGAGCTCATTTCAGCAAGCAAAAGTGGCCCTCTTCCTTTCGGCAAAACCTTCAATACCATAACACAACAGCTATTGTGAACACCAGTGCACTGCTATACATCAGCTATGTACATCTGTAACATTGACATTTTAATTTGTAACTCAACATTAATTTGTTGTAAGGCATATAAAAATGTAAAGTGTAAGATAAATATCTTGAACAGTGAAAGGCACATTGCCATAAGAGGAAAAAGCTCAACATCGATAGATAACAAGATCCTACTTCTGATATCAGACAAACAAACTCCAACTAAAAAAGATGCACATCCATTAAGCATGTAGGATGAAAATGTATAAAAGAATACATGTACTTTCGATGAAAGGCTGTTCCATTAACAGGTGATTGTATGATCCTGTAGTCAATCAAACATTCAATGGAACTGCTCAAATGGCAAAAATGGAGCGACAATATATATGATCAAATATAGGGGTAAATGCAAATTTTCAGTTTATTCAGCAATCTCTTTAACTCTTTTTTTGGTTTCTTTATATCTATATTCACTTTATCATTCTGTCCATTTAAACCATTGTAGATAATACAATGCGCATAGGACATTGTAATGCTTCCAAATAAGCGTAAAACATTATTTTAAAAACATTACAGCATCACATACTAACCTTTAAGAATATCGCCATGTTCATTATTATAATAGGACTGTATGATCCTGCAATTAATCAGGCATTCATCGGAAACGGTCAAATGACAAAAATGGAGGGGCAACATATATGACCAAATATAGAGGTAAAAGCAAATGCTCAGTCTATCCAACAACCTCTTTAACCTTTTTTTTGTTTTTTTATATGTACACTCATTTGATCAGTTAGCCCATTTAAACCATCCTATATAATACAATGTGCATAGGATATTGAGGTGCTTCGGAAAAGTATAAAACAATATTTTAAGAACACTGGAACATCACATACTGACCTTTAAGAACATCGCCATGTTCATTATCATAATAGCACAGACTGTAGGTCCTGCACATAAAGCATGAAGCAATTGCGCATTGTAGTGCGCGTTAGAACCAACAATATGAAAGACAGATCTAGAGCAACTGTGTCTCGAATTTTCACATTAACCTAATAACCTCGTAACTGTGTCCCTTATTTGTCAACACAAAAAGGGAGTGGAATGGCACAAACGTCGCTGGAGAAGAGGAGCCGCGAGAAGCCATCGGTACCGGTGGTGGAGTAGGGCGCGGTGGATTTGGGGTCGACAGCGCCAGGCAAGGAAGAGAGAGGCACAGTGGGTCGGAGGACTGAGAAGCAGGGCACCTGGGGCGACGCCGTCCGAGAGGAGATGAATAGAAGGCCGAACCCAGCCAGGCGTTCACGGGATGGTGCAAGGGCGAGGGTAGCAGTGCCGGGAATAAGCGGATAAGTGGCGCGGGGTAGAGCATGCAGACCGGCAGGAAGGACGGTGCGGTAGCAAGAACGCGGATGTGGAGAGCTTGTGGAGGCGACGCTCGGAAGGCCATGAAGAGGAGCAAACCATAGGCTCCCCTCCTGCCCACCGTGGTGGTGGTGAGGGTGAGGTAGAGGAGAATCAGGGATGCAGCTGGACTAAAGGTGGAAGGACGGTATGAAAATCAAGAACCGAAAAATAAAACCCCAAAATTTTGCAAATCCAAAACCCTAGAATCCCAAACCGAGCCAAATCGAAGCGAATGTCGTACCTCGTGTTGCTGATGTTCCCCTCTGTCGGTGGCCCGAAAGGCCGTCACCCTCACCGCGTTCATGCCAGCCGCCGTCGGCGTGGAGGAGGCTACAGACGGCGGCGAGCAGCCTGGGATGCGCGAATCCGTCGTGAGGAGAAGCAGTAAAATAGGAGAGGGAGGCGGTGGTCTTCGTGCGAAGAGGGAGAGAGGCGACGGTTAGCCGTCGGTGCTAGATGGTGGCATGGCAGCCAGCAGAAGAGTGGGGCGGCGGCGCGCGGCGAAGTGGAGGTGGGCGGGATGATGAGGCGAGGGACAGGACCGAGGCGGCGGAGACACCGGAAGCAGTACCAACGGAGAAGGGGACGCGGCGCCGGTCGGAGCAGGGGGGTCGGCGACTAGGGTTACGGAGAGGAAAGGCGGCGCAGCGAGAGCCCAAGCTCAGAGCCACAGCCGCCGGCGAGGGCGAAACAAGAGAAGACGGCACCGGAAGGAAGAACGAAGAACACGAATAGGGAAAACGGGATACCTTCCACGGGTTGCCGATAGAGACGGAGAAGCGGTGCGACTAGAGCGCCATGGAGGCCTCTTCGGCGATTTCCACGGCGGAGTCCAGGTCCATGCGGCGGCGCGTGGTGTGGACGATAATGGGCTCGGCGTGGTGTGCGAGATCGACGCCATCGACGCGCACGAGGAGGCGGAGCAGGCGGCGCGGTGGGTAGCTGGAGCTAGGGTTTGCGTGATTGGGCTTGGGCATTTGGGCTGCAAAAGGATCGCGGGTTGAGTCTATAGGAATCGCGGGGCTGGACGGCGGGATCGCATGAAGGGTAGATCGGACGGCCGAAAAAAATGCCGCAGTAGGTCGGCGGATAGGACTCGAACCGCGGGCTGCGAACTGAAAGTCGACGGCAGTGACCATGTGAGCAAACAGCCCGCCTTGTTATTTTTTTTGGAAAAAATCATTTTATATATATGGTAAGGATGAACGGCTGGATCTCGCCATCGCTGGCAATCGGACGGTCGGGACGGCGGGCACTGTAGAATGGAGACACGTGGCGCGCGGGGGGGGGGGGGGGACAACGCTAGCGCGTTGTTATAAAAGATGATGCGGCTTCTTCCGAGGAGGATCATGAGTACATACACCATATACAGAGAAGAGATACTGTTGTACAAATAGATGGCACGCAAGCATCAGGGCATGTACAATGCTACATGTCAGCTATCTCTAAGCAGGCTACAGCAGGTGCCACGTCATATTTTTTCTAAGTTGGATAAGAGAGAGGAAGGGACCGTCGCTTGCCCAAGCGACGGCACTAGCACTGCGCGAACACGGGAAAGCACCTCCATGTCTTTTTTTCTCCGCACTGCATGGCACGCATATCAAAAATATTTTCTAGTTCATATTTGATATATCTTTTGATTGGTAGCTCTGATCACCGAACCGATTTCAAAAATGAGTTTATGACATTTTTTGAAGCAAAACTATACCACACTTGTCATATAAATTTCAAAATTTTTAAAATTTTATTTTTGAATTTTTTATTATCTATTGTTTGTTTTTATTTTTAAAATTTTCATTTTAAATTTACAGCCCCTTGATAACCATAGTTTTAAAATTCAATTCAACTATTAAATAACTGTACAAACAGCTCTATAAACAACCCATTGTATGCGCTGTCTATATAGCTGTCTGTAAGTGATATGGCAATGTTTTACAGACAACAGCTGTCTCTAGCATTGTACATGCCTTTACTTCATCTAATGCAAAGTTTCCGATAGTTCAGAATGCTACGGGAACACAACCAGCCGTGATTGAGAGGGGTATACACATTGCTCACTCATCAAATGAGCGTATAGAATTACAATGACATATTTATCAACATACATGTAATTCTTAATGGGCCAGGGCAGGCCAGATGTTTGTGTAGAAAAACACCAGGTAGGCTACTGTGCAGTGTGGCGTACCTCTTTACATGACATAGCTTAATAGCTATACCCTGCCATTACATTCTTGCAAGAGACTTGTCACCAGGAGCATGGCCTGCCCTCAACATTATAACTTCACAATTATCTGCACAGACTGGTTTATGAGGATTTTTTGAGTAAAGGTTTATGAGGATTTAAGCTATATATATCTGAGAAAGGATCCATGAAAACCCCAAAGTATGCAATCAGTGGGTCTGTGCGCGCACTATCAACAGATAACCTCACATAACGGGCTTCAGCGGCTGGGAATTGCAGCAGCCTCTTGTATCCAATAGTTGTGCCTTCAACAATTGTTTGCCATAGTTCATCCACTAGGATGTCCACGTGAAACTTGATCACACGTTGTCCCATCTGGATAGGCTCTTGGAGTTGGAGCACGTTGAAAGCAGCAGATTGTCTGAGGTCAAGGAGAATTTCCCAGCTTGCTTGACCTTCCTGTGGGGCCCAGTAGGAGTATACCCCATCTTGAAGCACATTGGAGGGTGCAAATTGCAGATTATCCAGCCCACCACGCACACTGCTTGCTGTGACGGTAGCATTGGCAGCAAAGTTCTCAGAGAAAATCGACCGCCGAATCTCGGTGAATTCCTGAATGACTAGCATGTCTTCATTAGAAATGAGGCCGGACGAATTGGGGGGAACATTTAGTATGAGGAGACAGTTTCTACCAACTGACTTATAGTATATACCAAGCAGAGTTGTAGCGTTTTTTGGTTTCTCTGAGGCATGCCAGAACCACCCTGGCCTGATGGAAACATCACATTCTGCAGGAACCCAGTCCTGCCCGAAAGGATCCCCACTGCGCGAGTATCTGGCAATAAGCAAATGAATCAAGTAGCACCAATCAAATTTCAGGTCTGCACAAGGGTTTTGATCTTTAAGTTTCAGCACGGGAAATAACCTTCATTTTTTGTATTATCCAAGTTTGTTGGCACTTTAAAGCCTTGTTTCATTTTGAACATGATTCTGAGAAGTGTAACAAGTAAACATAGACAAATTTATTTTTTGGTTTATAAATTTTGCTCTACTGCAGGATAGCATAAGACAATGAGCTTTCTATAGATTTGCAAAAGGTACTGTTTGGCAACACATATCCATCTACAAGATATGCTGAATAATAGCACTCTCTTTTAGTAAGTTCAACTGCCTAATGCAATGAATGATCCTTACCTTCAAAGATAAGAAAACCATAATGCTCATTTAATCAAATATTATCAATATCTGCTATTTGAAAAGTTATCATTTGGTATCTTGGAAGGACAACAAGTATTTAGCATAAGTCATCATGGCAATAGTTGTAGGTACTAGTAAAACAGTGGTCTGTTATGTACTGATAAGGAAAGGTTGGAGTTCTGGTCCCATGCATGATATAGTTAAGCTTTGCAGTGTGTAACAAGTAAACACTGTCTCATTCTGAATCAATATTCACATTTTAGTATAAAATTTCGTTGCATGACACTAAATAGGTTGGAACTTAAAAGCATCCTTAAGACTAAATTAGATCCGTTTATTTACTAAATACGAACACCACATACACCTTATTTTGTTATGCTACTTCATAAACTTTCCAAAGAATCCAAAATCCTCTAACCAGCTAAGCTACTGAAATTAAAAAGCACAGGTTTTAGCTAAAGGTTTCATCCATATTAAGATCTCAATAGAAGTAAATAACATAAGCTATGTGATTCTGTGCAGGGAAATAACATCCGATTTGAAATATGGTGGACCATACATTATTTTTTACATAAAAATTATTTAAGATACAATTAATGATAGTCACCTTCCCCATTTCAACCAGAATATCACTTACCCAGGAACAGTGTGCCCAATCGTCACGGTACTCTTGTTGAAGGAAGACCAGCAAGTACCATCCGCAAACCCTGCCTCGTCTCCTACCCATCTAACGTCCGGGCCAGCATCTGAGAATATAACAACCTTTTGCTGGAGCTGATGGATAAGTGCAAACCAGGCATTAAACATGTAATCCATGCCCTTGCCCTTGCCCTTAGCACCATCAAGCCAAACTTCCTCCACATCTCCATACCTGCACATGTAAAGGCAGAAACTTTACACTGAGAAGAATATACACTTACGTTGACCAATGATCACAGAACATCCTCACTCAGTAATATTGGTACAATTAGGTAAAATGTACCAACATTAATTTATATGTGGTTCCCGGAATAAAAGCCATGCATGAAGCATAATCTTAGAGGTGAAGTGAAGTGATTGAAGTACTAAAAGAACTGAACTTTCTTTTACATGGGACGCCGTAATTAAGCTCTGACAACTCAATGCAAGAATTTGCCAAGGTAAGATACTACAATTTTCTGTGAAGGAACAAACAGAAAGGCTAAATTTTGAGCTCTCACATCTCCCTCCCCAAACTACATCAATTCCACAATATGTTTGCTAAACCTGCAAAAACTCCAATCACAAATATAACAACTATATGATTTGCTATACATCAATTCTCACGTCTCGTCTGCTCATAAATGGTACTCTTGGGCATAGCTTCGCACATAGAAGAGGGTTAAGGCAGGGGGACCCTTTATCTCCTTTGTTGTTCGTTCTGGCACTGGAACCTATTCATTATATGTTCAAGAAAGCAAAGCAATTGGGTTTATTACGAAGTGTCTCTCAGGAAGTGGATAAGTCTCAACTTTCCCTATATGCAGATGATGTTGCGACCTTCTTGAAGCCCACCGTGCTGGACATCACTACTTTGAGCGCTATCCTTAATTGTTTCGGTCTTGCTTCTGGACTCCGTGTTAATGTGCACAAATCAGAAGTCTTTCCAATTGGTTGTCAACACATCAATCTCCAGGAAATTCTTGCCCCCCTACCTATGCCAATCAAGCATTTTCCCTGTAAGTACTTGGGGTTGCCTCTTCGTCCTACTAACCTTAAGAAATCTGACTATCAACCGCTCTTTGATAAAATTGGAAAGCGTATTGCTGGATGGAAAGGACCTCTTCTCTCCAAGGCGGCTCGGCTTGTGCTCATAAATTCGGTTTTAACTTCCTTGGCAGTATTCCATCTCTCCGTCTTTGATTTCAGCAAGTGGGCAATAAGAAGAATTGATAAGCTTCGCCGTGATTTCTTCTGGAAGGGTATCAGCAATGGGGGGAATGGAGCTGTTTTGGTAAACTGGAATCGTGTTTGTCGGCCAAAAAGATTGGGTGGGCTAGGGGTTAAAGACCTTACCTGTTTTGGTCGGGTACTGAGGCTGCGATGGCTCTGGTACTCTTGGGGATCTTTCTCTAAACCTTGGACTGCCATCTCTTTACCAATGAATGCAATTGATAGACACTTCTTCAGAGCCAGCACCACGATTGCTATTGGAAATGGTGAGTTCACAAGTTTTTGGACCGATTGTTGGTTGCAAGTTGAAGCGCCCCAAAATTTAGCACCACTCTATTACCTTAAATCCAAGAACAAATGCATTAATGTAAGCTACGCCATGCGCAACACTGCTTGGATTTCAGACCTTCATGAGTTATCCACTGAGCCTGAGCTAAGTCAGTTTGCAAGTCTATGGCTTCAAGTGCAGCGAGTAGTTTTGAGGCATCAGGATGATTCCTTGGCTTGGAGATGGACAAACCATGCTGGTTATGACGCAAAGTCGGCTTACAATGCGCAATTTCTTGGTGCAACGATGGACCCTTTTTCCATGCCATTTGGGAGGCTAACACGGCACCGAAATGCAAAATATTTGTCTGGACAACGGTCCAAAACAGAATTCTCACAGCTGACAGATTGCAGAGTAGGGGATGGCCGAATTTTTGCGTCTGCCCTCTTTGTGGATTGGATGTGGAGACGGTCAACCACCTACTTGCTCATTGCCCTTTTCCTAAACTAATGGGGCGTATTGTTCTCCATGAGTTGCATCCTATAAACTTGCAGATGCCGAGTAATGTGCAAGATTTTCGAAATTGGTGGATTTCCATGCGTCAGAAGGTTCCTAAGAACAAGAGGAAGCAGTTTGACGGCCTCATCATCTTCGTCTCTAAGAAAAAGAGCGCGGATCTTTCGAGCTCAATGTCATGATGTTTCGTATGTTCTTCAGGCAATTAGGCAAGACTTGATGAACTGTGTTAGGATTTAGAGCCCGTTGTAAGCAGCCCACGTATGGGCCAAAACACAGAGAAAGGACTCCCTAGGTCTTAACGGGTCTAAATGGCCAACTGGAGCAACGACTAAGGCCATGGGTCTACTCAACCCAAAAGACTAGCCTGGTAGGAGAGGGTCGCCTCCACCTTTTAAGTCAGCGGGCTCTAAATCCTAACAAACTGGATGTTGGCCTTTGGTTCAGATAGCAGTCAATGTTTAGTTTTCGTGGCCAGCCATTGGGTTCACTTCTAAACTTTGTTGCCTGCGGCTAGACCGTTTGTTACTCAGTGCTCTGCACTTGTTTCTCTCTCTGTAAACTCCTTTGTTCCCAGTTTTGCTCTTCTCCTTAATAAAGCTAAGGCAGTGCTCCTGCCAGTTCTTCAAAAAAAAAAAAATATAACAACGACAGCCGCTCAATTCGAAACACGCAAATTAACACACCTGGTGAGTAGTTCCGTCATCTGGCCCATGTAGTACTCATTGTACGTGACGGTGTCGCCGTACACGGGCTCGTGCCGGTCCCACGGCGAGAGGTACAACCCCAGCCCGATCCCCTCCGCGCGCGCGGCGGCCGCGAGCTCGCCGACGACGTCCCCCGCGCCGCCCCGCCACGGCGAGGCGGCAATCGAGTACTCCGTCAGCGCGGACGGCCAGAGGCAGAAGCCGTCGTGGTGCTTGGCCGTGAGCACGACGCGCCCGAACCCGCCCTCCGCCGCGACGCGCGCCCACTGGCCGGCGTCGAGCGCGGACGGCGCGAACACGGCGGGATCGGCGCGGCCGGAGCCCCACTCGGAGTCCGTGAAGGTGTTGGGCCCGAAGTGGAGGAAGAGGGCCATCTCGGAAAGCTGCCACTGCAGCTGCGCGTAGGAGGGGACGGGCAGAACCGGGAGAGGCGGTGGCGTCCCCGTCGCTGACGCGGCCACGCCATGGGCGCAAAGGAGGAGGCGGGCAAGCACCCCAGCAAGAATCGCTCCCATTTTGGTGGGGATTGCGCAGCTGCAGCAGCCTGCAGCCTGCAGCGTGGCTTCGAAGTTGACGGCCTCTTGTCTTTTTGGTTTGGGACTTTGGACTTTAGAGTCTGTAGAGTGGAAGGCGTTATCGAGCTATCGGCAACACGATACGTCCCACATACCATTATTTTAATTCTGCTATCCATACTTAAAAAGGACTGGAAACTTTTCATAATTTTAATCTATTATTATAGGATTTGACTATGATCAAATAATCTACAATAAATAGGCCACTGTACGCAGAGTTATCACACCCGTGTGTAATAACGGACACATTCCTTGAGAGAGAGTTCTTTTTTAGTAATAGATTTTCCTTATCTATATCTATCTATAAATAGTACAATCCTGAGTTTGAGCCCCTCCTGCGTGTAGGGGTGGGCAGTCGGTTCCTTTGGTTATTTCGGTTCGGTTATTTCGGTTTTTAAAAATTTCGGTTAGTAAAAAATAGAAACCGAAATCTTTTCTAAAATATTACTAACCGAACCATATTAACTGAAATATTTCGGTTCGGTTAATTCGGTTTTCGGTTTATAACCAAATTATTCACTTCATGGCAATTGAGAGGTGAGCACAACAATAAGCCTAACTACAATAAACTAAATTATTTCCCAATCAGCTCACGCACACGTTCTCAGAGGTCAACGCACAACAAATCAATAAAGCAAAGAGTGAAATAACATATCGAACAAGCAAAGAGTAGATCAAGTACATACTTTGCAAGAACACTTGGATCCATTTCCTCCAACTTCGGTTTAATCGGTTATTTCGGTTTCTAGGAAGTGAAAACCGAGCCGAACCATATTAACCGAACAGTTCGGAAAAAATAACCGAACACTAACCGAAAAACCGAAATAACCGATAATTTCGGTTAGTTCGGTTCGGTTCGGTTTTTCGGTTATCGGTTTTTTTTGCCCACCCCTACCTGCGTGCCACGCGTCGTCTTGGATGTGCCACGTCGCTCCGTTCGTCCACAGCCGTTCGATCGTGCGCGCCAGTGAGATCCAGCCGTCCAATAATTTTTTACGTATAAAACATTTTTTCCGCAAAAGCGCCGAAGAAGATGTGTTGTGCTGTGGCAGACGCGGGGGCGGTCCGACGGGCGTCGGACGCGCTCCCGCCCGATGGCCAGTGCTGGCCGTTGGATAGAGATCTTATGTAAAAACTTGTTATTTTTGTTTCACTGTTTAAAAAAATCAAAAAAATAATTAAATATTATAAATATTATCTAATCAGTGTCAGGTATCACATTATTTTATTCGAATCTATATGATCAATATTCATTTATATAAACTTTTTAAAGAAAAATCTAGATTTATAAATGTTGTATAGCAATACAAAAAATATATGTGAAAATAGACATGCATTAGAGAATATTTCTGATTTTTATTGATTTTTTGAATTTGTTTACACGGCGAAACAAAAATAACAAAATAATTCTCAAGATCTAACCCTGGCCGTTGGATCTCTATCCAACGGCCAGCGCTGGGCGTCGGACGGGAGACTCGTCCGACGCCCGTCGGACCGCCCCCCGCGTCCTGCTGTGGCGGGCGCTGTGCCGCGGCCGCCCCGTCCGTGGGGCGCACAAGCGAACACATCGCGGCGGCCGGGGGCGCAACCTGATCACCGGACCACTCATTGCCCGACTCCCCGTGCGCAGCGCGACTCCCGAAGCTTCCCGCCGAAGGGATGTGCTGGTGTACGGCTCTCGCCGCCGCTCCCGTCGCCGGTGGCCTGCTGCCTCCGCGCGCCCTCCGCCGCAGACGAAGCTCCGTCCGGGCGGAGGCCGCCCCGGGGGGCGAGACGCGGCGGAAGAAGGTCGCCGTCGCCGGCGCAGGCTGGGCGGGCCTCGCTGCCGCGCACCACCTCGTCAAACAGGTCTGCCTTCGAGGTCACTGCACTTTCCGCTTTCGAGGTTCCAGTATGCTTACCGCTCTTCGTGTTGATCAGGGCTACGAGGTTACGCTTCTTGGGGAGGAAAGCGGCCCAACGGAGGAGGTCGGTCTCAGAGGTATTGGTGTATTGCAGCTCAGTCTGTAACTAGCTATCACCAACTTGGTGAATAGTGGTGTGCCACTTCCGTTGCAGTAATTCTTTCTTGCATCATACTCTGCACATAGGGTTCTGGTATCCATACCGCAACATTTTCTCTTTAGTCGATGAGCTGGGGATCTCGCCTTTCACAGAGTGGACTAAAGCGGCGTACTTTTCTCCACAAAGCCTTTCAGTAATTTCTCCTCTCTCTCCTTTTTTTTTTTTTTACCGGAATTCAATTATTTGCCACTCTCAAACATTGATAATTAAAAATGTGTCATTCATGAGTCAATGGCATATGAACCCATGAACCACATGTCATTGACACGGGCTGACAAATACTCAAATGTCAATCTTTGCAGTAGCAAATTCTGAATTATTCCTTGTTTCAATCAGTGAGTTTTGTCAGCTTGAACTTGCTAAAAATTCTGGTGTACATGGACTTACCTAACTTTCCTGGTTATCCCTCATTATTTGCATTCAAAATGATCATTGTTTGTACTTTGTAGGCTTATTTAGCTTAGGATGACTTATTTTTAGTAGCTTCCATATAATATTGTAAAAATGGTAAAGTAGGAAAAAAAATTCAACAAGCCTCTTCATGATTCTGAGTTCTGACCAGTCCTTGCATCTTGCTATTTCGGGTTTAAGGATTATTTCCTGTTCAATTTAATGCATGATTGATGCTGCTGGAAATTCCATTAAAAAATTATGTTCATTCTTTCCAAAATGTATCATGTAATTTTGCACTTAATTTTAGTCTGGGTTTTAACTTAACTGATCTATATGTTAACATCCTTCTGGAATCCTGATTAATGCTATATTTTTGTGATCATGCTGTAGGTTAATTTCCCCATTTTTCATGACCAGCCCCGGTTACCAACTCCTTTTGGAATCTTTGCATATCCAGAAGTATGATTTCCCTCGATTAGTTTTTTCCTGCTTACTTACATGTCCAGTTCTAAATACCTCATAATATTCTGAATTTTTTTTGTTACAGTTCCCCAGTCTTCCTTTGATTGATAGGCTAACATCAATTCCTGTCATAGCTGCAGGTAATCTTGTTGATCTGTCCAGTTTCTATTGTCAATGAACTTACTTCTAAATACTTACATGTTGGCATGTTGCTTTGGTCCAGTCATTGACTTTGACAACACAGACACTGCTTGGAGGAAATATGATACAAGTGAGATAATTTGACTCGCTATTGTCGTATGTTTTCTAAGCTGCTAGTTAATTCACGGTTGATCACGTCTGACTCATATCTTCCTGACAAGTTATTATTCTCAAATTATTCTTCATCTTTCCTGCAGTGACAACAAGAGAGCTTTTTAAGATGTTGGGGTGCTCTCAAAGACTCTACAAAGAAGTTTTTGAACCAGCTATTCAGGCTGCCCTGTTTGCTCCAGGAGAGCAATGTAGTGCAGCCGCTACATTGGGAATGCTGTATTATTATATGCTCTCCCATCAGGTTCTTTTTTTTCCTTCAATTTTTTCCCTTGGTTTCTTCTGATCAATTTTTCATCCAAATGGTGTTTTGATCCAAAAATAATTTTTTATTCTCTTTGCATTATGATTTCTCAAAATTCCTTATTTATAGGAAAACTCTGATTTTCTGATGTGCTGTGGGGAAGTAGAAGATAAAATATTCTCTCCTTGGCTGAAATCATTGGAACTGAAAGGCTTGAAATTCTTTCCAAACAGAGTTCCAACAAGTTTGACCATAAATAAGGACACTGAATGTGTGAGTGGAATTGTCTGTGGAGAGGAGGCATACGAGGCCGATGCATTTGTCTTGGCTATGGGACTATCTCCTCTGCAGTCTATCATTAGGAACAGGTATGTGTATCATGGGGTAGTCATGCCCTTGCTGGGTACATTTGATAACTTTTGTTTCCAAGATTTCTCTAAAAATATATGGATATGCATGGAGCCATAAATTGCACCAGACTAAATGTGTTTTTTAATCTATTTTATGCGCCTTTTCTGACTTCTGAATTTCATGTAGTTCGTTTCTGCAGTCTCAACAAGAATTCACCAATCTTCTTCATCTGCTAGCAATTGATGTGATCTCTGTAAAATTATGGTTTGATAAAAAGGTAAGCACACCATACTCTTGTCTTTATCCACTACCTTCACATTGTGCTCGTCATATACTTTTAGATGTAATGACAGGTCACAGTTCCAAAGGCTGCTAATGTTTGTTCTGGCTTCGATGGTTCATCTGGATGGACATTCTTTGACCTTACCTCAACATATGATGATTATATTAACGAACCAATAACAATTGTGGAGGCTGAATTTGTATGTTCAACTCATAATCAACATACTCTTTGATAAAGACAGCATTTTCTACCAGTATGTATCTTACTCTATCAAATGTCCCTTGTTGCAGTATAATGCTAGCCATCTGTTGCCACTGAATGATGAGCAGATAGTTTCTGAGACTTCATCACATCTTATCAAATTCATACAAGATTTTGAGGGAGCTACTGTGATCCAACATTTGGTCAGAAGATCTCCTAGATCTGTAATCCACTATATTCCAGGTAAACATAACTTTGATCTTACTGTAACGTAAGTGCCTCAAGGAAAATTTCTATTGATAGTTTATGATTGTGCGAACAAATAAGTTATCAACAGCCATAGTGTATGATCTGTGATGCATCATTATGGTGCAACAGTGTAGATCTAACAAGATTACAAATGAATTATATAACAGTTTGGCATGGTCAACGACATGATTACATATTCGTAGTGAGATTTTTTTTTTTTAACAAAGGGCAGGAGAATATTCGTAGTGAGATTGTGGACGGACTCTACTGGGGCTTCCCATGGCTAATTTAACACTGCATATCCATAATGAGATTAGATATAGACTCTACTAGAGGTTAGCATGGCCAATATGACTATGAATCCTTATATATCTACACATTCATATTGAGAATGGAGATAGACTCTATTAGAGCTTACCATGGCCAATATAACTTTGAATCCTTATATTTGTGAAACATCTCGTAAACTTTGACATAAATCTAGCTGCACAAATGTCTGCGACATCTTGCTCGCTATAAACAGATGCCATGATAAGGTTCCAGAAGCAAATATCCTTCTTTTTTAATTGAGTAAATTGCGCTTTTGCCCCCGGAAGTTGGACGAAAATCTCACTTGGCTCTCTAAACTTTGTTTTGTCTCACTTGGCCCCTTAAAGTTGTTTTTGGGTGCCATAAAGCCCCTAAAAGTTGGATCCCGTTGCAACACAACCCCTAGAAGTTGGCTCCGGCTGCGGAAAAAATTAACCTGTGTGGAAACTTCAAGGGGCCAAGTGAGACAAAACAAAGTTTAGAGGCCAAGTGATATTTTAGTCCAACTTCCGAGGGCAAAAGTGCAATTTACTCTTTTTAATTTCTTTCAGTGCATATGTGTATGTACATTGCAAGCACTGTACTACTGTTATAACAATGGTCTTCTTTAGGTTAAAATAGCTTTGAGGAATAGCTAACTTGATACCTATGGACAAAAATGCTTTACCTGCAGGTTCTTACAAGTACTTAATTCGAGGATCCACATCCTTTCCAAATTTGTTTCTTGCTGGTGATTGGATAGTCAATCGGCATGGATCCTTTTCAAAGGTGAGGGGATAATATGCAACAAAAATGTTTCATAGTCACCATAAATTGTATTTATGGTTTCGTGGTATTTTATGCTAGGAAAAAGCATACGTGACTGGACTTGAATCATCTAATAGGGTGGTGGACTACTTTGTAGAAGGAAATTTTGCGAAAATAATTGCGGTTGAAGGAGATGAACCTCATATAGAGGCATTGCGCAATCTCAACAGAAGAGCCAATGAATTAAGGGCTCAGATTCCCCTCTCGGAGTTTTTTCTCTAAACATAGTTGTGATTTTCCTAGACCATGGCCACTTGACCAGTGGTGTTGTCATACAACTTATCCATGAAAGGTCAGCCAGTTCTCATTTCATTTGCTTTTTTCACTTTTTTTTTGTTGGAGAAAATGTTTCCTTTGCTGTTGCATATATGCCTGCTAGTCCTAACTCTGAAATGATGATTTTATTTCTTTCATGAAATGCAAAAGTAAATGCATGTTACAACCTATCAAGAAAATAAAAGAGTTGTAGGCTGAGGAGTTGTGGGCAAAATTGATTTTAATTTATACATATGCATTAGCATTTATCAAAGGTTAGCTTTTCTTCATAGGAAAAAGAGATTACTTATGCCTATGTGCTTTACATGTAATTAATGACATAAATAAACTTTTGTATGTACTGTTTATAAGAAACTAGTTACCTTTCCGATGGTTTACAGCAACTGGCCAATAAAACCTAACAGATTGTTTCACCCTTTTTGTTGTCATTGTTTTTGCTGTCCATGCAAGGACATTTTCAGGTACATAAGTTGCACATGTTTGCATAAATCTCATTTTTGTTTATCTATGCCAAATACCATGACACCCTGTATTTTTTAGCATAAACAATTCCTTCTCCGGTCTCATTTTGAGCATATCTGTTTTAAAGTAAACTTCAGCACGAATGTACTGTGGTAGTACTAAATAAAGAGCTGCATTAATGACTTGGCCAATGATAGGTCAGTTTTTGATAGGTTCTATTTTCTTGCATGTACATTACAGGCCCAAGTTGTGAACCTTATATCCTTTGCATACTGGTTAACAATAATTACACACGTTAGCCTTAGACCATAACTGCCGATGGAACTTGTTCTTGAGTTAAACTTTGCAGTTTGCTTAGTTGTGCAGTATATATTGAAGCATATCTATACAACTCCGTCCATCAAGAGATCAGAGTTTCCTCAGGTATTGATTCCTTTCCTCATCATTTCTACAAACTCTTCATAGTCGATTTTCCCATCCTGTGAATTGATTGGTGGTAATGATTAAATCCATGTAAAATAGCACTGTTTAGTGAAAAATAAATGCTCACCCTGTCTTTGTCAACTTCATCCAGTACTTCTTTAATATATGCTTCATCACTCATTCCATACTCTGCCATGGCTTGTTCAAGTTCATCTCTTGTTATGTACCTACAGTTATTATGTATGTTGTCTCAGTATTTTACCTATCTAACTTCTTGTTTTCAAAAATGACTTATACCAAGCAGAAAATATTGCAGAGATAGCATTAGTTGAGCATTTTTAAACTATAAACGGCATGATTGGTATTAAGTTGACATAAAAAAGTTTTATGCTTTTAGCGCTGGTTAATTGTAGAGCTCTTCATTTATGGTGATGCAAATTATAAAGTATATTTATTGATTAGCACATTTAGTTTTTACCCGCTTTTATCTTTGTCAAAGTGTTGAAATGCACGGATTAAATCCTCCTCCTTTTCCACTTTGTGTTTATTCATCATGGCAGTGAGGAACTCCGTGTAATCAATGCTGCCACTCTTATCTACATCAACCTGGATCACAGTATGATTAGTGAAATCTTTTACATCTGCTAAACTAATATTGAAAAGTGAAACAAAAATAAGTGACCCTACTGCTTCCAGAAGCTTCTGAACCTCTGCTTCAGTAATCTTCGAGCCTAGCTTTGTCAAACCAACCTTCAGTTCTTCAACTGTGATTGTGCCACTATTGTCTGTATCCATGTTGTTGAACATCTGTTTCAAGCCCTTGATTTCCTCTGGCGATAGGTTCTCTGCAATTACCTACAATGGAAGGAGCAGTATCTTAGCTTAATTATATCAAGTCAAATGAGTAGCGTTGTTAAGGAGGGTCTACCTTGAGCGCTATTTGCTTTAGCTTGTTCATTGCTTTGAATTGCTTCATTCTTGAAAGGACTGCGCTATCGATAGGTCTGTCAGATGCACCTCCTTTGAGCCATGGGTGTTCTGCATACAGAGACATTTACTAATTTGAATTACATACGAACTACGCAGATGCAGGCGATCTTTTACATTCATAACCGCAGATGGTGTACTACCTAGGGCCTGTGCTGCAGTAATACGCTCTTGGGGATCTCTGTTTAACAGTTTTCTGATGAGGTCCTTTGCACTTTCAGATATGTTAGGCCACGGGCTGCTACTCAAATCAAGCTGACCCATCAGTATGGAATCAAATATGCCCTTCTCCGTTTCTGCGCAGATTCGCAAGTTGCGACGATTAGCTCTACGCATTGGGTTAAAAATTATCGTGGTTTGCCAGGCTGAAGATGCATGAATATTTACCATCCCAGAAAGGTGGCGACCCGCATAGAAGAATGTACAGGATCACTCCAGCGCTCCAGACGTCAATTTCTTTCCCATAATTTCTCCGCAATACTTCTGGCGCCACATAGTATGCGCTTCCCACACCGTCCTTGTACACTTTACCTGCATTTGTATGTAACGATGAGCCGATGTGTATGTGAACTGTGGCATATATCCGATTAAGTGGTTCGTTGATTAAAGTTATGATAAATGCTATCTAACAACATTTTTAACTACAAATAAAACTAAACTAAAACAGGGAATCAAAGAGGGCCTAAGTTATGATAAATGCTATCTAATGGGTCACTCTTGGAACTGATTAGCAGCAGACTGCGCGAAACTATATAATTGAAACCTTAGAACCTATATGAAACAAGAAGAAACTACATAAAACCATGTTATGAGCTACACGAAACTAGTTTTATATGAAACCACGAAACTATCTAAAACTACCTACCTTAGGTAATCCGTTGAAATTAATGGTGATCCGTTGAAACAACAATTTGTGATGGTTGTGACTTGTGACCTTCGATGAAAACGGAGAGACCGAAGTCGATGGCCTTGAGCTCGGCGTCGTCGGCGGCGCTGGCGAGCAGGAAGTTCTCGAGCTTGAGGTCGCGGTGCATGACGCCCATGAAGTGGCAGACGTGGACGACGGTGAGGATGTCCCTGCAGACGGCGGCGGCCTGGCTCTCGGAGTAGCTCCCCTTTGCGGTCGAGAAGCGCCCCGCCGGAGCAGAACTCAATGACTAGGTGCACGCTCTCGGCGTCCTCGAACGCGCCCTTGAACTCCGCGATGTTGGGCTGCCCGCTGAGGTGCTGCAGGATGGTCACCTCCCGCCGCATGTCCTGCACGTCCGCCGGCCGCACCAGCTTCCGCTTCGACACCGACTTGCACGCGTACCGCCGCCCCGTCCCGCGCTCCGTGCACAGGTACGTCGTCCCGAACTGCCCGCTCCCCAGCTTCCGCTCCAGGTTGAACGCCGCCCGCACGTCCGCCATCGGTCGCTGCAGCACAGGCCCCACCTCGCCGCCGGCGCGCCAGGGCAGCGACCCCGTCCCCGGCGGCCGCCGCTGCGACGGCGGCGGCCGCTTCCGGAAGCTCGGCCACCGCCGCTCCTCGCCGGCGGCCGTCGCCAGCCGCGGCATCGTCCCCGACGTGATGGGTATCTCGTACGTCTTGGTGAAGCAGTTGCCCATTGCTCCGCTCCACGCGGTTCTTGGCACGGACGTCGAGATGGTTTGGGTTTGAGGTTCGAGATAGCTAGCGTGCTTGCAAATGGAGCGGGGCGACGAGGAATGCTTGAGCTGCTTGGCGTGACGGTGATGCTCGTCCTTCTTGTTCGCTGGTTGCTTTTGGTCTGGGACTTGAGCTTTATGCGTTGTTTGGCTAGCTCCGGGAGGGAAAGGAAGATTCAAAGCCAGCCTCAGAATCACGCTATCTTATGCAGGCCAGGTGGTTTTATTCGTTGTAGGTGGTCGATGCAGTAACAAACGGTGCTCGGCCCAGTTAGTTGTACCCATCTCAGGTCCTTTGCTCCGCAGGTTTAGTTTGGTTTTTTTTGTTGCAGTTAAAAAAAGTTGAAAACGTTTAAAAAATAAAATATAGAAAGGTGAAAATATCTATTTTTTTCAAATATTTTAGAAAGACTCCACAAAATCCTGAAAAAATATTTTTAAAAATATTTACACTAAATGGCCTGTACATGATTGAGAAAGGGCCTCAGAAAAAAAAAAACTCCACACACATATGACACTCCAATGTAGTGGAAACTGGTATCTGAATTATGTAAATCATTCAACTCATCCACTAGATATGATGAGGATTCGGTATAGATTTTTAATGAATACTAACAATCTCCCTACATATAATACAAATATAAATTCGGATACACAAATTTATATTGTATTTGTATTCTATGAAGTACAAAAGACGGGGAAAAAATATGAAAAAGGCCTTTTCCTTGCTCCATGGTCTATTACGTAGCATCTTTTATCTTACATAAATAGAGCCACTGCATTAATAGAGAAATCTTACATAAATAAAAAAAGGAAATATTTACACCGTTGATTTCAATGGGACCAGATTATAACGATTTATATTAAAATAAAAATATTAGAAATTTGGAACTAAAAACATAGAAAATCTGGAATTAAAAAATTACAATTCAGTGGGAATCTCTAGAATCTAAGAATTAATGTGGTGTCTACTTTGGACCCTATTTTAATTATATAACGAGTAGTGTGTCCTACGCATTTGAACGGCTAGATTTATGACAATATTTAACCTGTCATGAGCATTATTTTATTATGATTTTATGAATTTTTTATTGTAATTGATATGAGGTCTATCTTTTATTATGACATGGACTCTTATTTCTATTATTTTTATTCTTAGTGTATATTATTTTATTTTATAATTGTAGCAGGTATAGGCACTTTCTTTTAATGTAAGCCATTCTAATCCAATCCACTATTATCGGTAGTGTGGAATTTTTTTAATCTAATTAAGGTGAGAATTTATAGTATATTTTGATTAACCTAAAAATTACTATTATTTTAGGATTAATGTGGTGACTTAGTTTTATCCTTCTTTATGTATATAGTAGATAGATAGATGGGTCTTGCTTATTGGGGTGAAAACGGGACGGATGATATCCGAATTCGTATCCGATTTTTATTTATTTGGAACCTACTTTCCTACCCAAATGAAAACGGATATAGATAATTATCTAGATTTTTAAACGAATATGGACACTATTGGGGGTTATCAAACGGATATTATTCGTATCCAATGACTTGTAATCCGAATATTACCGCCATGTAAGGAAAATGATTGGGTTTAGACTGACCTGCTTTATGGGTATGCCAACTGCTGCTCTACGCAAGACCACCTACCTGCATTGTATGTTTTTCAAATTGGTACGTGTTGTGCTTTTATGGATGAACAATCATTAGGATAGGTTATGTCAGTTTTTTCCTATTGAGGTATTATGGTGAAACCCAGTTTCATATTCGTTTTTTGTCCATGTCTGATCTGAAACCTACTAAATTCATTTTTGAATTTGTATCCGACATTATTCATATTCGGTAAAAATATGGATACTGATATGGGTTAACCTCATCTGATAGTATTCAACCCATTTTTATCCTGTCGGTGTATTCTACATCGAGGTACACCTTCGCGCTGCTGACGTAGTGGGATTGACAGCCAATTCGGGAGGGTCCCATGTATAGATGTATAGATGGGCCGGGCCTAATGGGCCGGCCCGTGAGCCCACTGTTTTGGCCCGGCACGGGCCCGGCATGGCACGATCTAACACGGGCCGTGTCGGCCTGCGACCCATGCCAGTGTCGTGCTCGGGCGGCGTCGGCCGTGGTAAACGCGGCATGGCCCGTGTTAGAGCCGACCCGTTGAGGCCGTTTATCTGGGAAGGGGCTGCACCCCGCCCCGGCGCCTTCGCCAACCTGGGCATGGCGGCTGGGCTCTCTTGCCCGGCGCCCATATAAAGGACACCTCGCCATATCATCAATCTTATTGTTAAGTCTGGCCTAAAAAGGCTTAAGCCTTATCTGGAGGCTTTCAGAACCGCTATTTCGTTTTTGAATTCTTCCAACCAACGCATAGCTGCATATAAGAGCTATTGTGTTGCAATGGGAGTGCGCCCTCGCAAATTTGGCTTAGATATGGATGTGCGCTGGAATTCCACATATCCCATGCTTAAGCATGTTATTCCATATAAGGAAACATTCTCTGTCTTTATACACACACATTATCGATAGGTTGATGGTCGTTCTTTACTGACAGAGGATCATTGGTATGTTGGTGCCAAAATCTTAGAGTTTTTGGAGTTGTTCTATGATTGCACTGTTGCTCTTTCTGGTGTTTACTATCCCACTTCACCACTAATCTTGCACCACATTCTTGAGATTGCTGGTCATCTGAGCTCTTATGAAAATAATTCTTTGTTGAGAAGTTCTGTTGTTCCTATGAAGGATAAGTTTCTGAAATATTGAAGAAACATTCATATGCTTTATGCTTTTGCATTTATTCGGATCCTAGAGCTAAGATCGTGGTTTTAGCAATTTGTCGCAGACTTCCATCTCAACTCACAGTATCGATTACTCTGCTTACCTCACTGAGGTGAAAGCAGAATTGGCTAAGACTTTTGCTCAATATGAGGGTAAGTTTGGTTCAGTTCGGTTGCAGAGACAATCACAACCGGTAGCTTCTGGAAAGAAGAAAATGAATTGGGGAAAATATATAGTGTTGCTGATGCTTCGCTTGAAAGACTGCTCGCTTTCTATTGCTAGTCTTGGGCATCTTGGTGTTTCGCTTCATTACTTTTCATGCTTCGCTTCTCTCGCTTGGTTTGCGATTGCTTACTGCTTTACGAGTTGGTTTCTTATATGGACAGTGACATGGTCACATTATATGATGATGATTTCAACAACTTGGCTTGGTGGCATGAACACAAGCTCTCATATCTTGTTCTTTCTATATTGGCTAAAGATGTTATGACTGTTTCTATTTCAACCATCTCTTTAGAGTCTACCTTTAGTCTTACTGGCAGGATCATCGAGGATAGGCGACGTCGTCTGGCCACTGACATGGTGGAGATGTTGTGCTGCTTGAAGGACCGGGAGCAAGGTGATGCCCGTGCACAACACAACGTCGAGAACCAAGAACTGGAGGAGGCTTTTCTAAACTTATACCTTGATGAAGAGGATCCAGCAGCCTCTGTCACCGTGTAATAGTTATATTTGCATGATCTGGTGATCTGGTCTGTAACTTAAGTAGTTAACTATGGACATGTGGTAGCGTGGTGAACTGCACATCTTATGAACTGAGCTGGGTGGCTGTACTGTTTTTTTCTTCTAGGGTTTTCCTCACGAGGTGTGAGTTTTACCTAGAAGGTTTTTAATGAGGCAGCCTGTGAAGTTCTGAGGCTCTGAGGTCTGATCATCTGAGTTCTTAACATTGTTGAGTTGTTTTGAGATTTTCTGGGATCATAAGTTCATAACAGATATGAATTTGAGTTTTCAGTCAAGTTTTGTATGTCAAATGTGAATTCTGGGATCGAATTTGAGTTTGTGATGTTTTTCTGCATCTGGAATGGGTGCTTTTGGTATCGGGCTAATGGTAAGCACGGCCCTCTGACTAAGCCGGGTTGACGGGCCAAGACGCACGATTAATACTTAGTCGTGCGTGCGTTCGGCGAGACCTCGGCCATCACGATGCCCATATGGGCGTCTTGCCTATAAAGAATCGTGCTTGCGTGCTGGCGGGCGGGCCGTGTCGCCCGTTTGGCCAACTATAGTCCCATGCTCAACAATATCGAGCCCAAATAGATCAAGGTCTGATTCTAGGATAGCTGGTCAATCAAAGTCTACTTCAGCCGCGTGGTGGGCCGGCGAGAAGGACGGTCGGGCCACGTGGCAACCCGGCGAGTAGGCGGGCGAAACGCACCATGGCGCCAAAGTGACGGGTTATGTATCGGCTGGCGGCGGTGAACAAGCGAGCCCCAAACGCCGTGTGATTCGGTCTCGTGGCGCAGTGGCGAGCGAGTGGTCGAGCAAGGCCTGAAGGCCGACGCCCAATACACGTGCCAGTCTAGCGAGCAGCTGGGGGCATAAGGCCCCACCGCCAGAGGATGCAGGGCAAAAGAGGTGTGATAGCCCATTGGGCTCTGCCCAGGCCCAACCCACTTAAGGGAATAAGAGGCGATGGGGACACACAACGGTTTCTCGAGGAGAAACCTAGCCGCCGCTGCTCGCTTCCCTTGCTGCCAGCAGCCAGCCGCCCGCCGAGCCGCGTCGCCGTTGCCCCAAGCCGCCGCCACTGCCTATGCCTGTTGGACGCCGCCGCCCGCTGCCCTGCTCTGCCCTAGCCTTGGCTGCCCATGGCAGGATTGGGGTGGCAGGAGGAGGTAGAGGAGAAAGAAAGGGAGCTGCGGTGGGAAGGGGGAGAAGAGGAAGGACAAGGGGAGGGTGGACAGCTAGGAGGAAGGAGAAGGAGTTAGGGTTTGGTGCAAACCCTATGGTAACTATTTCTTGGCCTCTCTTCATGAATCCTTTATTCTTTGTATTCGTTGAGCCCCGATCTATGAGGATTAGCCACATTTGCGCTTGGGTTTTAGGTGTGTTCATGTGGAGTCCAATGCAGCGAGCTTTAGCTCGATTTTGGGTTAATTCCGTGAGGAATTGGAGCCCAATCCTATGAACAATAATGTTGGCATCGTTCTCATATTTCCGTAGAGCCCAATAATACGAGTTTTGGCCCAACGGTTTGGGATTTATGCCCAAAACAGTACTGCTGTCCGGATAGGTTCTGAGTTATGGCGGGATGTAGGTTTAGGAGGGGATTAATAAGTCTTTGATGATGGAAGGTCGTAGTTGTCCTTTAATAGGTTCTCTTATGTACGTGTTGAACGGATGGTGCTCATGTTTAGGTGGTATTTGCTTTTGATCAGTGAGTAATTAGTTGGTTGGATTGAATTTTAAGAGTTTGATGAGCTAGCAGCAGCAGCTTGCGGCTTAAATTCGAGGTATTATTGGGAGGAATTAGAGATCCTTCATTTTGAATGAAAGTTAGGTTATGTTCTCAGATTTCCAACGAGTCCAAGAACGCATGAGTTGGATTTACGGTTTAGGAGATGCGATTGTTTTTGTACCGCTGTCCGGTTTCGGACGCGACCGGAATTGATGGCAAATGATGGAGGAATAGAGGAATGTACCTTTATAATCAAGGGATATTAGGAGCAAGGGTTCTCGACCTTGATATATTTTCAGTTTACGAATAGGATGCCATTTTCTTCGTTATTCTTGTGGGAATGTTTTGGTTTGGTCGATTAGAGAGTGGATGCACTGGATGGGTTAGGCTATAGGGGTCTAATCGATGCCGAAAATAGATGCTTAAGTAGTAGAGTTATGTATTGCTTAGCAACATGGGTTGCATGATTTATTTATTGTGATATTCTCTGTAGGTGGAGTGGCTTCGAGGTCGACGCTGAAGTTGCACTATTTCGCTTTGTTGGTAAAAGAGGCAAGTATATGTTAAACACGTGTTGGTTTGATGCTATATGACTGTGTGGTATGATTGCTTTGTGATTGTTCTTATTGATTGGTTGGAAGAAGGGTTTATATTATTTTGATGCAATTTAAATGCTCTGCTATTTATAGTTAATTGATGAAGGTATATGATAATTGTATGACAGAGAAGAGGCAATATTGCATCATGTCACTTTTGACTAGTCCGGTAAGATCGGTGAGAAAGTCAAAAGTGACTAGTCCGAAGTGCTCTGAAGTCCTACTTGGTAGGCACTCCACGGGAGTGGTCCCGCCTGAAAAGGACGGGCAAGGTGTGGCATCGACGGGTGCGCACCTAGCTATACCGGTATGAGCTCACAGTACAGACGCATGTGCATTGCATTGCATCGATGGATGAAAATTGTTTTACGTGGATGTGTTGAAGCGATTGAGTTATATGGAGCTTTTGAGATAATGGATGATTCATGAGCATGGCTTTATTTTGAAATTGTGATATTCATATTGTTTATACATATACTTTGCTGAGTATTGTTGAATACTCACTCTTGCTTTTATTTGGTTTTTTAGGTAATGGATGGCAGCATCATGCATGGGACATGGGAGTAGCACAATTAACCCGAGCACCCACTACTTTTCACTTTAAGACTAGTGAATATAGTTTTTACTTGAGCTCTATGTTAATAGTTGAGCTTTGTTTAATTGAGACTTATAGTCCTATAGTGTTTTCTTTTGTGGCTTTCAGTTGATAGAAATGTTTATTTATTCGTTTGACATAAATTGCCTGTCGTGGATGTCCAATTAAATGGGGGAGGTGCTGCCGAAATTTGAATCAGTTGCCAGAGTTAGTAGCATTCTAGGCTCAAGAGGAGCTGGGGTGTTACAAGAGGGAGAAAGCTTCCCTCCTAAGGATGGGCATGGATCGCCCCGGATCTGGCGCATTTAATGCGATGGAACCAGTCTGACGGGGTAGGCGGGGTTCTGACGAAATGATTGCCCAAGCCACTCCCTGGTGTCAGCTATGCAGTAGCATCTGCGGGTGCCTGCGACGATGTGCAGTGATAGGGAGCGGGGGTAGGCGCCCTCCTTGTCACTTCCCTCCTGTTCCCCAGACACTGCGGGGGCACTGCAAGGTGGCAACTCTAACGTGCGATCAGGGATAGGACAACTACAGTAGGCAGGATCATTTAATGTGTACTGTTAACTCTGTGACCCGCGCCAGCCCGGGTATATAAGGGCTGGAGGGTGCTTCTGTAAGGGGGTTGATCTTTTTCTGGATCAAGGACCCGAGTGTATCCAAGTTTCCCACAGTGCATGGAGCTCGAGCAGGACTAGGGTTGTTACCCGATCAATTCGCCTAAACCTGGGTAAATGTAGGGCTTGTTTGCGCATTCTTGTCCAAGAGAACAGAGGAGCAAACCAGTTACGCACACCCCACTGTCGAACAACTGGAGTGATCCCTGGAAAACCTGTCAGCTACGATACGCCGACAGTGGCCCTACTTGGTTATAACCCTATAGATTATAAATATTTTTTCAGTTGAATTTGTGGAAATGTATCGTTGAGGGTATCCGACATGCTGCAGGTGCTAGTGCGACCCATCACGTGACTTGTCACAACCTTATTTGCCCCCCCCCCCCCCGTTCCAGTAACCGCATTCACTTCGACCACCTCTCCCCTCATGTTCCCATTTAGGGATGCAAATGGGCCGACCCTAGGGTCCCTATTCCCAACTGCTCCCTCCACCCCCCTCCCCAATTCGATTCCACCGACATGCATATGTTCAAGGGCAAATGCGAAAGAAGAAGACGGTGGTAGCGGCAACAACACAACGACAGCACTCTGCGGCAGCGGATGCTACATCGGTGCTACATGACGGCGACGTCGGTGTGCAATGGCAGGTGCTTTTGTGTTGGTGTTCATTTCGGGTTGACTCAAATGCTTGGCAGTTCTTCCATGACAAAGGGCTCTAACATCAGGTTCGGCCTCGTGTGGTCCTCCTTTGTTCACCAAATCTAGAAAAGGAGACGAAAATGAGGAAGAAGATGCAACTTAGGCTTGAAACCGACGGTATGTGGAAACATGGTGTCCCCGCTAAAGCTGAAACATTGAGTTCTGCATGATAAAACATTTAGGTTTACCTGTGTAACATTTGGTTTTACACACCAAAACATTTGGGCTTGCTTGCGACAACATTTGACTCTACCAACCGAAACATTCTAAAACATTGGGTTCTGCAAGTTGAAACATTTGGGTTTATCTAATGCAAGATTCAGTTTTACGCACTAAAACATTTAGTTTTCCTTGTTATAACATTTTGATTCTACCCACTAAAACATTTGGTTTTGCCTGTTGCAACATTTGATTCTGCTTATTGAAACTTTTGGGTTATTGGTTGCAACATTCGGTTCTACCCACTGAAACATTTGGGTTTGACTGTAGCAATATTTTGGTTAAATTACTGCAACATCATTCGATTTGGCGCAACTTTGTGTTCAAAAGTATACTGCAGCATTTTTTTGAACTAACTGCAACAATGTCTGATTTTTAAGTTTTTTAATTGGACATCCGATCCTTAGTCTAACCTTGAATTTTTTTAAAAAATCAACGACATCTATTATGATGGGTAGGTTTTTTTGTTAGATTTAAAAAATTATATCTAATATGACTATGACTTAACAAATCTAACTATGTAAATGTACAACTTAACCACAAATCTAACTATGTAAATATACAAGTTAACATTCTAGATTTTGTACAAGCCATACCGTGTACTGCTTTATAGTCACCTTTTTAGGGCTTTCGGTAGTTTCATAAAAATCTAAAAAACATTTCTTACCATATTTGTTCTACCTTTTGGGCCTCATTTTTAGAGCAATCAACTAAATTTTAGTATGCCCGACCATTTAGTATACCGCCCACGTGTGTTGAGATAAAAGCATGGCATGGCAACACTTTCTGCTCAACAACTAGCAAAGAAAATGAGACTCCCGAAATGGACACCACTTGCCCACGGGTGCATAGTTTAGCCGCCGTTATTTCCGGCGAGCATTTCCGTCGACACCGGCCCGCAGTATATGCAGCCAGGCAAGGTTCCCCTGCACACGTAAGCGCACGTCCCCGAAATTTCCCCGCACGCCTACACGCCCCGACGCTCGAGCCGCTCTGCCTTCGCCTTTCGTTCGTCGTCGATCCTCCCATCGTGAGCGAGGCAATGCTTTCACCGTCGGCGCATACGCGCGAGCGCGCAATTGTTACTCGTGTCACGCCGGCACCGGTGAGGCCGAGGCCTGCGTCGCATGCAGGAGCCCAGTGGCGGATTTATAATTTTTTTAAAAAAACTAGGGAACCTAATAAATATAATTTAACAAGATCAAAATATTTAACTTAGTTAACATATTGTTAGTAACATTATTAATGATATATTTTCAAATTTTTATTTTATAATGACCCATTACATAAATATCTACTTTATTTTATAATGAGTTTAAGAATGAGATCTAATTGGATATAATAGTGATAGAGGAGATTTATTAATACAATTTAACGGTGATGGAGGGGATTTGATGATACAATAAGCCTTTATTTATATTCTTATTATACCGTTATGTTTTCACCAAGTGGCACAATACAAACCATATAAAACTAAATATAGAATCATCTATAAAAAATTATATGCTTTTGTGTTTGCAAAAATATCTAACGTAAGAAATGTTATATCTTATCTTAATCATATTTTATTTTTACTTATTGATCAAAGATAAGACTAAACAATAAATATTTTTATTTTATATTGATATATTTCATAGGGTAAATTGCATCAATGCTATTATAAAATTTTCACTTTACAAAATTTCACTCTTTTGTTAGACAACACCATTGTCGCATGGGTTACATTTTTGTGAATCAACAACTTTATAATGGCATGTTTGTATTTTTCCTATTTTATATAATTCATTTCTATGTAATATAATTTATAAAATTATAATTCTATGTACTATAATTCTTATTTCATGTAATGGAGGAATTTGATAATAAAATAAGTCTCCATTTATATTCTTATTATACCATTATATTGTCACCATGTGGCACAATCCAAATCATATAAAATTAAATCTAGAATCATTTATGAATTTTTTTATACTTTTATGTTTACAAAAATATCTAACGTAAGGATCGTTTTATCTTATATTATTTATATTTTATTTTTACTTATTAATGAAAGATAAGACTACATAATAAGTATTTAGTTTCTATATATTTATATATTTCATAGGGTAAATTGCATCAATACTATTAAAAAATTTCCACTTAAAAAAATTTCACTCTTTTGTGTATGACATGTGAGTTCAGGGAACACATTTTGAAAGAGGATCCTAAGGCCTAGAGGGGGGGTGAATAGGCAATTTTAATTTCTTTTCTTAAATTATTTTTAATTAAGCAACAAGTTAAGAATGACCCAATCCTAGTTGCAAGTCAAGTAAGCGGAAGCTATAAATAAATCACAAAGCAACTATGACATGGCATTCAAATGAACACAAGCAATGCGAGAGAGTAAATCGGAAATTAAATGAGAGAGTGACACGGTGTTTGTTTGACCAAGTTCGAGCGCAACTCCTACTCTCCGTTGAGGCTACCCTTGCGCTGGGACCGGCTCGCTCTCGAGCCTACCGCCTCCTTCACTCCCGGTAGTCGTTCCGCCACTCCGTGAGGTGGACTCAAATCACCCGTGACACCGACTCGAGAGTAGCCACACGCCAAGGCCTACTCCCAAGCCCTCACCTCCACGAAGGATATCTTCAAAAGTAACAAGCCAAACGCCCGATCATGCGGATCGAAGGACTTCCATGAAGCTCGGTATTGGGGTTTGATGAATTGTGGCTTTCGATGATTTGTGGGTGGAGGAATGGCTCTAGATCACCTAATTGATGAGTTATGAATGTGGTAGGTGAAGTGGGCAAAAAACCTCAAAGTAGCCAGCCACTAGGTAGGTATATATAGCCCTAAGAGCAAAACTAGCCGTTGCCCCTCGGAAGAGGACAAAAAGACTAGCCGTTAGCCTCTACCGGACGCCGTCCGACGGGCACCGGACGCCGTCCGACAGTGAAGACTGCTCACGAAAAACAGTGATCGGACGCCGTCCGTAAGGACCGGACGCCGTCCGGCGATGGGAGGCGCTGAAATTGGCTAACCGGACGGCCCCCCAGACGCCGTCCGACCAGAAAGGGCCTCGGTTTTTAACCTTACCGGACGCCGTCCGGTAACTACCGGACGCCGTCCGACAGTGACGATGCAAAGGACCGGACGCCCCTCGACGCCGCCGTCAAGCGGCGAAAGACCAGATCTGAACCTTCTGGACGCCGTCCGTGATTACCGAGACGCCGTCCGGCGAATGAATTTTCGCTAAAAGGTTAGGGAAAATTTAGGTGGGTTTCTCTCTCTAGAAATCTCACAAAGGGATATTTGGGTATTTATAGATGCGATGGACTACGGAAATCGAGTTTTCAAGAATTAGCAAAGATCCGCATAGTCCGAGATATTCGAACCCCTTTGAAATCCGACGAAAAACAGGAAATAAACCTAACTACTCCTAATCTATACGTGACCTCTTCTCTCGCCCGGTCACGCATTTAAACCCCCTAGCCCTTTATATTGATTAGTTCTATCATCAATGCCACTAATAAAAATTAGGGCTCAACGATGCTCATAATCTCCCCCTTTGTGGCACTTGATGACAACCCAAAAGAGAATAAAATTTTGAGTCGCAAAAAGGGTTAGTGCAATACAAATATGCGAGCAATTTTAATAATTTAAGAAGACCACAACTCGACCACAAGGATGTGCAAGTAAAGGAGGCTCCCCCTAAATTCATGCATAAATTAAATTCAGAAACCAACAAGATTCAAATGTCATAAAACCAACCAAGGTATCAACCACAAATTTCAACGAGTATCGAGGCAATAAATAATATTACAGGAAAACACAATCTCGATCTCACTACCCACTACTAACCCTCTACTACTCTCTAACTTCTCCCCCTTTGTCACCAAGTGACACAAACGGGAAAAGATCCTACTCTTGCTGATCTTGGTCCATGTCGTCGCCGCCGTCATGTCCGCCGCCTGAAGAAGAACCCAGATCTCTGCGACGCTTGTACAAAGGCATATGAGCTGCAGAGGGTACCGACCGAGGTGAGGATGGATCATCATAAAAATTTGGGTCGGTTGAGGGTTTGGCAAAGAAAAGTTAAGATGATGACGACTTCTCCACCCGTGAAATGAATCTTACCCGGAGAAGGATATGACTGTGGTGGAGGCACAAAAGAAGGAGCAGCCTGAAGGAGGTACACCCAAGGATGAACCGGTGGTGGGTAGGCGGTGGGCGAGGAAAGCTCGAGTCTGCTGGAAATCTGATAAGCTGTTGTGGGCATGAGAATACCAAGCATATGGATTTGCCCTTCCGCACTGGCATAAACATCGCCCCATGTCTTGAGCAGTGACTTGAATTCTGCGAACTCATCACGCCAAGTATGTCTCACCGCCTGCCAAGTCTGTCATCTCCTGCGGTGGTGCTAATTCTTCTTTCACTTGATGTGAAAATTTCTCATATCATGCATGCCCCCTCATCTCACCTATCAAAACATCATACCATGGAGGAGGGATGGCGACGAGGAGCTCGCACAGTCTTGGCACAAATGGTCGCATTAGGCGGCAGGGAGCAAAACGAGGAGCTGGTGGAGGAGCATCATCACGAGTCTAGCTAACTTGGCTTGCTCCCAAGAGAATTCGAAGTTCTTCATCGATGCTTTTTGATTCTGTTTGTCCGACTTCTTGCTTCATCTCTGAAACCCGCCGAGTCTGAAAGCAATAGGCCAATATAGGGCGCTAGAGGTAGGGCCCTATTAACTTCTCTAAAGATGGCGTCATCAAATTCTCCCAAGAGGTAGCTCCAACATTGATGGTCTTGCTGTCGGAAGAAATAACATGAACCAAATGCAAATGGGAAGAATTCATCGCGATTGCCACCTCGAACAAACAATGTGCTTCGAGTATAAGATTAATAAGGGCGGGGCTCACATGCAATGGCTGATTTGCCTTATCAATACTAATTTCTTCATCATCAAGATCCAGGTACATAAATCTGACTTCAGCCAAAGGAGGATATTTGCCCCTCCAGAAACCATCTTCATAGCACACCTCATTCAAATCAGTGCCAGAATCTGGAGTACCCAAAGCGTGATTCATCTCGGCCACTGTGATCCTTTGAACTTGTCCATCAACTGAATGATAATAGTTTGACTCTGTCTCGTCTTGACAATCGATAAAGTAGCAAAGAGCTCACGGTTCCTCTCTTTACTCGAGTCAACTTCTTGTTTGAAATCAATTCAGCCAAACCAGGAGTGGAGCTGAATATAGTGTGTACCTCTGGTCCTGCCACTGCGGATATCTCTGTCCAGTCTACACAGTGAGGGTCCCTAGGGCCAGTCGAGGGAGCAGAGAAGCACATGTACAATTGTTTCTGAAACTTGGTGTAGAACCTGAAATCCCTGGTATCCTCTCGCCGCTGAGGGTACCATCTGGCATAAGTAACCGACCTCTTCTTCCTCAAAGTTTCCATAGATAGCTTTAGAACCATATCATCCATGGGGTCGTCCTCAACAACCACGGTCTCAGTGACATCCTCATCAATAGGGTCCTCAGCGAATGTCTCATCATCAAGATCCTCGGTGGTGGCAAAGGAAGATCCCGCCATCCGAGTCCAATGGAGTCCCTGATCAGGCTGCTGCTGAATGTCTGCTCTAGTTACTCTGCTTGGACGAGGAGGAGCGGCACTGCTAGCCGTCTCATCTATGTAATCTGGATCGCCCTTACTGCCGCTGTCACGACGACCACTCAGGGTCTTGCTCAAAGCCCTCCCAAACTTCTTCAATGATTTCGACATCTCGAATTGCTCCCTCTGACCAAGTGACCACAGATCAGAACAACCTGCCACTGTCCAACGATCCACTGACAAGGTGCCAACCCACCACGGTCCAACCCTGAACACGAACGCGGGAAAACCTATTCAAACCTAGAACTCGGTAAACGACCAAATTTGACGGAAATAGAGGCGGGAAGCCGTTACCGAGCCCTAAAAGGGAAGGAGGAAGCCGCCGCGCGCGAGGAGATCGTCCCCAAGGCCCTTCCCGGTAGGGGAAAGGAGGGGAACACGACGGAGACGAGGCGCACGAACGGGGCCGTCCAGTTCTAGTCCACGCGGAGGGGATCGAAAAGGACGACGAGGGGAGGCCGCCGGTGGTGGTGGAGATCGCCGGAGGTCGCCGGAGGGACTTCCCCGGTGAGGAGAAAGGGCAGGGGCGGCGCCGGTTTGGGAGGAGAGAGGAGATCAAATGAGGAGAGAGGGAGGCGGAAGGGTAAGTTATAAGCGTTCAGCGATTAGGTCTGTCGGACGGCGTCAACGGTTACGAACGGCGTCCGACAACAAGGGTGCAGCAGACAGGAACCTCGTCGGACGGGTCGCGGAGAGGCGAGCGGCGTCCGAGCAGTGAGCTGCAGCATGATATAACTGCCGTCGGACGGCGTCCGATGGCTACTGGACAGCGTCAACAGAGATATCTGGTGCAAGCAACACGCGATCGGACGGCGTCGAGGGTCGCGGGACGGCGTCAAAACGGTAGAAAACGCAATTGCGCACTCTTGACCGATGGGCCCCACCAATGCGAGAGATATTATATAAAATAATATTTTGAAGTGATGATCTCCATTTTTGCTCAAAATTCATACGAAGATTCAAATGTGAGCAATTTGAAGTGATTTTCTAAGATTTAATTTTGAAGGGATAAGATTATAATGTGACAAATGAAATCAAGTTAAATTCAAAAACCCAAATTTTGATCTTAGAGATCAACAAAATGTGCGAACCCAACTTTTGCCTTGATTTCTCACATAGGCATGAAAATCGAGCATAGGGGTTCACTTTAGAGTTTAAGCACATGTTTTTGAATTTTGGTTTCTTTTCAAATATTTTCAACAATTTTGATGCCATATGATTTTCAAGAGAACAAATATGCATATGGAGCGAATTTTTTCAAAGGGGTAAGATTTTCAAAACTAGAAGTTTGAAATGGTAAGAAGATAAGGATTGTCTATTAAGCTCAAATTTGTTTTGGCTTGAAATATAGGACAAGAATGTGCTCACCCAAAATCAAATTTATCTTTTCACCACTATAGGGAGTTTTGAGATCATGAGTTGAAACTAAACTCCCCCTAAATGTGACAAGGGTCATAAGCAAATGGAAAAATTCAAATAAAACCCAAAAGTCATAAAAACCAATCAACACGCATTTGATCTATCTAATATGTTGAGTTCATTCCTTAATTTGCAAAACCGTGCCTCATCCAAGGGTTTGGTGAAAATATCCGCCAATTGGTCTTCCGTTCGCACGTAGGCAAGCACGACGTCACCCTTTGCAACATGGTCTCGAATAAAGTGATGTCGAATGTCGATGTGCTTTGTATGGGAATGTTGGACCGGATTGTTGGCTATTTTCACCGCACTTTCATTATCACATAGAAGTGGCACTTTTTCAAATTTTAACCCAAAGTCACTAAGCATCCGAGTCATGTATAAGAGTTGAGCACAACAACTCCCCGCTACATATTCGCTTCATGATAGATAGCGCCACGGAGTTTTGCTTCCTCGGAGTCCATGACACGAGTGAGCGTCCTAACAAGTGACAACCCCTCGAGGTGCTTTTGCGATCAATTTTGCAACCGGCATAATCCGAGTCGGAATAGGCAAGAAGCTCAACACGCGCTCACTTGGGGTACCAAAGACCTAGACTAGTAGTGATTTTTAGATATCTCAAAATGCGTTTTACGGCAACAAGATGCACTTCCTTAGGGGTTGCTTGAAAGCGAGCACACATGCACACACTAAACATAATATCGGGTCGAGAAGCGGTAAGATAGAGAAGCGAACCGATCTTGGAGCGATAAAGTTTTTGGTCCACGGGCTTTCCATCTTCGTTCAAATCAAGATGCCCATTAGTGGCCATTGGTGTTTTGATCGATTTGCAATCGTCCATTGAAAAACGCTTGAGAAGGTCCTTTGTATATTTCTCTTAACAAATAAAGGTCCTTCCGAAGTTGCTTGATTTGAAATCCAAGGAAGAAAGTGAGCTCTCCAATCATAGACATTTCAAATTCCTTGGACATCATCTCGCCAAAGTCCTTGCATTTAGATTTGTTAGTGCATCCAAAATAATATCATCCACATATATTTGACAAATAAATAGATCATTTTCAATTGGCTTTAGAAACAATGTGGAATCAATCGCACCGGTTTTAAATCCCTTTTCTAAGAGGAAGTCCCTAAGACGCTCATACCATGCTCTAGGAGCTTGCTTGAGACCGTCTGGCCTTAGTGAGCTTATAGACATGGTTTGGGTGTTTGAGGTTTTCAAAACCGGACGGTTGCTCGACATAAACGAGTTCATCAATAAAACCATTTAGAAAAGCACTCTTAACATCCATTTGAAAGAGAGTTATGTTATAAAGAAAGCGAATGCCAAGAGTAACCGAATAGCTTCAAGTCGAACAGCGGGGCGTGGTTTCTCCATAATCAAGTCCTTCAATTTGTGTGAAACCTTGCGCCACCAATCTTGCTTTGTTTCGCACCACTTCACCGTTCTCATCTTGTTTGTTGCGGAAGACCCATTTGGTTCCAATGACATTGTGATCATTCGGTCTTTCCACAAGTTCCCAAACTTTATTGCGGGTGAAGTTGTTTAGTTCATCATGCATGGCGTTCACCCAATCCGCATCCGCCAATGCCTCATCAATGGTCCTAGGCTCAACAATAGACACAAAGGCGTGATGCTCACAATAATTAGCGGTATGAGAACGGGTTCTTACGCCTTGATTGAGATTGCCAATGACTTGATTTAGGGGATGATCCTTGGAGAGAGTGCGGTGTTGTTGGACGGGTACTTGTAGATCAACGTCTCCCCCTTGAGCTTGATCAACTTCAAAGTTCGCATCTCCGTCCACCGCTTGATCTTGAGTTGTTGGAGAGGTGTCTTGACTTTGATCATCGATGGAGGTGGTGGGGGTGATTACTTCATCTTTTGGTGCCTCCGATGAGGGTCGAATTTCCCCCAACTCCATAGCATCATGCGGTGGCTCATCACCTATATTTCTTATCAAATCTTGCTCATTTTGCGAGCCATTAGTTTCATCAAACTTGACATCATAGGCTTCCTCAACTAGCCCAGTAGAATTGTTAAAAACTCGAAAGGCTTTTGAGCGAGAGGAGTACCCTAACATAATACCAACGTCACACCTCTTTGGAACTTACCCAAATGAGTCCTTTTCTTATAGATGTATACCTTGCAACCAAGACTCGAAAATACGAGATGTTGGGCCTTCGTCCCACTAGTAATTCATATGAGGTCTTGTGAAGGAGTCGGTGGAGGTAGAGGCGGTTGATGGCATGGCACGCCGTGTTGATGGCTTCCGCCAAAAAGCATGCAGCGTGTTGTACTCGTCAAGCATTGATCTTGCCATCTCTATCAAAGTACGGTTCTTCCTTTCCACCACTCCATTTTGTTGGGGAGTGTATGCATGAGAATTAGTGCTTCACACCTAACTCATCACAAAATTCTTCAACATTTGTATTAGCAAACTCGGTGCCATTATCACTCCTCACCTTTTTAATAAAAGAGTCAAATTCCTTTTGAGCTTTCAAAGCAAATCTTTTAAACACATCACCGCAAGAGATTTATTTGCAAGGAAAAACACCCAAGTGAAGCGAGAGAAATCATCGACAATCACATAACAATAAAATTACCACCTATGCTCGCATAGGTGGTTGAATAAATAAATCCATATGCAAAAGTTCAAGTGGTGGGATGTAGACATAAAAGTCTTAGTCGGATGAGAATTAGCCACTTACTTGCCGCTTGGCATGAGCTACATAATCGATTCTTCTCGAATTTGACATCCTTCACTCCAATAACTAAGTTATCTTTAAAACCTTTTCAAAGTGCCCATTCCAACATGTCCAAGACGTCTATGCCACAACCAACCAAGAGTGGTTTGAGAGATAAGACAAGTCTTGATTTGAGAAGTTTCACGGTTTGAAAAATCAACCAAATATAAGTTTTGAAACCGGGTGCCTTCAAATGCAACACTTTGATCCTTAGTGGAAACAACACGAACTCCGTTGATCGAAAAGAAGCAATCAAAACCCAAGTCGCACACTTGAGCAACGGAGAGGAGATTAAAGTTGCAAGCTTCCACCAAGAGCACATTAGAGATGGATAGGTCATTGGATATTGCAATTTTATCTATACCCTTTACCTTTCGCTTGGAGTTGTCCCCAAATGTGATCTTGTGTTCGGGGTCCTTTTCCTCTTCTAGTGAGGTGAACATACTTGAGCTACCGGTCATATGTTGAGTGCAACCGCTATCAAATATCCAATGCCGACCACCGCTCTTGTAGTTCACCTACGCACACAAATTCAAGCTTGGGTTTTAGGTACCCAAGACTTCTTCTTGGGTCCTTTTGAGTTAGTCATCAAGCATTTGGGCACCCAAATAGCCTTCACATCTTTCTTTTCATTGGGTGCACCAACATATTTAGCATAAGTAGAGCCATTCTTTCTCATAAGCATGTAACTAGCATTAAGTACATGAGTTTTAGACATGAATTGAGATGATTTTGCAAGAGGACAAGCAATGGCTTTGTGTTTATCATTTTTGCAAATATGACAGCGGGTCCCTCCCTTGACAAAAGTTAGCTTGGGCTTACCCCAACCGCCCTTGGGCAAATCCCCGGGATGAAATCCCAAACCATGCTTACCCAAGGTATACCTTTGCTCCCGAAGCACCTTGTCAAGAGAGTTGTTCCCCACAAGCAATTTAGCCAAGCTAGAGTCTAGTTGCTCAATTCTATCCTTAAGAAGCAAATTTTCCTTAACTAGCTCATTAGCACATTTAGCAACACCACAAGTGCCAATTGAACAAGCATTTTCATTTGGAGAAGTAGCACTAGTGGGTGAAGATGAGCTAGCATTGGGTGTGATCGTGGGTGACAAGGTAAAGGATATGTCATGAGATAAGCTAAGTGAATCGTCTATAGTGTCAATTAAATCACAAGTCACACCAACATTGCATTTTTCAATTGAGCAATCAAGCGGAGTTTTAACATCAACATTAGAGCTAGCAAGTTTATTTTCTAGAATTTCAACTTGCAAATTTAGAGCTTCATAGTCATCTTCTAGAGTTTCATGCTTTTCTAACAAGTTCTCAAATTCATTTGCAAGCTCTTTATGCACCTTCACTAGCTTCTTTCTCTTAGACTTTTCTTTCTCTAGAGCATTATTCAAATCATCAATCAAAAGCTTAAGCTCACTTTTAGAGAGGTGCTCATGTGTTACCTTCTCCTCTAATGCCATAAGACACATGGGAGGTGAGGGTTGTCGATGGCGACTCGGATATCTTCGTGTTTTCATTATCGGAGGAGTCCGCCCAAGAACCTTCATCATCGGTGATCCATTCCCCAATCACCTCTTCTTGTATATTTGCGGTGAGGCAAAGCTTTTGCTTGGGAAGAGCCGGAGGAGCGTTTTCCTTTATCGCAAGTCCGGCTAGCCCATGAGCTCTAGTATCTTCTTCTTCGGAGGAGGATTGAGAGGACGATGAGCTTGAGCTATCTTCCTTCTTAGTCTTTTGACCGGCAAGAGCTTTCTTCTTATCCTTTGATTTGTGATCACTCTTGCGGTAGTGACGATATTTCTTCTTGTCATCATCCTCATCTTCCTCTTGATTCCTTGCCTTGTGCTTGTTCTTTTTACTTCTTGGGCAATCCGCCAAGTGACCCTTCTCTCCACATTCATAGCAACGCATCTCGGAGATAGGTCTTCGCCTTGAAGAGGATGATCCGCGCGAAGCTCATCTTCTTGATCAACTTTCTTGACCCCTTGACAAGGAGGCCAATTCTTCAATCTCCGAATTGCATCATCGAGTCATCATCTTCTTCTTCAATCTCAATCTTCTTCTTCCACTTTTGGCTTTGGCGGGAAGAGCAATGGACTTCTTATTGGCGGGGACTCTTCACTTTCAAGAAGTCGCATCTCATATGAGTTGAGTTGCAGAAGCTTTGTCGGTGTCATTTTCTTGAGCTTTGATTTGGATGCTCGAATCAAGGTCACAAGTGGATTAAAGCTAAATGGCACAACATCAAGCATCTTCCGACAAATGTCAATGTCTTCCAAGACCTTCTTCTCCGAACATCCGCAATTTCATTGACGATGGGGTTCAACCTAAGAAACATTTCGTTAACACTTTCATTAGAGAGCATCTTGAATTGATCAAATCTTTTCTAGCTCGAGATAGCTTCTCCTCAAGCATCTCGGCACTACCAACATGAATTTCCTAAGATGCTTCCAAATATCATAAGCTTTAGTAAGATTACCAATGCTATCAAAAACTTGGAGGATACACTAGAGAGTAAAGCATTTCTAGCAATGGCATTAAAGCGTTTGTACTTAGCATGAACTTCATCAAGAGCAATTGTTCCGGCCGGAGGGTCATGATAGCCGGTCTCACAAGCAACCCACACATCATAACTAAGTGCCTCTAAGTAACATTGCATCCTAATTCTCCAATAGTTGTAATTTGTTCCATCGAAAATAGGAGCTTTTCCAATTTCTATCCTAGGCCCCTCTTGAGCCATCTCCTAGCGGTTAAGCTAATACAGGAGAATCTAGACGCCTCGATACCACTTGAAAGAGGATCCTAAGGCCTAGAGGGGGTGAATAGGCAATTTTAATTTCTTTTCTTAAATTATTCTTAATTAAGCAACAAGTTAAGAATGACCCAATCCTAGTTGCAAGTCAAGTAAGCGGAAGCTATAAATAAATCACAAAGCAACTATGACATGGCATTCAAATGAACACAAGCAATGCGAGAGAGTAAATGCGGAAATTAAATGAGAGAGTGACACGGTGTTTGTTTGACCAAGTTCGAGCCGCAACTCCTACTCTCGTTGAGGCTACCCTTGCGCTGACAAGGACCGGCTCGCTCTCGAGCCTACCGCCTCACTCACTCCCGGTAGTCGTTCCGCCACTCCGTGAGGTGGACTCACACCCGTGCACCGACTCGAGAGTAGCCACACGCCAAGGCCTACTCCCAAGCCCTCGCCTCCACGAAGGATATCTTCAAAAGTAACAAGCCAAACGCATACGATCATGCGGATCGAAGGACTTCCATGAAGCTCGGTATTGGGGTTTGATGAATTGTGGCTTTCGATGATTTGTGGGTGGAGGAATGGCTCTAGATCACCTAATTGATGAGCTATGAATGTGGTAGGTGAAGTGGGCAACAAACCTCAAAGTAGCCGACCACTAGGTAGGTATATATAGCCCTAAGAGCAAAACTAGCCGTTGCCCTCGGAAGAGGACAAAAAGACTAGCCGTTAGCCTCTACGGACGCCGTCCGACGGCACACGGACGCCGTCAAGCAGTGAAGACTGCTCACGGAAAATAGCTGATCGGACGCCGTCCGTAAGGACCGGACGCCGTCCGACGCGATGAAAATCTTGCTGAAATTAGCTAACCGGACGGCCCCCAGACGCCGTCCACCGAAAGAACCTCGGTTTTAACCTTACGGACGCCGTCCGGTAACTACGGACGCCGTCCGACGGTGTGATATGCAAAGGACCGGGCGCCTCGACGCCGTCCGACAAATGAGAGAGACCAGATCTGAACCTTACGGACGCCGTCCGTGATTACGGACGCCGTCAAGCAGAATGAATTTTCGCTAAAAGGTTAGGGGAAATTTAGGTGGGTTTCTCTCTCTCTAGAAATCTCACAAAGGGATATTTGGGTATTTATAGATGCGATGAACTAAAATCGAGTTTTTCAAGAATTCAAAAGATCCGGCATAGTCCGAGATATTCGAACCCTTTTGAAATCCGACAAAAAAGAAATAAACCTAACTACTCCTAATCTATCGTGACCTCTTCTCTCGCCTTGGTCACGCATTTGAAATCTTGGAGCAGCTCGTAAAATTATCGGCGCTTCAAATTAGGGTTTATAAAAATCGCCGAGTCTTCGCTAGGGTTCCGAGAAGTCCAAAAACCCCCTAGCCCTTTATATTGATTAGTTCTATCATCAATGCCACTAATAAAAATTAGGGCTCAACGATGCTCACATATTTCATTGTCGCATGGGGTGATATTTTTTGTGAATTAACAACTTTATAATGGCATGCGTGTAATTTTTCTATTACATATAATGCATTTCTATGTAATAAAACTTTTCTTTTCATAATATTGTAACATAACTACATAAGTATGAATATCGACTTTCAACACATATAGCACCTGATTTTTTAACTATTGTGTTATTGTTTTATATGAATTAATTCATACAATTTTGATGTGAAGAAGCCTTGCACCCGTTCATCTCGGGGCGGGTCCGGATTAAGGCTTGCTGTGACCTAACCCGAACTTGGTTCTGTATATTACGTTACTCGTGAGCCTAGCCCAATCCATTAACCGTATTGATGCATGTATTATTATCACGCCATTACTATATTTGTGTATGTGGTTGGATTTTCATGTACCTAAATGACTAGATTTGTGTATTTGGTGGAATTTTTATATGCCTAATTGTCTTTGGTTGGGACGATGTTATGTGAATTTTCTCTACCCTGGTTGGGCGTAGATCGGACGGCCTAGGCTGGTTCGGACCGAGCAACGGTTACAACATATATGTTGCTGTAGAGAGAATACACCTCATCTTGTACGGCATGGTGAACAATACTTAACGAAGCATGATTAAAGCGAGGTAAAAAAAAAAACCCAACCGCCCCCACAGTCTTTAGGCCATGCACAATACTAGCTCCAAGGTCTTATTTGTTTGAGTAGAAAGTTACTAAAAACTTTAATCAATAAAAGTTGATGAAAGTTGTGATCTTCGAAGAAGCCTTAAAGAGTTCAAAAAATCATTAAAAACTTATTTTATAAACTCTACAAAAACTGTTTAAACCCCACAAAAATAACTACTAAACATTACATCATTTGTGTTATACAAAAATAATAAATTTTAATTTAATTTAATTTAATTTAAACTGAAACAAAGAAGGCCTAAATTATGGTCTCAGTGTTAAATTTTTATTGTTACACATCTATATTCATTATTCACAACTTTAAAATTTGGGTTAGGAACGATTGAGTGAAGCAAAGCAAACACAGTTACTAAGAAGGGTAGAGCAAGGCAAGGACCCGGTGTGATCTTATATCTATCTATTATTATAAAATTAAAAAAACGTCGATAAGAGCAGCCATATTAATTCTAAATTTCTAAAAAATCTCATGTTAATCAAATAATATTTAAAAAACAACATTGTTAATTGTTGTGTGTCTGAATTGTAACGAATTAAAATAAAGAAAGATTTCAGAAAAAATAAAAAATAATATAAATAAGAGTCCATGTCATATTAAAAAAAGGAGTTTGTATTAGCTACGATAAAACAATAGTAGAAACTTGGAATAAAAAATAATTGAAATAAGATTGCATGTTAGATTAAAATAAAGAGTTCATATCAATTAAAATAAAATAGTTATAGGTTTTGAATAAAAAAATATGAATAAGGGGTCATGTCAAGTTAAAGGATTGTGATAAATCTAGCGGCGCAAACACGCGAGGCACCATGCTTGTTATATATATAATAGAGTTAAACATAGATCATATTAATCCTAAAATATTAAAAATTTCTATTTTAATTAGAGATAAAAAGATTTGCACCATCAATTAGTGAGATCATGCTATAACAAATTAGATTAAAGGAAGAGTTCATATCAACATCAACAAAACAGATTTTAATTTGTCTAAAAAATTCAATTTAAATTAAATGTAATATAAATAAGAGTCCAGATGAACTAGAAACTAGAAAAAGTCCTTATCAACTACTCCCTCCGTTATGAAATAGTTGTTTTGGACATTGACACGGTCTCCAAAATGCAACTTTGACCACTAAAAACTATTGTAATTTAATTTTAACATACATTAAAATTATACTTTTATGAAAGTTCTATTCGAAACAAATTCATCTATATGAATTTTATGCTTCAAATCTAAATGGTTTAGAAGTATTTTATAGATAAAATTTTAAAACATTGACTTAGGACATGTCTAAAACGACAACTATTTCAGGATGGAGGGAGTAATACAATAAAAAAACAAATTTGGAGAAAAAAACAGAAACCATATCAATTATCTAGCGAGCGCCAGCGTCCGGACGTCCGTCCGAGCGCGCGCCGATCGGACGTGTCTCGGCCGTATGATCACCTGCAGTGCGCGCGCGCATCCGAGGGCATCCTGCGCCCCGCGTGCAGCAGAAGCAGCGGAGTTGGTTTTAGATGTACAGTTGATCATTTTTTAATTAAGGCCCTCTTTGATAGCTTGTTTTAGTTTAGTTTCTGTTGGAATTGCAACTTTTGTTTTTTTTATATACACCATTCACTTTATTTTTTGGAAATATTTTTTTTATAACTTTGTATGGTTTTTCTCAAAGATCTTGAAAATATTTTTTAAATAATTTATTTAGCCTTTTCATACCACTTTCAAAGGTGGTCAAATTTTCCCAACAAAAACTAAACTAAAACTAAACAAGCTATCAAAGAGGGCCTAAACCTCATATTTTTGTATAAAAGTCAAACAATGTTCAAAATACTTGGAATAAATTTCATAATTCTTCTAAAATCAAGAGCAACCGATTTTAAATACTTTTTAATTTTTTGTAATTTTATCACTTTTTCAAATTTTTTGATGTGAACCTAGCAGAACCCACTTATGAAACTTGACAGTATTCTAGTGAAACTTGGTCGTGTGCTGATGAATCTTGGCTCACATATTGATGAACGTAAGCACTTAGATGAAACCTAATGAAACTTGGATGTAACTCGATGAAACTTGAATGAAACCTGTTGAAACTTGATGAAACTTGGATTTATCTGATGAAATTTGAAGAAACTTGGATGAAAACTGTTGAAACTTGATGAAACTTGACAGTTCGGCAAGTTTAACGAATATGAAATCCAAATTTCAGTAGGCGAAACCCAAATTTCACCAGGTAAGTTTGAAGATTTATATGGCAACATACGTCTTATTTTGTTCGTAAAAATATGAGGAACACATTGGTGCAAACGGTTTGTAGATTAGAGCACCCAGTAGACGGCCGGCCTAAAGTGTTTTCGATCAATTATACTAGTTGCGCAGATGTGCAGGACACCACCGTCCTGGTTGAATGGTAAATTGACGATTTATCTCTTATTTTCTTCGGTTTCTCTGAATGTTGATACTCGATAACTACAGCTCTACAAGGACGCGGGTGCAAAAGCGCTGAAGAAGATGTGTTGTCTTTGTGGCGGTATTGTCATGCCGCCGTCCGTCAGTCTGGAAGGGCCACCCTAAGGCGGGGTGGTGACATACGCCTGGCCCCAAAGTCATGGCCCCCCAAGTATGCAAGTATACTATAGGATTTGGCCTTTGGCTAGTTTATTTAAAGCATGATGACAGAGTATTTTGCTTATGCTGTAAGATCTTTAAGTCCAACACTAACAAGAGTCCGAGTTCATTAGCACATGATGGATATAGAAATTGGAGGCATACTAGTGAGAAGTTTAGAGAACATGAAAATAATATTGAGCATATTAGCAACATGAACAAGTGGAATGAATTGAGAACTAGACTGCAGAAAGAGGAACTGTTGATAAAGACTTGCTTATCGAATATTATTCACTGTGCCTGTGACTGTTGCATTGGCTGAAAGAAACTTTTCAAAATTAAAATTATTGAAGAACTATTTGAGATCAACAATGACGCAAAAATGTTAAATGATTTGACGACTTTATGCATCAAGAAGAAGTTAATGCATGAGATTGATATCAATAGAATAATCGATTACTTTGTATCATAAACTGTTAGAAGAAATTTTTTAAGATAATGTCAAGTGCCAAGTACTCTTATAATTACAATTTACATTTGTCAATCATAAACTGTAAAGTGTTCTATAGAAGTAATTTTTATACATCAAATATTAATTTCTTCATTAATGTATATTTAAAAGACTATATATATATACATACATATATACATAAACATATGTATACGAGGAGATGGATGGTGCCTCCATATAAGTTTTCCTCACCGCCCCCGAAAAATGCCAGGACCGGCTCTGTCGGTGGGGCGCACAAGCGAACACATCGCGGCGGCCGGGGGCGCAACCTGATCACCGGACCACTCATTGCCCGACTCCCCGTGCGCAGCGCGACTCCCGAAGCTTCCCGCCGAAGGGATGTGCTGGTGTACGGCTCTCGCCGCCGCTCCCGTCGCCGGTGGCCTGCTGCCTCCGCGCGCCCTCCGCCGCAGACGAAGCTCCGTCCGGGCGGAGGCCGCCCCGGGGGGCGAGACGCGGCGGAAGAAGGTCGCCGTCGCCGGCGCAGGTTGGGCCGGCCTCGCTGCCGCGCACCACCTCGTCAAACAGGTCCGCCTTCGAGGTCACTGCACTTTCCGCTTTCGATGTTCCAGTATGCTTACCGCTCTTCGTGTTGATCAGGGCTACGAGGTTACGCTTCTTGGGGCGGAAAGCGGCCCAACGGAGGAGGTCGGTCTCAGAGGTATTGGTGTATTGCAGCTCAGTCTGTAACTAGCTATTGCCAACTTGGTGAATAGTGGTGTGCCACTTCCGTTGCAGTAATTCTTTCTTGCATCATACTCTGCACATAGGGTTCTGGTATCCATACCGCAACATTTTCTCTTTAGTCGATGAGCTGGGGATCTCGCCTTTCACAGGGTGGACTAAAGCGGCGTACTTTTCTCCACAAGGCCTTGCAGTAATTTCTCCTCTCTCTCCTTTTTTTTTTTTAACCGGAATTCAATTATTTGCCACTCTCAAACATTGATAATTAAAAATGTGTCATTCATGAGTCAATGGCATATGAACCCATGAACCACATGTCATTGACACGGGCTGACAAATACTCAAATGTCAATCTTTGCAGTAGCAAATTCTGAATTATTCCTTGTTTAAATCAGTGAGTTTTGTCAGCTTGAACTTGCTAAAAATTCTGGTGTACATGGACTTACATAACTTTCCTGGTTATCCCTCATTATTTGCATTCAAAATGATCATTGTTTGTACTTTGTAGGCTTATTTAGCTTAGGATGACTGATTTTTATTAGCTTCCATATAATATTGTAAAAATGGTAAAGTTGAAAAAAATTTCAACAAACCTCTTCATGATTCTGAGTTCTGACCAGTCCTTGCATCATGCTAATTCGGGTTTAAGGATTATTTCCTGTTCAATTTAATGCATGATTGATGCTGCTGGAAATTCCATTAAAAAATTATGTTCATTCTTTCCAAAATGTATCATGTAATTTTGCACTTAATTTTAGTCTGGGTTTAACTTAACTGATCTATATGTTCACTTCCTTCTGGAATCCTGATTAATGCTATATTTTTGTGATCATGCTGTAGGTTAATTTTCCTATTTTTCATGACCAGCCCCGGTTACCAACTCCTTTTGGAATCTTTGCATATCCAGAAGTATAATTTCCCTCGATTAGTTTTTTCCTGCTTACTTACATGTCCAGTTCTAAATACCTCATAATATTCTGAATATTTTTTGTTACAGTTCCCTAGTCTTCCTTTGATTGATAGGCTAACATCGATTCCTGTCATAGCTGCAGGTAATCTTGTTGATCTGTCCAGTTTCTATTGTCAATGAACTTACTTCTAAATACTTACATGTTGGCATGTTGCTTTGATCCAGTCATTGACTTTGACAACACAGACACTGCTTGGAGGAAATATGATACAAGTGAGATAATTTGACTCGCTATTGTCTTATGTTTTCTAAGCTGCTAGTTAATTCACGGTTGATCACTTCTGCCTCATATCTTCCTGACAAGTTATTATTCTCAAATTATTCTTCATCTTTCCTGCAGTGACAAGAAGAGAGCTTTTTAAGATGTTGGGGTGCTCTCAAAGACTGTACAAAGAAGTTTTTGAACCAGCTATTCAGGCTGCCCTGTTTGCTCCAGGAGAGCAATGTAGTGCAGCCGCTACATTGGGAATGCTGTATTATTATATGCTCTCCCATCAGGTTCTTATTTTTCCTTCAATTTTTTCCCTTGGTTTCTTCTGATCAATTTTTCATCCAAATGGTGTTTTGATCCAAAAATAATTTTTTATTCTCTTTGCATTATGATTTCTCAAAATTCCTTATTTATAGGAAAACTCTGATTTTCTGATGTGCTGTGGGGAAGTAGAAGATAAAATATTCTCTCCTTGGCTGAAATCACTGGAACTGAAAGGCTTGAAATTCTTTCCAAACAGAGTTCCAACAAGTTTGACCATAAATAAGGACACTGAATGTGTGAGTGGAATTGTCTGTGGAGAGGAGGTATACGAGGCCGATGCATTTGTCTTGGCTATGGGGCTATCTCCTCTACAGTCTATCATTAGGAACAGGTATGTGTATCATGGGGCAGTCATGCCCTTGCTGGGTACATTTGATAACTTTTGTTTCCAAGATTGCTCTAAAAATATATGGATATGCATGGAGCCATAAATTTCACAAGACTAAATGTGTTTTTTAATCTATTTTATGCGCCTTTTCTGACTTCTGAATTTCATGTAGTTCGTTTCTGCAGTCTCAACAAGAATTCACCAATGTGAAGAGTATGGTGTGCGTACCTTTTTATCAAACCATAATTTTACAGAGATCACATCAATTGCTTCTTTATCCACTACCTTCACATTGTGCTCGTCATATACTTTTAGATGTAATGACAGGTCACAGTTCCAAAGGCTGCTAATGTTTGTTCTGGCTTCGATGGTTCATCTGGATGGACATTCTTTGACCTTACCTCAACATATGATGATTATATTAACGAACCAATAACAATTGTGGAGGCTGAATTTGTATGTTCAACTCATAATCACATACTCTTTGATAAAGACAACATTTTCTACCGGTATGTATCTTACTCTATCAAATGTCCCTTGTTGCAGTATAATGCTAGCCATCTGTTGCCACTGAATGATGAGCAGATAGTTTCTGAGACTTCATCACATCTTATCAAATTCATACAAGATTTTGAGGGAGCTACTGTGATCCAACATTTGGTCAGAAGATCTCCTAGATCTGTAATCCACTATATTCCAGGTAAACATAACTTTGATCTTGCTGTAACGTAAGTGCCTCAAGGAAAATTTCTATTGATAGTTTATGATTGTGCGAACAAATAAGTTATCAACAGCCATAGTGTATGATCTGTGATGCATCATTATGGTGCCACAGTGTAGATCTAACAAGATTTCAAATGAATTATATAACAGTTTGCCATGGTCAACGACATGATTACATATTCGTAGTGAGATTTTTTTTTTTAACAAAGGGCAGGAGAATATTCGTAGTGAGATTGTGGATGGACTCTACTGGAACTTACCATGGCTAATTTAACACTACATATCCATAATGAGATTAAATATAGACCCAATTAGAGGTTAGCATGGCCAATATGACTATGAATCCTTATATATCTACACATTCATATTGAAAATGGAGATAGACTCTATTAGAGCTTACCATGGCCAATATAACTTTGAATCCTTATATTTGTGAAACATCTCTTAAGGTTATAACAATGGTCTTCTTTAGGTTAAAATAGCTTTGAGGAATAGCTAACTTGATACCAATGGACAAAAATGCTTTACCTGCAGGTTCTTACAAGTACATAATTCGAGGATCCACATCCTTTCCAAATTTGTTTCTTGCTGGTGATTGGATAGTCTATCGGCATGGATCCTTTTCAAAGGTGAGGGGATAATATGCCACAAAAATGTTTCATAGTCACCATAAATTGTATTTATGGTTTCGTGGTATTTTATGCTAGGAAAAAGCATACGTGACTGGACTTAAATCAGCTAAGGGTGGTGGACTACTTTGTAGAAGGAACTTTTGTGAAAATAATTGCAGTTGAAGGAGATGAACCTCATATAGAGGCATTGCGCAATCTCAACAGAAGAGCCAATGAATTAAGGGCTCAGATTCCCCTTCGGAGTTTTTCTCTAAACATGGTTGTGATTTTCCGAGACCATGGCCACTTGACCAGTGGTGTTGTCATACAACTTATCCATGAAAGGTCAGCCAGTTCTCATTTCATTTGCTTTTTTCACTTTTTTTTTGTTGGAGAAAATGTTTCCTTTGCTGTTGCATATATGCCTGCTAGTCCTAACTCTGAAATGATGATTTTATTTCTTTCATGAAATGCAAAAGTAAATGCATGTTACAACCTATCAAGAAAATGAGAGTTGTAGGCTGAGGAGTTGTGGGCAAAATTGATTTTAATTTATACATATGCATTAGCATTTATCAAAGGTTAGTTTTTCTTCATAGGAAAAAGAGATTACTTATGCCTATGTGCTTTACATGTAATTAATGACATAAATAAACTTTTGTATGTACTGTTTATAAGAAACTAGTTACCTTTCCGATGGTTTACAGCAACTGGCCAATAAAACCTAACAGATTGTTTCACCCTTTTTGTTGTCATTGTTTTTGCTGTCCATGCTAGGACATTTTCAGGTACATAAGTTGCACATGTTTGCATAAATCACATTTTTGTTTATCTATGCCAAATACCATGACACCCTGTATTTTTTAGCATAAACAATTCCTTCTCCGGTCTCATTTTGAGCATATCTGTTTTAAAGTAAACTTCAGCACGAATGTACTGTGGTAATACTAAATAAAGTGCTGCATTAATGACTTGGCCAATGATAGGTCAGTTTCTGATAGGTTCTATTTTCTTGCATGTACATTACAGGCCCAAGTTGTGAACCTTATATCCTTTGCATACTGGTTAACAATAATTACACACGTTAGTCTTAGACCATAACTGCCAATGGAACTTGTTCTTGAGTTAAACTTTGCAGTTTGCTTAGTTGTGCAGTATATATTGAAGCATATCTATACAACTCCATCCATCAAGAGATCAGAGTTTCCTCAGGTATTGATTCCTTTCCTCATCATTTCGACAAACTCTTCATAGTCGATTTTCCCATCCTGTGAATTGATTGGTGGTAATGATTAAATCCATGTAAAATAGCACTGTTTAGTGAAAAATAAATGCTCACCCTGTCTTTGTCAACTTCATCCAGTACTTCTTTAATATATGCTTCATCACTCATTCCATACTCTGCCATGGCTTGTTCAAGTTCGTCTCTTGTTATGTACCTACAGTTATTATGTATGTTGTCTCAGTATTTTACCTATCTAACTTCTTGTTTTCAAAAATGACTTATACCAAGCAGAAAATATTGCAGAGATAGCATTAGTTGAGCATTTTTAAACTATAAACGGCATGATTGGTATTAAGTTGACATAAAAAAGTTTTATGCTTTTAGCGCTGGTTAATTGTAGAGCTCTTCATTTATGGTGATGCAAATTATAAAGTATATTTATTGATTAGCACATTTAGTTTTTACCCGCTTTTATCTTTGTCAAAGTGTTGAAATGCACGGATTAAATCCTCCTCCTTTTCCACTTTGTGTTTATTCATCATGGCAGTGAGGAACTCCGTGTAATCAATGCTGCCACTCTTATCTACATCAACCTGGATCACAGTATGATTAGTGAAATCTTTTACATCTGCTAAACTAATATTGAAAAGTGAAACAAAAATAAGTGACCCTACTGCTTCCAGAAGCTTCTGAACCTCTGCTTCAGTAATCTTGAGCCTAGCTTTGTCAAACCAACCTTCAGTTCTTCAACTGTGATTGTGCCACTATTGTCTGTATCCATGTTGTTGAACATCTGTTTCAAGCCCTTGATTTCCTCTGGCGATAGGTTCTCTGCAATTACCTACAATGGAAGGAGCAGTATCTTAGCTTAATTATATCAAGTCAAATGAGTAGCGTTGTTAAGGAGGGTCTACCTTGAGCGCTATTTGCTTTAGCTTGTTCATTGCTTTGAATTGCTTCATTCTTGAAAGGACTGCGCTATCGATAGGTCTGTCAGATGCACCTCCTTTGAGCCATGGGTGTTCTGCATACAGAGACATTTACTAATTTGAATTACATACGAACTACGCAGATGCAGGCGATCTTTTACATTCATAACCGCAGATGGTGTACTACCTAGGGCCTGTGCTGCAGTAATACGCTCTTGGGGATCTCTGTTTAACAGTTTTCTGATGAGGTCCTTTGCACTTTCAGATATGTTAGGCCACGGGCTGCTACTCAAATCAAGCTGACCCATCAGTATGGAATCAAATATGCCCTTCTCCGTTTCTGCGCAGATTCGCAAGTTGCGACGATTAGCTCTACGCATTGGGTTAAAAATTATCGTGGTTTGCCAGGCTGAAGATGCATGAATATTTACCAGCCCAGAAAGGTGGCGACCCGCATAGAAGAATGTACAGGATCACTCCAGCGCTCCAGACGTCAATTTCTTTCCCATAATTTCTCCGCAATACTTCTGGCGCCACATAGTATGCGCTTCCCACAACGTCCTTGTACACTTTACCTGCATTTGTATGTAACGATGAGCCGCTGTGTATGTGAACTATGGCATATATCCGATTAAGTGGTCCGTTGATTAAAGTTATGACAAATGCTATCTAACAACATTTTTAACTACAAATAAAACTAAACTAAAACAGGGAATCAAAGAGGGCCTAAGTTATGATAAATGCTATCTAATGGGTCACTCTTGGAACTGATTAGCAGTAGACTGCGCGAAACTATATATTTGAAACTTTAGAACCTATATGAAACAACAAGAAACTACATAAAACCATGTTATGAGCTACACGAAACTAGTTTTATATGAAACCACGAAACTATCTAAAACTACCTACCTTAGGTAATCCGTTGAAATTAATGGTGATCCGTTGAAACAACAATTTGTGATGGTTGTGACTCGTGACCTTCTTCGATGAAAACGGAGAGACCGAAGTCGATGGCCTTGAGCTCGGCGTCGTCGGCGGCGCTGGCGAGCAGGAAGTTCTCGGGCTTGAGGTCGCGGTGCATGACGCCCATGAAGTGGCAGACGTGGACGACGGTGAGGATGTCCGTGCAGACGGCGGCGGCCTGGCGCTCGGAGTAGCTCCCCTTTGCGGTGATGCGGTCGAAGAGCTCCCCGCCGGAGCAGAACTCCATGACCAGGTGCACGCTCTCGGCGTCCTCGAACGCGCCCTTGAACTCCGCGATGTTGGGCTGCCCGCTGAGGTGCTCCAGGATGGTCACCTCCCGCCGCATGTCCTGCACGTCCGCCGGCCGCACCAGCTTCCGCTTCGACACCGACTTGCACGCGTACCGCCGCCCCGTCCCGAGCTCCGTGCACAGGTACGTCGTCCCGAACTGCCCGCTCCCCAGCTTCCGCTCCAGGTTGAACGCCGCCCGCACGTCCGCCATCGGTCGCTGCAGCACAGGCCCCACCTCGCCGCCGGCGCGCCGGGGCAGCGACCCCGTCCCCGGCGGCCGCCGCTGCGACGGCGGCGGCCGCTTCCGGAAGCTCGGCCACCGCCGCTCCTCGCCGGCGGCCGTCGCTCGCCGCGGCATCGTCCCCGACGTGATGGGTATCTCGTACGTCTTGGTGAAGCAGTTGCCCATTGCTCCGCTCCACGCGGTTCTTGGCACGGACGTCGAGATGGTTTGGGTTTGAGGTTCGAGATAGCTAGCGTGCTTGCAAATGGAGCGGGGCGACGAGGAATGCTTGAGCTGCTTGGCGTGACGGTGATGCTCGTCCTTCTTGTTCGCTGGTTGCTTTTGGTCTGGGACTTGAGCTTTATGCGTTGTTTGGCTAGCTCCGGGAGGGAAAGGAAGATTCAAAGCCAGCCTCAGAATCACGCTATCTTATACAGGCCAGGTGGTTTTATTCGTTGTAGGTGGTCGATGCAGCGACAAACGGTGGTCGGCCGAGTTAGTTGTACCCATCTCAGGTCCTTTGCTCCGCAGGTTTTAGTTTGGTTTTTTGTTGCAGTTAAAAAAAAGTTGAGAACCTTTAAAAAATAAAATATAGAAAAGTGAAAAATATCTAATTTTTTTCAAATATTTTAGAAAGACTCCACAAAATCCTGAAAAAATATTTTTAAAATATTTACACTAAATGGCCTGAACATGATTGAGAAAGGGCCTCAGAAAAAAAAAACTCCACACACATATGACACTCCAATGAAGTGGAAACTGGTATCTGAATTATGTAAATCATTCAACTCATCCACTAGATATGATGAGGATTCGGTATAGATTTTTAATGAATACTAACAATCTCCCTACATATAATACAAATATAAATTCGGATACACAAATTTATATTGTATTTGTATTCTATGAAGTACAAAAGACGGGAAAAAAATATGAAAAAAGCCTTTTCCTTACTCCATGGTCTATTACGTAGCATCTTTTATCTCTCTCTCTCTATCAATCTATCTATCAATCTATCTATCGAACAGAATAAAACAGATACTACGTTAATCATAAAATACTAGGAATTTCTACGTTAATAAAAATAATAGAAATTCTCACGTTAATTATAAAAATATCAGGACCATCGATTATAGTAGATCAAATTATAACAAACTAAATTAAAAAAGTACCTACTATAATTATAAAAAATAAATAAAAAAATATAAATAAGAAACCATGCCATATTAAAAGAAAGATCTCATATCCGCTATAATAAAAATTGCATAATAAAAAAATGTCAATGTCAAGTTAAATATTGATACAAATCTAGCCATACAAATGCATGAGACACCCTTCTCAGTATATAATTAAAACATGATTCAATAGAGCCACTGTATTAATAGAAAAATCTTACATAAATCAAAAAAAGGAAATATTTACACCGTTGATTTCAATGGGACCAGATTATAACGATTTATATTAAAATACAAATATTAGAAATTTGGAACTAAAAACATAGAAAATCTGGAATTAAAAAATTACAATTCAGTGGGAATCTCTAGAATCTAAGAATTAATGTGGTGTCTCCTTTGGACCCTATTTTAATTATATAACGAGCAGTGTGTCCTACGCATTTGAACGGCTAAATTTATGACAATATTTAACCTGTCATGAGCATTATTTTATTATGATTTTATGAATTTTTTATTGTAATTGATATGAGGTCTATCTTTTATTATGACATGGACTCTTATTTCTATTATTTTTATTCTTAGTGTATATTATTTTATTTTATAATTGTAGCAGGTATAGGCACTTTCTTTTAATCTAAGCCATTCTAATCCAATCCGCTATTGTCGGTAGTGTGGAATTTGTTTAATCTAATTAAGGTGAGAATTTATAGTATATTTTGATTAACCTAAAAATTACTATTATTTTAGGATTAATGTGGTGCCTTAGTTTTATCCTTCTTTATGTATATAGTAGATAGATAGATGGGTCTTGCTTATTGGGGTGAAAACGGGACGAATGATATCCGAATTCGTATCCTATTTTTATTTATTTGGAACCGACTTTCCTACCCAAATGAAAACGGATATAGATAATTATCTAGATTTTTAAACGAATATGGACACTATTGGGGGTTATCACACGGATATTATTCGTATCCGATGACTTGTAATCCGAATATTACCGCCGTGTATGGAAAATGATTTGGTTTAGACTGACCTGCTTTATGGGTATGCCAACTGCTGCTCTACGCAAGACCACCTACTTGCATTGTATGTTTTTCAAATTGGTACGTGTTGTGCTTTTATGGATGAACAATCATTAGGATAGGTTATGTCAGTTTTTCCTATTGAGGTATTATGGTGAAACCCAGTTTCATATTCGTTTTTGGTCCATGTCTGATCTGAAACCTACTAAATTCATTTTTGAATTTGTATCCGACAATATTCGTATTCGGTAAAAATATAGATACAGATATGGGTTAACCTCATCTGATAGTATTCAACCCATTTTTATCCTGTCGGTGTATTCTACATGGGGGTACACCTTCGCGCCGCTGACGTAGTGGGATTGATAGCCAGTTCGGGAGGGTCCCATGTATAGATGTACAGATGGGCCGGGCCTGATGGATCGGCCCGTGAGCCCGCTGTTTTGGCCCGGCACGGCACGATCTAACACGGGCCGTGCCGGCACGGCCCGTGTTAGAGCCGGCCCGTTGAGGCCCGTTTATCTGGGAGAGGGCGCGCCCCGCCCCGCACCCGCCAACTCAGGCGGCAGCGGCTCGGCTCTTGCCCCCACGCGCCCATATAAAGGGCACCTCGCCGCCGCCCCCTCCCCCAATTTCTAACCCTAACGGCTCTCTCTCGCAGTCTCACTCTCGCCGTGTCGCGTCTCTTCGTTTCCTCTCTCTCTCTCTCTCTCGAAACCTCGCGTCCGCGCCGCGGTGGCGGAGTGGCGCCGCTCGCCGGAGCTTCTCCACCTCCTCCTCCACTCCTCCTCCTCCCCCGCTCACCGGAGTCGCTGGCCTCTTGTCGTTCGCCGTCGTGTCCTCTCATCCTCTGTTGTGCTCTTGAATCTTGATCTGGATCGAGTTGGTGTGAGACTAGGGTCTAGATCTTGCCTCTCCGCGTCTCTGGGCTCTAGCGCAGCTGCGCTAGGTAAGTTTTTTTGATCTTTTCATGTTTATTTTCTCAGATCTGGCCATCTCTTGGTCAGATCTGAGATTGGCTTTGTGTTCTTGATCGATCTGACCATCTCTCTCTCTGATCTATTTGTAAGGCAGTGGCGCGGCGCCGTTGAGTGACCGGAGACGCCGGCGATGGCGCTAGACCCGATCTCCATCGACCATGACATGCAGCTTCAAGAGCACGATGAGCAAGACGAGGAGCGCTAAGCCTTGTTCGGTAGCAGCGTTGCTCCTGTGAACTTGGACGGCGAGCACGAGCCCGAGGGCGCTGCCACGGGTTCCAATACTCTGGCCACGGCCACGGCCACGGGTTCCAGTACTCCGGCCAATTCCGTCCGTAAGAGGAGTAGAACCCGTAAGTCCACCTCTGATGTGTGGGAGGATTTCGAGGAGTTGACCAAGATGCAGAATGGTACGAAAGTAAGGTATGCTGCTAAGTGTAATTACTGCAAAAAAATCTTAACTGCTATCTCTAGTGGTAGTACTGGACACTTGATTCGTCACCGCGATAGATGCAAGGGTAAGCAATCTGGTACTGCTTTGGCTCAGTCGTTGCTTAAGTTGAACCCTGATGGTTCTTTCAGTCCTTGGGAGTACAGTCCCCTAGTTGCTCGTACTGAATTGTGTAGATTGATAGCTCGAGAGGATTTGCCTCTCTGTTTTGGAGAATCTCCTGCATTTGAGGAGTATATCAAGCGTGCCAACAATCCTCGTTTTGCTTCTGTCTCTAGGCAAACCACCACTAGGGACTTGACTAAGTATTTCACTGATTGTCGTGCTAAACTGGTTGATTGCTTGAAGTCTGTTACTTCTGTTGCTATTACTTCTGATATATGGTCTGGTAATGCTAAGGAAGATTACCTTAGTGTTGTTGTTTACTATGTCAATTCTGAGTGGCAATTAGAAAAAAATGATAATTGCTTTACAGCTTATTGATGTCTCTCACTCTGGAGTTAATATTGTTGAGCATGTTTCTGTTGTGGTTGATGAATTTGGTTTAAAAGAGAAAATTTTCTCTGTTACCTTAGACAATGCTTCTTCCAACTCTACTGCAATTGGTATTTTGACTCCATTGTTATCTGGTTATGTTGGTTCTGCGTTTCTGCATCAACGTTGTGCTTGCCATACCATCAATCTTATTGTTAAGTCTGGCCTAAAAAGGCTTAAGCCTTATCTAGAGGCTTTCAGAACCGCTATTTCGTTTTTGAATTCTTCCAACCAACGCATAGCTGCATATAAGAGCTATTGTGTTGCAATGGGAGTGCGCCCTCGCAAATTTGGCTTAGATATGGATGTGCGCTGGAATTCCACATATCTCATGTTTAAGCATGTTATTCCATACAAGGAAACATTCTCTGTCTTTATACACACACATCATCGACAGGTTGATGGTCGTTCTTTACTGACAGAGGATCATTGGTATGTTGGTGCCAAAATCTTAGAGTTTTTGGAGTTGTTCTATGATTGCACTGTTGCTCTTTCTGGTGTTTACTATCCCACTTCACCACTAATCTTGCACCACATTCTTGAGATTGCTGGTCATCTGAGCTCTTATGAAAATAATTCTTTGTTGAGAAGTTCTGTTGTTTCTATGAAGGACAAGTTTCTGAAATATTAGAGAAACATTCCTATGCTTTATGCTTTTGCATTTATTCTGGATCCTAGAACTAAGATGCGTGGTTTTAGCAATTTGCTGCAGCTTCTGTCTCAACTCACAGGTACTGATTACTCTGCTTACCTCACTGAGGTGAAAGCAGAATTGGCTAAGACTTTTGCTCAATATGAGAGTAAGTTTGGTTCAGTTCGGTTGTAGAGACAATCACAACCGGCAGCTTCTGGTAAGAAGAAAATGAATTGGGGAAAGATATATAGTGTTGCTGATGCTTCGCTTCAAAGACTGCTCTTTCTTCTTGCTAATCTTACCGGCATCTTTGGTGCTTCGCTTCACATCGGGTCGTGCTTCGCTTCTCTTGCTTGGTTTGCAAAGGCTCTGACTGCTTTTTGAGTTGGTTTCTTATATGGACAGTGACATGGTCACATTATATGATGATGATTTCAACATCTTGGCTTGGTGGCATGAACACAAGCTCTCATATCCTGTTCTTTCTATATTGGCTAACATGTTATGACTGTTCCTGTTTCAACCATCTCTTCGGAGTCTACCTTTAGTCTTACTGGCAGGATCATCGAGGATAGGCGACGCCGTCTGGCCACTGACATGGTGGAGATGCTATGCTGCTTGAAGGACTGGGAGCAAGGTGATGCCCGTGCACAACACAACGTCGAGAACCAAGAGCTGGAGGAGGCTTTTCTAAACTTATACCTTGATGAAGAGGATCCAGTAGCCTCTGTCACTGTGTAATAGTTATATTTGCATGATCTGTTGATCTGGTCTGTAACTTAAGTAGTTAACTATGGACATGTGGTAGTGTGGTGAACTGCACATCTTATGAACTGAGCTGGGCGGCTGTACTGTTTTTTCCTTCTAGGGTTTTCCTCACGAGGTGTGAGTTTTACCTAGAAGGTTTTTAATGAGGCAGCCTGTGAAGTTCTGAGGCTCTGAGGTCTGATCATCTGAGTTCTGAACATTGTTGAGTTGTTTTGAGATTTTCTGGGATCATAAGTTCATAACAGATATGAATTTGAGTTTTCAGTCAAGTTTTGTATGTCAAATGTGAATTCTGGGATCGAATTTGAGTTTGTGACGTTTTTCTGCATCTGGAATGGGTGCTTTTGGTATCGGGCTAACGGGCCGGCACGGCACGATTAATACTTAGTCGTGCCGTGCCTGGGCCGAGACCTCGGCCCATGGGCCGGCACGGCACGTCACGATTACTTACAGGGCCGTGCCGGGCCCGTGTTAATCGTGTCGTGCCCTGGCGGGCCCGGGCCGTGCCAGGCCGTGCCACCCGTTTGGCCAACTATAGTCCCATGCTCAACAATATCGAGCCCAAACAGATCAAGGTCTGATTCTAGGATAGCTGGTCAATCAAAGTCTACTTCAGCCGCGTAGTGGGCCGGCGAGCAGGACGGTCAGACCACGTGGCAACCCGGCGAGTAGGCGAGCGAACAGACCATATGGCGCCAGGCGGACAGGTTGTGTATCGGCCTGGCGAGCAGGCGGGCAAGCAGGCCCCAAACGCCGTGTGATTCGGTCTCGTGGTGTAGTGGCGAGTGGGTGGGCGAGCAAGGCCCGAAGGCCGACGCCCAATACACGTGCCAGTCTAGTGAGCAGCTGGGGGCATAAGGCCCCGCCGCCAGAGGATGCAGAGCAAAAGAGGTGTGATAGCCCGTTGGGCTCTGCCCAAGCCCAACCTACTTAAGGGGAATAAGAGGCAGTGGGGGGACACCGACGGTTTCTCCAGGGAGAAACCTAGCCGCCGCCGTCGCCGTTCTGCTCCCATGCCGCTGCAGCGCCGCCGCCGAGCCGCGTCGCCGTCGCCCCAAGCCGCTGCCACTGCCTGTGCCTGTTGGACGCCGCCGCCTGCTGCCCTGCTCTGCCCTAGCCTTGGCTGCCCATGGGAGGATTGGGGTGGCAGGAGGAGGTAGAGGAGAAAGAAAGGGAGCTGCGGTGGGAAGGGGGAGAAGAGGAAGGACAAGGGGAGGGTGGCCAGTTAGGAGGAAGGAGAAGGAGTTAGGGTTTGGTGTAAACCCTATGGTAACGATTTCTTGGCCTCTCTTCATGAATCCTTTATTCTTTGTATTCATTGAGCCCCGATCTATGAGGATTAGCCACATTTGCGCTTGGGTTTTAGGTGTGTTCATGTGGAGTCCAATGCAGTGAGCTTTAGCTCAATTTTGGGTTAATTCCGTGAGGAATTGGAACCCAATCCTATGAACAATAACGTTGGCGTCATTCTCATCTTTCCGTAGAGCTCAAGAATGCGAGTTTTGGCCCAACGGTTTGGGATTTATGCCCAAAACAGTACTGCTGTCCGGATAGGTTCTGAGTTATGGCGGGATGTAGGTTTAGGCGGGGATTAATAAGTCTTTGATGATGGAAGGTCGTAGTTGTCCTTTAATAGGTTCTCTTATGTACGTGTTGAATGGATGGTGCTCATGTTTAGGTGGTATTTGCTTTTGATCAGTGAGTAATTAGTTGGTTGGATTGAATTTTAAGAGTTTGACGAGCTAGCAGCAGCAGCTTGCGGCTTAAATTCGAGGTATTCTTGGGAGGAATTAGAGGTCCTTCATTTTGAATGAAAGTTAGGTTATGTTCTCAGCTTTCCAACGAGTCCAAGAACGCATGAGTTGGATTTACGGTTTAGGAGATGCGATTGTTTTCGTACCGCTGTCCGGTTTCGGACGCGACCGGAATTGATGGCAAATGATGGAGGAATGGAGGAATGTACCTTTATAATCAAGGGATATTAGGAGCAAGGGTTCTCGACCTTGATATATTTTCGGTTTACGAATAGGATGCCATTTCCTTCGTTATTCTTGTGGGGATGTTTTGGTTTGGTCGATTAGAGAGTGGATGCACTGGATGGGTTAGGCTATAGGGGTCTAATCGATGCCGAAAATAGATGCTTAAGTAGTAGAGTTATGTATTGCTTAGCAACGTGGGTTGCATGATTTATTTATTGTGATATTCTCTGTAGGTGGAGTGGCTTCGAGGTCGACGCTGAAGTTGCACTATTTCGCTTTGTTGGTAAAAGAGGTAAGTATATGTTAAACACGTGTTGGTTTGATGCTATATTACTGTGTGGTCTGATTGCTTTGTGATTGTTCTTATTGATTGGTTGGAAGAAGGGTTTATATTATTTTGATGCAATTTAAATGCTTTGCTATTTATAGTTAATTGATGAAGGTATATGATAGTTGTATGACAGAGAAGATGCAATATTGCATCATGTGCATATGAGCCAGGTCGGTGAGAAAGTCACTTTTGACTAGTCCGGTAAGGTCGGTGAGAAAATCAAAAGTGACTAGTCCGGAGTGCTCTGAAGTCCTACTTGGTAGGCACTGCACGGGAGTGGTCCCCGCCTGAAAAGGACGGGCAAGGTGTGGCATCGACGGGTGCGCACCTAGCTATACCGGTATGAGCTCACAGTACAGACGCATGTGCATTGCATTGCATCGATGGATGAAAAGTGTTTTACGAGGATGTGTTGAAGCGATTGAATTATATGGAGCTTTTGAGATAATGGATGATTCATGAGCATGGATTTATTTTGAAATTGTGATATTCATATTGTTTATACATATACTTTGCTAAGTATTGTTGAATACTCACTCTTACTTTTATTTGGTTTTTTAGGTAATGGATGGCAGCATCATGCATAGGACATGGGAGTAGCACAATTAACCCGAGCACCCACTACTTTTCACTTTGAGACTAGTGAATATAGTTTTTACTTGAGCTCTATGTTAATAGTTGAGCTTTGTTTAATTGAGACTTGTAGTCCTTTAGTGTTTTCTTTTGTGGCTTTCAGTTGATAGAAATGTTTATTTATTCGTTTGACATAAACTGCCTGTCGTGGATGTCCAATTAAATAGGGGAGGTGCTGCCGAAATTTGAATCAGTTGCCAGAGTTAGTAGCATTCTAGGCTCAAGAGGAGCTGGGGTGTTACAAGAGGGAGAAAGCTTCCCTCCTAAGGATGGGCATGGATCGCTCCGGATCTGGCGCATTTAATGTGATGGAACCAGTCTGACGGGGTAGGCGGGGTTCTGACGAAATGATTGCCCAAGCCACTCCCTGGTGTCAGCTATGCAGTAGCATCTGCGGGTGTCTGCGACGATGTGCAGTGACAGCGAGCGGGGGTAGGCGCCCTCCTTGTCACTTCCCTCCTGTCCCCTAGACACTGCGGGGGCGCTGCAAGGTGGCAACTCTAACGTGCGATCAGGGATAGGACAGCTACAGTAGGCAGGATCATTTAATGTGTACTGTTAACTCTGTGACCCGCGCCAGCCCGGGTATATAAGGGCTGGAGGGTGCTTCTGTAAGGGGGTTGATCTTTTTCTGGATCAAGGACCCGAGTGTATCCAAGTTTCCCACAGCGCATGGAGCTCGAGCAGGACTAGGGTTGTTACCCGATCAATTCGCCTAAACCTAGGTAAATGTAGGGCTTGTTCGCGCGTTCTTGTCCAAGAGAACAGAGGAGCAAACCAGTTACGCACACCCCACTGTCGAACAACTAGAGTGATCCCTGGAAAACCTGTCAGCTACGATACGCCAACAGTGGCCCTACTTGGTTATAACCCTGTAGATTATAAATATGTTTTTAAGTTGAATTTGTGGAAATGTAGCGTTGAGGGTATCCGACATGCTGCAGACGCTAGTGCGACCCATCGCGTGACTTGTCACAACCTTATTTGGCGCCCCCCCATTCCAGTAACCGCATTCACCTCGACCACCTCTCCCCTCATGTTCCCAACTAGGGATGCAAATGGGTTGGCCCATTTGCATCCCTATTCCCAACTGCTCCCTCCATCCCCCTCCCCAATTCGATTCCACCGACATGCATATGTTCAACGGCGAATGCGAAAGAAGAAGATGGTGGTAGCGGCAACAACACAACGACAGCACTCTGCGGCAGCGGATGCTACATCGGTGCTACATGACGGCGACGTCGGTGTGCAATGGCAGGTGCTTTTGTGTTGGTGTTCATTTCGGGTTTACTCAAATGCTTGGCAGTTCTTCCATGACAAAGGGCTCTAACATCAGGTTCGGCCTCGTGTGGTCCTCCTTTGTTCACCAAATCTAGAAAAGGAGATGAAAATGAGGAAGAAGATGCAGCTTAGGCTTGGAAACTGACTGGTATGTGGAAACATGGTGTCCCTGCTTAAAGCCTGAAACATTGAGTTCTACATGATAAAACATTTAGGTTTACCTATTGTAACATTTGGTTTTACACACCAAAACATTTGGGCTTGCTTGCGACAACATTTGACTCTACCAACTGAAACATTCTAAAACATTGGGTTCTGCATGTTGAAACATTTGGGTTTATCTAATGCAAGATTCAGTTTTACGCACTAAAACATTTAGTTTTCCTTGTTATAACATTTTGATTCTACCCACTAAAACATTTGGTTTTGCCTGTTGCAACATTTGATTCTGCTTATTGAAACTTTTGGGTTATTTGTTGCAACATTCAGTTCTACGCACTGAAACATTTGGGTTTGACTGTAGCAATATTTTGGTTAAATTACTGCAGCATCATTCGATTTGGTGCAACTTTTTGTTCAAAAGTATACTGCAACATTTTTCTAAACTAACCGCAACAATGTCTAATTTTTAATTTTTTAATTGGACGTCTGATCCTTAGTCTAACCTTGAATTTTTTTAAAAAATCAACGACATCTATTATGATGGGTAGGTTTTTTGTTAGATTTAAAAATTATATCTAATATGACTATGACTTAACAAATCTAACTATGTAAATGTACAAGTTAACCACAAATCTAACTATGTAAATATACAAGTTAACATTCTAGATTTTGTACAAGCCATACCGTGTACTGCTTTATAGTCACCTTTTTAGGGCGTTCGGTAGTTTCATAAAAATCTAAAAAACATTTCTTACCATATTTGTTCTACCTTTTGGGCCTCACTTTTAGAGCAATCGACTAAATTTTAGTATGCCCGACCATCGTCATCGATCCTCCCATGTGAGCGAGGCAACGCTTTCACCGTCGGCGATATGCTGAGCGCCGTAATCGTTACTCGTGTCACGCCAAGATTTGGTGAGGCCGAGGCTCAAGGCGTCGCATGCATGAGCGCAGTGGCGGATTTATAATTTTTTTAAAAAAACTAGGGAACCTAATAAATATAATTTAACAAGATCAAAATATTTAACTTAGTTAACATATTGTTAGTAACATTATTAATGATATATTTTCAAATTTTTTATTTTTATAATGACCCATTACATAAATATTTACTTTATTTTATAATGAGTTTAAGAATGAGGTCTAATTGGATATAATAGTGATAGAGGAGATTTATTAATACAATTTAACGGTGATGGAGGGGATTTGATGATACAATAAGCCTGTATTTATATTCTTATTATACCGTTATGTTTTCACCAAGTGGCACAATACAAACCATATAAAACTAAATGTAGAATCATCTATAAAAAAATTATATGCTTTTGTGTTTGCAAAAATATCTAACGTAAGAAACGTTATATCTTATCTTAATTATATTTTATTTTTTACTTATTGATCAAAGATAAGACTAAACAATAAATATTTTTATTTTTATATTGATATATTTCATAGGGTAAATTGCATCAATGCTATTATAAAATTTTCACTTTACAAAAATTTCACTCTTTTGTTAGACAACACCATTGTCGCATGGGTTACATTATTTGTGAATCAACAACTTTATAATGGCATGTTTGTATTTTTCCTATTTTATATAATTCATTTCTATGTAATATAATTTATAAAAATTATAATTCTATGTACTATAATTCCTATTTCATGTGATGGAGGGATTTGAAAATAAAATAAGTCTCCATTTATATTCTTATTATACCGTTATATTGTCGCCATGTGGCACAATCCAAATCATATAAAATTAAATCTAGAATCATTTATGAATTTTTTTGTACTTTTATGTTTACAAAAATATCTAACGTAAGGATCGTTTTATCTTATATTGTTTATATTTTATTTTTACTTATTAATGAAAGATAAGACTACATAATAAGTATTTAGTTTCTATATATTTATATATTTCATAGGGTAAATTGCATCAGTACTATTAAAAAATTTCCACTTAAAAATTTCACTCTTTTGTGTATGACATGTGAGTTCAGGGAACACATTTCATTGTCGCATGGGGTGATATTTTTTGTGAATTAACAACTTTATAATGGCATGTGTGTAATTTTTCTATTACATATAATGCATTTCTATGTAATAAAACTTATAAAACTTTTCTTTTCATAATATTGTAACATAAGTATGAATATCGACTTTCAACACATATAGCACCTAATTTTTTAACTAAATCTTATTGTGTTCTTGTTTTATATGAATTAATTCATACAATTTTGATGTGAAGAAGCCTTGCACCGGTTCATCTCGGGGCGGGTCCGGATTAAGGCTTGCTGTGACCTAACCCGAACTTAGTTCTGTATATTACGTTACTCGTGAGCCTAGCCCAACCCATTAACCGTATTGATGCATGTATTATTATCACGCCATTACTAAATTTGTGTATGTGGTTGGATTTTCATGTACCTAAATGACTGGATTTGTGTATTTGGTGGGATTTTTATATGCCTAATTGTCTTTGGTTGGGACGATGTTATATGAATTTTCTCTGCCCTGGTTGGGCGTAGATCGGACAGCCTAGGCTGGTTCGGACCGAGCGCCTGGCGCTCGCCGACCAAAAAGGCTAGTACATCTTTAGAAAAACGGTTACAACATATATGTTGCTGTAGAGAGAATACACCTCATCTTGTACGGCATGGAGAACAACACTTAACGAAGCATGATTAAAGCGAGGTAAAAAAAAAAAAACCCAACCGCTCCCACAGTCTTTAGGCCATGCACAATACTAGCTCTAAGGCCTTATTTGTTTGAGTTGAAAGTTACTAAAAACTTTAATCAATAAAAGTTGATAAAAGTTGTGATCTTCGAAGAAGCCTTAAAGAGTTCAAAAAATCATACAAAAAATATTTTATAAACTCTACAAAAACTGTTTAAACCCCACAAAAATAACTACTAAATATTACATCATTTGTGTTATACAAAAATAATAAATTTTAATTTAATTTAATTAAATTTAAACTGAAACAAAGAAGGCCTAAATTATGGTCTGAGTGTTAAATTTTTATTGTTATACATCTATATTCATTATTCACAACTTTAAAATTTGGGTTAGGAACGATTGAGTGAAGCAAAGCAAACACAGTTACTAAGAAGGGTAGAGCAAGGCAAGGACCTGGCGTGATCTTATATCTATCTATTATTATAAAATTAAAACAAAGTCGATAAGAGCCGCCATATTAATTCTAAATTTCTAAAAAATCTCATGTTAATCAAATAAAATTTTAAAAACTACATTGTTAATTGTTGTGTGTCTGAATTGTAACGGATTAAAATAAAGAAAGATTTCAGACAAAATAAAAAATAATATAAATAAGAGTCCATGTCATATTAAAAAAGGAGTTTGTATTAGCTACGATTAAACAATAGTAGAAACTTGGAATAAAAAATAATTGAAATAAGATTGCATGTTAGATTAAAATAAAGAGTTCATATCAGTTAAAATAAAATAGTTATAGGTTTTGAATAAAAAAATATGAATAAGGGGTCATGTCAAGTTAAAGGATTGTGATAAATCTAGCGGCGCAAACACGCGAGGCACCATGCTTGTTATGTACATATAATAGAGTTAAACATAGATCATATTAATCCTAAAATGTTAAAAATTTCTATTTTAATTAGAGATAAAAAGATTTGCACCATCAATTAGTGAGATCATGCTATAACAAATTAGATTAAAGGAAGAGTTCATATCAACATCAATAAAACAAATTTTAATTTGTCTAAAAAAATTCAATTTAAATTAAAAGTAATATAAATAAGAGTCCAGATGAACTAGAAACTAGAAAAAAAGTCCTTATCAACAAGTACAATAAAAAACAAATTTGGAGAAAAAACAGAAATCATATCAATTATCTGGCGAGCGCCCGCGTCCGGACGTCCGTCCGAGCGCGCGCCGATCGGACGTGTCTCGGCCGTATGATCACTGCAGTCTTGGCACAAGATCCGAGGGCACCAGCGCCCGCGTCAAAGCAGAAGCAAAAAAGTTGGTTTTAGATGTACAGTTGATCATTTTTTAATTAAACCTAAGATTTTTGTATAAAATTCAAACAATGTTCAAAATACTTGGAATAAATTTTATAATTCTTCTAAAATCGAGAGCAACCGATTTTAAATACTTTTAATTTTTTTTTGTAATTTTATCACTTTTTCAAATTTTTTTATGTGAACCTAGCAGAACCCACTTATAAAACTTGACAGTATTCTAGTGAAACTTGGTCGTGTGCTGATGAATCTTGGCTCACATATTGATGAACGTAAGCGCTAAGATGAAACCTAATGAAACCTGGATAAAACTTGGATGTAACCCGATGAAACTTGAATGAAACCTGTTGAAACTTGATGAAACTTGGATTTATCTGATGAAATTTGAAGAAACTTGGATGAAACCTGTTGAAACTTGATGAACTTGATAGTTCGGCAAGTTTAACGAATATGAAATCTAAGTTTCAGTAGGCGAAACCCAAATTTCACCAGATAAGTTTGAAGATTTATATGGCAACATACGTCTTATTTTGTTCGTAAAAATATGAGGAACACTTTGGTGCAAACGGTTTGTAGATTAGAGCACCCAGTCGACAGCCGGCCTAAAGTGTTTTCCATCAATTATACTAGTTGCGCAGATGTGCAGGACACCACCGTCCTAGTTAAATGGTAAATCGACGATTTATCTCTTATTTTCTTCGGTTTCTCTGAATGTTGATACTCGATAACTACAGCTCTACAAGGACGCGGGTGCAAAAGCGCCGAAGGGATACGCGGCAGACGAGGCTCCGTCCAGGCGGAGGCCGCCCCGGGGGGCGATACGCGGCGGAAGAAGGTCGCCGTCGCCGGCGCAGGCTGGGCGGGCCTCGCTGCCGCGCACCACCTCGTCAAACAGGTCCGCCTTCCAGGTCACTGCACTTTCCGCTTTCGAGGTTCCAGTATGCTTACCGCTCTTCGTGTTGATCAGGGCTACGAGGTTACGCTTCTTGGGGCGGAAAGCGGCCCAATGGAGGAGGTCGGTCTCAGAGGTATTGGTGTATTGCAGCTCAGACTGTAACTAGGTATCACCAACTTGGTGAATAGTGGTGTGCCACTTCCGTTGCAGTAATTCTTTCTTGCATCATACTCTGCACATAGGGTTCTGGTATCCATACCGCAACATTTTCTCTTTAGTCGATGAGCTGGGGATCTCGCCTTTCACAGGGTGGACTAAAGCGGCGTACTTTTCTCCACAAGGCCTTGCAGTGATTTCTCCTCTCTCCTTTTTTTGTTTTACCGGAATTCAATTATTTGCCACTCTCAAACATTGATAATTAAAAATGTGTCATTCATGAGTCAATGGCATATGAACCCATGAACCACATGTCATTGACACGGGCTGACAAATACTCAAATGTCAATCTTTGCAGTAGCAAATTCTGAATTATTCCTTGTTTCAATCAGTGAGTTTTGTCAGCTTGAACTTGCTAAAAATTCTGGTGTACATGGACTTACCTAACTTTCCTGGTTATCCCTCATTATTTGCATTCAAAATGATCATTGTTTGTACTTTGTAGGCTTATTTAGCTTTGGATGACTAATTTTTATTAGCTTCCATATAATATTGTAAAAATGGTAAAGCAGAAAAAAAATTCAACAAACCTCTTCATGATTCTGAGTTCTAACCAGTCCTTGCATCATGCTAATTCGGGTTTAAGGATTATTTCCTGTCCAATTTATTGCATGATTGATGCTGCTGGAAATTCCATTAAAAAATTATGTTCATTCTTTCCAAAATGTATCATGTAATTTTGCACTTAATTTTAGTCTGGGTTTTAACTTAACTGATCTATATGTTAACATCCTTCTGGAATCCTGATTAATGCTATATTTTTGTGATCATGCTGTAGGTTAATTTTCCCATTTTTCATGACCAGCCCCGGTTACCAACTCCTTTTGGAATCTTTGGATATCCAGAAGTATAATTTCCCTCGATTAGTTTTTTCCTGCTTACTTACATGTCCAGTTCTAAATACCTCATAATATTCTGAATATTTTTTGTTACAGTTCCCTAGTCTTCCTTTGATTGATAGGCTAACATCGGTTCCTGTCATAGCTGCAGGTAATCTTGTTGATCTGTCCAGTTTCTATTGTCAATGAACTTACTTCTAAATACTTACATGTTGGAATGTTGCTTTGATCCAGTCATTGACTTTGACAATACAGACACTGCTTGGAGGAAATATGATACAAGTGAGATAATTTGACTCGCAATTGTCGTATGTTTTCTAAGCTGCTAGTTAATTCACGGTTGATCACTTCTGCCTCATATCTTCCTGACAAGTTATTATTCTCAAATTATTCTTCATCTTTCCTGCAGTGACAAGAGAGCTTTTTAAGATGTTGGGGTGCTCTCAAAGACTCTACAAAGAAGTTTTTGAACCAGCTATTGAGGCTGCCCTGTTTGCTCCGGGAGAGCAATGTAGTGCAGCCGCTACATTGGGATTGCTGTATTATTATATGCTCTCCCATCAGGTTCTTTTTTTTCCTTCAATTTTTTCCCTTGGTTTCTTCTGATCAATTTTTCATCCAAACGGTGTTTTGATCCAAAAATAATTTTTTATTCTCTTTGCATTATGATTTCTCAAAATTCCTTATTGATAGGAAAACTCTGATTTTCTGATGTGCTGTGGGGAAGTAGAAGATAAAATATTCGCTCCTTGGCTGAAATCACTGGAACTGAAAGGTTTGAAATTCTTTCCAAACAGAGTTCCAACAAGTTTGACCATAAATAAGGACACTGAATGTGTGAGTGGAATTGTCTGTGGAGAGGAGGTATATGAGGCCGATGCATTTGTCTTGGCTATGGGACTATCTCCTCTACAGTCTATCATTAGGAACAGGTATGTGTATCATGGGGCAGTCATGCCCTTGCTGGGTACATTTGATAACTTTTGTTTCCAAGATTGCTCTAAAAATATATGGATATGCATGGAGCCATAAATTTCACAAGACTAAATGTGTTTTTTAATCTATTTTATGCGCCTTTTCTGACTTCTGAATTTCATGTAGTTCGTTTCTGCAGTCTCAACAAGAATTCACCAATCTTCTTCATCTGCCAGCAATTGATGTGATCTCCGTAAAATTATGGTTTGATAAAAAGGTAAGCACACCATACTCTTGTCTTTATCCACTACCTTCACATTGTGCTCGTCATATACTTTAGATGTAATGACAGGTCACAGTTCCAAAGGCTGCTAATGTCTGTTCTGGCTTCGATGGTTCATCTGGATGGACATTCTTTGACCTTACCTCAACATATGATGATTACATTAACGAACCAATAACAATTGTGGAGGCTGAATTTGTATGTTCAACTCATAATCAACATACTCTTTGATAAAGACAACATTTTCTACCAGTATGTATCTTACTCTATCAAATGTCCCTTGTTGCAGTATAATGCTAGCCATCTGTTGCCACTGAATGATGAGCAGATAGTTTCTGAGACTTCATCACATCTTATCATATTCATACAAGATTTTGAGGGAGCTACTGTGATCCAACATTTGGTCAGAAGATCTCCTAGATCTGTAATCCACTATATTCCAGGTAAACATAACTTTGATCTTACTGTAACGTAAGTGCCTCAAGGAAAATTTCTATTGATAGTTTATGATTGTGCGAACAAATAAGTTATCAACAGCCATAGTGTATGATCTGTGATGCATCATTATGGTGCAACAACGTAGATCTAACAAGATTACAAATGAATTATATAACAGTTTGCCATGGTCAACGACATGATTACATATTCGTAGTGAGATTTTTTTTTAACAAAGGGCAGGAGAATATTCGTAGTGACATTGTGGATGGACTCTACTGGAGCTTACCATGGCTAATTTAACACTACATATCCATAATGAGATTAGATATAGACTCTATTAGAGGTTAGCATGGCCGATATGACTATGAATCCTTATATATCTACACATTCATATTGAGAATTGAGATAGACTCTATTAGAGCTTACCATGGCCAATATAACTTTGAATCCTTATATTTGTGAAACATCTCTTAAACTTCGACATAAATCTAGCTGCACAAATGTCTGCGACATCTTGCTCGCTATAAACTGATGCCATGATAAGGTTCCAGAAGCAAATATCCTTCTTTTTTAATTTCTTTCAGTGCATATGTACATTGCAAGCACTGTACTACTGCTATAACAATGGTCTTCTTTAGGTTAAAATAGCTTTGAGGAATAGCTAACTTGATACCAATGGACAAAAATGCTTTACCTGCAGGTTCTTACAAGTACATAATTCGAGGATCCACATCCTTTCCAAATTTGTTTCTTGCTGGTGATTGGATAGTCTATCGGCATGGATCCTTTTCAAAGGTGAGGGGATAATATGCCACAAAAATGTTTCATAGTCACCATAAATTGTATTTATGGTTTCGTGGTATTTTATGCTAGGAAAAAGCATACGTGACTGGACTTAAATCAGCTAAGGGTGGTGGACTACTTTGTAGAAGGAACTTTTGTGAAAATAATTGCAGTTGAAGGAGATGAACCTCATATAGAGGCATTGCGCAATCTCAACAGAAGAGCCAATGAATTAAGGGCTCAGATTCCCCTTTCGGAGTTTTTTCTCTAAACATGGTTGTGATTTTCCGAGACCATGGCCACTTGACCAGTGGTGTTGTCATACAACTTATCCATGAAAGGTCAGCCAGTTCTCATTTCATTTGCTTTTTTCACTTTTTTTTTGTTGGAGAAAATGTTTCCTTTGCTGTTGCATATATGCCTGCTAGTCCTAACTCTGAAATGATGATTTTATTTCTTTCATGAAATGCAAAAGTAAATGCATGTTACAACCTATCAAGAAAATGAGAGTTGTAGGCTGAGGAGTTGTGGGCAAAATTGATTTTAATTTATACATATGCATTAGCATTTATCAAAGGTTAGTTTTTCTTCATAGGAAAAAGAGATTACTTATGCCTATGTGCTTTACATGTAATTAATGACATAAATAAACTTTTGTATGTACTGTTTATAAGAAACTAGTTACCTTTCCGATGGTTTACAGCAACTGGCCAATAAAACCTAACAGATTGTTTCACCCTTTTTGTTGTCATTGTTTTTGCTGTCCATGCAAGGACATTTTCAGGTACATAAGTTGCACATGTTTGCATAAATCACATTTTTGTTTATCTATGCCAAATACCATGACACCCTGTATTTTTTAGCATAAACAATTCCTTCTCCGGTCTCATTTTGAGCATATCTGTTTTAAAGTAAACTTCAGCACGAATGTACTGTGGTAATACTAAATAAAGTGCTGCATTAATGACTTGGCCAATGATAGGTCAGTTTCTGATAGGTTCTATTTTCTTGCATGTACATTACAGGCCCAAGTTGTGAACCTTATATCCTTTGCATACTGGTTAACAATAATTACACACGTTAGTCTTAGACCATAACTGCCAATGGAACTTGTTCTTGAGTTAAACTTTGCAGTTTGCTTAGTTGTGCAGTATATATTGAAGCATATCTATACAACTCCATCCATCAAGAGATCAGAGTTTCCTCAGGTATTGATTCCTTTCCTCATCATTTCGACAAACTCTTCATAGTCGATTTTCCCATCCTGTGAATTGATTGGTGGTAATGATTAAATCCATGTAAAATAGCACTGTTTAGTGAAAAATAAATGCTCACCCTGTCTTTGTCAACTTCATCCAGTACTTCTTTAATATATGCTTCATCACTCATTCCATACTCTGCCATGGCTTGTTCAAGTTCGTCTCTTGTTATGTACCTACAGTTATTATGTATGTTGTCTCAGTATTTTATCTATCTAACTTCTTGTTTTCAAAAATGACTTGTACCAAGCAGAAAATATTGCAGAGATAGCATTAGTTGAGCATTTTTAAACTATAAACGGCATGATTGGTATGTAAGTTGACATAAAAAAAGTTTTATGCTTTTTGCGCTGGTTAATTGTAGAGCTCTTCATTTATGGTGATGCAAATTATAAAGTATATTTATTGATTAGCAAAATTAGTTTTTACCCGCTTTTATCTTTGTCAAAGTGTTGAAATGCACGGATTAAATCCTCCTCCTTTTCCACTTTGTGTTTATTCATCATGGCAGTGAGGAACTCCGTGTAATCAATGCTGCCACTCTTATCTACATCAACCTGGATCACAGTATGATTAGTGAAATCTTTTACATCTGCTAAGCTAATATTGAAAAGTGAAACAAAAATAAGTGACCCTACTGCTTCCAGAAGCTTCTGAACCTCTGCTTCACTAATCTTCGAGCCTAGCTTTGTCAAACCAACCTTCAGTTCTTCAACTGTGATTGTGCCACTATTGTCTGTATCCATGTTGTTGAACATCTGTTTCAAGCCCTTGATTTCCTCTGGCGTTAGGTTCTCTGCAATTACCTACAATGGAAGGAGCAGTATCTTAGCTTAATTATATCAAGTCAAATGAGTAGCGTTGTTAAGGAGGGTCTACCTTGAGCGCTATTTGCTTTAGCTTGTTCATTGCTTTGAATTGCTTCATTCTTGAAAGGACTGCGCTATCGATAGGTCTGTCAGATGCGCCTCCTTTGAGCCATGGGTGTTCTGCATACGGAGACATTTACTAATTTGAATTACAGACGAACTACACAGATGCAGGCGATCTTTTACATTCATAACCGCAGATGGTGTACTACCTAGGGCCTGTGCTGCAGTAATACGCTCTTGGGGATCTCTGTTTAACAGTTTTCTGATGAGGTCCTTTGCACTTTCAGATATGTTAGGCCACGGGCTGCTACTCAAATCAAGCTGACCCATCAGTATGGAATCAAATATGCCCTTCTCCGTTTCTGCGCAGATTCGCGAGCTGCGACGATTAGCTCTACGCATTGGGTTAAAAATTATCGTGGTTTGCCAGGCTGAAGATGCATGAATATTTACCAGCCCAGAAAGGTGGCGACCCGCATAGAAGAATGTACAGGATCACTCCAGCGCTCCAGACGTCAATTTCTTTCCCATAATTTCTCCGCAATACTTCTGGCGCCACATAGTATGCGCTTCCCACAACGTCCTTGTACACTTTACCTGCATTTGTATGTAACGATGAGCTGATGTGTATGTGAACTGTGGCATATGTCTGGTTAAGCGGTTCGTTGATTAAGTTATGATAAATGCTATCTAACCACATTTTTAACTACAACTAAACTAAAACAGGAATCAAAGAGGACCTGAGTTATGATAAATGCTATCAAATGGATCACTCTTGGAACTGATCAACAGTAGAGTGCGCGAAACTATACGATTATACGCTCGTATAACTTTAGAACCTATATAAAACAACATGAAACTACATAAAGCCATGTTATGAGCATAAAACCATGTCATAAAACCTATATGAAACTACACGAAACTATCTAAAACTAGCTACCTGGGACAGGTAATCCGTTGAAATTAATGGTGATCCGTTGTCTAGAAGCCTTAAAAGTTAGTATGTGTGAATGTGTGATGGTTGTGACCTTCTTCGATGAAGACGGAGAGGCCGAAGTCGATGGCCTTGAGCTCGGCGTCGTCGGCGGCGCTGGCGAGCAGGAAGTTCTCGGGCTTGAGGTCGCGGTGCATGACGCCCATGAAGTGGCAGACGTGGACGACGGTGAGGATGTCCGTGCAGACGGCGGCGGCCTGGCGCTCGGAGTAGCTCCCCTTTGCGGTGATGCGGTCGAAGAGCTCCCCGCCGGAGCAGAACTCCATGACCAGGTGCACGCTCTCGGCGTCCTCGAACGCGCCCTTGAACTCCGCGATGTTGGGCTGCCCGCTGAGGTGCTCCAGGATGGTCACCTCCCGCCGCATGTCCTGCACGTCCGCCGGCCGCACCAGCTTCCGCTTCGACACCGACTTGCACGCGTACCGCCGCCCCGTCCCGCGCTCCGTGCACAGGTACGTCGTCCCGAACTGCCCGCTCCCCAGCTTCCGCTCCAGGTTGAACGCCGCCCGCACGTCCGCCATCGGTCGCTGCAGCACAGGCCCCACCTCGCCGCCGGCGCGCCGGGGCAGCGACCCCGTCCCCGGCGGCCGCCGCTGCGACGGCGGCGGCCGCTTCCGGAAACTCGGCCACCGCCGCTCCTCGCCGGCGGCCGTCGCTCGCCGCGGCATCGTCCCCGACGTGATGGGTATCTCGTACGTCTTGGTGAAGCAGTTGCCCATTGCTCCGCTCCACGCGGTTCTTGGCACGGACGTCGAGATGGTTTGGGTTTGAGGTTCGAGATAGCTAGCGTGCTTGCAAATGGAGCGGGGCGACGAGGAATGCTTGAGCTGCTTGGCGTGACGGTGATGCTCGTCCTTCTTGTTCGCTGGTTGCTTTTGGTCTGGGACTTGAGCTTTATGCGTTGTTTGGCTAGCTCCGGGAGGGAAAGGAAGATTCAAAGCCAGCCTCAGAATCACGCTATCTTATGCAGGCCTGGTGGTTTTATTCGTTGTAGGTGGTCGATGCAGTAACAAACGGTGCTCGGCCCAGTTAGTTGTACCCATCTCAGGTCCTTTGCTCCGCAGGTTTAGTTTGGTTTTTTTTGTTGCAGTTAAAAAAAGTTGAAAACGTTTAAAAAATAAAATATAGAAAGGTGAAAATATCTATTTTTTTCAAATATTTTAGAAAGACTCCACAAAATCCTGAAAAAATATTTTTAAAAATATTTACACTAAATGGCCTGTACATGATTGAGAAAGGGCCTCAGAAAAAAAAAACTCCACACACATATGACACTCCAATGAAGTGGAAACTGGTATCTGAATTATGTAAATCATTCAACTCATCCACTAGATATGATGAGGATTCGGTATAGATTTTTAATGAATACTAACAATCTCCCTACATATAATACAAATATAAATTCGGATACACAAATTTATATTGTATTTGTATTCTATGAAGTACAAAAGACGGGGAAAAAATATGAAAAAGGCCTTTTCCTTGCTCCATGGTCTATTACGTAGCATCTTTTATCTCTCTCTGTCTGTCTATCTATCATTATAAATCAAAAATAAAAATAAAAATAATATAAATAAGAAACCATGCCATATTAAAAGAAAGATCTCATATCCGCTATAATAAAACTGCATAATAAAAAAGATGTCAATGTCAAGTCAAATATTGATACAAATCTAGCCACACAAATGCATGAGACACCCTTCTCAGTATATAATTAAAACATGAGTCAATAGAGCCACCACATTAATAGAAAAAAATTCTTACATCAATCAAGAAAAAGAAAATATTTACACCGTTGATTTCAATGGACCAGATTATAACGATTTATATTAAAATAAAAATATTAGAAATTTGGAACTAAAAACATAGAAAATCTAGAATTAAAAAATTACAATTCAGTGGTAATCTCTAGAATCTAAGAAATAATGTGGTGTCTCCTTTGGACCCTATTTTAATTATATAAGGAGTAGTGTGTCCTGCGCATTTGAACGGCTAGATTATGACAATATTTAGCCTGTCATGAACATTATTTTATTATGATTTTATGCTTTTTTTATTGTAATTGATATGAGGTCTACTTTTATTATGACATGGACTCTTATTTATGTTATTTTTATTCTTAGTGTATATTATTTTATTTTATAATTGTAGCACGTATAGGCACTTTCTTTTAATCTATGCCATTATAATCCAATCCACTATAATAGGTAGTGTGGAATTTTTTAACCTAATTAAATTGAGAATTTATAGTATATTTTGATTAACCTAAATATTTTAGGATTAATGTGGTGACTTAGTGTCGACGGTTGAGATAACGATCTCAAGTCGCTAAGGTTCTTTAAGATTGAGATAGGAGATACGCCGAACAACAACAAACAACAACGAACAGGAGACAGGGGTTTTTATCCTGGTTCAGGCCTCTCGGGAGAGATAATAGCCCTACGTCCAGCCTTTCTTATATATCAGAGATGAATACAAGAGGTGGCTCGACGAGACGAATAAGTCTCGGCGAGATTATGTGTGTACAAGTGCGACAATGCGAAGATCAGGCGTCTATGAGATGCCAGATGCGTAAACTTGTGTCCTCTACACGCCGTAGAGGCTCTGTTTATATAGTGTAGAGCAAACCGACCTACCGAGGGACTATCGGGCCGGGCTGACCACGAGTACGTAACGAACTCAACGTGCCAAATATATCCCGAGGCAGATAAGGCATACTCCTAATCTTGTGGATCACGACACCTAATCCAATCCGAGAAACCAACGTCCGGATCTTCACGTAGCCGTGCAGAACTCTTGTTCGAGACAGACTCAAACACGATTCCTTGGCCACTACGCACCACGCCACCAGAAGGCTGTTGGCGCAGATGCATATGGGCGGATAGAACCTTCCAGGACCGGGCCTGGTAGGTTGCTCGATTGGGCCGTCAGGGAGTGGGCCATGGCAATGGGCCGTGATTTTATCCCCGACAGCTAGCCCCCGAGACTCAAGTGGAAGGACTCACTAGAGTGGGGTCTTCCTCTTGAGACTCTAAGTCACGAAGAGGGTATTTTTTCTGCTACAAAAACGTGCAACAGGCGACCGAACAGGTTACGGTTCAACCGAACAAGTCTTGTTCGGGACAAAACAAACCCGCCCAGCGCCGAGCAACTCTGTCGCGTCGAACAGGGAACGACATCTGTCCGAGCAGAGTACCCAGCCCTCGATACAGAAATCGGAAGAAGTGAGGTGAATCATCTCCCCGATGCTGAACGTCATCAAGGAGGGATTGGATTCTTAGTAGTGAAGAGCGTACCACCGCATCCGGTAAGATCAGATCTTCCGGGAGAATGAACATAGCAAGTCGCGAGACGGAATCGTGCTGCTGCATCCAGGCATTCAGATGCCCAGGAAAAGATAGGGGAACCACCTCTCGGGCTAGAGCTTGCCCAAGAAAATAGAGATTGCGCTCTCGAGCGAATGTCGCGCTCAGGAGTGAAGGTGATGTGCCCCCAGACGTAGATCGTGTGCGAGGCGGATAATGCATCTGAGGAAGGTGACCCGGCCCCGGCGTAGAGCTCGCCAAAGGAACCAAGTAAGGAGATCTAGTCGCCGAGCACGGAGCTTGTTAAAGGAACCAGAAAGTGCGATCAGGCGAAGACGTACCCGGTAGGAGCCCGCGCTCCGGGCGAAGAGCTGCCGGTCGCGGTGATCCACCCCGAGCACGGAGCTCGTCGCGGGGACCAGATCTGCGCTCGGGCGAAGAACCGCCGGTCGAGGTGAATCACAACCCGATGCGGTCGAGCCGCAAGAGAACGTGTGAAATCAACGCTTTACCCATGACGTATTCCTTGCGGCAGCGTAGGCGTTGTCTTGGCAAATGCGAACCGGCGCTTGAGTGCCGTTGCGATGAGAATCGACTACGATGGGCATGCCCGTTGCGATGAGAATCGACTACGGTGGGCGGGACTCCGTTGGTGGCGCCTCGCTTTGACTTAGCCGAACTGTGAAGGTCGATCACCGGGCAAAGGCGAAATCATACGCGGTGAAGTGAATCGGTCCACAGGCATGCGCGGGCGTGCTTTCGGGAGAGAGGATGCGACATCGGCTTTGGTGGGGAAGCCTGGAACCTCGCCACGACCATCACCGGAGTCTGATATTCCCTGTTCCTGTATTTCCTGCAAAAGGCAAACAAGAAACGAGCAGCAAGGGGGAAAAGAGAGCAAGAAAAGGCTCCAAGAAGAGCAAAGCGAGTTTTAGAAAACACGCAAAAGACGACCTACCTGTACAAGACATAATTTTTTCCGAGTACGTCCCTTGATAGCGTTAGTGTCACCGCGGCGAATGCGGAACCGACGCCAGGAGTGCCCGTTGCGATGAGAATCGACTACGGTGGGCGGGACTCGTAGGTGGTGCATTGCTCGATTACCGTGCGGGAAGGGCGTAGCATGGATAAAAAAAGACGTGTGCGGGCAAGTCGATCCGCGTGGCTAAGACCGCTAACCAGGGAAGGCGATTGGGACCTTAGCCGCAGGCGAAACGTGCGAGGCGAAATCTTATCCGGGCATGGACCCGTGCAGCGTTGGTGTCGCCTCGGCGAGTGCGGAACCAGCGCCAGGAGTGCCCGTTGCGATGAGAATCGACTACGGTGGGCATGCCCGTTATGATGAGAATCGACTACGGTGGGCGAGACTCCATCGGTGATGCACCGCCGGTTAACCGGAGCCGTCATGGTCGTTGCGGATAAAAGACATGCTCAGACGCGGGAGCGCTCACGGGGCGAAGACCAACGAGGTTTTGGAAAACCAACGCTAAGGAAAGGAACGAAAACGTCATCGGGTTGCGAAATTCAGCTCAAGTCCCAATCGACCGAGGAGAGGCGGTCCTCGAGGAGCGGCCGAGCGACTCAAGACCGCCGAAAGCGGCGCTTGAATCGAGCGAGAGTCGACCGAGCAGCTTTTCTGTAAAAAGAGCACCAAAAGACAAGGACGAACAGGAAACCAAGAGGAAGGCGGACAGCGCTAGAAAGTTTTAAGAAAACCGGTAGAACGCTTAGCCTAACTCCCAGCCCCCGTTGTGCAGCTGCTCGATTACCTGAGTTTGCGAACTCGAACAGGTGCACAAGAGAAAGAGCGACGCCCTAGCCCCCGGTACGGACGATGCATGAAGACCTGAACTTGCGACTTCAAGCACGTGCGTAGAGAGTTAGAGCGACACCCGTACCTTGCTCGATGTATTCCGTAGTCTGCTCGTTGGCGTAAGTTAGGCAGCTGTCGACGGTTGAGATAACGATCTCAAGTCGCTAAGGTTCTTTAAGATTGAGATAGGAGACACGCCGAACAACAACAAACAACAACGAACAGGAGACGGGGGTTTTTATCCTGATTCAGGCCTCTCGGGAGAGATAATAGCCCTACGTCCAGCCTTTCTTATATATCAGAGATGAATACAAGAGGTGGCTCGACGAGACGAATAAGTCTCGGCGAGATTATGTGTGTACAAGTGCGACAATGCGAAGATCAAGCGTCTATGAGATGCCAGATGCATAAACTTGTGTCCTCTACACGTCGTAGAGGCTCTGTTTATATAGTGTAGAGCAAACCGACCTATCGAGGGACTATCGGGCCGGGCTGACCACGAGTACGTAACGAACTCAACGTGCCAAATATATCCCGAGGCAGATAAGGCATACTCCTAATCTTGTGGATCACGACTCCTAATCCAATCCGGGAAACCAACGTCCGGATCTTCACGTAGCCGTGCAGAACTCTTGTTCGAGACAGACTCAAACACGATTCCTTGGCCACTACGCACCACGCCAGCCAGGAAGCTGTTCGGCAGGATGCATATGGGCCAGATAGAACCTTCCAGGGGACTGGGCCCTGGTAGGCTGTTCGATTGGGCCGTCAGGGAGTGGGCCATGGCAATGGGCCGTGATTTTATCCCCGACACTTAGTTTTATCCTTCTTTATGTATATAGTAGATAGATAGATGGGTCTTGCTTATTGGGATGAAAGCGGAACGGATGATATCCGGATTCGTATCCGATTTTTATTTATCTGGAACCTACTTTCCTACCCAAATGAAAACGGATATAGATAATTATCTATATTTTTAAACGAATATGGACACTGTTGGGGGTTATCAAGCGGATATTATTCATATCAATGACTTGCAATCCGAATATTACCGTGTAAGGAAAATGATTGGGTTTAGACTGACCTGCTTTACGTGTATGCCAACTGCTGCTCTACGCAAGACCACCTACCTGCATTGTATGTTTTTCAAATTGGTACGTGTTGTGCTTTTATGGATGAACAATCATTAGGATAGGTTACGCCATTTTTTTTCCAATTGAGGTATTATGGTGAAACCCAGTTTCATATTCGTTTTTGGTCCATGTCTGATCCGAAACCAACTAAACTCATTTTTGAATTTGTATCCGACAATATTCGTATTCGGTAAAAATATGGATACAAATATGGGTTAACCTCATCTGATAGTATTCGACCCATTTTTATCCTATCGGTGTATTCTACACCGGGGTACACCTTCGCGCTGTTGACGTAGTGAGACCGACAGTCAGTTTCGGGAGTGTCCCATGCTTAGCAATATCGAGCCAAAATTGATCAAGGTCTGGTTCCAGGATAGCTGGTCAATCAAAGTCTACTTCAGCCGCGTGGCGGGCCGACGAGCAGGCGGGTGGACCGGCCCCAACGCCGGACGGTCGGGCCGCGTGGCAACCTGGCGAGTAAGTGGGCGAAGAGACCACGGAGCCGGCGGACAGGTCGGGTACAGGCCTGGGGAGCAGGCGGGCAAGCAGGCCCCAAACGCCGTGTGATTCAGTCCCGTACTGCAGTGGCGAGCAGGTGGGTGAGCAAGGCCCAAAGGCCGGTGCCCAGTACACGTGGCAGTCTAGTGAGCAGCTGGGGGCGTAAGGCCCCGCCGCTAGAGGATGCAGAGCAAAAGAGGGAGGAAGCTTCCCTCCTAAGGATGGGCATGAATCGCCCCAGATCTGGCGCATTTAATGCTACAAAACCAGTTTGACAGGGTAGGCGGGGTTCTGACGAAATGATTGCCCCGCCACTCCCTGGCGTCAGCTACGCAGTAGCATCTGCGGGTGTGTGCGACGATGTGCAATGACAGGGAGCGGGGGTAGGCGCCCACCCTGTCAGTTCCCTCCTGTCCCCAGACGCTGCAGGGGCACTACAAGGTGGCGACTCTGACGTGCGATCAGGGATAGGACAGCTACAGTAGGCAGGATCATTTAATTTGTACTGTTAACTCTGTGACACGCGCCAACCCGGGTATATAAGTGCTGGAGGGTGCTTCTGTAAGGGGGTTGATCTTTTTCTGGATCAAGGACCCGAGTGTATCCAAGTTTCCCACAGTGCATGGAGCTCGAGCAGGACTAGGGTTCTTACCCGATCAATTCGCCTAAACCTGGGTAAATCTAGGGCTTGTTTGCACGCTCTTGTCCGATAGAAGAGAGAAACAAACCAGTTACGCACAACCCCACTGTCGAACAACTGGAGTGATCCCCGGAAAACCTGTTAGCTGCGATACGCCAACAGTGGCCCTACTTGGTTATAACCCTATAGATTCTAAATATGTTTTTAAGTTGAATTTGTGGAAATGTATCGTTGAGGGTATCCAACATGCTGCAGACGCTAGTGCGACCCATCGCGTGACTTGTTACAACCTTATTCGGCGCCCCCCTTCCAGTAACCACATTCACTTCGACCACCTCTCCCCTCACGTTCCCAACTGCTCCCTCCATTCCCCCATTCGATTCCACCCACATGCATATGTTCACGGGCGAATGCGAAAGAAGAAGACGGTGGTAGCGGCAACAACGCAACGATGGCACTCTGCGGCAGCAGATGCTACAACGGTGCTACACGACGGCAACGTTGGTGTGCAATGGCAGGTGCTTTTGTGTTGGTGTTCATTTCGTGTTTACTCAAATGCTTGGCAGTTCTTCCATGACAAAGGGCTCTAACATCAGGTTCGGCCTCGTGTGGTCCTCCTCTATTCACCGAATCTAGAAAAGGAGATGAAAATGAGGAAGAAGATGCAGCTTAGGATTGGAAACTGTGACTCTAGTATGTGGAAACATGGAGTCCCTGCTTAAAGCCTGAAACATTGAGTTCTGCATGATAAAACATTTAGGTTTACCTGTTGTAACATTTGGTTTTACACACCGAAACATTTGGGCTTGCTTGCGACAACATTTCACTCTACCCATTGAAACATTCTGAAACATTGGGTTCTGCATGCTGAAACATTTGGATTTATCTATTGCAAGATTTGGTTTTACGCACTGAAACATTTAGGTTCCCTTGTTATAACATTTCGATTCTACCCACTGAAACATTTGGTTTTGCCTGTTGCAACATTTGATTCTGCTTATTGAAACCTTTTGGGTTATTTGTTACAACATTCGGTTCTACCCAGTGAAACATTTCGGTTTGGCTGTAGCAATATTTTTTTGTTAAATTACTGCAGCATCATTCGATTTGGCGCAACTTTTTGTTCAAAAGTATACTGCAACATTTTTTTGAACTAACCGCAACGTCGTGTAATTTTAAAGTTTTTTAATCGGACGTCCGATCCTTAGTCTAACCTTGATTTTTTTAAAAAAAATCAACGACATCTATTATGATGGGTGCGCCGCGAGCGCCCAGATGTATGGGCTCTCCCACGCCTTGGTCACCGCCGCCGCCGTTGTGGTCATCAGCGTCGTCCCTATCCCAGCTTCCCCCCCCCCCCCGCGGCAGTGGCAGCGAGGTCAGGGAGCTCTCCCCACACACGTCTACCCCGCAGCACGGTGCCGAGGATCCGGGAGAGCGACGGGGAAAGAAGCACTGGCGGTGGAATGGGGTGGCGGTGGAACAACGACAGCGTGGCAGCAGCGGCGACGTGGGAGAGAAACCCTGTGAGAGCTAGCTGAGGCGCACGTGGGGGCGTGGGGAGAGATAAGACGCGTGGTGGCTTATTTACGTGTGCTTTCGTGGCCGACGTAAATAGTTATATGGCCGACGTAAATAGGACGTGAGCACTCTTTCGAAACTACTACGGCCCAGAATCATGTATTTACGTCGGCTATTCTTGCAGGCCGACGTAAATAGCTCCATTAACATCAGTTTTCCGAAGCCGACGTAAATACAAATTTATTTACGTCGGCTTTTTTCGAAGCCATCGTAAATAGTTTTGGCCGATGTTATTCCTGTAGTGGTGGCATTTTTGTGAATCAACAACTTTATAATGACATGTGTGCAATTTTTCTATTTCATATAATGCATTTCTATGTAATATAACTTATAAATTTTTTTTTTGTGCAATATAATTCCTACTTCATATGATGGAGGGGATTTGATAATAAAATAAGTCTCTATTTATATTCTTATTATACCGTTATGTTGTCGCCATGTGGCACAATCCAAACCATATAAAATTAAATCTATAATCATTTATGATTTTTTTTATACTTTTATGTTTACAAAAATATCTAATGTAAGGATCGTTTTATCTTATATTATTTCTATTTTATTTTTTACTTATTAATGAAAGATAAGACTACACAATAAGTATTTAGTTTCTATATATTTATATATTTCATAGGGTAAATTGCATCAATACTATTATAAAATTTCCACTTTAAAAAAATTTCACTCTTCTGTGTATGACATGTGGGTTCAGAGCACACATTTCATTATCGCATGGGGTGATATTTTTTTGTGATTTAACAACTTTATAATGGCATGTGTGTAATTTTTATATTACATATAATGCATTTCTATGTAATAAAACTTATAAAAGTTATCTTTTTTTAATATTGTAACATAAGTATGAATATCGACTTTCAATACATATAGCACCTAGTTTTTTAACTAAATCTTATTGTGTCATTGTTTTATATGAATTAATTCATACAATTTTGATGTGAAGATGCCTTGCACCGGTTCATCTCTGGGCGGGTCGGAATTAAGGCTTGCCATGACCTAACCCGGACTTGGTCTGTATATTACATTACTCGTGAGCTTAGCCCAACCCATTAACCGTATTGATGCATGTATTATTATCACGCCATTACTATACTTGTGTATGTGGTTATATTTTCATGTACCTAAATGACTGGATTTGTGTATTTGGTGGGATTTTTATATGCCTAATTGCCTTTGGTTCGAATGATGTTATGTGAATTTTCTCTGCGCTGGTTCGGGTCGATGCATCACCGGTGCACCTGGGCGGGTCAAGGTTTTGTACTTCCGGGTCTAGGTTGGGTCAGGGCGGATGTTGAGAATGGACGGAACGGGTTGGGTCGAGTCGAGTCGAGGCTTGACCTGGTCCTGCCCTGCCCCATTAAGAACTGTCAACATAAGGTGTGGCAAAATTAGGCAAAGCTAACCTCCAATCAAACAACTCGATATAATACAATGATTATCCAGTCGATCATATGATTAATTTCTTATAATTTCACTATTAGTTTTGTTACTTATTGTTTTAGCCTTGTAATTTAGCAGTTATAAAATTGCTATTATGGGAATTAGTCAACATGAGGATGGACATGTGTATGTGTAATGTGTGGCCCGATAATTTTTGAGACCATATTTATATTTTGGCTGGGGGTGATGTTAATTGTTAACTAGCCGATTTAGGTGTTGTGTTGGTTTCTTAAAAAAAAAAAACCTTACCCACCATAGTTGTTGTTCAAAATAGACCTGTGCACCGGACCGTGTCGTGCTTGAAAAAACCCGCACCCACCGGACCAGGCCCAAGCCCATCTCGGCCCAAGCAATGGGCCTAAAAAATCAAACCCAAGTTCAGGCCAACTACAATTTAGACGTTGTTTGTTTCAACGTTGAACACTATTGAGTTTTACCATAGCAAAAATTGAGACTCCTCAAAAAGTGGTCTAATAATTATAAAAAAAAATGAAAAATAGTTTAACAATCTTGAGAAGAACCACTACAAGCCATGAAAAGTTTGTTACAAATTACTATAACATGTAGGCTATATAAAAATAATAAAATTTGATATAGTAAAACTCAACTCACCTTTGAGCTGAAACAAACAAGACCTGTGTTTTCATCGGGCCAAGGCTTGGCCGGCCCGACAAATGGATGGGCCGGGCGCTGGACCGGGTTGCCCAGGTCTCGCTGGCCCCATGTCCGATGTCCACCTTTGCCGAGCTCCTAGTCCGAGCTCCTCCACAGCGTTGCCAGACCGTTGCCTCTGTCCGCCTCGCTCGCAGGTTGCCTGCTCGTTTGCGCCGCCTCACCACTGTGCGTTGCCTCGTTGCCATGCGTTGCCTCGCCTTTGGTACCGCTGTCTCACCTCCTCCTGTTTGGTTTTTCCCCAGATCCAGTGTTGTCTCTCTCGTTTGGTTTTTTCCCCGTCGTGTGATCTTGGATTTGATCCGAAATCGACGGAATTGTTTTTTAATAAGGGAGGTGCTGCAGCCCAGGCTACTGGGCGCGTGCGCGCGGCGGGCCCACCCATCGGCGGCCACGGCGGCGAGCCCAGTCGCCTGGGTTTAAGCAAAACCGTTTTAATAAATATAATTTAGGTTTTTATTTTGATTATGAACCCTTAAATCTTTTGAACATTCACGGGGGCCCGGAAGCGCCCTGCCCGGGCGCGGATCCGCCACTGCATGAGCGTGCATGCGCGCCCCGCCCCGCGTGATGCGCGCGTCCGTACGTGGCCTGAGCAGACGCCACTGTCTCCTCCCGCACCGCCCCGCCCCGCCCCGGCGCGCGTTCGACGGCGAGCCTCCGCGTTGAGAACCAACGAGCTGGTTAGCTTTTGCCCGGCGCGATGGATCTGCGGCGGAAGAGCAGCATCAAGTTGTACGAGTCGAACAGGTCGTCGCGGTCGGGCTCGTTCGACTTTGACCAGGACCGGGAGCGCGACGTCGGCGACCTCCGGGAGGTCGTCGTCAAGATAGATGCTGATCTCGGCCACGGTCAACCCTCGTTCGCCCTCCACGCCGGCGGCGGCATTGCGAACGTGTCAGCCCACAGCTCCAACTACGGCTCGACAGCGAACACGCCGCGGACTGCCGGAGCGGCGGGACCAGCTCTGGTGTCGGCTGGGTCGGCGGCGTCGAGCGCATCGACCTCGCCCGGCGCTGCGAACAACGTGGGCCTCGACGGCGACTCGTTCAGCTTCAAGAACCGGCCCCCGCAGTCGCCCGCGTCGCCGGCGATGAGCACAGGCGGGGAAAGCAGCGACGACCCACCGAGCCGCCTCATCGGCAGCTTTCTACGCAAGCAGGCGGCGGCCGGCGGCGAGCTGTCGCTAGACCCTGACCTGGAGGTGGAGGAGCTGAGGCGGCCGCCGCGCGCGCCCACGTCCACCTCCCCCTCCCGGGAGCTGCGTGTCTCATTCCAGGAACCCCACAGGCGGTTCTCCCCGTCGTCGTCGTCGGCCTCCTCCTCCTCCTCCGACGCAGCCGACATGAACCGAAACCACGCCGTCAACGCCGGGGACGCCTCCGAGGTGATACGCTGCACGTCGTCGTCCACCGGAGCCAACCTACTGCCTCGCAGCAAGACGCGCTCCCGCCTAATGGATCCCCCGCCACCGTCCGCCGCTCCCGCCGGCGAGGCAGAGCGGTGCGACCGCAAGTCGTTCGTCACGACGAAGGGCCAGCCCAGGTCAGGGCAGCTCCGGTCGGGCCTCATTGCCAAGTCGGGGCTCATCGGCAAGTCAGGCCCCGTCACCAAGTCGGGCGCCTTCGACGAGGAAGACGACGACCCGTTCATGGACGATGGCCTGACCTCCGACTTCAAGCGCGAGACGGTGGACTGCCTCATAATCCTGGAGTGGGTCGGGCTGGTGGTCATCGTGGCGGCGCTGGTCTGCAGTCTCGTCATCCCCACCCTGTCGAGGAAGAAGGTCTCGGGGCTCCACCTCTGGAAGTGGGAGCTCCTGGTGTTCGTGCTCATCTGCGGCCGCCTCGTCTCCGGCTGGGTCATCCGCATCGCCGTCTTCTTCGTGGAGCGCAACTTCCTGCTGCGGAAGAAGGTGCTCTACTTCGTCTACGGCGTGCGCCGCGCCGTGCGCAATGTGCTGTGGCTCGGCCTCGCGCTCATCGCCTGGCACCTCCTCTTCGACGACGACGCGAAGCGGGAGACGCACGAGCTAGTGCTGCCCTACGTCACCAAGGTGCTGTGCTGCCTGCTCGTCGCCACCGTGATCCGCCTCATCAAGACGCTGCTGCTCAAGGTGCTCGCCTCGTCGTTCCACGTCTCCACCTACTTCGACCGGATCCAGGACGCGCTCTTCAACCAGTACGTCATCGAGACCCTCTCCGGCCCGCCCTTGGTCGACGAGAGCCGCATGCTCGCCGAGGTGCAGAGGCTGCAGAGCGCGGGCGCGGCCATCCCCAACGAGCTCCAGGCGGCGGCGATGCCGACCAAGGCGTCCGGGCCCGTACCGAGGAGTGGGCGCCTCACGGCGGCGGCTTCCCGGAGAGGAGGGGTCAGCAAGCAGCTGCAGAGGCAGAAAACAGAGCGGCCCTGCGACGAAGGGATCACCATCGACCAGCTCCACAGGCTCAGCCAAAAGAACATTTCGGCGTGGAGCATGAAGAGGTTGATGAAGATTGTGCGGTATGGCGCGCTGACAACCATGGACGAGCAGATCAAGCATGCGAGAGGGGAGGAGGACGAACTGGCGACGCAGATACACAGTGAGTACGAGGCCAAGGTTGCTGCCAAGAGGATTTTCCAAAACGTCGCCAAACCTGGATCCAAGTGAGCTCTCTTTTTCTACGACTTTGATAAATATCAGTTGTCAAATAATTTCTTTACTCTCGATCGATTTTGACTTGCCTGAAATCTCTGGCCGTTCGTTCTCCCCACTGGCATGGCCTTCACCTTCTCTCGCGCCGCTGGGTTCTGGTCAAGATTAGGAGGTTGGGAATCAGATTGGGGCTCTCCTTGCCTCTTGAGTTTAGAGGGATGCCAAGGAAGACGGCAGATCGATGGTAGGGATGGGATCATGGTGGGGACGGCTAAGCACCGATGGTGGCATCGGAGCCATGGACTCGGTCAAAGACGGTTGAGTGGCAACGGTGGGGGATCAATGCAAGCGATGGGAGTTTGGGTGGATGAGGCAGTGCGGTGTGTAACATTGTGCTCTTTAGTACCACCTTATCAGTTGACATCGTATTCCACTAGGTTATAACCCTTGTTGACCTAATCATGGCAACTCAGGTTAACCCCTTTTAGACAAGCGAGACAAAAGCCCAAGTGAGATGCGATGTATGTGTGAGCTAGTCCCTAAGGTGGGTTAGCTCTAAGGGAATTTTGGATCAAGGTGTTACAAATGGTATCAGAGCATCACCCTCATTGCATGGGTCGCGTGTGCATATGGCCCATTGTGTCATACCCCATGAATAGTGTACAAAGTGGAGTATCTTAGGCTTTCATGCTGCCGAGAGTGGAGCCCATTAAACAGGGAGACTGTAACACTCTGCTCTTCAATACCCTTTGCTCTTTAGAACCACCTTGGTGGTTGACATTGTGTTTCCACTAGCTCATAACCCTGTCAGCCCACTAGGTTAACTTTTTTGGGCAGCAAGGTCGAAACCCAAGAGAAATACTACGTATGTGTGGACCAATCCCTAATGTGGGCTAGCTATGAGCGAATTTCCGACCGGGGTGTACACAACGTGAGGATGGGGTAGCAGCAAGGGCGAGTAGGGCTGTGGAGGCACGAGGAGAAGCAGAGAGGGAGGAGGAGGAGGGGCGATGCCAGTGATAAAGAAGAGGGAGGGACGACGCTGACGAAGGGGGTTGGGGAGATTAGGGGAGGAGGTAGGGATTGGGTCTGAGGGGGATCAGGGGAGGAGGGGCATGACTATATACAGAGGGAGTGAGGGAGATTTAGGCCATTGAGATCAAACAGTCATAAAATTCACTGAGAGTTAACTCTCACGCAACTCTTAAGAGGTGGTCGTCGGTCCTTTTTTTACACCTATTTGGTCTCCCGTTTGAAATGCCATAGCAGTATGCTGATCCGGTTCTTAGTTGTGAACGTGTTGCAGGCACATATACTTGTCAGATTTGATGCGTTTCATGAGGCAAGAGGAAGCTTTGAAAGCAATGGATCTTTTCGAAGGAGCGCAGGAGCACAACAGAGTCAGCAAGAGGTCACTCAAGAACTGGGTGGTAATCTTGACACATACCCTTATCACTGTATCTTACGAAGAAATCAAGATATGCTTAATGGAAGGTATTCTGAAAGTAGTGTGGTTTCTTCAGGTAACTGCATTCAGAGAGCGCAAAGCTCTTGCCCTTACGCTGAACGACACGAAAACAGCAGTGAACAAGCTCCACCAAATGGCGAATGTCGTCGTTGGGCTTATTGTGTTTGCACTCTGGCTTCTCATCCTAGGGATAGCAACGACACGCTTCTTCGTCTTCCTCAGCTCGCAACTTCTTGTGGCAGTATTTATGTTTGGCAACACTCTGAGGACGATCTTCGAGGCCATCGTGTTCTTGTTTGTGATGCATCCTTTCGATGTTGGTGATCGTTGTGAAGTTGATGGAATGCAGGTCACGGATTTTTCTGTAGCTCTATCTACACTGAAGCATTGCTTCACCCTAACTGACCTGGTCCCAAACTGTTCATGTTTCAGGTGGTCGTTGAGGAAATGAACATCATGACAACAATCTTCCTACGATATGACAACCTGAAAGTTTACTATCCCAACAGCCAGCTTGCCATCTTACCCATCATGAATTACTACAGGAGTCCTGACATGGGAGATGCAATTGACTTCTCTGTTCATGTCGCTACTACAGTCGAAAAACTGGCCCTCATGAAGGAAAGACTAATGCAGTACGTACCATTGCTCCTACCTCAATTTTTCACGCCATAATTCACTTTGTTATGGGCAATCAAATCATGTAGAAAACTGATCTATCTATTTAAATTTTCTGATCACAAACTTAATTAACCTCCTTAGGCTTATCGATATTGTTGTTGATTCAATTTTCAGTTACCTTGACAACAAGAAAGAACACTGGTATCCTGGTTCCATGGTCGTCCTCCGTGATGTGGATGACACAAACAGGCTAAAAGTATCCATATGGTGCCGTCACACGATCAACTTTCATGACATGGGGATGAGATTCGAGAGGAGAGAGCTACTACTCCAAGAGATGATCAAGGTCTTGAGAGATCTTGACATCGAATATCGCATGCTGCCACTCGACATCAATCTTCGGAATGCGCCTGCTATCCAGTCTATGAGGATGCCGACAACTTGGACAACGTATTGTTGAAAGCTCTTGCCATGCTTAATTTAACCAGCCCTGTGATGAGACGAGGGTTAGAGTAGGTAGCGAGTACTAATTAAGTAGCTAGCATTCTTATGTAGAGGTGGCAAAGTACTGAAGTGTCCCACTCCTTCCCCCATCTTAGTGAAGGCCTAGTTATTGGAGATGTGGCAGCTTGTTAAGGACCTAAGCTAGAGAAGTGTTACGTCCCTGCACACTGCAACCATCACTTGTGCTTTTCTGCCTGACTATGGTGTTCTTGCCCATGGTTTAGTGTGCTTTTTATGACAAGTTGACATCCTGCTACGTACTGTAATAATTTTGATTATTTCACTTCATAAAAAAGATGGATGCCTGAATAAGTTTGAACAGGAATTGGCATATGGGAAATGCAAATTTTGTCGAAGCCAGGGCGAATGCCAACGGTTCTGCAGAACGATCGAGACTGACAGCAAAATCAAGAAATCAGCGCACAAGATGTAAACGAAGATCGAAATAGACACCACGCTTAATCTTCACAAATCGCACTTAGTGGAAACCGCGATGTTAACTTCAACTATGATTATGAGTATGGGTAGGGATGTAAATGGGTAACCCATATCCGTATCCGTATTTTTTATTCGATACGAATTCGGATACAGATAGTGTCGGAAAATAGTATTGGATATGTATTTGAATACGGATTTAATCGGATACAGTTTTGGATCAAACGGGTATCGTGTACGAATACAAAACCAGATTTACCATTGTCGGCGTATTTTAGCTGACAGATTTTTCCGGGATCTAATCCGGTTGTTCGGTAGTGGGGGTGTGCGCAGCTAGCTCGCTCCTCTCTTCTCTCTTCGGCGCAAGAACACAAGAATGAACACTAAGGTTTACCCAGGTTCAGACCCCCTGATTGGATAATAGCTCTAATCCTGCTCAAGTTTCTTGTAACGTGTGAACTAGCTAATCTCCGGGAGTACGATCTCAAGATCAATCTCTCAACCCCCATTACAGACGCACCTCCAGCCCTTATATACTTGGGCTGGCGTGGGTTACCAGTTTACAACGTACCACACAGTGTGCATTGAATGATCCTGCCACTGTAGCCATCATTCCTCCGGTGCTAGTCTTCACCGCCCTCTTTCTTGCCCCTGCCCTGACAGTCGGACAGGGTGGATTGGACAGAGCGGCCCGCCTACCTCGAGCATCTTTCTATCACACCGTAGCTGGCGTGAACCGGACGGCTACGGAGACGGCCAAAGTGTAGCTGACATCACTAGCAGGGCAGGGGCAATCATGCCGTCAGATCCCCGTCTACTCCGTCAGACCACTATCGTCACATTGAATGATCTGGATTCGGTGTATCTCGAAAAAATCCTTAGCAAGGAAGCTTCCTTACACATTCGTCCTATATCCCTGATAGTGGGGCCCGCGCACCCCGCTGCCCCTGCGCATACGCCCATCCGTCCGTGCGCCGGACGCCACTTGTCCTGGTCGCCCGACGCCTAGGGCCTGGTCGTCCGCCTATGCGCCGGACGTCACTTGTCCCGAACAAACAGCTTTGAATCTTTACTTTATTTTGGATCAACCCTTGACCCGTTTAGGCCCAATGTTGCTAAGTATGGGGCGCTCCCTGATTGGACTCTGGTACCACCTGGCAGCGGAGTGGGAGCACACCCCGGTGTAGAATACACCGACAACCATAATACCTTAATAGAAGAAAAATTGATATAACCTATCTGTATTGTTGTTCATTCTCAAAGGCACAATGCATAGCAATTCGAAAAATATGCAATGCATGTAGGTGCTCTTGCGTAGCGCGACAGCTAACATGCCTGCAAAACTATCCATGCACAGTAGATTAGGCCAAGCCACACGTGAGTATCAAAATACCCTTTGAATCATCATGAACCAGGTCAGTATAAAACCAATCCCTTTTTTTTTTGAACCAGGGGACACAACCCCAATTCCATTCAACAAGAACAGAATTACAAAGTTCAGAAAACAACGTATACACCAACAAACTTGCTGATGTTACCTAAAGTTCAACACCAGATCAAACAAACTGATACAGTAAAAGACAACCAACATCACCTAGCATAAAGCAACATACACAGGCCCGGCCCAAAGGGGGGCAGTGGTGCAACGGCCAGGGGCCCCCAATTTAGAGGGGCCCCGGCCCATATAGTGTTTAGGTATTAGTAGTATTATTAGGAGCCCCAAACCAGTACACCAAAGCCCATTGAATCAGCCCACACAATCTAAAAGCAGCCCGTAGTACTAGCAGTGATAGGCCAGGCCAATAGCAGCCCGTTACCGTTAACCAGGCCAATAGTGAAAACCCGAGCTAGGCGGCTAGAGGGGAGGTGAATAGACGCCACAACATTTTTCGACGTTTCCACAAAAAACCCGAACAACTTGACAACTATGTGTACCCTTCACTTGGGTGCATGAGAGCCATGAAATATTTGGGATTTTGAAAACATAATCCTGGTTGTCAAGTGTTCAAAAGAGAGGAACCAATTCAAATCTTGCTTTAGGAAAAGAGATCAAGCCAAATGAGATCAAGCCAAATGACCAAAGTGGCTTTCAGAAAAGCAAATGCAGATTCTTTCAGAACTTGTCCTCTAATGGAGCAGGAGGTTGGTGGCTTTCTAGTGCTCTAAAAATCGTGGGAATTTTTATCCCTATGTGACAATGTGTCGTGAAGCACTCCACCAAAAATCTCCTTAAAACTCTTTACAGAGAAAATATGAAAATTAAAACAACACAAGCTGCTTTCTGAAAGCAAAAGCAGATTCTGCAGAGTTTGATTCTATTTGGACCAGAGAGATGGTGGCTTTATGTTGCTCCAAAAATTATGGAACTTTTTCTCCCTATGAAACCATGAGTCGTGAAGCACTCCACCAAAAATATTCTCAAGAATCCATCCACAGAAAAGATGAAAAATCAAATACCAAGAGCAGTCAAGAACTTCGAGCAGAAAGTTTGGGGCTCGGTTTTCACTTCATAGCTCCCAAATGGAGAAACCAGTGGACTTCAAATTTTTACCACAGATGGGTATATAAGTCACGCATCTTTTTCAATTGGAATCATCCCAAAATGATTTTTCTAGATTTTTCTTAAAATATTTTACTGGCTACTGCGCGAATGAAAATTTTTGGACAGATTTGTAACAAGTCAAGAACTTGATCTCTTGCCTCTCATATGGTTGCAAAGAGTGTGGCAACTCATATTAGCAACCTCAAGGCTTCATAGACCATCAAGAACCAGCAAGAAATCACCAAGACTCATCTCCAAATAAGAACTCCAAAAAAAAGGGGAAACAAAAGAAAGTAGAACTTGGAGCAAATCAACACAAGATGATCATGAAGATGAGAGATTTCATTACATAGGAGTTAGGGGATTACAAACCACACTCCATGTGGTCACAAGCACTCTAAGTGCCACCCATACACACCCAACTCACCCTCTCTATTTCTGAAATTTCAGCTCTAAGGGGATAAGGAGGAGGTGCTCCCCTCCACCTCTATTTATAGCTCATGGGTGAGATGCCCTAACACCTAGAGCCCATCTCCACCCTTCATTTGAGGATGAGTGGTGTACAACACACACACTACAAGACACATTCCCGAGAGAGAATATGCTCCACATATCCCTCTGGGAAATATCTTCATGACATCTTGGTCGCCATCCACGCTGGGCCCACTGGTCGAACCGGCCGCCACCCGAGTTACCGACGCCAGACCTCCAGTGCCTCGGATTCCTCGCCATGGCTAAGCTTCTCGAGTGCACCATCTCATGTGACCGCCAGATCATCGAACCCGGTCACCTGCATGCCTCCAGACGCACTTTGACCTCCAATGTCCCCGCAAGGCGTCACCACGTACCGCGACACCGTGCATCATCGAGGTGAACACACACGAAACCAACACACCTTACCTTACCTGCAAGGTTAATCCATCACAAAATTACCAACACAATAATCCCTTCATGATAACACAATTAGAAAGCCCTAGCACACCACGTGTCAGCCTAAATTCCACCGGACCACTTCCGATCAAAACTATTACCTAGCCCAAGCTCAGCACAATGGTCCGGTACCAATTCCACGGCAATTTCCACAAATGCACCATTTAACAATAGACTCTACGTTGCAACAAATTGAAGGTGTCATGCAATATTTTGACAAGTATAGGATAGAAGGATTTGCATCTAGTTTGGATATTGCTAGAGAAATTGCATCTAATATGAATGTGGAAGCATCATTCCCGATAAAACGTCGTGCTACCAGGAAAAAACAATTTGATGAAAGTGATTACAATGAAGAGGTTTTATCAGCTGAGAAGTCTTTTGAGGTAAATTACTTTCTTGTTATGGTGGATGTAGCAATTTCTTCATTAAAGAACAGATTCGAGGATCTTACTACATTTAAGAATATATTGGATTTTTACTTAGCTCAAAAAATTTAAAGTCCCTGCATAATATTGAACTAAGAAACTGTTGCGCTAAATTTGCAAAAACATTTTCTCATAATAATTCATGTGATATTGAGTTATAGGCTGTTTGGTTGCCTTCTCTCACGAGCCTGGCCCGTCCGACTCAACCAGGCTGGTGAGATACGGGATGTGCAGATGCAGAGATAGTGTTTGGTTGAGTGTTTAGTAGGCGAATATTTTGAAATTTAATTATTTTGAAATTTATATTGCGAGTGTGGTCTAGTTTTGCTCAAAAAAATGTCAGAAATCTATTTTTATAATCGGTTCGGTAATCAAATATGCTAATAAAAAGATACAAACAAAAAAAGAAAAAGAAAAATTTACCTGCCACGTGGCGGCCATGCATAACTTGATATAGTATCGATTGTGGCCCCATCACGCGAGAACACGAGGCAAGCATGCGTTGCATCGAGAGAACGCTCATTTTCGTGTTTCTCGAGCCAGTGCATGGAGAATCTTGCATCCACAGAGCGACTCAAAACCAGATGCAGGCAACCAAACATAAGAAAAAAGCAAGATTCTGCATCTATAGATGCAAATCTCTGTAAATGCAGCCAACCAAACAGCCTATTAGATGATCTTTTTTCTGAACTAAAAGTGCTACAAATGACTTTGTCGGATCGGTCACAGACTGCCATGGAGATTTTTGAATTTGTAAAGGAATTAGATTGCTATCCAAATGTTTCAATTGCTTATCGAATTTTATTCACCATACCCATGACTGTAGCCTCCGCGGAAAGAAGTTTTTCAAAGCTAAAATTATTAAAAAAATTACAAGATCATCAATGTCGCAAGAAAGGTTAAATGGTTTGGCAACCTTATGCATTGAGAAGGATAAATTGGATGAAATTAATATTGATACTCTTATTGATGACTTTGCATCTAAGAGTGTTAGAAGGAACTTTAACTTGCCCATTTAAATTTGTAGGAATTGCTGAGATTTTGGGAAGTGATGGCAATGCGACGTACGGATGGGCTTGGACATTGGAAGTGCATCTTGGAGCGCAATTTTGGGAAGTGATGGCAATGCGGCGCATGGAGGAGCCTAGACCTTAGAGGTGCATCTTGGAACACAGAGATAAATTTACTTGAATATTGCTTGAGTTTGAGTATCTTCGAAACTATGTTTTGTTTATGACTTGTTCTCTAAACTCTAGCAAATTTATGATATAAAAAATATGATATTTTATCTACAAAAATCATGGTAGCCAATAAAAGGGCCACATTGTTTGAATTCGCCCCGGGCCCCTGAAAACTTTGGAACGGCCTTGAACATACAGTCCCAAAAATTAACAAGTTTTTGATAATCTCCACAACCCCAAAACAGCACCTCCTTCGGGCTTCTCACTCCCACAGAAACAACCTCACTTAATCAAAAAATACCCTAATCCCCCAGATGCCCTTGCTAGCCACTTTTGTCAGAATCCATCAACCCCCGTTCTTCCCCTTGCTTTGCAACCAAATTCAGGAGAACCTTCTTCATATGATCTGCTCCCAGACGCAAGATGTCTCTGTTTTCATCTGTATACATACCTGCCCAATAAACCACAAAAGCATAAGCCGAATATAGAATCGTTAACGGCGAATAAATAACACACCCATCAAAGCACCACTTATTTCTAGCCAACCAAATAGCCCATAATACAGCAAGGATACACACCCCTACAAGCTTCTTCCCTCAGGCCAGATTTTAATAAACCACTTAAAAGCATCTCCAAAACTCACAGGCCGATTTTTGACTTGAAAACAAAGAGCTTCCACACTCCAAATCACTCTAGCCGAAGAACAACAAAAAAAATGATTTACATCTTCATAATAGGAACAAAAAATACAAAAGGATTTTCATTCCGCCCCCTACAAATTAGTTTGTCTTTAGTCAAAATGGCTTTATGGCAAACTAACCAAGCAAAAACCTTAATTTTCATAGGCACCTTCACTTTCCAAATCAAATCAGTTTATCTCAAATGTGTATTTTCTTGTCCACAAATAAAACTATACATGCATTTAACTGAAAAACCTTTCTCTGAACTACCAACTTTCCAATTAAAAGCATCCCTCTGATTTGTAAAAACCATCAGCTTACACTTCTGAATCACCCCCTTCCAAGATTCTATTAAATCTATTCCTAGCCACCTTCTAAAAGGCAAATTCCAATCTTTCTGCTTTGCTTAAAAAACCGTAATATTTTGACAATCACTAATATCAAATAACTCAGGGAAATTGTATTGAAGAGAAAAAACTCTAATCCATCTATCTCTCCAAAAGTCCACCAATCTTCCATCACCCAACTTAACTACTCTATTACACAAATATAAATCTCTAGTAAACATAATGTTTTTCCAAAGTACAGAATCCTGCACATTAATTTTAATTTGAGACAGCTGCTGACTTCTAATATATTTATTTTCAACAAAAGTTTTCCAAAGACTTTCTTTTCCAGTATCAATTTTCCACCACCATTTAGAGAGAAGACTTAAATTCATTTCCCTTAATCTTCGAACACCAAGTCCACATAATCTTTTTGCTTTACACACTTTCTCCCATCTCACTAAGTGATATTTTTTCTTGAGACTGTTACCTTGCCAAAAAAAAAAGATCTCCTGATTTTGTCCAGCTTATATATCACCATTTTAGGAAGAAAAAAAAATATAAAATACACATGAATGCTAGAAAGAGAAGCATTTAACAGAGTGAGCCTCCCACCCAGGGATAGACAACAACTTTTCCAATTAGCAAGCTTTTTCCCCAACTTATCCACTAAAAAACCCCACTCTTTCACCTTTAACTTTCTGAAAACCCATTGGTACACCCAAGTACCTAATAGGGAAAGAGCCTATAGAGCAAGTAAAAATTTCAGCATAAACTAAATCCATCTCCTCATCTCCATTAATAGTAACTATCTCACTTTTATCAAAGTTTATTTTGAGTCCAGAACAACTTTCAAAAAAAGCTAGCAAGAGTTTTAGATTAACAGATCCTTGTATCTTATGATTTAAACACAAAATTGTTTCATCTGCATACTGAAGATTAACCAAACCCCCTTTTATGAACTCCCCTGCTAATCCACTGAATAGATTTTTTCCTTTTGCCAACTGAATCATTTTGCTTAAACCATCTGCAACCAAGTTCAAGAGAAGAGGGGATAAAGGGTCCCCTTGTCTAACCCCTTGATAACTACTGAAATAACCCCATTTTTCCCATTAATGCAAACATTTAGAGTACCATTCTTAACAATATCACAAATTCATCCGCCAAAAATATGATTAAAACCTCTTAACTCCAGACATTTGAAAAGAAACTCCAGACATTTTCATCCAGCCCACGAAATCCCTTTCGCAACTGGGCCGCCCGAATATCACCATCCCGTGACCCAACACTGTACCCATGGGCCGGCTCCATGGAACCAAATCTCACCTGGCGCACGCTCCATATCTCTCCGACACGAAGAATCGCTGCCTTCGCCTTCGCTGGGAACGACGTCCTGGCTGCATGCATCCCCGGTTGCCTACTGGCTTGAGCGTGGAGACGGAGGCCCACGCGTAGCACGCCGGGAAGACGACCTCCTTCCGCCACCAGGCTATGACCGCGCGCACGCACCGGCGCCGGTATCCTCGCGACGGCAGCCAGCCTCTACCCCTCTCGCCAGCGCCTCACCTCTTTTTTTTTCGGCAGCTCTACATGATTTGTGATGGAGTTGGGATCATATGCTTCATTTGAAACCAATCCCTTTTCGTATACGGATAATATTTAGATAACAAATCACTAGATACGGATAATATTTATCGGATACCAATATCCGCCGAATAAGCCCAACCATTTTTGGCCCGTTTTCATCCCTAGCTACAGGCCAACGAGCTACTGGCCTGTGGACATGGACAGGCCGAGCAGCTGTTGGGCGCGCACACGCACCGTCTGCCGCACGAGCGGCTTCATACACCGGATGGCGGCGTCCACCTGCAGACCTGCTTCCACACATACGAGCCCCGCGCTAGCGCCTGCACCTTCACCAGGCTCCTCAAGGCGCGGAACGCCCGCCTCGCTTGAAAGTCTGAAACGGTCACGCTTCTGCGTATCACAGGAGAGCGGTGAGCAGAGCGGACAAGAGAGCAGAGCGGTGTACCAGGTGGCCGTGGTAGCAGGCCTGAATGGTGGCGGCTGGGACGGGCTCTACGGCCGCCGGCGCCGCCTCCATGGTGGCGGTGTTGCGCTCGCGCTCGACGCCTCGTGCGGAGGCATCAAAGGTGGTTTCTTCTGGCTATTCTCAAGTGGTTAGCTGTGTCTGGCGATGCGCCGATATCAGAGAAGGTTGGAGACTAGACGTTTGGTGAATGGTGATGGGGGCTCTCAGGCTCTGCGCTTTTAAAAGTGCCATAGAAACAACGTGGTGTAGAGATGAGCTTCTGCACGCCGTGCATAGTTTAAGATTTGAAGAAATTTTGACAAAATCCACACCTCATACCCAATTTATGATATAGTAAATTGCATCATCAGATGTACATAAAGTTTCCATACATTCTCCGCTCTCGCTTAATTAAATCTAAAATTGCAAAATCGTCTATTTTTAAGCACAAAGTTGTGTTATCGTTTTATGGTAGGTTCAAAACAGTATTTTTATGTAATTGGTTGACATGAAGCACCATACCACTGTCCCTACGGACATTGCTTGTTAGCGTGGCATCCCTTCTCTTTCTTTTTACTCCCTTTACTTTGCCTTTCTCTTTTTAATTTACATAAAAAATTTGCAAAACAAAATCTCAAATAATTCTTAAAAATAATACCAACTTGTTTGAAGCGTTTGACGAGAAAAGTTTTTGATAGACCATCAAATTCTCAAGTTGCCTTTTATGAAAAGAGTTCCATCCTCACTTGGGCATTTCATCAATCCAACAATTTGTAGGCAAACCACCGCTACCGCCCGCTTGCGAGCCACGCGCCATGTGCAAGCCCCTTCCCATGCTAGTCGAGCCTCGTTGCCGTCCGCAACCCGAACGATGTTGTCCGTGCACTTGAGATGACATCATGTGCCCAACCATGCTCTATGCAGTGGTTGCACTATACGGCTGCCACCTCCCCTACCTGCCTAGTTAGTGCTGCTTTCATCGATCACTCCTCCACCTCCACACCCTCCATCAAGCTACACGCCACCTCCTCAATGAAGATGGCCATCGATAGGTGAAATCTTGACGAAGCGACATCGCCGAAAGGCGCTTGACAAGGCGGTGTGATGTGTAGGTAGTAAACTAGTACAGTGGTGTTAGCATGGAAGAGATGGATGTCACGTTGATGACCTCGCTGTGGTCGGGTTGAGGCACTATCGTCTATCGACAACATTGGTAGGGAGGAGGAGACGGTCACAGTAAGTGAGGGAGGAGGTGGAGGCATCATTGGAGTAGGGAGGAGACGATGACAACAAGCAAGGGCGACAGAGCGTGTGTAGATAGAGAGAGAAGTCACAGTATGTGGGCCCATTGTCATGTCACGACCACATGCATGGGATGGTGATTAGGAATGTCACATCATTAAATCAGTCTCTACATATTGTTTAGAATCTAATTGAAACTATAATATAATTTCATGTACAAAAATAAATGGTTTCAGAAATTTTGGACCTAAATGAACGTGGTACAATTCATGTACCTACGACGTAATTTTAGAGTAATGCTATCCGACGCTATAGAATTGTGATTTCTTCGAAGGGAACAACATCACGACAAAAGGGCTCACACGCTTACTCTACACCTCCATCTCCTACATAACTATCTATCTTCTTTCTCTTGTGTCCTCGCTATCTAGTACATCAGCATCCCTTCTCAGGTCTATTCTTTCGTATCCACGTGTCCCCACCATATCACAACTGTCCCCCACCACCAGGTTAGGGTTCATGGTTCACCCATGCTCCTCTAGGCTTAGAGAGAGACTAGGGGGTAGGTTGTGGGGGGGCATCGTGGCAATGGTGCCACCACCAGAGCCGTTGGAAGGTGGCAATGCATGAGGCTAGCCGGGGATTAGCGCCAACGACTAGAGTTAGGTTGAGGGAGGCTGGTGTGATGGTGGGAGGTTAGGAGAGGAGTAGCGAGGCGGTGTGGGCATGACCAGCCGTGAGTAGTGGTTGAAGGTGATGGAGGCGGCGGTGGAGGTAAACAGAGCTTGCTGAAGAGGAAGGATGGTTGGATAAGGGAGAGGGAAGGCAAGGAGGAATAGGGACTCATCAATTTGGAGTGGCCTCAAGGAGAGGTCTTGTGTTGCTCCCGCAGATGGTGGAAGGGGTGGCTCACTTATGGGGAGCAACTCTGAGGAGAAAGAATGTATCTCGGTTTGGCTTCCAACGTGATACCGTAATCGCCCCTAATATTGTTATCATATTATTACGGGAGTGTCTAGGTTTATATTGATTGAAATCTACCTCCATCATTGTCTTCGACACCACCCTTGCTGTCGACCCCATCTCCACCTCTCAACCATTTCGTTCCTCTTCCTCAACTGCTACCTCCCCACTGCTAGCCGGCCCCTCCCACCCTAACATTCAAAATGTCAAACAATCCCTCCGTGACTACTATTTACCACCCTTCACCAATTTCAACAACTAATAAGGCGTCGTTGCCTCCTCATTGCACCACCACTACCTCGCAACACCGTTGCTTTTGGTTTGTCCTCGCACTAAGTGGGAGGTGTGAGGGTAAACCCTTGGTACTAACCGCAAAATATAGAACCCTAACACGAGCAATGGTGGATAGATTTGGGCAGTTGAATCGAGGTCACCAGCGACAACCAAATCTCTGTTATTACTTAACACCCATTTTGTACAGAACAGACATTTCAGGTACGCAAATACAATGCCTAGTCAGAACAAGCAACGCCAGTCAAGCGTCTAGTAGGACTCGCAGCGCAGCGAACGGAGAGAGGCAGTGGTGTCCATGGAGGCGGCGTCGAACACGCCGCACCGCTCGCTCGCCTCGATGCCGTAGTCCATGAGCGGCCGGCGCTCGAGCTCGTCGTCGTGGCGGCGCACCAGTTCCGGGACGTCCAGCTCCCCCTTCCGCATGTGCGCCCACAGGTACTCCAACCGGCTCATGTATCTCAACTTCCCGTACAGCCTTCACATAAAAAACCAACCAAATAAACGGCTCGTCAAAATAACCTTGCGCCAAAGTAACGTGACAAGAACCAGTAAGACGCGAATTAATCAAGAACAGAGGCGCTGGCAATGGCACAATTAGGGCTAGTTTGGTTGGTGCCCTCCCAGGCAATGCAGCAGCCAGGCAAGCATCTCGATCCCAGGCAATCAAAATCGGACGCCTGGGGGAGCTCCCTGCGCCAGGCAGCTTTGCCTGGGGAGCAACCAAACAAGCCCTTAGTTCGTACCCTGAGCTGAAGAGAAACCTTCCGAGGGTGGCCAGGAAGAGCCGGGACTGGAGGCCCGGGTGCACGAAGTACACGGCGTGCAGACTCTCCCTCGCCTCCGGCGGCAGCGACTCGTACGCCGCCCGGACGGCGCCGACGCCGGGGAAGTTGTCGCCGCGGTCCACGCGGGAGTGCATGTACACGACCACGAACCCCGCGCCGCCGAGCGCCGGCAGCACGCGCCGCCGCACGTACCCCGTCAGCGCCGCCTCCGCCTCCCTGCCCAGCGCCCGAGCTGCAGCCGCCACCGGCGACACAGTCAGCAACGAAACACGCATCACGCATCGATCGGCCACGGCCTACGTGGATTCGACGTGTTGATCGTGTTTACCTGGGAAGTTCTTGCCGACGATGCGGACGATGTGCCGGCCGGAGTTGTCACGGCCCTGCAGACTGATCGCCTGCGCCTTCTCCAGCGCCAGGTCCCGATCGCTCTCGGCCATCACGTCCATGGATCGATGCCTCGAGTCTCGAGTCTCGACGAGTCCGGGGACTTTTGCCACTGGTGCACGGTGCCACGGTCACGAAGCCACTGTAATCTTGGCGAGTTAAATAGGGTGGGCATGGGGAGTCCGAGCTGTGATCTGGGCCGTTGGTTGGGGATGGAGAAGGGCGACGGACGGTCGGGACGTGGCGCGGTGTTTGGAACGCGTGCCGTGGCATGGGGGCTGCGGGGATCCGCGGAATATTCGGAGGATCGACTCGTCTGCGGCGGGGGTTGGGGATTGGCGCGGCGCGGGCGCGCCGGAGCCAGCCCACATCGTCCGATCCGGCTTTGGGCTTTCGCACTCAGAGTTTAAACGTTTGGACGCGAGACGAGTCCGGTTTCGTTTCGGTAAGACGTCGAAGGGCTGTGCAGTGTACTGCGCTGGGCTGTGCATTAGTTCCTTAATTTGTCTCGCCTGTTACCGTCCCATATATCAGCGCCGGTTACACGGTATCTTCAGCAATTTCTAGGGCGTTCATGGGAGCGTCTTGACCACAATCGCCTGCATTTTGCGGTCAAGCACAATAGTCTGCAGCATCCTTCAAAACGCACTTTTCTTTTTACATATAAAGCGCACTCTGTTCATTGATATAAAGAGCAATCTGAATAAAATCCTTGGCACGAGGAGGCCCAACTCAAGAAGGCGCAAATGTTTCATGTTTTTGAAAGGGCAGGAGAGCTGCCATTCATTATAAGCGAGGAGTTACAAAATTTTGTTGGGGGGTTACAAAGCCCTCCCCCCCAAGAGGGCTAACAAAAATTAAGGTATTACAAAACGCGCTCCTGCAGCCACCCAAAGCTGCAGCTCGTCGAGGAGGAGCCGTAGGAAGATGTCCTTTGAACGCTCTAAAGAGCGGAAAATGCGATTGTTCCGCTCGAGCCAAATGTGCCAAATGGTCGCGATGACGACGGAGAGCGCCGCACGCGGAGAAGAGGACGGAGTCAAGATCAATCTCCCACCAAAGTGGTAGGGATGCGATATACGCCAACTTCTTTGGGTTGAGGCGAGGTAAGTTAAGAGCATTGCTAGGCCCCACTGCACGAAGGAGCCAAGTCGCCTTTGGATAAAGAGGTGCTCTGGCGTTTCAGATTCCTCCAACAAAGCGGGCGTAAATAGTTGTTGGGTAGGTGATTGCGCAAGAGGGCGTCCATGATCCACACCCGCATGCTTGAGAGTAGCCAGTGAAGAACTTGCATTTGGATGGTGCCAGGTCTTCCAAAGCTCTGTAGGGTAGGAGTCGGGCATCGTCTGTTGAATTGCGGATGTCGCCGATTTGACCGAAAGCGTCGTTCGGAGAAACGCCAGAGACGATATCGCATCTGGCGAGGGCTCCAACCGGTTTAGCCGAGTAAGCGGGCGGATGGTGAGGAACCAATTGCGGACTCATGTTGCGGCGGAGGTCGAGAATCCAATTGCAGTTGAGGAGCGCGTCGCTGACTAGGCGACCCTTTCTAGTGGAGATCTCGAAAAGCTGCGGCGCAAGCTCTTTGGGTGACACACCATCAAGCCAGCGGTCCTCCCAGAAGGAAATGGAAGATCCATTGCGAAGGGTAACGGCGCACCCTACGCGCAGCAGCTCAGCGTCGGCTACAGGCGGGGGGCCGAGGGAGTCGACCCAAGGCCAAAGCGGTGAAGTCTTGTTTAGCCAGAGCCAACGCAGGCGAAGGGCGCGGGCAAAACAGGAGAGGTTGAGGACCCCAAGGCCGCCAAGCTTAGACGGGGAGTAGACTGTCTCCCAGTTAACCCTAGGGGGAGGTCCGTGCTCGGCCGACCCGCCCCAGAGCCAAGCTCTCCTAATCTGATCAATTCTCTTGAGGACGGAGGCCGGGGTTGATGACCGGCAGGTGTAGGTGGGAAGCGGCTGAAGGACAGCCTTAAGAAGAGTCGGCCGCCGCCGTTGGACATCAAAGGCCCCGCCACCTAGCTAGCTTTGTTGGCCACTTTGTCGATGAGGGTGGTTGGAAGTGGGCGTGCTTGAGCTTTTGATCGAGTGGGATGCCCGGTATTTAATTGGGAAAGTCGCCTCGAGGCGGGAAATCTGTAGAATGTCATCAAGGTTCAAGTCGGCGATCGATGGGAACTACACGGATTTGGCGAGGTTCGTCAGAAGGCGGAGATACTGGCGAACTCTGAAGAATGAGGTCGTAATGACACTTTTGATTTGATGGGGTTGACAAAAATGGCGGTGTAAATCGGCAAAAGGAGATCTGGGTTTATCCTGCAAGCACAGGATTGGACTTAGGGGCCCTCTCGAAGCTCGCGAGATGAGAGATACCAGGGGTTCAATAGCGAGGTCGAAGAGGAGAGGTGAAAGAGAGTCCCCTTGTCGTAGGCCTCTAGAGTGGAGGATGGTGTCGATTGGGCAACCATTCAACAGGACCCTCGAGGAGGAGGTTGAGAGTGAGAGGAGATCGATCCGCCACCGGACGCCAACCCCGAGCACGCAAGTTGTCTAGCGAGATATGACCAGAGACCGAGTCGAAAGCTTTCTCGAGGTCAAGCTTAAGGAACAACGCGGGGGTAGCAGAGCGGTGGAGGGTTTTAGCGCAGCCCTGGACGAACAAGAAGTTGTCTTGGATGTGGCGCTGCTTGATGAAAGCGCTCTGGCACGGCGAGATGAGATTATCCATAAAGGGGGCTAGTCTTGTGAACAGGATTTTTGTGAAGATCTTCCCAAGGTTGTGGATCAGGCTGATAGGGCGGTAGTCTGAGGCACAAGCCGAGGAGTCTTTCTTCGGGAGAAGGATGATGTGCGTGTAATTTAAGTCTGCTTGAACCACAGGGCGTCCAGTTGAAAAACCTTCCGCAGGCTTCGAGAGATCGGCGATATGATTTCCCAGCATGATTTGAAGAAATCCCAAGGGAAACCATCCGGGCCCGGGGCCTTGTCTGAGGGTAGCAAGAGCACAACCTTGCGGAGCTCCTCGAGGGTGAGGGGTTCTTCAAGGGAGGATAGGTCGAAGGATGGCAGGCCGAGGAAATCCCAGTTGAATGATCTTCCCGAGGGGGCAGAAGATTGAGCTGCTTGACTGCCGAAGATGGAGTCAAAGTGTCGAAAGAGGACGTCGGCTTTCTCGGGGAATTCGGTGTGCGTTCCGGAAGTGGTTTGAAGGGAGTGGATGTGATTTTCCGACGCTGGCTATTGGCTCTGAGGTGGAAATAGTTGGTGTTTGCATCTCCCAACTTGAGCCAGTTAAGACGGGAGCGCTGCTTCCACATCATCTTCACAATGGCACCTAGACCCTGGATGCGTAGCTTGAGGGCGCGCCTATGGGCAATCTCTTGATGAGAGAGAGAGCGAGTCTCCATGGCGATGTCAAAGAGACGAATAACCTCTGATGCAATTGCCAGTTGCAATTTGGTGTCCCCGATGTGGGTGCGGCTCCAGGCCTGCAAGGCTTTGGCGGTGGCGGAGAGCTTGTATTTGAAGTGATGAAGGGGGTGGGTAGGAGTGGGGGTGGTGGTGGTGGAGTTGGGGGGTCCCAGGCCCGCTGGACCACGTCAAAGAAGCTCGGCATCTTGGTCCAGAAGGATTCAAAGCGGAACCGTCTTGGTGGGCGAGGGCGACTCCGCTTAGCAAAAGAGGGAATGGTGGAGGCGGGGAAGACAACGAGATCGAGAGTGGAAGAAATAAGCTGCTCCCGGTTGGTGTTGTAAAAGCTCATCCAACCCGACTGTGGTAGGGTTTTCCTGCTCATTGCTCCAGGTGAAACGCCTACCAGAGAGATGGATCTCTTTGAGGTGCGCACAATCAAGGGCGGTGCGGAAGCGAGTCATCAGCCGGCGGTTCAGGTTGAGGTTATTCTTGTCGGCCACCTTGTAGATGAGGTTGAAATCACCTAGGATAAGCTGAGGCGAGCACAATCTTTGGGCCACAGTCCCCAACTCGAGAAGAAAGGCTTCCTTATCGGCGTCAGCTGAAGGGCCATAGACAGTGGTTATGGCCCAGGCGGTCTGCCCGTCAGGGTGGGAGACCCGCGCAGAGATGGAGTGGTTGAGGATGAGCGTGTTGGAGAGTTGGATTGAGTGGTCCCAGAAGAGGATGACCCCTCCCCTGGTACCAGTAGCAGGAAGTTGCAGGTAGTTTGTAAGTCGATGGCCGCAGATCTCCATGAGTGTTTGATGGCAGGGGGCGGAGAGCTTGGACTCTTGAATCGCGAGGATTGAGAGAGAGTAGTCGCAAACCAAATCTGCAACAACACCCCGTTTGGCGGTGGAGTTGAGGCCACGGGCATTCCAACAGAGAATCTTCATTGGGAAACACTATATGGAGCACGACGACGGAGCACTGAGGAGCTGGAAGCGGTGGCGGCTAGGCAGAGGCCACACACTCCTCTCCCACATCCTGGGTAGTGGCAGCGACATCCAAGGTCGGGCGAGACAGCCCGCACACGTCTGCGACGGCGGCGAGGGTGACCTCGTCAAGCAAGCCCGAGGAGAAAAGGGCCTGGAGCTGAGCAACCAGGTCATGGACCGCTGTTGCAGGGGCTATCCCCAACCTACGGGCGAGGACGCCCTGCGCCCTGCGGATCGCAGGTACTGAAGAGGTGCCACTGGAGGAGAGGGGTCGTCTCCCCGAGGCCAGCCTGGAGCTACGGCGAGGGGTAGCCGGTCTGGGGCAACGGCGAGGAGGTGGGGGGGAATGAACCAGCGGCACGGGTGTGGGGACGGTGGCTCTGGCAATGAAAGTGGTGGCTGAATCTGGCGAAGGCAGAACAGCCTCGATGATCATAGGATCAAAACAGGGGTCCACCGATAGAGGGGGAGCTGGTTGAGCCAGGGAAGAGGTCCATGAGCAGGATCTTTGGGTCGAGGAGGTCTCAGCTTTCTTGGGCCGAGCCAAAGCTATGTCCGAACTGTTGGGCGGGCGAGAACTATCTTGGCGAAATGGCGGGAGGGCAGCCTCGGCCAGCCTTGAGCGGATGGGCCCAGAGGAGTCGCGATCCACGGGCGGGCGGGAAGGTGGCGAGTATTCCTTGGCCAAGGGCGGGGCGAGGCGGCTGCATGGACGGCCCAGTGGGAGGCCGAGGAGCCGAAACAGGCCCAGAGGGGGGTGTAGCTTGGCCGGAGCGAGGCGCAGCCACCCGGACGCCACCGAGGAGCGGGCCCTGCGAGTCGGCCGAAACAGCCCGTCCGCGAGGACGAGCGCGATCGCGAGACCCGCCGTGGAAACTTGAATCGCGCTTCCCGAGGCCGGCGAGGTTGGGCGGCCGAGGCGGCAAGGGCGCCAGAGGGTCAAGGGCAACACCGACGTGACAATCGAGATCGCTTGGCGGCGCCCTACTCCCAACGAGGGCGAGGAGAGGCGACGGCCGGGCGCGCCGCACCGACGAAATCCGTCCCGGCGACCTCCGCCGCGAGGCGTGGCGTTGACGAGATTGGCGTGGCGGCCGCCGACGGGAACGACGGTGAACGCGGCGACGGCGAGGGACCGCTTGAGCAACTTGGCGGCCATCGATGTCGGGCGAGCGTGGAGGCGCGCGACTCTTTCTTTGCTGCGGCGGCGGGGATGAGGCCGGTCCCCACCAGAGTCCCCAACAGAGGCGGCGGCGGCGTCGTCGCTATCGCGGCGGCGATGCGGCTTGAAGAGGGAGCGACAAGCGGTTGGGGGAGCCGGGGCAGGCGGGGGAGGAACCGAGTCCGGCTGTCCTAGCTGCCACGCGTGGGGGGCAACAAGCACAGGGGCTCCGCCGCCGATGCGGGCGGGCAAACTGGAGAAATCCTCAATAGAGTCGACGTGGATGAGCAGAGGGTGGAGGGAAACCCGGGGTGGCCGCGGGCGCGGCGCGCCGGCTAGGCGAGCAGGGCCACGGGGGCCGCCTCGGTTTGCTTCCATGTAGGGGGATTGATCGAAGAGCTCCAGCTCCGCCTCCAAAGGGATGCAGGCAGGGTCCCTTGTCCATAGCCACACGCGGAAAGTGGCGGTATCAAGGCGGTGACGCGTCTCGGGCTCAACGACGTCGATCCGCCCAACACCGGAGAAAATGCGGTCGACCACCGCCGTCGACCAAGCATGTAGCGGGAGCCCCTCGATGAAGACCGAATCGCGGAACCGAGCGGCGCCGGGCGCGGCGTCATGATGGACGTCGGTTGGGACGCACTCGAGGTGGAAGTCGCGGCCGTTAGCGTGGAAAGAACGGCGCGCGGCGTGGCGAGCTTGCTCTGGACGGGTGAAACGGGCGAGGTAGCGGCGATTGGAGAGATGTGTGGTGGTGATGTCCGGCAGCGGGATGTCGGTGAAGGAGCTGAGCAGGGTGGTGACTACGCCGGTATCCAAATGCGGCCCGCTGGAGATGGAAACGAAGACCGCGCGACGATGAAGTTCGTCGGCGTCGGCCCGCATCTCGTTCGTGACCTCCACGGACACCCGAACGGAGGGCGGGCGGAGCGCGGTGAGACTGGAGCGCTGTGGGGGAGCCATGGCTAGTTGGGGAACGAAAGGCGTGGTGGGGGCGCGGCGACGGCAGTGGCGGGCAAGGTGCCCGGAGCGACGACAAGAAAGGCACTTGATTGGGTCACGGCAGCTGGCGGCAGAGTGGTCGCGGGCAAGGCAACGCCCGCAGCGCCCTTTAAGGGCAGCGATTGTCCTCCGGTGGGGGCAGGGGAGCGTTGGCTCGGTTGAAAGCACCTCCCCGGAGGGGAAAAGGCAGGGCACGCCGGTGATTTTTGGGGCGGACGCGCTCCCAAGTCGGGGAAGGGGGCGCCGCAGTCGAGGACGAAGGAGCAACGATGACTAAGCGAAGAGCCGGGGCGGAGAGGGGAGGGGCGCTATGAATGTCGGCCGAAAGGGGGTGGGCGTGAATGGCAGAGGCATGAGTTGCACGGCCGGAGTTTTGAGAGGGGAGGGGAACAATGAAGGCGGAGCGAACCACATCGGCGAAGGATCTTGGAGCTTCGCAGATCCGGGGCTTGGGCACCGCAATCAAGGCGGATGGGCATGGGATTTGGGCGGTTGGCGAGTTGACAGCGAGGGAAGTGGCACCCAACGAGCCTAGGAGGAGGCGGTGGGGCATGGCTACGGAAGGTGAGCGGCGACGGAGGCGGAGGACTCAAACTTCTTCCCGACACACGGCACGGCGCTGCGGCGGTGGTCGCCACGGCCGAGTGGCGACGGCGGGAGAGGGTGGGGTGCTCACGCCTCGGATCACCGTCTTTGGAGGCCGAGGCGAGGCGGCGGCGGGCGGCGCCGCCGGGCTACCGGAGAGGCGGCAGGCGGCGGTGGCCGGAGAGGCGGAGGTCGAGGGCCGAGGCGACGCAGGGGCGGCGCAGGGTCGGCAAGAAGGGCGGAGCGGTAGAAGGAGGTGGCGGCGCCCGGCCGGCGATGGAGAGGCGGCAGGGCGGCCGCCCCTAGAGAGGCGAGAAAGGGGGCGACGGCGAGCCGGAGCGGGAGGAGGCGACGCAGGGGCGGCGCAAGGGCGGCGGCGAGCCGAGCGGGAGAAGGGGGAGGCGGCGCCGAGCCGGCGCTAGAGCGGAGCCGGCGGCGGCGGCGGCTAGGGAAACCCTAGTCGCCCGCCCGGTCGCCCTACTAATGTTTCATGTTAGTATGCCTTGTATAAGCTCAGCTTGATGGGAACCAGGTTAGGTCTATCTAGAACAATGTTGAGCACGAAATAGGCCCACGGGGGAGGGGCCTTTGTCTCCCCCAGCCCCTCTTCTATAAAGCAATTCAAGGCAGAGCTTCTGCCCTTTGAGTCAAAAAAAGAACAATGTTGAGCAAGTGTTTGGTTGTCACGTATCTCTAGAGTTTGGTTAGCAAGAGATGATGTTTGATTGTCTTCATTTAGCACTGCATCAAGGTCTAAACATTTTATTGAACATGTAAGGTGCGTCAATGTGGTTGTCTTCATCAACACTAATAGGTTTGTTTGCTCAAAAAAAAAACACTAATAGGTTTCGGTGACAACGCGCACGCTACTGCCATGCTCCGACATGCTGAGGGCGCCACGCTCCAACGATGACAGGCGCACCGCTGCCATACTCTGCAACAGCGGGCGCAGCGTGGCCACGCTCCACACCACGAGTGCCATGGCCACGCTCCAGGTCGGCTCAAGCGCCACGGCCGTGTCCAGCATGCCACTACCATCTAGGTAAAAATGATGCAGGTCATCAATGCATATAGGATACATACTCAAAGGGGATCTTATGGATCAGAATTAAGAGAAGAATTAGAGAAAGTGGTTGTGGATCTTAATCTTTTCTGCTGTAACTAGGGCTGGAACCTGAGCTCGAGGCTCGCGAGCAATTCGGGCTCGGCTCGGTCCCAAGCTCGGCTCAAACTCGTCTCGTTACAAAACGAGCATGATCAGAGCTTCGTTTCGAGCTCGTGACATTTTACGAGCCGAGCCGAGCTTGAGTTCAGCTCGTTCATGAGTAGCTCGCGAGCTGGACAACAAAATGCACATCCTACATCCCGACAGGTTACAGCCCACAGGCCACATCCATATGCCGGCCCATCTTACACTCCAGCCCATCACCCACCATCGGCCCCCTTCCCCTTCCCCAGCCCATCACCACTCAGCACTCCTCTCCCCGACGCCTCCTCTCCCAATCCCGTGCCTCCTCCAGTCCTCCTCTCCCCTTGCCTTGCTCGCCACCGCTTCCTTCTCGCCCCCCTCGCCGCCGCCTCCTTCTCGCCTCGTCGCCGCCGCCTCCCCTACCTTCTTCGCCGCCCTCCTCCTTCTCGCCACATCCTTGCCGCCACCCCTCGCCACCTTCGCTTGCTACCTCATGCTCACCGTCGCCAACAGGAAGAGAAGGAGCACACCATGGTGCCAACAGCGTGAGCAGCGATGGCCGACGGGCCCAACGTCGTCGTCGCCGCCTCCCTCTGTCCCCGTCCTAACAGCAAGCATTGCAGCCTCCCTCCGTCCCCGTCCGGCCAGCACCACCGCCTACATCCATGTCTCGGTAAGCATCTCCGCTGCCTTCCTCTGCTATGTCTCTCCTCCTAGCCGCCTTACTTCTCCTGGATATGAAACCCTAGTGTGACATTATAATAAAAACTTTATTAGATGTCCCAATATTTTTCCAAGAGAAAAACCAAGGTAATTATTTCATTTTATAGCTAACCTCAGCTTAGACGCAAATGGGCCGGATTACCATGTAATTAGGGCCCATATCACTTGTATTAGCACTTTGAGCCCACTCAAGAAGGCCAAAGGCCCCACCCCTCCCCTGCGCCCTAGACCCTATAAACTCCCTTCCACAGTGTGCCCCGCCGGCTACCCCACTCCCCACTCCCAAACCCTAATTCTACGGCTCAAGATCCCTTTCCCAAGGACGTTTCTGAGATAAACTCCATTTTCCTGTAGGCAAATCGTTGTGTAGATGGTACCAGTAGATAGATCTCGTCGAGACGGTCAAAATGCATATGCGGATCGCCCATTTTGGTGCTGTTTTCCGCCAGGTAGAGCTCGCCGTAGTTACCAACCTCCACGGTCGCCGACAGTCCTCAGCGTTTGCACCTCCGGCGGGAGATCCGGAGCGAATCGGCGCTCGCCACGTCACCCCAGCGCCGCCGCCGCCGCGCCGCCTTTATCGCCGCCGACGTGCGTCCCGCTGGGCTCGCAAAGCGCGTCCGCCTGAGATCGCGCCGGTGACGCCGCCAATCACGCCGTGACGCGCGTCCGGTGGGGACCACTGTCGCGGCCGTTTCCGACCGCACCGCCATGACCGTCCAATCCGCTCCCGCCGCATGGCCATGGGACCTGCCGCTGTCGGCGCGTCGGCCGCGTCGTTACCGCTACCCAATCCCGTAGCGCCACGTGTCCCCGTGGGACCCGCCGCTAACGCCGGCGCCGTTTTATCTCACCCCTGCCAGATCCAGCCAAGGTCGCTGACAAGCAGGCCCGGCCAAGCCGTGGGCCTCGTTAGTCAGAGGTAGCCGTTTCGTCGCCGTCTCGCACGTGACGCGTGGCACCACGTGCCATGTGCACACACGGAAATCACGCCGCGGTCACTAGGGGTGGGCAAAATTAACCGAAAACCGAAAAACCGAACCGAATTAACTGAAATTATCGGTTATTTTGGTTTTTCGGTTAGCATTCGGTTTTTGTTTCAAAATTGTTCGGTTTATTTGGTTCGGTTCGGTTTCTAATGCTGGTTAACCGAAAAAACCGAGTACCCGAATGCTCCAGACCTTGCAGCCCATCCAGCCATCGGTTCATACCCTCTAACCCTCGTGCGCGGCCCAAATGGCTTGGCCGGCTGGGCTGGCCCATTCGGCTCCTCCCCTCCCGTGGATAAACCCTAGGTCCAAAGCATCTCCACTCCCGTCTGGCTCTAGGCTCCAGCCGCCACTCGCCATCCACCACTGCGCTCGGCGCCTCTCGCCTCGCCGCCTCCCCTCGCCGCCTCCCATCGCCTCGTCGCCTCCCCTCGCCGCCTCCCATCTCCGCCTCGCCCCCTCCCATCGCCTCGCAGCCTCCCATCTCCGCCTCGCCCCCTCCCATCGCCGTCGAGGAGAGCTCAGATCCCGCCGTCACTAGCTCACCGCCTCCCATCGCCGCCTCGCCTCGCACAGGTCGTCGCCCATCCCTCTCTGTTGTTCAGTTGAATGAATTGATTGATTGGCTACAGCCCTACAGTCACTGCTCAATTCGGTTAATAACCGAAAACCGAATTAACCGAACCGAAATAATTCGGTTAATTTGGTTTGGTTAGTATATTTTTAGAGATGATTTCGGTTTTTGTTTTTCACTAACCGAATTTTTAGAAACCGAACTAACCGAACCGAAATAACCGATATAACCGAATGCCCACCCCTAGCGGTCACTGACCGGCGGGCCCGCCTGTGCCGTGTCAGCCGAACGCCACGTGGCCTGACACGTGTCATGCCATGTCACCCGTAGCCGAGCCCCCACTGCCACGTGGCATGCCACGTCAGCAGCCACGTCAGCAGCCACACGGCCCCTGAGTGCCACGTGGCACGCCACGTCATCGCCACGTCATTGCCGCTTCACATCGCCACGCCAAAGACTGTCGTTGCCTCATCGATGGGTCCTACTACGCCGATCATTGGCGCCATCGCCTGATGGGCCCCACTGTCGACCCAGCACACCGCCCACGGGAGGCCATTGAATGGCCTTCAGCGTGGGAATTGGGTCGGTTCCGTCGGTTTGGCCCGTTTAAGGGTTATTTAGGTTTTTCTTTTTCCTAAAATTTCCTAATTAGCCCGAAACTTTCTCGAATTGTTTAGGGAGCTCCGTAAATCCAAATTAGATGATTTTGGAGCCTAAAAATCACATTTAAATCCTTGAATTTTTCTGTATATTTAATAATTATTTTCTCTGTATTGATTTTGCTGTTATATTGTTGGTTATTTTTCTATTTAAACGGTGGGTGCGATTGTTGGTCGGATTGTTGCTCGGAACCGGTGTGGGATTCGCAGAGCGCGGAGTTTTTCTAAGCAAGCATAGTAACATATTCTCTTCTAGTTTTATAATATAATTTACTGTTGTTTATTTTCTGAATTATCTGCATGCATGGAGTTTAGGCGTGTGTACCTAAGCATGTTAATAATCTATTAATATGTTTTAGCCACCTTTGCGAACCTGTTATACTTTTTCTAGCCTATCCTTGATTAGAATGTGTAGGACTGCATTTGGGATCACTAAAATTGTGCCTTGTAAGGCGTATACCTCTTAGTGCTGATTTTGGATGAAAGCTAATCAACTAAAACTAGTGTAGATGGCTTAGGGGAGACCCGGCAGAGGTGTTTTCGGGAATGAGGTGGTGTTGAGACGGTCTCCTCTAATAAGGATTCAAGCTTGTGTATTGCTGGATCGAACCTTATCGTACAGCCACTTGTGCCTTTGGCCCTGGCTTAGTACACTACGAAACCCACTAACCACTGACTCGTAGGCTGGCTGGTTACATTTCGTCACTGCTACCCTAGGGGGAGGCTTGCAATCTTCTCTGAGGGGCAGGTGTGTTCCTGAGACCGAATGACTTAAATGGGGAACGACCCACGGGTGGTGTCCAGACGTAGTAGGCGCCCTACTGTGGCGGGCATTGGTGGGGCCGAGAAAACCAAAAGAAAGGGCTGGCGAAGTGGTGGGCGTAGTAGGCTGGAACAGTCTTGTACCGTTTTCCCTAGTGGATGAGACGGGGTTTGTGGGGAAATTGTACACACTCTGCAGAGTTAAAACTATCATGATAGCCGTGTCCACGGTTATGGATGAGTCTGGGAAGGTTTGCACATGTAGATTCACATCTTTTCATAATAAACTTGATTAGAGTAGGTTGGGTTTGGCCTGGTGCGAGATGCATCTTCTTTTGGACATCAAGAGTCTTATTTGATGATCATGCATTCACCAAACTAAAACTTGAACAACTAAAATATATCTAGAAGTAGGATTTGGGTAAAATAACCTAATCCCCTCCTTGAGCATATTTAAGGATTGCTTGCTGGGTGCGTACTCATTAAATTGCTCGCAGACATTTTTATTTAGATTACGGTCAGGACCAGGAAAGCCCTGAAGAGGGAGCTCAAGGCTAGTTAAGGCGTCCGGGTCGACACCCTGAATCTCATTGTGGTTATTTAATTTGACCACTCTGATGTTTTACTATTTAATGTTTAATTCCATATGGACTATTCGACTGGTATGCCAGTTTCTTCTGTAATAAAATGCTATTGTTTACTTGTATTTCATTTTAATTAAATACACTGCGATGATTCCACCGTGTTATCCACCACGAGATACTAAACTGGGATTAGTATCGCCTCGTGGTGCTGGATCCCCATTACAAGTACTAGGGTCACGACACCTAGCCAAGCTCGCGAGCGCTCACGAGCTAGCTCGAGCTTTTGACGAGCCCGAGCCAAGACTCCCGTCTAGCTCGTGATTTTTTAGCCCGAGCCAAGCCTCTCTTCCAGTTCGTGATTTTTGCGAGCCACAAACGAGCCGGAGCTAGCTCGCTCGAACTCGGCTCGTTTCCACCCCTAACTTTAACCAAGAACCAATCGAAAGAAGAAATCGAGAATGAATCGCATAGAGGAAAAGTTGCGAGAAATTATAATAGGGAAGGAACGGAGGCGTGGGTGGCGCTGGCTAGCACTAACAGAGGAACGAAGACATGGTGGTGAAGGAACGCCGACGAGCAAAGGCAAGGGCAGCGCCAACTAGCACCAATGGACGGAGGCAAGGGCAGCACCCCACGGCTCCTTCCCATGCTCGACATTGTGGCATAGTTGCATTTGTCATGTAGCATGTGTGCTTCATGGACCGTGGTTTTCCTTCTCTAGCAACAACCGTTCATCATGTATTCACGTTAGGACATATTCAATGAGAGATTCCTCTGTAACCTATTCTCATGCATAACTCTATTCAAATGAACTACATAAATAGTGAAAATAAACTATATGAATAATGTTGGACATGAGAATGATCTAGAAAAGATCTCGCATTAAATATAGGAAGAAGTCCATTTCTACACATTATTATCATCAAGTTCAGTTTTCCCTCAACTTTAAAACGGACAAAACACCCTCAACTATCAAAACCGGTACAAAATACCCCCTACTTTAAAACCATGGTGGTTTTAGATGACATGGCATCTAGTCATCATTTTTTCTAGAAAATAAATTTTAAAAATCTAGAAAATTATAGGAAGCTCAAAAATATAATAAAAATATGCACAACAATAGAAAAATACATAGAATCCAAATATGCAATAAAAGCGTAAAGTTTATGTGCATACTTATTTGCAAAAATTATTATTTTTATATAAGGTGTTTTATTTATTAAAAAAGTATTCAAGAAAATTTTGTTTGTTCTCTATAAAATGGTGAAAAATATTTTAGTTTTGAGAATGATGTAGAAATTAATAAAAACATAAAGATGCTATTTTGACTGTTGAATTTGATTTTTTAAAAAATACAATTGAAAGGTCAAAATAAATTAGAATTAGAATTTGCAAATATAAATTGAAAGGCAAAGTTAGCACCCTCTATTTCATCGGTTTCTCTCATTTTTCCTACAAGCCAAATTAAGTTTTCTTAAATACTTGATTTATTTATTCAATGAAATACATTATGTACTATTTTTACGTATAAATACATACATAGAAAAGTATTTTCAATGAATATTTGGATTCTACCTATTTTGTACTTTTGGTATTTTTATTTTATTTTTTGAGCTTCCTATGATTTTCTAGAAATTTTTGAATTTATTTTCTAGAAAAATGTTGATTAGATGTTATGTCATCCAAAACCACCATGGTTTTGGGTGAGGGTATTTTGACCGGTTTGATAATTGAGTGTTTGTCCGTTTTAAGTTGAGTGAAAACCGAACTCACAATAGATCAAAGTAAAATGGACTTCTTTCTTAAATATACCCAATCTCCGTGCTTCGTAGTCTCTAGACCAATAGCCGAAAATATTGGGTCAAGGCCCACGAGCCCATCAAGCTTTTTCTGGATCGGTCCTATATGCTCCCACCAAGCTCCCAAACACTAGCGTCAACCGTCGAGGATTGCAAGTGAGGTAGCAAACAAAAATGGAGACTGCGTAGTTTGTTGCTTTTCCCGGTCTAGCCCCAAGAAAGGTTCTGCTCATGGCTGAAGGCTCCCAGAATGCCAGACGAATCAGGCCGAATATCAAGATGTACCAGCTTTTTTAAAAATTTTTTTGATCCGGTGTAAACTAAACTGTGTTTTACTGGCTACCACTGAAACCAAATTAACAGTGCCGTGGCGTGAGGCCGCGCCGCTCGTGACAGGCTGACAGCGACGAATCCCCGTGCATGGCAACACTCTTACACCTCCATGGCGACATCCCTCGTTTCTTTTCAAGCCTGCGTGGTCTCGCACTCTTCGCTGTACCATTAAGCTATTTTCTCTCCCTCTCTTTTATCTCGAAAAAAATCAAGCTTATTTTTTCCTGCCCACAGGATCGTGCAAGCAACTCTAGAGCAAAAACTTTGTATAAATTTAGGACGAAACTCGGTTTTATATGTCCTGTAGCACGTAAGTTTTTTTTTTCTCTCGAATTTATGTGTATGTCGATATAGCTAACTGCCCAACTTCTTTTGGTGTACAAGAAATGCTCGCCACGTGATCACATCCTGCGCTCTATACCTTGGCTGTACTGCAGTGCTTGTCATCATCAGAATCGGATGACTTGCTTCGTCTGCGCCTCCCCTCGCGAGAGCGCTATAAAAATACACGCTAGGCCGTCGCGTTGCCTCACCACTGTGTCAACAGTAGATCGACATGGGGTCCCTGCGCGGCGCCGACGAGCCGCCGTCGCCTTCGCCGCCGCTCCAGTACCCTCGGGCTCGCCGTGACGACGGCATTGTGGACGACTACCATGGAGTTCTTGTGCCGGACCCCTACAGATGGTGAGCCCGCATATCATTGACGTGTTTTTCACCTGTTTCTGTTTCCTCTGTCTTCTATTGGATCTCTCTCTGTGAGAAGTACTACTAGTGCTGCTTTGGTTGCACCTTTGACTTGCTAGCTTTGTCGCACAAGTAGTGTGTGTGTGTTTTTGCTAAAGATTGAAGAGTTTTTCAGACATATTTCTCGACACATATTGCTCAAAGATATACACACATACACAAGAAAAAAAACCCGTAAAATATAGACCAGGAAAGTGAAAAGAAAGAAGAGAGGGAAAAAAAAACATGCGGTGTTGCTTCTTCTATTCTGCGTTTTTACAAATGTAAGCGGAGAGGAACAGTGTTTGTGCATCCAAGGTCCACAATATTTGTGTTACTCCCTGCAGTTCTACAATACTCGTCGTTTTCAACATTGATACGGTCTTCGAAATGTAACTTTGACCATTAATTACTTATAAAATATACCTACAAAATCCATGAAAATATAATATTGTGAAAGTATTTTTCAAGATGAATTTATATGTATAGTTTTTTTATGTATACTATCCAAATAGTTTAAAAGACTTTTATAGATAAAATTTTATAATTTGACTTATGACAAACCTAAAACGATAAATATTATGTAACTGTAGAGAATATTAGCTAAGATGAACATCCATAGTTCATTTTAGGGGAAAAAAGGTGGTGCCGGTTTAGGAGAAGAAAGAAGTCGCCTGGTTAATATTTTAGCACACAAGGTGCAGTTTTTTTAGATTTTTTTAAAAGCTTATGCAAGATGCAATCCCTTCCCACAACACACAAAATATTACGCATACGTTGTGGCATTGGCATGCATGCGCGCCCTGCCCCATATCTGTGTGCAGTATGCCACGTGATTATCTGTTCCGGACGCTCTGCACGAGGGAATGAGATCCTCTGCAGTCACACCGCGTCACTGACGCGTGGGACCGGGCCCACGCGTCAGTGACGACTGCACGGTGAAGTCGACTGCAGAGGAATCGTTCGCCTGCACGAGTGCACGGCTTCACTGCAGTAGTAGTAGTACTAAACTGCCGGCAAAAACCACGAGTTTTGCGCCCAACCCACGCCGACCAACCGTACAAACCAAAATGCTTGCCCTCAATCCCCCTTGTTCTACATCGGACGGCTCACGAGTCGACGACAACTGTATTCAATTATGAAAACGCTGCGTTGTTCTACATAGTACTATTTTTGGCCTTGTTTGTTTCAGATTAATGTAGAGTTGTGCTTTACTATAGCAAATTTGTGACCCCCTTAAAATACGTTTTAACGAGTTCAAAAAATTATGAAAAAAATATTTTACAAACTTTAAGAAATACTATTTTAAACTCCACAAGAATGACTACAAAACATTACATCATTTGGCTTATACAAAAATAACAAATTTTCATTTAATTTAATTTAATCTAATCTAATCTGAAACAAACAAGGCCTTTGATGGCAGTCAGTGAGTGGTTGAAGTTGCTTGTTGCGACCTGCTGTCAAGCATTTTTTATAAATGGTATATTCGTCTCTTTTTTAAGAAGAAAAGTGCTAGTTTAGTCCATGAACATTCGTCTGAGCACCAGTTTGATGCTTAAGCTGCAAAACCAGGTGAGATCGGTCCCGTTGCTTTGAGACAGTATTATTTTGTTTCTTTGACCGATCAAAATCGCCTTTGTGGATGATTTTGATGGTGTGGATGCCATCTAATCTGGTTTTGCACATGTGGCGTCCCGTCAATGGCACATCATCACGGATGTGGACCAACATAAATTAATATTAATATTTAACTAGTATTTATAAATATATAAATATAATATTTAAAATTTTAACATTAATACATAAATTGAAAATATTTAAATATATTTCAATTTTAATTAGTATTTTTTTAATCATGTTTTTCAAATATTCAAGTAATATCATCTAATTAGTGTGACATGTCAATCCGAGGAATTGGAATATAAAAATTACTCCCTCCATCCATTTTTACAAGGTATATTTGATGAGAGAAAGTCTTCAAAGATAGACTTTGATCATTAAAATTTTCTATTATATATTATCAATTGCCACAAAATGATATTGTATCGAAAGTAATTTGAAATATGAACACAGTGATACAACTCTCGTACACTAGTGGTGCATATAATTTAACTAATTATTGGTCAAAATTTAAGTTCGACCTTTTCAAATCAAAACAAGCCTTATAAAAAAGGAGCGGAGGGAGTAGTTTTTTTAATAAATAATAAATATTATTTCTTATAAATATTATTAAAATATTGATATTAATTTACGTTGATCCACGTGAGCGCTAACATGGTGAAACCATATGAGATGGCGAAGTAGTCTCCATGTCAGCAAAAACCATCTGTAAAGAAGGTTTTGATCGGCCAAATGATCAAAATGGTATAGTTCCAAAACTACGGGAACCAATCTCACCCAGTTTTGCACCTCAAAAACTAAATTGGTGTTAAGGGACCAAGTTGACACCTTTTCTTTTTGAAAATAGAATGGAAATGAGAAGATGATTATTACAGCGATATATCAAAACAATAATAATAATATTCTAATTCTACTTTGTTTGGCGGGCATGAAAATGAGTTATTATTTGAGGACCACGTATTTCGTTTTGGGCATGGAGAAAATATTCATGAGCCTCGTCACGCCCGTAAACAATTGACCAGATGGTTCACTTGAAGCTGAGCCAGAGCTGTTTGTAAAGCTACGAGCACACGATGAAAACAAAAAAAAAAAGCAAACCTTTTCGTTGCACTGGCACAATTTGCTTTGCACCATACCGTAACCCAAGAATAATTTGCTGTTTTGCCTGGTCACCGCAGGATGGAGGAGCTGGACTCCGAGGAGGTGAAGGAGTTCGTGGACGCGCAGGCCGCCGTGACCGACGCCGTGCTCTCCTCCTGCGGCCACCGTGACCTCCTGCGGCACCACCTCAGCGCGCTCTTCGACCACCCGCGCTTCCGCGCGCCTTTCAGGCGCGCCGGCAGCTACTTCTACTTCCACAACCCCGGCCTCCAACCGCACAGCACCCTCTATGTCCAGGTCAGCAGCGCACAACCCCAAGAACGCAACTTTTGCACTTAACACGAAATTTCGATTCCAAGGAACTATCCCACCGTTAGTCGTGCTTCAAGATCTATGCGCTTTTCTGATAAAAAAAATGTTTCTGATATTTCGTAGACGCCTACAATTAGCTCTTTATGCATACGATTCTCCTGCCATTTTTTTAAGTTTATTTCACATATTTTCCGCTATCTTTTCTCCTAAAAAAGTTAGATTTTATCATTGTTCATTAGATTATATTTTTAAAACTTTTCATGCTGGGATCAAGAGCCAGATTAACACAACAATCTCATTAATGAAGCTCACGGTGCGCATGGCCATGTTCTCGGAACGCCTTCTTGAGCTCGCCGTGCATGCACACATGTACAAAAATCAGATATAGCGATATGCAATCTACTAATATTCAGTCGTCTTCATGTTAGTCGACACTTAAAAAAACACATCCAACACTGCCTTAAGCCACACTGGTGCCATGCTAGGGGAGCCTCCCTACCCACACTGCCTTAATTTTTTATACTAAGTTTAATTTTATCGAATTGAATTTGTCTGTTTTAGAAGTTTTTTCTTTGTTTTCAAAAACCGATACAACTAGAGGTACAATTTCTATTGAGGGACCCGGCTTTGTAATCCCTATACCATGGAGCCGAACTTATTTTTTGGGAGTATGACGTGATGCCTTTGAATTGCTGCATGCTTGTGTTGCGCAGGACGGGCTGGGCGGCGAGCCTGAGGTGTTGCTGGACCCCAACACGTTCAGCGACGACGCATCGGTGTCGCTCTCCATGGTGGGCGTCAGCGACGACGGCGAGCACCTGGCCTACGGCACCAGCGCGAGCGGCAGCGACTGGATCACCATCGCGGTGCTGCGTGTGCGCGACAAGCAGCGCCTGCACGACAGGCTATCCTGGGTGAGTAACCTGAGTTCACAGGGCCTCGTGTAGGCGAGCACTTTCACTTACCTGATGGATCACTTGTTTCACTCTACTGTTTGCTTGAAGAAAAAATTTGCGCGATGCAGGTGAAATTTTCGCGCATCGCGTGGACTCGCGACGGGAAGGGGTTCTTCTACTCTCGCTTCCCAACCCCAGAGTATGTCGAGATTGTCGTTGTACTGCACTAGTTTGACGAAATGGTATCGAATTAGAGAAATTTTATGGCACACATAAATGAATACAAATTGTTCATTTCTTTTGAACCAACGGCTCGGATTGATCTTAATTGTTTATATTACTATGATAGTATTTATGCGGCAATGCTAGTTTATTTTGTGTGGGAGGTACTCGAACTGGACAGTCGATCTGAATTATGGTAGCATCCTAGTATATTTGCCAACGTGTGCCGTAAAAGAACTCATCAAACAATGGATTGTTTGCGCTTCATGGAGCAGGAATGATGACGGAGCGTTGGGCCGTGGGATCAAGACTGGTGTTAATCTCAACCACGAAGTCTACTACCATTTCCTTGGAACCGAGCAGTCAGAGGATGTGCTGTGCTGGAGAGACCCTGTCCATCCCAAGTACATATACACCCCTGAAGTTACAGAAGATGGCAAGGTATATATGCAATGCTTCGATTCGATCTACACTTATCTTATCCTTGTGCAGTCATTGTTAGAAGCTAACCTGCTCCTAAACCCTAATTAAGCTGACATCTCTTGCTGCTTGTTTCACTTCTTGTCCAGTATGCGATATTGTCGGTTTCAGAAACTTCAGAGCCGATCAACAAGCTGTACTACTGTGACATCTCGGCTCTTCCTCATGGGCTGGCAGGCATGAGGGGAGCCCATGCCATGCTCCCGTTCGTGAAGCTTGTAGACAAGCTTGAGGCGTACTACGGGCTTGTCGCTAATGACGGTGCTGAATTCACATTTCTCACCAACAAAGATGCTCCAAGGTACAAACTGTCGAGGGTTGACGTCAGTGACCCACAGTCTTGGGTTGATGTTCTACCAGAAGACGAGAAGGCTGTCCTGGAATCGGCCTGTGCTGTCCATGGGGACAAGCTTTTGGTGCACTACCTGTCAGATGTCAAGTGCGTCTTGCAGATGAGGAGCTTGGTTACCGGGGAGCTGCTCCATGGCATACCCGTTGACATAGGCAGTGTCAATGGGATCTCCGGTAGGCGTGCTGATTCGGAGGTGTTCATCGAGTTCGCTAGCTTCCTTACTCCGGGAATAATCTACAGGTGTGATGTGAGCACTGAAATTCCTGAGATGAGCGTATATAGAGAAATTTCAGTTCCCGGCTTCGACAGCACTGATTTTGAAGCAAAGCAGGTAAATTTCACGTCTCAATGTGCTTTTCGGGGTGATTTAGGCCCAGTTCTTTTCAGCTTAACGGCTTAATAGCTTAACGACTTATCTACGTTTTGAAAACACATATGATTTGAGTTTTTTGAGTCTGTTTTTTCGCTGTTTTGGAGGTGGGTTCTAACGCTTTAAAAAGCAAGTCAAACGAAATGTATCCGAACCTCGAGATTACCTCGAGAAGCTCTCGAAGTTCAGTCATTTCAGCCGTTCAGATCAGCTCAAAAGAACAGGGCCTTAGATTCCTGCTATTCTAAAGTTGACGGTTGAACAAATTTGCTAAATAGCAGCCACTTTGTTTTTAATTTTGAGATAGTTTTTTCTAGACACTTTGGATTATTTTTCTATAGTAAAAATTCATTTATAACCTATTGAAAAAATACCTATACAAGTTGACATCATTTTTTCAAAATTTTTATGGTCAACTAGTACGGTGTTTTTTATTATCAATTTGATTTTAAGGTATAATGGGTTTAACTATACATATTTTGTGTGTATTTTTTTATTAAATTGGGGATCATTAAAATTACTAAAATATTTTGTCTACATCATACTATTCCCGTTATTTTGTATTTTGGATGAGGACGCGACATCTACAGTCTAGGGACTAATGCATCCATTGATCAAGCTCGGTCTACTTGCATCGCATGGCTGTTTTTCGTGCGCGTGCACACACGTATCCATGCAAAAAGCTGACACGGGGTGCTAGCAAGTAGGCATATCAATGCCGGCAAGAGCACAAAAGATCAGACAGTGGCACGGCCAGGAAGCAGAGGCCAGGGGAGTGATTCAGCGGGCCGGCGATGTTTCCACTGGAATTTTGTAACTTTTTCAGTCGATTGATCACTAGATGGTCCTAAAAAACTATTGTTTTGTTTCTCAAAAAAAAAATTATTGCTTTGGTGTTTTTTTTTAAAAAAAAGAAAGACGAGCTGCCAATTTCATTCAAAGGAAGAGGAGGCAAGTACATAGAGAGTTGACAACGTTCGGTGCCAAAAGCACCCCACACTCAACGTTTTGCTTTGGTGTATTTGAATTCGAAAAAAAATTGTGCGAAGTTTGTGATACACCGAAATTTCAGTATTTCAACTTTGCAACTTCGAATTTGATTTAAAAAAGTTAGTCAAAGAAAGATCCAGTTAACGACGCATCAACTATTTGTAGTATTTTCAAAGTTGCGTGCATCATTGCGATTTATATACAGTAACCCTGCCCAAGCTGTTCCTTCTCAGGTGTTTTACCCTAGCAAGGATGGAACAAAGATACCCATGTTCATCGTATCCAAGAAAGGCATCGACCTCGATGGATCGCACCCAACTCTGCTCTACGGCTACGGCGGGTTCGGCATGAGCATGACACCGCATTTCAGCGTCACTCGCGTCGTTCTCATGCGGAACCTGGGGTTCGTGTCGTGCATCGCCAACATCAGAGGCGGCGGCGAGTACGGGGAGGGCTGGCACAGAGCCGGGTCGCTCGCCAACAAGCAGAACTGCTTCGACGATTTCGTTGCCGCCGGCGAGTTCCTCGTCTCTGCCGGGTACACGAGCCCGAGCAGGCTGTGCATCGAGGGCGGCAGCAACGGGGGCCTCCTGGTGGCTGCCTGCATGAATCAGGTAATTAGCCTTCGTCGCCTCGTCTCACACTGTTCTTAGCTCGATCGATCGGTGTCTGCTGAAGAGAAGTGAAGCTGAAATGGCTGTGGCTGCAGCGCCCTGAGCTCTTCGGCTGTGCTCTGGCTCATGTGGGTGTCATGGACATGCTCCGGTTCCACAAGTTCACCATCGGCCGCGCATGGACGTGCGACTTCGGTTGCTCGGAGAACGAGGAAGAATTCCACTGGCTTATCAAGTATGGCGCTACTGTCTATTTGCATGCATGAACCTCAAGGGGGTGGGATCGATTAATTCTCCGCGTTGATTGGCTACTGTTTTCTTTCCGTACTGCCATGCAGGTACTCTCCCCTGCACAACGTGAGAATGCCGTGGGAGAAAGGCGCCGCGACCGCCGCCGCCGACGACAGCCGCCGCCTCCGCCAGTACCCTTCCACCATGCTGCTGACGGCGGACCACGACGACCGCGTCGTGCCGTCGCACACGCTCAAGTTCCTCGCGGTGCGCTCCTTGACGCTCAATTCGCTTTCGCCTCGGTTAATTGCATCACCTTCTTGGTCAGAGCCTGGGGCTTAATTTCTCACCAAGATCACCATCTGTTTCGTGCCCGATGGAGCAGACGCTGCAGCACGCCCTGTGCACGAGCATGGAGTTGGAGGCGGGCAGCCCGCAGAGGAACCCCATCGTCGCTCGGATCGACCGCAAGAGCGGGCACGGCTGCGGCCGCTCCACGCAGAAAATCGTATGCGCCTGCAGCGCCGTGCATGCTCGTTAGAATTCTAGCTCTGGCCGTGCGAGGGCCACCATTTTCGCTAATAAACTAACCTTCAGCTGATGTTATTGCGGCTCCGTTCCGTGGTTTGGCAGATCGACGAAGCCGCGGACAGGTACGCGTTCGCGTCGAAGATGATGGGGATCCAGTGGATCGACTGAGGATTGAGATCTTGGCGAGGCTGGTTCGATGTCGGCGTGATTCGTGATTGGATACTGGTTATCGGAGGATCAAAGATTTTAGTTAGCTAATTGCAATGAACTGGCCTGGTTGACATGCATGGCTGCATGGTGGCACAGTATGTACAGTATATTTTGGGTCCGAGACTTATAAAATAGCAGTGAAATGGAGGTAGTACTATGGCCTCGTTTGTTTCAGATTAATGTTGAGTTGCGTTTTACTGTAGTAAATTTATGATCCACTTGAAAGACGTTTTAAAAAATTTTAAAAAAATATGGAAAAAAATTATTTTGCGAACTTTAAGAAGAACTATTTAAAACCCCATAAAAATATACAAAATATTACAACATTTGGCCTATACAAAAATAACAAATTTTCATTAATTTAATTTAATTTAATTTGAAACAAACAAGGCCTACGAAATTGTTTTCAACGATTTTAAAAAAATAAAGGGCTAAAATCAGAGCGAAACTTAGTTTAGAGCTGACGAGCAGCTCGGACTTGGTCTGGGCTCGACTCATTTCCAAATGATGAAACGAGCCTGGACCGAGTCTCTTTTTCAGCTTGCTCATTTTAGTGAAATTGAGCTGAGCCAAATGTGGCTCGTTCTGTTGCATCAATACTAGCTCATTCCACTTTACTTCAAGTCCAAGCCCATGTTTTCTAGGTCTTTATTTCTCCGTCCACTCTGTCCTTACACAAACACAACCAGAGGCCACTCAACATTGATGCTCGCTCGGGCTAGATCATGTTGGTGTCAATGTATCATGATCCTTGGGGTAGAGGAGGGCTCAGGCTCATGGGCATGTTCATGTATAACCTATGTAGCTTATCCCCATTGGTAGCTCAAATCGTGAGCTTCAAATGAACTAAGGTGAGCCAGTTTTCAGGCCCATGCACTCGAATGAGCTGAGCCGAGCCAACTCATAGCCCTAACGAAACAAGCCTGAACTGAGCCAGTCCACTTGAGCTTGGCTCGTTTCCACAACCCTAGCTATAATCATGAGAAGAACTATTACAGGTCAATTTACATCAACGCACTAGCAATATCAATGTTAGCCTGCATTCTACTCACCTAGATTGAGCATTTGTAACCTGCATGTTGGGTACCGTGTTTGCACTGATAATGCCATACTAGAAACTTCATAGATATTCATTCCCACATTTATATGCAGCTCTATATATGCATCATGACCACCGGATGTATTCGAAGATCAATGATCAACCACACTCACTCCTCACATGGTTTTCCCCCAAAAAATCCCCCCTACGTTTTCAATTTCATGCGATTGACTCCTCTCTCATCCACCCCCCACCAAGCCGGCCACTCCCAACGACCATTGCCTATCCCACGTGTGACCACACCATGACACGCTTGAGCCACTACATCACACCCGCGCCGAGGCACGAGCTGAGCCTCGCATCCGCAACCGACACGTCGGCTAAAGCGCACGTTAGCGTAGTCGTGCATGGCCCAGGCAATGGTCGTTGGCGTGTGACAACCAATCCATTATAATCAAAAGTGCAAATTTTTAAATTTTTTCTGATCGACGTGAGAATTTCTAGTATTTTTTTATGAGAATTTCTAGTATTCGAGAGCCAGATCTCCATTGTTTGACTTGTTTTTGGAGAGTTTTTATACACGCCTTCAAGATAGAAAAATACAGATAGAAAAATCTTTTTTATATTTTAAATAAAGATAGTAAAAACAGTATATAGGTCAGAACTGGGTTTAGACTAAGAACTATTTAGTTTAGCGTAACATAAAATTTATCAAAGAAAAAAGACGGCCTTTTCACAACCCTAGTCAGGTTGCAAATAGCAAAAAAAATTTGCAAACGTGCAATCCTTAACACGCAAGCAGGACACGAGAGCAAGCTTCACGCCGGCACGCGTGCCCTAAACCGCACGACGATAACGCACACGGCACACCGGCACGGTACCCTTCCGGACCCGGGAATCCCACAAAAATCCCATCTCAGAACCGCAATCCCCCCGATCCCGCAGGCCGCAGCCGCAGAGCCACACCGCGCCACCGCGTGGGCGACGCCGACCCGACGCGATGCCGAAGAAGATGGGCGTCAACTCCAAGGCGGAGGCGGCCCGCGAGCGCCGCTCCGCCGCGGAGGCCGACCGCCGGGACCGCGCGGACCGCGCCAAGGAGGAGGAGTACTGGCGCGAGGCCGAGGGCCCCAAGTCCCGCGCAGCGCGCCGCCGGGAGGAGGACGCCGAGAAGCGCGCCGAGGCCGCCGCCCGCAAGGCCGAGAACCGCCGTCTCGCCGAGGAGGAGGCCAGCTCCTCCTCGGCCCCGTCCAAGCCCGCCGCCCGCAAGGCCGCCCGCGTGGGCGCGCCGGGGCCCAAGGTCACCGAGGCCGACCTCGCGCTCCGCCGCGAGGAGGAGCGGGCCCGCATCGAGCGAGAGGCCGAGGCGGCCAAGAAGCGCGCCGCGCGCACCGCCGACGAGGAGGAGTACGAGCGCGTCGTCCTCGTCCCCAACACCAACAGAGACGACTCCATCATCGAGGCGAGGTCCGTCGACGAGGCCATCACGCGGATGTCACTTGTTGACTCAGAGGCGGCCCTGCCCGCCGACAAGCACCCTGAGCGTCGACTCAAAGCATCCTTCAAGGTATAATTTAACCAAAACTTGAGGATTTTATCTGAATTGCTTCATAAATCTGAAATTTTGCTGAATTATGCTATACTCACGAAGAAAAAAAAAATGATATCTACGCAGCTAGGATTGTAGGAACAACCACTCTGTACTGCAATATAATTCAAATAGCTGGATACCCTCATACCCATTATATTCGCTGATACCAATGTATTGTGATACGCAATAGTAGCTGACTTCAAGTGCTAACACTCTAGTTTGTCCGGTGATGCGTGATTTGTTGCATTACTTTGGGTTATGTCTGCCTGTTATTTCTCTTGGCTTCAAGAAACACAGTTAGAGACATGTGGAATGAAGTGTGAACAATTTGAACAATTTCTGGCGAGGTTGGAGATGGGTTCATATCTTTCTTTGTTTTTTTTAGCAGCAGCTTGTTCTGTGAACGCAATGAATGTTGGACCTTGTATGGTAGTAGATATTAGCCATTCTTTTCAATGCCATCCTGGAGTTATGATTAATGACAGATGGATGCACGTGATTTTTTTAGGGCAGAGTTTAACAATGTGTTATGCTTATTGCATTTTTGGCGGTTGATAAATGATCCCTTTTGTATCGTTTGACTTAAGGGTGTTCCGTACTCTGCATGTTTAGTTTGCAAAGCCCAACGTTGGGTGTGGTTTTTTTACTTTAGAAGGCAATTGTTTCTACATGGTATGCTATGTCTGGAAATTTCATGTAACTATCAGAGATGTCGCTTATGTGCATTTGGAATTATATTGACTACAGGCGTTTGAAGAGGCAGAACTTCCTAAGCTGAAGGAAGAAAAGCCAGGCCTAACATTGCACCAGTACAAAGACATGATATGGAAGTTGTGGAAGAAATCTCCAGACAACCCTCTTAACCAGGTTTGCTTGCATAGTTATATGTACTAAGCCTTGTGTTTTGCTAACATATTTCTTATGTGTGCCCTAGGTTATGTTTGGTTTATTTGCCAGCTTCAGGATTATAACTTGTTCTTTGAAATTATTATTTAACTTAAAATGTTGTCCAGAAAGGAAATAAAGGAATTATGATTTAACTTGAAATGTTGTCCAGAAAGGAAAGAAAGGAAGCAAACCCTTACGCACAGGCATCAGTTTAGGGCATCATAAACTAGTGACCTTTGTTGACTATTAATTCCACAAGCTATAATTTTGGACATTATCTTGTAATTTAAGATGCAGGGCAGTAGGATTTATTATTTTACCGAAGCTCTGAGGTAATTGTCGTGTGCAGGCTGCTGAGTGATGATGCATTCCTGCTAAATCATATACAATTCTAAGGTATGTTTTAGTGGTTTAAACGGGTGTATGTTGCTGCTGCCAATTTTTCTAGAACACTAATGTACCCTTATTTTAACACGCAGACCTCCAAACGGGACCTGACTGCATCAATATCGTTGTTAATGGATTGAATCTGTGGCAGGGCCCGAACAAGAGCTTTCAGTTTCTCGGCTAGTAATTAACAAACTGCTGCATTGTAGATCGTGAGAATTGCTTTCGGTTGGAGATTTTGTTCGTGTTCCTTCTATACTTAAATATGTTTGCCTTGATTTTCTTGAATTTTGAACAGTTGGCTCAGAACATGATAGCTATGCGATTCTCTCTTATCTGTGCATTTGTGTTCGTACATCGGACGACTGCTGTGGTCCTGTCCCGTGCGATTTTTTCCAATTCCATTTGATCACTCTGTCTTGTTTTTTGTTCTAACATAGACAGAAAAACAAGTGGTCCTGTCCCGTGCTTTATTGGTTTGGAAACATGTGCTTTTGTATTAACGAAACATTTATTGTCATGCGTGGAAGAACAAAAAAAAATGCTTGCGAAATTACGCAAAGCTGGAGCTAACGAAATGCTAAATCGGATTATGTATACATAGGCTACTAGGTAAGTACGGTAAAATCGTTACTATGCAAATCCGACAAGTCATCAGGCACGTCTGATGTCATTTGCTCGACAATGATTATCAAATAGCCCTAAAAGACAAAAAAAAAAAGAGGTAACAATGATTATCAAATACGGCAGCAAATAATGTCGCTGTGTTCTCTTAAAACGGCCAGACGGCATTCCTCAATTTTCACAAATTGCTAAGCCAGGTACAATATATTCGCCATGAGATTATACAATCAGCAAGAACAAAAGTTTTCACATTCTTGTGCACTTGATTTTAGTAAATCTTCTGCAGAAATTGCGTTTAGAAGTGCAACACCAAGAACCAGCAACCATAACGGAGGTGGGTATCACGCAGCAGCAGCGACAATGCGGCATACTATTGTAGGAAGTCCATCTTAACGTCAGTGACATCGAGCTGCATTATCTCAGCTCTACAATGTAGTATGGCACCGATACTGCAGTGGCAGGACGTGCAAACAATAAAGATGCATATTATGGATTACAAACTATACTGCAGGCCCGTAAATTCAATTTCGTGTTTTCCTGGAGATGAATGGAGCTCAGGCAAGCAGGCATACACAACTGGACATGCATTACATACTCACTATTGGGCACTGGATATATGCAACAGTGACAACTGGCAAGGGATATATACATACAAGAGGAGTACCTCGGATGCGTGCGTCCAAGATCACCGTGGACAAATTCCTTAATGTATGTTCCAGCCTATACACATTGCAGTCAATTAAATGGGAAAGAACAATGTACAGAATATAAATTGAATATTTGATGAGTTCCTCACAACAGTTTTCACACACGCAAACAACAAATGCAATGTTTTCACCTGCTCCAATACAGAAACATCCAGTGACAAATAACCCATTGATATTGGTAAAATGGCCTAAAATGCTTACCTGAGTGCACAGATGCAACAAGAAATAATCTGAGCTGCCTTCAATTTTCTCAATCTCCATCCTGATGAACAGATGAATTGATGTTTCTCATATGAAATTATGAATGAAACATAAAGTGGATAGTATATGGCTGGAACCAGTCTCAACTCTCACCAATGTATAATCCGTTTACGCTCTAGTGGGCTTCTTCGATGAAGGACCCTTATTGGGGTCTTTTGTACAATTTCCTACAGTTCAGGTGAGGAAATATAACATTATGTGTGCTTCATTATTCATAGGGAATGTTGACTAAATTGCAAAATATCAGGATGCCAATAAAAAATAATCGACATACTGAGATAAGGTCAAACTAATTTGTCTAAGTTATATTTCAAATGTATGGATGCACTAACACAGAGTATATCAATCCTCAAACAAAAAGAAATACTGAAAACTTCATCTTGAATCTGACAAAGGTTACTCTACCCTACCTGTGTTCCAATACTCGATTGAATCAAAATCATCCTTACTTTATGGCAACAAGTTGTCACACTCAGGTGTTTCTCTACTATTAAAAAAAAAACCTTGTGGTGGTGGTAGTGCCAACTTCCAATCGCAACCATCTGATCTCAATTCAAAAGCTACCTGATAATCTTGACCCCTTCACGCATATTAATCCACAGAATCATCCCTGCCCCACGTGCTCCAAGCCGCCAATCAATACAATCTATCTCAGGTGTGTATTATTAAATCAATTTTTCCTACATGATTAGAAGAGATTAGTTTGTTTAACGTGTTTCCTGATTCAACAATCGGCAACATTAATTTGTTTTCTTCTTTGTTGGTCCCGAACTCCCAATTGATGCTTTTCTTTTCTTTTCGTGTCAACTTCCTTGTACGTCGCGTCCCCTTATTCAGCGATCAACATTAATTTGTTTCCTTCACTGTTGACCTTGCTTGATGCTTTTTTTTCTTTCCCTGCCAACTTCCTTGTATGTCACATCGACAAGGGTTGTTCAAATTCAAAATATTTCCATCTTATTATAGCATGCACAATCCTCCGCAGATAACTCCATTTTTGAAAACTTATTATCCTGCCACGAACAAACTCCGATTCTAAAGAAAATCAAAAGAGGTTGTCCCTATATTTGTCTTTTTACTCCCCTCTCCATTCCACCGTTGAAGGCCGGTGCTTGTTGAAGTGTATCCATCCACGTGCTGCCCATAGCATTCATTCTTCTTCTCAATTTGTCGCCGAAAATGGAGATGGTGAAGTCTCTCTCTCTCTCCCTCTCTCTCATTTTTTTATGTGTTTATTACCATGCTGTCAGTCCACAAGCAGGAGGGGAGGAGCAGCGCTGCTCGTTGTGGTGATGCTGGTGGCCGGCAGCTGCCCCTCTCTCTCTCTCTCTCTCTCTCTCTCTGTGTCTCTGTGTGTGTGTCTGTGTGTGTTTACCATGGTGTCCACAAACATATGCAGATTAGGCATAATATAGTGTTAATCTCCATCATTTGTTCTTTCTGTTTGATTTCATTGACTGCACCTGGTTTCTCAAACCATTCAAAAAGTGGCACTTTACTAATAAAAATATATGCATTTGCTTTATGCATAATATTATATAGCCAGTCATCCATCTGGTTGTTGAATAGGTGCTTGCTACTGATGCAATTAGGAAGCGAGTTAGTAACAACTTTTCACAGCTCTAATAATATCGGTTATATTTTCTATTTGGTACATCTAAATAATTCCATAACACCATTTCAAAACTCATACTTAACGCAGATCTCTCAATGCATTTATTTTTGCAGGTAAAACTAGCCAAAAAGAAGTAATCAACCATCATAAGAGCATCCCCAGGAGACTCCCCGTCAGTGCCCTCTATCGCTACAGTAACCGTGATTTTTGAACGCACAGTGCATCGCTGCTCTCTGCCCAGTGTCCCCCCTGCTGCGTTCAAAAAAATTTGAAGTAGAGGCCAATATGCAGATGCAGATGGGGATGCTCTAAGAGGAACATTTAAATCCTCAAACTTATACGGCTACTGGTCATTCTTTTGATCCAAAGGTAGAGATACAACATCTTTGAAAGAGGTAACTTTTGCAAAAATTTCATAGTTTTCACTTTTTTCTCATTCAATCCATTGTGGCTAACTGGACCGAAAAAATAATTATTTCAACTATGTCAGTCCTGATCATTGAAAAGGATTAATGTTTAGGGCCAAAACATCATTTTAGCATTATGACCAAAACCTTTCAATCATCAAAGTAATTTGGAATCTGGTTATCTAATGCATGGAGTGTATGCATGGTTATCTAATGCACAAAGTATTGGGCTTGCCAGCTGGTTAGAGGTGGAGGAAAATAGGAAGACATTGCTAGCCTTGATCCCTTGAGTGATCTTTGATATGGACAACACTGTTTTGAAGTAGCAGGTTGCGATCTCGTAGAGTTTTGACTGATTTTAATTCGTGAACATTAGATTGGCTGTTGTTGCAATTTTATTGAGTTCATGGTGATGTCATCCTTTTAATGTTCCTCTATTTCGTCCTGTCCAAATTCTTTGCCTTTTTGTACATGCTGAACATACTGCTACCAAAGTTGCCACACCTTGTAGATTGCCCTTTAGAATTTCATATGTTGCACCGATTTATGTTTTTCTTTTTTCTTTTTATAGTTCCATTGCAACACGGGCATGTACTAGTCATATGAAAACTTAACCTATGCAATAAACAACAGAAGCACAAAATCAAACAATAATCTATTAGTTTTGTTACTATGACAATTTGTCATACCATATCCATAATAGCCGAAATGTTATGCAGGTCATCATCTGTCAGAGGACAAGACGTCCATATGAGGGCAGCATACTGCTTCTGCGCACAGAGTAAAATTACGCCTAAATAATCAGCAAAAGATAGTGTCATTTTACAACAAGGCAATATATTGCTTAAGGTGAAAAAAGTATTATGATAATAAAAAAAAGAACAAACTTGACATTATCATTTCAGCACAAAATGATATTGTCCTAAAGACGATAGGGCACCTGCTTCTCAGCTTCTCCTTCACGCATCATGGTCCATATTTCATTGCCTACCAACCTGAGATTTCTAACTCTGACCTGTAAAATGCTGAGACGTAAGAAAATATGCAATCCAAGTACAATTATGGTATCACAATAGTAAGTCAATATGAGTTCTTACATATTTCTTTTCGGAGCTGTTAATCTTCTCTGCAATTTGTTGAACTTCAATTGCAGACGGAAGAGATCGCACATTCAAGATTTCAATTAGAAATGGACGACCAGAGCCAAGCATCCTTACCTGTGGATATGATACACTCAGCATAACAAACATCAACAGACAAAGTACCAAACTATAACATTACATCTATATCTTCTCTTCCAGCAGCATGGAACTTGTAGCCATCACCTCTGCAGATGGCGCGGACATTCTCCCCAATTATCTCCTACAAAAAGGGTACGGTGATGTTTGGCTATACTTCTCTTTCTTGGGTTGACAGAGAGATCGATGGTGTGTTTTGTACCTCAACTGATGCTTCCCCCATTCTCTCATCTTCAATTATCCAACATGACTGACTAACATTCCTTGAAAGCTGACAATGAAGGATGATATCATAAAGGGATCAGGAACTATTTTAGTATTCATGTACCGTAAGCTCAAAAAAACAAGGTAGATTATGGGGGAAACAAATATCTTCATGTATCCATGTACTGTATTCATGTACTGTAAATTGCATTAGATTGATATTATGGACTTATGGTGCAAAAGCAGACTATCCATTTTCTAAAAGTAGTACTTTTTAAAATTTTGACATAGTGCATTGTACTATCAATCCATCTTTGTCCTTCTGCTAATTAATTAGACGTTAAAACCAAAAATTACTTCAGCATACCTTCAAGTATCGTCCACCAATATATATGGGCGATCTTAGACATGATATCACAAGATGACAAGGTTTTAACACCTGAAGTGGAAATCAAGTAGGTTGATCTAAAAATCAGTAAAATATATTGCCGTATTCTTGGACAAATCAATACACGAATGGAATACTGATCACCTTTTCAGGTGGCAATTGAAATAAACTACAGAACTCTTGATCTTGAATGCCTTCAAGGGTCTTGTGAATAAATGAATCAGATTCATTTAATATATGTTTATCATCATCTATTGAATTCCTTTTAGTATGACATCCATCTTTTGACTCTGTTCGAATATGAAAAAAATCATCAAATGGATGAAAAATCTGATGCATTCTAACTTCCAGTGAGGCCTATACCTGCTTTTCTTTTACGACCGCGGTCATTTGGCAATAAACTTTGAAGCTTTTGGGAAGCATCATTGTGAGTATACGTTAAGCGGATTCGAAAAGAATTTTTACCATGTTTGATATCCTGCATACAATTAGCTTACCGTCTTAAGATAAGTAAGAAAGCAGTAGTTGGTTCTAGGAGATATTATTGTCAGCATTCTAAGAGGGAAAATAGCCACAAAAGCACTTACAAGTTGTTTCTCAAGTGATGGCACTAACAATAGTCTCATCGCTTCCTTCACTGACATGATTTGTTGAGGAAATGTTTTCTCATTGAACCAATTTTCATTGCCATATTTCTCTTTCAAATACAACCTATTAAGGTAAAAAGGGAAATCTATTGAACAATAATGCAGTAAAGTCATGAAGTTTATTATAATTTATAAGAATATTAACCGGCACACAAAACAAAGTTCCATGCACACTCAAGAACACACACAGCATATTCTTAGTTCCTTACATTGTAATTATCCTGTATTCACCAAGATTGAACATACTTCACTTCTGTGAATTTTTTCGTAGTTAAACGAAACCATGCTGCATTACTATAACAGACACAGCATATTCTTAGTTCCTTACATTGTAATTATCCTGTATTCACCAAGATTGAATATACTTCACTTCTGTGAATTTTTTCGTAGTTAAACGAAACCATGCTGCATTACTATTACAACGTTGTTACCCAAATTATCACTGTTTATGCAATTGATATTGCAGAGGCACAGATGCTTTTAGCTATTTGATATGATAGCGGCATGTCGTTGAAACATCACCAAAGAAGTTGATGAAGAGAAAACTGTGTAGCTTATAATTACCTAATGACGCGTTCATTAGCTGCTACAACTGCAGGAAGTGAAATTTCCAGAAAAAACTCATCGACTTGGTAATTTTCTCTTTGGATTGCTTGAGATATCATTGGAGTAATGTTATCGACTGGAGGAATACCACACAGCGATTCTACATCATCATCTTGATAGCAGGTGGGCAGCAATAGTCCAAAACAAACAGAGCAGTATGCCCCCTCGGTTGACAAACATGAGCAAGACCCACTTTTTGCGGAATCATCATGTTCCTCAAGAAACAAGTGCAAAACTGATGCCGTAAGAGACGCACATGAACAGGCATAGGTAAAGGCACCAAATAGGCGAAAGATGCATCGGACACAGACCTGCAATACGACATATCGTTGATCATTTTTCTCCAGTAGCAAAATACAAATGTAGGTAGCAGAAAATTGTGCATGCTGAACGATGAGGGAAATTAACAAACCATTGAGTTAAAAAAGGTCCATAACCAATCAACAACCTAAACATGCTTTAAGTGGCTAAACAATAAATGCTTCTCTCCCCTTTATTTAAGCCTACACATTAGTCAAAATTTTCTAGCACGTCCTACGTTCCTATGGCCACACGATTATCTGGTTTTGTATATTCACTGTCAATAGACTGTCTTGACTCCACACAGCTAAATTTGCAGTCCAGAATAGAAACTAGCATAGCAAAGTTGCTCAAACGATCGACCCCATGAGTAGGAAATGAAATGCTCGTTTAGGACAGCAGAAGCACTGAATCTAGAAAAATCGTGCCAACACATGAATCTCACTTAACGATCATCACACACACATACAAAAAAAAAATTGTGCATAGATGCAACCGATATTGGGGGGAGAAGCGATCACCGGAAACTGGATAGAGATGGGTGAGGAGACGAACCCCGACGGAGAGAAGGTGGTGGACGGCGTGGAGCGGTGGGAAGGAGGACGACGCGGCCCGTTCGAGGATGCTCCTGGCCTCCGCGTCCACCTCCGCCGCTGCGTCTTTCGCCGTCGTCATGGCGCTCGCTGCGGTCCGTTAAGCCCTAGCTAATTCCCCCTTCTTTTTGTTCAGGTCAGTAACCCTACAGTGTGTGCTCAGTATGGTTGATTGGACCTAGGCAGCAAGGCCCATCACAGGCCCAGACATCACAGGCCCTGACCCAAGACAGACATTGTTCTCGATCTGGTCCAGACAGACTTTACATTCTCTTGAAATTTTAAAAATATCAAACAAAATAGCCACTTAACGTGTCATTTATTACAAAACAAATCCCATACAACCGACGAGCTACGGTATGGAGTGGTTCAATGCGTGGCGTTGTCCATGTGTTTCCTCCTATCCGTTGGATGAATCTAGTGTAGCTTGCTTGGCTCCCATCTTCCATCGGGCTCTACCTCGGCTCTCCTTGTTAATCAGCTCCAATCTCAGCCAACGTGTGGTACAATTCCCCTCCTTCCTCAATCGTCACCAAAACCTTTTTATTCACGGTTCGGTAATATTTAGTTTGATTATGCTAAAATTATTTATTTTTATACAGACCATTTCGTGTAACCTTCTGTAATAATTTTTTAGACCTGATAGGATTTTTTTTAAAGAACTAAAAAAATACTTGTAGTAATTTTTTAGCTTTTTTATGTCTATTTCAAATATCTCCAACTTTCAACACAATCAAACTAAAACAAACCAAACTGTCGAAGACCAAAAGTGTCGCCGCATTTTCATACCTCCCTACCAGCAAATTCTTGGCAGCAAGCTCCCTGGCTACCTAGCCCTGGCCATGCGGGCCCAGTTCCCGGCAGTGAGGTCGCCCTGGCAACCCAGTTACCGGTTGCGTAGCCCTCCAAATCTAATCAAAATGGTGTCGGCCCGAGCGAGAAGATCTAGGCCACGTCGTGTAGCCGCTTGGTGCAGTCCTCCCTCTAGGCATGTGTGTCGTCTTCTTCTCCACAAACCTGGCCACACACTCGTCGGACGACACCGGGAGATCTTCCTTACCGTCGTCAAATGGCGGCGCGCTCATCCTCCTTCATGGCTCCTACTACTCCTCCACATCGAAGCCTAGGACATTGCTGCTATCCTCGGCACAAAGGGCCGCCATCTCGTAAGCTGCTTGAAGCCATTGATCTTCTTGATACACCGGTAAAGGTTGCGAAACATGTGGTACAATCAAGAAATTGGTCTCGATATAACCTTTGCTTGCAAATATGAGATGTGAATGGATTAGAGTGCTAATACTTTGGGTGTGATTGGTTGGAGGAAATTAAGAGGAGGGAATGGGAATTAGGAGATATGGTTGCAAATTCTGGAGGGAATTAAAAAAGGGAATGTGAATTTGACAATTAATGGGAGGGAATTCAGGGAATATTCTTCCCACCCAGCTCCTATACACATTCATCTTCCCTTGTTGTGCCAATCAAGCCCTTTATGGAATCATTGCACTGTAACTCAAGTGAAGTATCTACTTGATGCAAATGGGGTTTCAGATGAAGAAGTGTGAACAAAATTGGAATAAGTATGTCGAAGTTTTACCGCACAACATCATGATGCAATGGACTAGTGGGTGGTTCGGATGCAGGACGCAAGGTCGGAGACGAGGCATTGCCGAGGTAAACGTAGGCAAAGTCGTTGCGGAGGAGATGCAGGTCACAGAGGGAGATCTGATGGGGTGGACAACACCAGTGCTAGCCGGAGAGGGCACATGCATCAACATGACGGAACAACGACATGCTCTAGACAAGGGCGACAACAAATCCGCTCAAATTGAGTATCAACATGGCATCGGCTAGTAGAACAAAAGCGTGGCACCGGCAAGGTAGCCCCACACCGGCCGATGTTGTCGCGAGGAGCGGCGCCGGCAAGGTAGCCCCATATCGGCCACCATCTCACCCTCGAGCTTCTCGCCTAGGACAAACACACATGGATGGTGAACCGTGTGCTAGAGAGAGAAGGATAAGATGAGTGTTGTGTGGCTGAAAACCTGGAAAGTATGCTCTGTGATGAAAAATAAAAGACGTGCTGCCTCCTATTCGGTTGGCCGTGGCGTTCGTAGCAAGTCGTATGTCCGCATTACGGATGGCACGACAAATCATTTTTCGGAAACTAACTCGCTAAACAGAAAAAAAACAATATGTAAAGCTGTAACACCTCAACCCAACCAGGTTTGGAATATTACTAACTCTACGAAAAATTACAAATTTCGACAGCATCTCCCTAAAAAGTGCTCTAATCCACAATCACAATTTAACATATACACACATATATAATCAACTCCCATCATCAACATGCCATCATCAATATGAAATCAACGGTAAACTTAAAACCCACTCACGGATCCAACTCAACAAAGCCCATTACCAAACCATCAACTATTACTTTTAAGAATGATGACGAAGGCTGTTAAGCAATAAACAAGTCCATTGTCCAACAAATGAAATAAACGTAAATGTCGGTGTCTGGGAATCACGCTCCTAAAGAACAGTGGTCCACGGACCGGCAGACGAATTTGTAGTTGGAGTGAGGCCCAACGACGACTCTTCTCAAGAACCCGGTGGCGGCTAAGCTGCGGAGGCTAGGGCATACCGCTTTCCCGGACAAGGGCTCGCGCGACTTGATGATCTGGGTACAGGTCCTTAGTACAGTGCAAGAAAGAAAGAGAGGAAATAAGAACCACGAAGACGAGGTCGATTTACCCTGATTTGAGCCCCCACTGCCGGGTAATAGTTCTACTCCAAATTAGTTGATTATATGGTGGAAAACAAGACAAGGTGTCGAGACCGGGCTTGAAGGCACCGATCCCGAAGCCATAAACGAATGTGGCTAAGAACTAAAACTACTCGCTCTGGAAGCCTCGGACGCGGTGTCGCTGGGCCTTTTATAGGCGCGGGGGGTGCCCGGAGTCGATACCGTGGGCCCCACGCCGTCTTTGCTTTAGTGGCGAAGTTCTTGTCTCGCTCCGGTTCTCTCGTTCGGAGACCGCAGGAGAAACCGGTCGGGTTAGTATCGACACGTGTTTGTCTCGAGGCGCTTATTCGGGAGGAAGCCTCTTTAGGAGAAAGCACTTTCTTTATCTCGAAATAGCCTTGACCGGATCGAAGGCTCGCGCCACCCGTTAGGGCGTCGCAGAAGCGTAATAACCATCCGCCGCCGCTAAAGAAGGCAAACGGCGAATGAGTCGCCCACGTGTACTCACTCGGTTGCGGGCCCTCGAGACATATTCATTCCGTCCAAGGCGGAGAAAGTACGAGCCATGATATTGTCGCCACCGCCCACGGGTGAGCGGATCACCGAGGACCTTCTCCTGCTAAGGATAGCCCGGGAGGATATGGTGCCGCACGGTTTGACCTAGTCAAGCCCGGGCAGCCACGAGCGAGTTAAGCGGCTTCTTAGTACAGCCAGAATAGCTCGCTTGGTCTTCGCTCGTGTGGTGGGCTGTCTGAATCGCCCAAGGCCCGCTTCAAGATGGGCCGTTTACTAATCACCAACAACAAATTTCGAGCCTCGAGCGGGTCGCATGTTGAGTGGTGCGAGGTTTTGAGAGATCTCATCACGCCGAAGGGAAGATTTGGCTCAGGGCCAAAGTCCGAGCATTAAACTCGATTTGATGTAAAGGTGGGGCGGTTGCGCCTTCTTGGGCACGATTCCCACGATCTCTGTTTCGACTGTTGTTTTCTTTAAAGGGCAGCGCCGCGCGGGGGGAACTCGCACTGCGACACCATCCCCCTTGCCTCTGTCTTCATCCTCTCCCTTCGCTCCTTGTTCCTCGCCGCCATGGTCATCATCGGAGAGAGCTACCGACGCAGGAGAGAATGGCGGAGCTAGAGAGGGATGGCTTTGTCAGGCCGGGCACGTGGAGACTTCCCGGCGCGGATCTGGAGCCAAGGCCCAATCCCGACGAGTTAGTATACTTCGAGGGTTTGGCTATCTGCGGATTTCGCATGTCGGAATTGCAGTTCATCACTGACTTCTTTGCCTTCACCTAGCTGAGGCCGGAGAACCTGCCTCCGCAATCTTACGTCCATCTGTCAATCTTTGCGTTTCTGTGCGAGGCGCACTGTGGGGTGCGGCCGACAGTGAGCCTTCTTCAGCACTTCTTCGAGTTGAAACCCGCCGCCACCGAGCGGGCAACGGCGGGTTTTCTACCCGACAGCAGGCCGAGGCCGGGCAGCCAATCGCACTCGAGTATGAGGTGAGGACGAAGGTTGATGGTTGGGCCCGCGGTGGTTCTACTCGAACCGCGGGCTCGACTCGAATACTCATGGCCGCGCCGGATACGCCAATCTTCCAGCGGAGCGAGCCTCAGCCGGAGGATCAAGCCACAGAGGCCGATATCAAAGAGCTTGTTAAGGACGGCTTGACAGGCTATGAGGTCGTCGTCGGCTTCATCCGGCACCGGATCAGCCCGTTGGGGCGCCGCGAGCGGTGCGTCAGCGACCTGGATGGTTGGGAGGATCCGGACAGGGATTTCCACGAAGGTACGCGCGAGCCGCACCCTTACGCTTAACTTCAGGTTAAAGGCGCGTCGTGACCACTATCGGCGTTATGCAGGGCTCTCGAACCGCGAGGTTGGGCGGATCGCAGGGATGCTGCTACCCCTGGACAAGACTCCTCGCCGCATACGGTTTGTGAAGGACAAACTGTCCGAGGTAAGTGCCCGGAAGGTGTTCGGTTGAATTCCCAGCCGAGCGCGCCCTCGAGGTCTTGACGAGGCGCACCTTTTGTTCTGCAGCGGATGTGGAAGGTGGTTGGGAAGACCACTCAGGCCACGGGCTCGAATGAGGGGCCCTCGCCGGCGGGAATGCCGGCGGCATCCGGCGGGGCGCCGGTCCCATTGCCAACGGCGGGCAAGGGGAAAACAGCACCTCGAGCGGCCGCGGTGGGCTCAGCGCGGGCAGGTGCAGAGATGCACACAGGAAAACGCGCAGCGCCTGCACAGGTGAGCTCCCATTCTCCGACACGGATTGGGTGCTAGGAACCAGCGGCCCTTAAGTTTCGTGTCGTGCGTGTTCAGGGCGCGGTGCCTACGAAGAAAAGGAGAACGTATCACCCGTCCCGCATAAAGGACGAGGAGGAGGTTGTGCCGGTATCGGGTCCGCTATTAGCAACAAATACCAGCAATGAGGGCCCACGAGGAAGACTCTTGCGGGCGAAGAGAGCGGCTTTGCCCACCACGAAGCCGTGTCGGCGGCGGAGATGAGCTCTTTCTTCGCCCCACGCCAGGTGTACGAGACACCGAGCTTGAACCGCGTGTAAGTTTTCGCGCCGACGCCGCTACTCGTTCTAATGTCGATCACCGCGCTTTTGTTGTAGTGTGCGGCGCCAAAGTGGCGGGCTCCGTCTTCGCTTCCATCTACGAGGCATGGTCGCCAAGATGAGCCGGTCACACCTAGGGAGAAGTGCCTTTGCCGCAAAGAATGGAGGCCGCCGGTCGGGCGGCGACGCCAACGGATGGGCCCAGAGGAGATGCGCTCCAGGTGGCGCAGGTAGAGGCCGCCGGGTTGGAGAAGTTAAAGGGCAAGAACCAGCCGGTCCGTGGAGGATCAAGCCACCGCCACCGGTGGCGGTATCGACGCCTCGGCGATTGCGGAACGGTGCGGTCGTGAGCGGGCGGCGACCTGTGTGGATCACGCCCTTGCGCGTTGAAGGACGCACGGCGCATGGGTGGTGGCCGATCGACCGCAGGGGGATCGCCGACCACTTCAAGACCCCGGTTGGGAAGGCGCTCCCGGCGCCCGATCGGCGGATGCTGCTGGTCAACTGGACCTGGCCAGTTCGCGTGCTCACGCCGGACGGATGGACGGGCGTGGTGATGCCTAGCGTGTCCCCACTGGCGTCCGCGGGCTGGATCTCAGCCACTCCAGAATGGGTGGAGGAACAAGACGCTGCCAGGTCACAGGAGGCCGGCCGAACGGGCCTGCCACGTCCTAAGTTCCACCCGATCCCTGGGCTAGACGTCCTGCACGAGCTTGTGGCGGCTAAGTGGACGGTGGACGAGCTGAAGGACGCGTTGGTAAGAGCCCTGGCTCAGCGTGGCGATGCCGTACGAGCTACGGAGCGAGCCACCGTGGCGAAGGCTGAGCTGGCGGCCAAACTGGAGGACACGGAGAATCGGGCGGCCGAACTGGCGGCCAAACTGGGGGACGCCGAGAGGCGGGCGGCCGAAGGAGGAGTAACGGCCTCGTTCTCGGTCGCGCCGCCACGCCTCGCACCGCCGGAAGAGATCAGCGAGGAATCGGTCGGTTGTCCGCCCTCGGCGCTACGGGAGGCTCCGCCCCGTGCTCGGCAGAATATGCGCAGGGCCGTCGAAGCAAGGACGGAGAACATGCTTGCTCAAACCAAACAGGTAGTGCCCTTGAACCTGCGCGTTATGCTTAAGTACCGAATCTTTCGCGCTTCTGAGGCGGCTTCCTTTGTTTCAGCTTTACACACTTATCGCCGGTTCGTCCTCGCTGATGGGAGCGATGGGCGGACAGTCAGATGATGACACGCGCGAAGATCGAGCGTCTTTCAGCCGGGCTAACGCAAGCCCAGGCCCGGGCAACACGTGCGGACGGGCTAACCGCCTTGGTCGAGGTTCGTGCCACGACACGTGTCACCGAGTTAGAGGCCGCGCTGAGGTCGTCGCAGGAGAAAGAGCAGGAGGCCAAGGCGGGGCTCGAACAAGCTCGCGAAGAAGCGGATAGGGCTCGGATCCTTTTTAACGAGGAGTATAAATGCAGAGAGGCGGCCATTAAAGAGCTGGCGGCCACAAAATCTGAGTATAACTCCGTCGTTCGCGGGCTTGAGGAAACTTGCAGCAGGCTCATGGCGGAGAGCGCCAGCACAAGCAAAACCGGGCGAAGTCTGTGGCGAGTCGAGTCCCTAAAGAGGCAGGAGGCGAGCTTGTCAAGCCCGGTCAAATCGCGCCAAGAGCGAATCGACATGGCGCGAGCCATAGAGTTGTTTCAGCGAGACGTGATCCGAGAGTTAGAGAACGAGCTAGAGGAGCCCAAGCCGCAAAGATGGACCGTAGTTTGACCCGGTCCATCCGCTCCGTGCTTCTGCGCCACGTATTTTTGTGTATTTTCTTTTGAATGTTTGTTTAGTCGGATAAACACTACGAAATGTGTGGTGGCCGAAGGGCTTAGCCGTTTTTCACCTTAGTTTATTGTGTCAAATCGCGCGCACTGTGGGCTCTGCGGCGGCGCGCATGTTGTTCTCACGACAACAGGGCACGCTTGCGAACACGGATACGGAGGCGAAACCGCTCGCGCCGGTTCATGCATCGGCCTGAGCCACGCGTCGAGCCGCGAACGCATCGCCAGGCTTTGCTTGCGTAGGTGGGCCAGGACCTACGGGGTAGGCCTTGACTCATGATGACTTCTCCCGCGCCACTGACAGTGGGGCAGGGGACGCGTCGTGCGGCGATTGGTGCGATCGGTATTCCGTGAGACGGCGCGTGTGCTCGCGTGTCTTCAGTTCGGCAGTGGGTTTTAATTGCTTGCCTCTTCGCGCGCAGCGACGCTTTGGGTAGCCCGCAGTGCGATGGGACGTTGTACGGTCGCCGACCTATAAAGCAAGGCGCGGCACGTCGCGCTGCAACATCTTCCACTTAGCTCCTCTCACAAACTTGAAGTTTTTCGGCCAGCCAGAGAGAAGAGAGAAAGAAAGGCGAGAGAGAGGCAACAAAAGGGAGCGAAAATGTCTTCATCGAGTTGGTCGTCGGACGTGAGCTAGGATTACCTCCACGCCTGGTCGGTGGCAGCGACGGAGGATCTGCCGCCGGTGCCTGTCCTGCCGCCGATCCAGCCCGGGGAGGCGGAGGCGCCCTGGCCGGGCCCCGTCGTTGCGGCGCAGGCGGTCGAGCTGGCAGCGTACGCTGCAGCTCCAGTCGACGCGAGGCGGCGGCTGCCAGAAGCGGTTGCCGAGGCGGCGGAGGAAGAAGAGGCGAACGCGGTGGCGGCGCAGATTGCCGCTGACGCCGCATACGCTGCCGCACTAGCGGCGGAGGACGAGGCGCTTCCGCCGCACATTATGGCGGAGCATGAAGTCGAGGCGGCCGCGGAGGCCATCGCAGCAGAGCCTCCGCCGCTGCTTATGGACTCCACCAACAGCCAGCGGCGACGGAGGCGCCACCCGAGTGCGGCGGGACCATCTGAGCCCGTGATGGGCCTGCCGTCGTCGTCGTCATCGTCGTCGGCGGAGTCTGCGGCTCCGCCTGCTCGTTGCCAGCGCCGTTGGTAGTCGTGGCGAGGTTGTAGGATTTGGGCGCCGTTGTAGGTCGTTGTAGCGCGGCGCCCTCTTTTGCGGTAGTTTAGGAGCCCGGCCTCCTTTTGTTCTTGTAAGATCTTCCATTTGTAGAAATACAACTTCTTTTGGGAAATCCCATCGTGTTGCTCCTGCTTGTTTGTTCGTTTCCTTTTCTTGTTGAACAAGCAGATTGCTTTTTAGAGAGTTTGTTTTCGGTGCGCCTAATCATCCAGCCCCCCGGCCGTGGCCAAGTCCAAGTGCGATCTTGGAGTTGGGCGCGGTCTAGAGACTAGAGTGATTTAGAAAAATTCGCGCGAACTCTCAACCTCCTAGTTTCGTTGGGCTGTGCAAAGGTGCATGCTTTCCGAAATTAAGGACTTAGAAAAATTAAAATCCCCACCCAGAAGCTTTGGTGGGTCACATGCGATGTGGGCCCAAATGGCTAAGGAAGCTCAAGCAAAGAGCCTTTAGCCCCGAAAGGCCAAGCCCAAGTTAGCCATCCAAACAATCTCGACGTGGGCTTATCAGACCTTTGGGCATGGAATTCCACATCGCGCGGAGATTCACTAGGGTGCAAAAGATCGGCTTATCCCGTCGTGGAAATGCTTCGGAATGCTTTATCCTTAGCCTTCGGGCTTTTGGCCACGGGTTTGCTTGAAACGGTCAAGACTTAGACCGGCGTGACTCGTGATTGGGGGAAAGGTTTTTTTTTTTGAATTGGAACTGAACTGAAATGAAGGAAACTTACGACCGATTAAGCGTAGAAGGCCGCAGAAGGGAGATGTTCCATGAGCTAGGAGCTCGTTCCGTCCTTGTCGTGAGGCGATCGAGCCCGTCGTCTTCTTGTTGACTACTTTGTACGGTCCCTCCCACTTGGGGCTAAGCTTGTTGGAGCCCGCGAGGTTCTGAATGCGTCGTAGAACCAGGCCTCCTACTTGCAGGGTCCATGTGCTGGTAGGCCGCAGCTCGGATTAGGGATTGCTCACGGCGAGCCTCAAGTAGATCGAGGTCAAGCTGCCGCTCCTCGTCGTTGACCACGAAGTTAGCGGGTCGACGCGATCGGATCCTAGTCTCATTTCGCCGGAGGATCGCTTCGAGCCATAGACGAGTCGGAAAGGAATTTCTCCTGTGTCTTACCGGTTGTTGTCCGGATCGCCTGAGGATCGACGGTAGCTCGTCGACCCAACCTTGTTGTTTTGCCTTGAGGGCGCCGCAGACTCTCTTTTGATGCCTTGGACTAGTTGTCCGTTAGCTCGTTCGGCCACGCCGCTTGCTTTCGTGGGTGGGCCACGTAGCAAGGGCGAAGCTTCATGCCAATTTTCTCGCGATGAATCGCTGAATTCGGCTCGTGAATTGGGTGCCATTGTCGTGATGATCCTGCTAGGTACACCAAATCTTGCAACGATGCTTCGAAAAAAACGTACCGCGGCAATTGCAGTAGTGATGTTAGAGACCGGCTCGGCCTCGATCCACTTGGTGAAGGTGTCGATGGCTACGAACAAGTATGTTCTACCACCAAGGCCTTTGGGGAACGGTCCTAAGAGGTCCATGCCCCAAACCGTGAACGGCCACGCTAGTGGAATTGTTTGCCGCTCGTACGCGGGCTGGTGCGTCATCCGCGCATGATACTGGCAAGCTTCGCAGCGCTTAACTAAGGCTTCTGCGTCGCTCATCGCAGTGGGCCAGTAGTAGCCCATGCGGAACACTTTGCTGACGAGAGTTCTATGCGAGGCTTGCGCGCCACAGATGCCCTCGTGAATGTCGGCTAGAAAGTACTTACCTTCTTCTTGGGTAACGCACTTACAAAGCATGCCATCAGCACCCCTTCGGTACAGCAAGCCCCCGTGCAGGCGGTAAGCTCGGGCTCGTCTTTTTAGCCGAACGCCGGCGACGCCCTCGCAATGTCCCTGCTCCAAGAACTGAATGAATGGCGTCATCCAGGAGGTGCTTTGCTCGAGGAATGAGACAGTACCGGATGTCTCGGTTTGGAGGATAACAGACGTCCCCTTGGCCTCCTCTCCGGAGGGAATGGAGGGCTTTAAAAGGTGCTGCACTAGCACCCCCGGCGGGGCCGGTTCTTGTGAGGATCCGAGCTTGGCGAGCTTATCGGCCTCGCCATTCTCTTCCCTGGGAATGTAGCTGATTTCGAAGCTCGTGAAATGCTTCTCCGGTTTCCTCACTTCCGCCAGTACCGCGCCATCGAAGTCGCCGCTTGCTGAAACTCCTCCTGACTGGCGGACGACGAGCCGCGAATCCTTTCGCAACAAGCCGCTTAATGTCGAAGCGCAAAGACATGCTCGTAGGCCCGCAATTAGGGCTTCATACTCGCGCGTTGTTCGTAGCCGCAAAGTGTATTTGTATGACGTCTTTGGAGTCGCTCTCCGTTGGGGAGATGAGAACGATAACGCATCCTCGACGCCCGGACTGGTGTGAACCGTCAAAGAACAGAGTCCACCGAGCTTCCTGCCCGTCTTGACCTGGAGAGCCTCTCTCTTGCTCGTCCGGCTTGGTCAATTCTGCGACGAAATCAGCCAAGGTCCGGGCCTTGATCGTGGTTCGATACAAACCGGATGTCGACCACCCACCGACTCCCGATTCGCGACCGCCAAAGGCCTCCGGTTTCGGAGAATGTCCTTGATCGGGTAAGTAGTCGGGACAATGACTTGGTGGGCTTAGAAATAGTGACGAACTTGCGCGAGGCCATCGAAGAAAGAATAGCACAGCTTCAAGGTCGGGATAACGCCTTTGGCCCGGCGAGTACTTCGCCACATAGTAGACGGGCTGTTGCTTCCCTTCTCGTTCTACTGCCAGCACCGCGCTTGCGGCGTTTGGTGTCACCGAGAGGTATAGCAGGAGGGCTTCCCCGAGCTTGGGAGTTGTGAGGACGGGTGACGAGGCGAGATACTGCTTGAGTTGCAGAAACGCGGCCTCGGCTTCCTCGGTCCACTCGAAACTATCGTGCTTACGCAGGAGCTTGCAGAAAGGCGCGCTTCGGTCTCCAAGGCGGGAGATGAAACGGCTTAAGGCCGCCATTTTGCCCGTGAGGGACTGGATGTCCTTTACACAGGTCGGCGACCTCATCTTTTCGACGGCCTCGATCTTTTCGGGTTCGCCCGATGTTCGCCTACCGACACGTAGCCTAGGAGCATGCCGACTTGACGCCAAAGACGCACTTCTCGGGTTTAACTTGACCCGGTCTGTCTCGGTCACAAAGGTCTCATTTAGGTCGGACACGTGGTCACGGGCATCCTTGCTTTTGACTACGACATCGCCGACGAGACTTCTACGCTATGCCCTATTTGATCGTGGAGAGTTTTTGCATGAGACGCCGAACGTGGCGCCAGATTTCGAGACCGAAGGACATGGTCGATAGCAAAATGTGCCAAAAGGCGCACAAAGGCGGTTTTTCTTCGTCCTCTTTACACAACGCGATCCGATGGTAACCGAATAAGCATCCAGAAACTCATCAAAGCTGAATCTGCCGAAGGTCAACTAGCCGATCTATGCGTGGAAGGGAAAGTTATCCTTGGGGCAAAGCGGAATTAAGGTCGCGGTGATCGGCACACATCGCCATTTGCCTCCTTTCTTCCGGGCGACGATGGGTTCGCAAGCCAATCGGAGTGCTGAACTCATGGATGAAGCCCGCCGAAGCGGCTTGCCGAGCTGGTCTTGGATGATCTTGGCCTTCGATCGGGACACGCCTCGACATCGCCTTACCTGCTTCTTGTCGGTAGGACAGCTAGCTCGTGCTCGATCACCTCCTTGGGACCCGGGCATATCGGACGGCTCCCATGCAAACGCGTCCTTGTTAGCCCGGAGGAAGGTAATGAGCTCGAGTTCCTATTGAGGCTCGAGGGTTGTCCCCACGGACCACCTTGAAGGGTCCGACTGTGAGGACGACGGTTTTGGTGGGCTCCTGCGGCTGCGGTGCCACCCTTAGGCGCGTTGTGGGAGCGCCTTGTCAGCCGGGACCACGGGTAGGAGTCGTCCTACCATGGCTAGCGCGGTCTCGTCGCAATCGAGGGCCGTCTTGTGGTTGCCCCGGACGGTGATGACTCCCTTGGGTGCCGGCATCTTCAGGCAATGGTAGGCGTGGTGGGAGACCGCCATGAACTTAGAGAGCGCGGGACGTCCCAAGATGGCGTTGTAGGGGAGCTCTGTTTCCACCACCTCGAAGGTGATGTACTCCGTCCGGAAGTTGGCGAAGGAGCCGAACGTGACGGGCAGCACGACCTGCCCAACGGGGCGAAGCGACGATCTTGGGACAATCCCGTGGAAAGGGACGGTGATGTCCTTGATCTTGCAGCGCGGGACATGCATGAGGCCTAGGACGCGCGCCGTGATGATGTCCAGCGAGCTCCCGCTGTCCACGAGGACGCCGGTCGACTCGTATTGGCAATGGTGGGCGAGTACCGCGCGGAGGCGCTGGGTTTGGAGAGCCGGCGGGCGATCCGTCACCGAAAAGGTGATGGCCTGGCTGACCAAGGCAGATTCGCCGCGGGCTTGCCGCAGGAGATGTGGAGGACCTCACGGGACGCGGCCTTGAGCTCGCGACGAGAAGTGTAGGCTGACGTGCCGCCGAAGATGACGGCGACGTGGCCACGGGCCTCAGGAAAGCCCTGATCCTAGTCGCCCTGGGGGGTGGGCGCCGTGGCCGTGCCCTCGGGCAGTTCAGGCATGGGACCGCGACCAGCGTAAAAATCCTCCAGCTGGCGGGCCCATGTGCGACAGTGCGTAAAGATCCTCCGTCAGAGGAGGCCGTCTGGGTCTAGCGCGATCGACTGCGGCGGCGGCGGGAATGCTCCTGAGCGCCATCCTGACCAGAACGGTTTCGAACGCCGCAGCGGTCGGACTCGTTCCCGCGCCAAATGTCCGGGCGATCGCCGTGGGTCTGCTGCTCGTGCTGGTCGATGCCGCAGGTGATGACGCCTACACCTTCGGCGATGGCCGGACACAGATCTGCCATAGTGAAGCCGCGGGGATCCTTCTCCAGGTCACGGATGACCGTGGTGATGGCGCGCGCCCTCTGCTGGCTGCGCAGGAGTGGGTTCATCATGGTCTCCACGAGGGAGTCGACCGGCTGGCGACCCTGCGGGGTGCGCAGACGACGGTCCTCCTCGCAGATCCCGTCCATGACGCGACGGACAGCATCGTTGAAGAACACCCGGGCCGCAGCGCGACGGCGCAGTTGCTCCTGGGCGTCCCCATCTCCTGCGTCCGCGTCGACCGCGGCTGCGAAGACGCAGCGGGACGTGCGTGAGGCCGGGGGAAACGTCCCGGTGTTGCCAGCGGAAGTGGCGGAGTTACCTAGCAGCTCGAACTCCATGGGAGTCTCGCTGACATGGGTGATGGAGGGGTCCAGCTCAGGGAGCGATTCCTCAGGGCGAAACTCTACCCCTGGGGCGAGAGAGGCATCGACCTCCATCTCATCGTCCCCGGCTTCGAGGAGGTACTCCTCCCGCCAGCCGTTGTACGACGGGACCAGATCGTCCAGATCGTCGCACTCATCGAACTCGAGGTCCAGAGCCTCGTCGTTGCTCGGAATCTCAGACGTGCCCGAGGGAACGGAGTGCTGAGGCCTAGTCATGGGCCCCACGATGGGCGCCAGCTGTCGGTGTCTGGGAATCACACTTCTGAAGAGCAGTGGTCCACGGACCGGCAGATGAATTTATAGTTGGAGTGAGGCCCAACGACGACCCTTCTCAGCAACCCAGGTGGCGGCCAAGCCTGCGGAGGGCTAGGGCCGCGCTGCCTTCCCGGACAAGGGCCTGGTGCGACTTGATGATCTGGGTACAGGTCCTTAGTACAGTGCAAGAAAGAAAGAGAGGAAATAAGAACCACGAAGACGAGGTCGATTTACCCTGATTCGAGCCCCCACTGCCGGGTAATAGCTCTACTCCAGCTTAGTTGATTATATGGTGGAAAACAGTACAAGGGTGTCGAGACCGGGTTTGAAGGCACCGATCCCGAGCTTACAACGAAGGTGGCTAAGAACTAAAACTACTCGCTCTGGAAGCCTCGGATGCGGGTGCTGCTTGGGCCTTTTTATAGGCGCGGCGGGGTGCCCGGAGCTGATACCGTGGGCCCCACGCCGGTCTTTGCTTTAGTGGCGAAGTTCTTGTCTTGTTCTGGGGTTCTGTCTGGTCCGGAGCCTGCAGGGAGAAACTGGTCGGGTTAGTACTGGACACGTGTTTGTCTCGAGGCGCCTATTCGGGGAGGAAGCCTCTTTAGGGAGAAAGCACTTTCCCTTTATCCTCGAAATAGCCTTGACTGGATTGAGCCAGTCTCGCGCCACCCGTTGGGGGCGTCGCGTAGCGTAACAACCATCCGCTGCCTGCCAAAGAAGGCAAACGGCCGAATGAGTCGTCCACGTGTACTCCCACAGGTTGCGGGCCCTCGAGAGACATAGATTCGTTCCGGCCAAGGCCGGAGAAAGTACGGAGCCATGACAACAAGCGCCACGCCCACGGGTGAGCGGATCACCGAGGACCTTCTCCCGGCTAAGGGATAGCCCGAGGGGACATGGTGCCGCACGGTTTGACCTAGTCAAGCCCGGGCAGCCACGAGCGAAGTTAGGCGGCTTTAGTACGGCCAGAATAGCACGCTTGGTCTTCGCTTTCGTGTGGTGGGCGATGCAGAATCGCCCAAGGCCTGCTTCAAGATAGGCCGTTTACTAATCACCAACAGTAAAGTTCCACACAAAGCAGGAATAATAAATGGTTATTTAAAGATATCTAAATTTGCTAAGTCCTGCAAGTGTTATTAGGTATGAATGTGCTTGTGCCAAAAGGAACTGTGCTACAATCCCCCCATGCATGTCGTCTTCAAAGATCACCTAAAAACCAAAGCAAGTGTGAGTATCGGAGAATACTCAGCAAAGTATATGCATAAACATAAAGGACATCAAGATCTCTTTGACATTACATTAAAAGACTACAATCATTAAATCAACCACTCTAACAACTCATTCTCTAAACTTTCGATGCAATGCAATGCATATGCGTCTGTATTGTAAGCTCATACTGGTATAGGTAGGTGCGCACCCGTCGATGCCATACTTTGCCCGTCCTTTTCAGGCGGGGACCAATTACTCCACTCCCGTGGAGTGCCTACTAAGTAGGACTTCGGAGCACTCCGGACTAGTCACTTTTGACTTTCTCACCGTCCTCACCGGATTAGTCAAAAGTGACTTTCTCACTGACCTGGCTCATATGCACATGATGCAAAATGCTCTTCTTTCATATAGTCCACACATACTTCCATCATAACAATAAATATCGAAAATACTCAACTTAATCATCATAACATTAAAACCATTCATCCATAAGTCAAAGTTAAGAGCATAGCACTATTTTGGCAATCAAATACACTATTTGTTTAACATATACTTGCCTTTAACCACGAGGACCAGCACAATCAATTGACGCCGTACTCGCACCACCACCTACGGAAAAGGACGAACTTCAATGCAAAGTCCACACGATTAACATGATGAATAAACCAAGTCGCACCAACGCACACACCCCTTGACTCTTGCTATCCAAACACTTGGACCGAGAAAACCAACAATTTCATAATCTGGATAGCAGTACTAAAATCGACACATCTCCAAAACCGCTCATCCGATTTTGATGTTCTTGTACTCAAAACGAAGCTAGAACATAGACGCACAATTTCTTTCATAGGACTAAACTTTGAATCGAATCATAGATAGATGAAAACCTCGCCCGAACCCGCTACATACTAGATTCCTCTTCTAAAGCTTTAATTCCACCCATTAATCCTCACTAATCCACGAAATCCACCATCTAGAGCGAGAAATACACAGGGAAACTCATCTAATTGCATCATTAGGATCAACTATCAACCCTAGTTTCTCCAACCTCGCCATCCATACCCAATGTTGCCCCTCTCCTTCCTCCTCTCTTCTAGCTAGCACAGATCCACAAACCCTTCTTCTTCCCTCTTCTTCCCCATTGCCTCCACAACACTGCCCAAGAGAAGATCAACGATGAGTGTCAATCGGTGGTGGTTACCTTGTGCACAGAGCGACGACGCGGACACGGTGACGACGGCTGCACAGCACGGAGGCGTCGTCCACAGGGGCGGCACGCCCACGGGACGAGGACGACGGCGGCGACCACGGGTCAGCGAGGCACGGCACGGACGGCGATGGCGCTGGAGGCGCAGCCACCGGGCGGCGAAACACGGCGGCGACGGCTCGAACGGCGGCGTCGACGTAGCTCGGTGGGGAAGGCAGGAGATGGGGCGGCGGTTGGCGATGACAGGGAGGAGAGGAGGAGATGGGGCGGCGGCTGGGGTGGTTTCCCTAGAGGAAACCCGATCCCCAGCCCCCCATCGGTTATAAAACCGGTCTGGGCTAGGCCGGCTTGGGCCAGAGGGCCCACGGGTCATCACAATAGCATAATCTCGCACAGCACAACAAGCTCGCCGCCGATACGCGATGTTGAGAAACTTACGCCGCGTCCGGCCTGTCCCTGGCGGGCGCGTGAACATATTGGACGTGGGTCCCACCTCGTCTTATGGACTAAGCCGAACTTTAGCATATGCACTATATATATTGGAGAGGTTTTGATCTATGATGTACCTGCAATCAAGAAAGCAACAAAGATTTTTCCCTCCACAACTAGTATGTGTTTTTGTGTTCCTTCTGCTTGCGTATAATCTCAGTCTTAGACTACACCCAATAATAAGGTTTCATAATACGCGGAACCTGACGGAGTGCACAACAATATTCCATCGCTCATCTCTTTGCGCCTTTGCCACACAGTAAGTAGCGAGTAGCTAATTGCTAGTCCGATAAGCCAACACTTATTGCGTAGGATTATTACCCGTAGTACAAACTACAAACTTTACAAAGGCATCGCCGAATATAATATATATATAATTAATTAATTAAGAGAGACCCCGCTGCTCGCTCGTCCTCTACGGCCCTTACTTGTACTCTACGGCCGCTTGCGGCGGCGCCTCCACCAGCTGCCGCACGTTGATGGGGTGGACGAACAGGCCGGGGTCGCTGAAGAGCCCGTTCGCGGCGGCGCGCGACGCGGCGTCCGTCGCGTGGTAGTCGTCCCAGAAGAGGTAGTTGGCGCGGTCCTTGCACAGCGGCGCCGCCTTGTTGCACCCGTCCGCGCCGAACGGCCCCTCCCCGCAGCACGCCTTGTCCAGCACCGTGAAATCTGCGTATCCACGCCGAGAAAACCACCCAAACCCACAGGCACCATGCATGAGATCGATGCTCCGCCGATGATTTCAGGCGAGAAATTAAATACGGGTGCGGCCGTGCATGGGTTGATTGGGTAGCTAGCTCACTCGTGCCGGGCATGGCGGAGCCACTGAAGACGAACTCGGCCATGCCGACCGAGTCGCCGAGGGAGTAGTTCAAGCCGGGGAGCTGGAGGTTGAGGTCGTGCAGCATCGACTCCATCATCGGGTACAGCTGCTTGGAGAGGGCGTTCGCCGACCCGAAGCAACCGAGCTTGTCCACGTCGCTCCTGTTCTGCGCTATCACCCGCTGCGACGGGCAGCAACCCACCAGCGACGGGCTCACCACGCTGAACCTCCTCGCCCCGGCTCCGTACAACTCCTGCATGCCACGCAACACCCATTTCTCAGACCATACATGCATGCATTTCATTTGATCCAACTGTCCAGTACTCCAGTGATCTCCTGCTCTTAATTTGGAGCCCCATCCAGGCATTCGGTGTTATACAGAATTTTGACACGTTCGGTTTAGAATCTGTTCTTTTAAGTTCATCTGAACGGCTGAAATGACTGGATTTAAAAAGCTTCTCGAGATAGTCTCAAGATTTAGTTCCATTTTGTTTAATTTGCTTTTTAAAACATCAAGACCATGTTCAAAACAACAAAAAAAAAGAGACTTAAAAAACTCAAAGCATATGTTTTTTTCAAAACGTAGATAAGTCATTAATCTGTTAGTCTTAAAAGGACGGAGCTCAATCAAGAAGCTTTAGGCAGCGTGTACATATACCTTGAGATAGCTCGTGTACAAAGAGATGAGGGTTTTCAGGAACTCGGCGTCGTTGTGGTTAGCGGGTGGAGCATCGGCGTACTCGAACAGGTCGTTGCTGCCGACGCTGATGAAGACGAGGGATTTGGAGAGGAGATCGGCCGTTCCGTTCCCCATCTTCTGGGCAATCTTCGTGAAGGCCTGGACTTGGTTACTCATTCTGACCACCTGCCCACACTGCAAAAATAAAGCCAGGTCAGTGAGATGTGAGTACGTTGTGTACCTATCAGCCAGTTAATTACTGCTTATACAAATACAAGTGACGAGTGTACGTAGTTACACACCACTTGCTTTCCCGTCTCGTCCTGCAAGCCTGATCCTCCTGATGCGAAGTTTATGCCGCTCTTCATCTGCGTAACAACGGTCTCCGCACGCAGGGAGAGGAAAGCGGGTGGGCTCTGAGTGAATCCAAGAAGTTGAGCTATTCGCCAAAACATAGATACATGGCAGCAATTTGATCAGTACCTAGTGTCGTATTTTATTCTACATTTGTTGCCCTTTTTAGAACAACAGTTGCTTAATTAGTGGATATCAAGTAGACGGCCAAAATTGATTTTTTTAGAAAGGGAAAAAGATGTTCTCAAAAAAAAAGGAAAGGGAAAAAGGTTTCAACCATGTAGCAAAACACCAAAACACCAAATAGACCCATGGCTCAACAAGTTCTTAAAATATCTAACTTTAAAGCAATATATGCATCTTGTTCCACTCCAATCACCGCCATTGTTCCAAGCCTAGCTAATCTTTCCTTGTTAGATCATCCCCAACAAACTCTTTATATCACCCTGTAAAATACTATTCACAGTGAAAAATCACATGTATGGATCAAATTATTCAAGAGTACTAGAATGTCTAGTTTTTTTTGGGTTTAGTGGGTTATGAACCAAGTGCAATAGTTTTAGGTGTAAAGTAAGCTTTTCTTTTGATATATGTGATGAGCTGATAGGGAGGGTTGCTGTCAGTGATTGGCTTGAGGCTCATAGGCCCTGAGCTGACGATGGGCCGCCATAGAGATCACAAACACGCAAGCATCTCTTCTAGGGAGCTGTCCAACCATCCTGAGGTTGTTCGCCCATGAGCAGAGTTGGGCCGAGCGAAACAAGGCCGTCCCGAGCAACACTTGCTTAGGTCCTGGCCAATCCAAGCAAAACCACCCTGCTAAGCAACCTGACTACGGGAGCAACCACATGGAAGACGGACCCTGAGCGAAGCCCGCCAGGAAGCAGAAGGATGCATAGCTCGAAAGAATAGCAGTATGGATGTTCCATCTACCGGATTATTACAATGCGCAGCATCCATCCAACGGAACGCCTAACTGTGTTGGACACTCAACCCAGCTACCGTGTTTGCTAACCAGCACCCAAGATTTTTGCCAATGGCGAAAAGCTGTTTTGACTCTCGACGGAATTATAAAAAGACCCCCAGGACGTCGCTCGGGACACATAAAAGCAGAAGAAAACAACACATGACAGGAGCTAGTCCATTCATGAAAAACACGATACTTTACTCTACACACTGTTGTAACACACTGTTGTAACACACTGGGCTACTCGAGTGTGCTCCATCTTCCTTGTGTAGTTTTCCCTTTAACCTTTTTCCCATGGCAATGGATGGCTGGATGTAGGGTTGTTATCTTGCCAGTGAGAGACCCGAACAAGAGTTAAAAAAAAAAGTTGTTTCTTGTTAGCCTTGGCGTTAAGGATCGCTCTGGAGGCTTGGTTGTCTCTGAAGTCCGTAACTGGCGCATAAAGGGGCTTCTTAATCCCTAGACCAACAAATAAGCTCAGCGCCTAGTGAATCCTGGTTCCCAACCGCTGGTAGTTGTCTACTCTAGCTTACTCAAGGTCCCCCTAACTCCAAGGTTCAAACCTGATGAAACAATCAACTACAATGTTCAAACCTGATGAACAATCAACTCCAATGTCCTCACCCATGAAACTGAAAGGACAACTCTCGTAGCATATCCAATGCTAACTATTCATCCACTATTTAATTATTACCCTATTTCTTTCTACATTTTCTTCTAGCTTATCTTTAATTACTACCTGCCGCTACAGTGTTGGATATAACAATGAGTAACGATTTAATAGGGCAACCATTTAGGATTGGGATCCTCTATCGCGAGTCACTTGCATGTGGGTCCCATGCACCTAAGGCCCACATGTCAATGATCCAATGTCACTCTATGGTAACGGCAAAGGATCCGCGTCCAACCATTTGGCATGCTCATCAACCGTCTCTCAGGAAAAATTGGTTGCAAGCTTATCAATTTTCCCTTTTTTACATCTCAATAGTATAATCAAAGAAAATATGTAAGTTTAGCACCATACAATTTAGCATGTTGTGTGCAACTTTTTTCTTTAAATTATTTGATTATCTTATAAAATGTTTTATAAGTTTAGCACCAGACAATTTAGCATGTCGTGCGCAATTTAGCCTAAGGCCTAGTTCTCTACAGTTTATTTGGCTTATTTAACTTACCTACTTATTTACTTATCTTTGTTTAAATATAAATAATTTAGTTTTTTCAATCCGTTTTTTTCAATCTCGAAGGCGCGTCAAAAAACTCTCTAAAAACAAGTCAAAAAATGAGGACCCGGCTCTCAAGTTCACTTCGGAAAGCTCTTGAAGTTAGAAGATAAGTCAGATAAGTAAATAAATCAAATAAGATAAGCTATAGAGATGTGGACTTTAACCTTTCGTTGATGTATTATGTTGTAGCAGGCAGAACACCCACCCGCTACGAACCAGGAGCAGGTGAACCGGCGATAGGGCAATGGATCAAAGATGGTGACTCCCCGAAGGAAGCCTCGTCCCTTAGTGGCGAGGGAAAGCGGGATCAACGAGGTGCCTACTCGGAGGAAGTCCCGCCCCTCGGTGGCGAGGTAAAGGTGGATCAAGGAGGAGGGGTAGTGCGAAAAGATCGTCTTGCGGGAGCCTATGAGAAGGCCTATGTGCTAAGGCAAGGATGCAAAGGAAGAAAGGATTCGTAGGTGCCAAGGAGGCTAGGGGACAGCAAGTACAGGGCTACAACAGCTGTCAGGAATCGTATTGCGTGGTAGAAGGACATAGGAGCTGATTGTAACAACCGGGTCCCACTTTAATCTCTTTGTGACCCTAATTTAACTAAAGCGGCGAGGGCATTTAGGTCCCGGGAGAGGCTCCAACCCAGTCGCCTGGGCCACGTGTGCGGCCTCACTCGGATCCAGCCGTCGGCGAGTGCGCGACGCGACTTAGGTGACTGTGTTTGAGCAAAAACCGTTAGGTCCCTACCCTGGGTCGCAAGTTATTTCTTTCTTGGAACCCTCGCTCCGAGGAGTAGGTCAGGGACCCTCGCTTTGGAAATTGCATTCTGTCTTAAAAAAAATCGTAAGTTTTGGAAATTGCAGCAGCCTTTTAAAGAAAGATTTGCAAGTGTTCAGTCAGCGTCTTGAACATCTCTGAAAAAATAGCAAAAAAAAAAAATCTTTTTCCCAAGAGAAACATACGTGCATGCGTGAGTACGTACCTATCTGGTCGGCCAAGTTGTATCCATTGCTGAACCGGCCGGTCGGCGCATGGCCGGGGTAATCGACGCCAAAGCGCGGATAGTCGGCTCTGCAGTCGGCTACGCAGCCCTTGAGGAAGTTGTTGTTGCCGACGTCCACCGTGGAGTCACCGAACACGAACACGGCCGGCACGAGCGGCGTCGCCGCCGCCGCCGCCGCCTCGCCGTGCCACGCGAGCTCGAGCATTAAGCACACGGCGACGACGACCGCGAGTGCCCCGCCGCGATTGGCCATTGGTACGAGCTGCTCGCGCGATCGCACACGGTTGAACCTGATCGAGTATGTACGTGTCTGGGCGGCCTCTGCGGCTTGCTCAGTGCTACGCGGGCACGTACTCCTCGGAAGGCGCCGGCGACGCGTGTGGGTGTATATATATAGGCGTGTGGCCGGAATTCGGCCATGACAAGATCGCGCAAGCGTGAACTGCGCCGAGCCTGTAGAACGAAGAAGTGCGCCTGCGTCGCCATCTTGTCTTCGAACACCTCGCCGCAGTCCCATCCAAAGGATATGCGCTTTCGGCTGTGGGCTGTGGCGTACACAACCACAACCGGCTGCCTGCCGGCTCGAAGCATCGTGTTTCTCGATCACACGCCGGTTTTTAATTAAAAACGCCCTCGGAGATGCGGAGGTTTGCAACAGCCCCTCGCCATTGGTGGCCGGACGGATTGCATGCGTATAGCTATAGAAGAGCTGGATTTGTGGCGGGCCCGATTTTCAGTTTAATTAGAAAGCTATGTATCATCAGCACTGGCATAAGATATGTCTTGCTAGCACAACACTGTTACTTATATAAACTGGATCATCCCATATATATCATCGAAATGACATTTTAAAATACTCTATACCGCGTAGTACATGCGTAAACTGCCCATTCGCTGTGGCCACGTCGTCCATTTTTCCCTGACCGTCGGATTGGCTCTATCAAACGGCCCAGCTCGCGCCACCTGTCTCCGCCCGACCCACCGGACACGCGGCGCTGTCCAGGCCTGCCCACGTGGGGTCTCCCTTCACCCCTTCCCACCCCGTGTCATTTTACCATGCTGCCACGCACTGCCCCTACAACCCTGAGGGCTTTGCAAAAAAAACCCTATGATGTTTGGATTTATTGCTCAGGTCTCCGTCCAGTTGTAATTTTTGCTCTGAGCCATTCGTCTGCGTCCTTCCATTTTCCTACGCAGTGCAATATAGTTCTTTTGTCCTTTGTAGATGCACCCGTTGTTGCAGGAAAATTACCCGCCGGTGCCACTCATCGACTGCAACCCTCGGCCCGTCCCCAAACCACGCCCCCATTCCTCAGTCCTCCTCCTTTTTCCCCCTCGCTCTTTGCCCCCGCGCCGTGCCCACCTGATGCACCTTCCCGATGCGCCGGGTCGCCGCCTCCTCCTAATCCAGCCCGCCGCCGCCCTCTTCCCGTTCCCGATTATCTGCGCCCGCTGCGGTGGCTCCTCATCCCGCCGACATCGACTCTGCTTCCTCTGACCGGCGCCGTACCTTCCTCCTCCCGCCGTCGTTGCATGCGCGGTTTCTGTGCCCCGCGGCCTCCAGGGTGTCTCGATCCGGCGACGCCATCCTTTGTGTCGGCCGGATCCGATAAAGAGGGGTCCCCGGCTCACCGGATCCATCGACGGCAGCCACCAGGGCTCCACCGCACCCCCTCTCCGGAACCTCCTCCTGTTCGCCGGGTTCTTCTCAACGGCGGCTTCCCCACGGACCTGCACGGCGGCCGCCTTCCAGCGCCGCCTGCCTGCCGCCGCCATGGTCCCCACGATTGCCGTTGCGGTGTGCGCCATCGCTGCATCCGACTGCAGCGCGTCTGGGCCGGCCAGATCCGGGCGCACCGACCGTAGGCCTTGCGACATCAGGCGGGGCCGGGCACGGGACCGACTCGATCCGCCAACGGCAAGACGCGGCTTCGACGGTTCCTTCCATGCAGGCCACTAGGGCGGCTTCCGATGAAATTAGTCAATTTAAATTAGTTTTCCTGATGGTTCATCTTATGCTATAACCATGGATGGCTACTCTAATTTGATCTTTTATTTGTGCGCTACCAGCCAGCCTAAGGCTGCAGGAAAGGAATGCCCACACCGTTGTCAGCGTGGTTCGCAATATAGCTTCTATATTTGCAGTGTTATTGACTAATGCATGTTTATGTTCTTTTGTTGGTGTAGATATCTTGCCTCTATAGCAGCTGATTTTGTATGTTCATAGATTTCATTGATGACTTTAGTTAAGGATGTTTTTTCCTTTCACTATTTTATTTGTAACCTGATACTGGCCTATTGTTGTACATTTTTACTTACCTGTGCCTGCCTGCTTGCATTGTGCACCTAAAATTTATAGCCTATACAAATAGCCCATTGCTTCAGGTGTGTTTTTAGATAGTACATGTCATCTTGCAATTTTATAGTTCTGATTCCTAATTCCTTAGGATTAAAAGGTAGTGCATGTCGTCTTACAGTTTTACAGTTCTCATTCCTCATATTCATTGAATTGAACTGATCATGCCTACCATCGATTTTACCCTCTTCAAATTCCTGAAATTTTAGTTACATTAGTTTTGTTTTATTAACCAATTTCATGCACCTTGCATGTGTATTGCATGGACGGCGAGAAGAGAAGATCCAATGAAATCCTCATTGATGCTACACAAAAGGTACACACACCTGATGAAGATTCGTTTCACCTTTCTGTGCTTCCAGATTACCGTACCTGGAAAACAACTACTAGGGAATTCCTAATGCTTGATCTTGGGTTCAGATATGCAGTGCTAAGTAAGAAGGTTGATCTCTGTTCAGATCAGCGTAATGGTGGTGCCAAAAGAATTTGGCAGCAGTTTTATCTTTTTAATGAAACAGTTTTGTTCTCTATGACTTCTGACTGTATAGCTTAGCTGAAGCTTACATTTTTTAGAGGTAAATCCCGTAGTTACATTTTCCTTTGTTTGTATGCTTGAGCTGGATGAAGGCAAGGACTCAACACTTTTTGTTTCTAGCTAAGTTTTGGGTGATGTTTCTTGGCAATGATTAATATCGTTTGTTTAAACTTCGATGATGCGTGCCCGAACGGTCCTCCTGATTGAATTACAGCTTCTATTAGTGCTAATTGCATATGCTGCTGCAATTAGATCTTCATTTGTTTTGATTTTTTTCCCTATGTGTGATGTGCTTGCTTTTCCTTGCAGAGAGCAGAGAATTTCAGAGACATCATTGTTGTCCATTGCAGTTTTTTCTCTGGACAGATATATCCATCTACATGCCGTTGGATTATTACCATTCCGTTGGAGCAGAACATGTTCTTCGTCCGTATAGTCTACATGATAACAATGATGAACAATTAAATTAGAACGTCAGAAGCCATCAGAAGCATGGTGAAATCAGAAATCGTTCAAAAAATACAGATAGGGTAATATTATTTCACAATAACAATTACAGAAAGCTGTATTTCCTATCAATACTAAAAAAATTGAATTAATGCATTATTCCTGTTGTTTCAATCAATATTGTGTATCAATGTTAAAATTTTGGAGTAATACAACTGATACATTGTCCCTGTTATTTTCTTTTATATGGCATTTACTAATTTAGCAAGGGCTGATGAATAGGCCAAAGTGCTTGGCACGTTGCTGTGTTGCTGTGCCATAAAAGTATCTCTATGCTGAATTGCCATTATAAAATGTTTTGCCTTTCAGATTTTAATGACCAAGGAAGTTACCTGTCTATTACCTCATCTTTTTATCTTTTATGCAACTTAAGGTAATTCGGTATATATAAATATATCATTTAAATATACTGATAAATTATCACATTAAAGTATAAGGACATACGTTGTTGTATTATAAGACAATGCCATTTCTGTCAACGAAACCACGCAGCGAAGCGCGTACACCCTCTAGTTTATTACATTAAGCAAAGCACATGTTGGCTTGGTTTGATTAGACTGTTTATGCAAATATTATAATACCAAAATGTAGTCTTATCAAAGTTCAAAAAAAGTGGAGATGGAATATTCGGGTCTTGAGGGTGTGCACAAACCATCATCAGGCAAGCGGTTGGAGTCCTACCTAACACCCGTCATGTTTGTTGGCATTCTTAATTACCAAAACTCCTTCGCAGTTGTCCGAATGTTCATCCCTAATGTTGGAGTGCCTTTACCCAATGACTTTGTATGTTGGAACCTGATTAATTTTTTTATTGCTTGTTGTCCTCTTCTTTGCCTTGCTCCTTTTTTCCTTTCCGTTATCTGGGCTCCCGTCTTCTACATATCTTTTGAGTAATATATATATGACCGTGCAAAGTCCCTGCGGTCTTTTTCTTAAAAGAAAAAGGTCTATTTTACACCATGAACTATCACGCTTCGTTTACATAATCCCCTAAACCATGAAACTAGGTATTCTAGGCCACAACTATGCAAAACCGAAGCACATAACCCCTACGGTGGTTTTCGCCACGTGGCTAGTGATGTGAAATTATAAATAACAAATAAAAAATATATAGGGCCCACCTGTAAGCCTCTCTAACCCATCTTCTTCCTCTCCCCCACTCTCCTCCCTCTTCCATCTCTTGGCTCCTCTCTACCCAATGGGGTAGCACAGCATGGGTAGCTATGGCAGTGTGGCAAGCGTCCATGGCGGCCAGAGCAGCACGCCACGGGGTGTGGCAGTGCCGTGGGTGGCCAAGGCGGTGTGCGGGGGAGACACCAAGGCGGCCAAGGCAATAGGTAATGGGAAGTCGTGGTGGTGCGCGACAGATGATGCCAAGGCGGCCGGGACAGCATGTGGTGGGTAGCCGTAGCGTGACGACGCGTGGTGTTGGAGGCCTAGGTGGCCTTAGCATCACGCGACGGCTGGCGTGGTGGCGCGCGAAGCGCAAGGGCAGTTTTGGCGGCGTACGACGGGTGACATCAAGGTGACCGCGGCAGATGGCCAGGGCGGCACGGCACAGCCGACCGTGACGGCGCGTGAGGGCGGCCGAGGCGGTTGCTTGTGGGAGGATAGATCTATAGAGGTGGCCACAGGGCTGCTAGGAACATAGCGGAGGACATGACATGGCTCGGTATGAACGATGGCGCCGCAATCGTTCATTGGAGCTATGGGACAGGGTAGAAAGGGTGCAATCGCTCATTGGAGCCATGAGACAGGGTAGAAAGGGTGCGGCACACTCCGATGACTTTTTTGCCTAATTGAAAAATGATCACGGTGCATCTAGGGGATATGATGAGCACATGGAGCTACAGGTTTGGCAACGGAAAGCTCAAAGTGAGCTAGTCATGGCAACAACATTTTGGGCAGAGCTTGGCCATTGTGTGACGATGCTCCGATGATGGTGATGGCTTTGGGAGGACCACAGGATGTTGGCGAAGCTCTAGGCACTGAGAAATGAGGGGTGAGGTGAAGAGATGGAAGATGAGGGACGACCGACGGGGAGGAGCAACATGGAGAGGGAGGAAAAAAAGGAAAGAGGGAAGAGAGAGGAGAACAAGGTCATATACACTTACATATTAGTCCCGCTGCCATGTCATGTGCTACACATCAATTCGTATGCCATTGTAGCGAAACCACCCTCAAAACCGCTAATAGGGAGCTATCGGCACCTTTTTTTTGTTTGGTGGATAAAATATCTGATTTCATAGTTATAAGATATATAGATGAAACATCTTAGTTTAGGGTGTAAAATAGATTTTTTTTTTAGAAATTGTGGTTCGGTTGTCTTTGAAAAAAGAAACGTTACTTTTTTCGGTGATTTTTTTCGAACCGTCCATAGATACCCTTAAAATTAGGAGGAGAAAAATAATTGAACGCTTATACAAATATATGCACGAGGGGTACTCTTTGTTCAGTGACTTGAAATGCACACACTACTACGGGCAGGCGTTGGTCCGGTTGAAACGAGTTTGATCCGGTTTTGAACCGGATACTTTTGAGATCGATGCTCGCTGAGCATCGATCCAGTTTCTGAACCGGACTAAATCTCTCCTCGATAGGGCGCGAAATGTCCGAAGCGATATAGGTCCCGTTGGTTGCTCCAACCGACTAAGTTGTATGTATTAGTCCCGCTTACCTACCAACCGGGATCGGTGCTCACACGTGGCGCCGTGGGTGCCAATGGGGACACTATTGGTCCCGTTGGTTGTTCCAACCGGACCGAAAGGTGTATTTTGAATGTTATGCTTATTTAGTCACTAATTAAACCACATTTAACACAATTAGCGATGCACAACTGTTGATAACTAAAATCGAAATAGCATTAAATATTTCAAATATGTATTACATCAGACCGACTCTGAGCATGGTAAGGAAATCAGCCATACTGTGCAATTACAAATATTCAGAGTTTACAAACATGTTTTAGAAATATTACACTTTCTCCCAATTTGGCAAGATCACCTAGTGCTTCCTTCCTAAATGGCTAGAAGCAAACAGTCCCTAACGTGACCATGGCAACAAAAGCGGCCAAAGAAAATAAGAAGACAGATATGAGCATAGCGAGATGTATACATTCTTCTTGAGCCAGTTCATCTCCTCTTTCCTGAGCTCCTTGATCTTCGACAAGAAGACCATTTCCCACCCTTGAAGCTTGAGAACACGCATGTTTTGTAAGACCTCTGACATGGCCCTCATTCTAGCATCCTTGGCACCCATCGTCTTCTCTTGGTACTTAAGCTCAATCCTCACCGCCAAGATAGTGGCGGCAAGGGCAGCAAATGTCATGAGACCAAGAGTAGAATACAAGATGAGCATCGCCGAGCAATCTGCATAGGGAACAGCCCAGAGCTCATGCTAGGTTCTCGGCGTCGAGGCCCGCCACATTGATCGCCTCCCAGTTTGAGCGTTGACCCTAGCACCTCCTCCTACAATCCAAATTAAACACTATTATTTATCAAAAACAGTAGAAATAGCAACATGCTAGTATTTAAAATTTGCAAATACCACATGAATAACACCACCAAGCCCACAATGAACGGATATATAAATTTGATCTTTACATTCTATCTTCCGATTTCGTCAAGAACATAAGCGTGGAAAGGGCGCTTCTCAAAAGATAACCTTCCAGCCCAAAGACTCCGGACTCCACGCCATGAAATCTTCAATCTGCTCCTTTGTTAAACAACAAATATGTATTAGGTAGCTAGGTAGACATAAGTATCATACAATGTACACAGTGCACATACACTTTTTATCGGGATCTTTTACGTGCATCGCTCCTCGACGGTTGGCTAGTATTTTTTGAAGGCTCCGGAATCTTATTAAGTATAGGGTGGTGATGCTCGCCCATCGGATTTATGACCTCATCTAAAAGGAAGCCGGTGATTTGCTCTTGAATTGCTTTGACACGCATCGGCGATAGTTCCGGACCTTTTTCCAAACCTTTTTTTTGCCAACTTTAGGGAATCTATCATTAAATAGGGAATTAACTTATCAATCTTTCAAACTATAGAAAATGTTTACAGTAGCTACCTAGGCGTTATTAAGGTAGTAATTATATATTACTCACCCCAAACCCTGCATTTTTTCTTGTGTACTCAGCGGTGCCCCCGATGAAGTTGTGCATCATCTCGCACACATAGTATCCGCATAAATTGTTTGCAGGTGGTTGATGCAAGACCTGTGGTCGAAAAGTTGAAATAATGAAATAGATCATGGAAATTACGTTAACTAACAAAATACTCGTAATATGATATACATACATATTTAGCGATGTGCAAGTCGAAACGTGTCTTGAATGTTCCCACGGTATTCTTGCGGAACGTTGCGAAGGCACTGCACATTTGATTACAAGTTATATATAATTGAGTTTGTTTGATATGGAGAAACAGAAATAGTAAGATATGAATGGAAGAGCAATGTACCGGTTGAGCATGGCGAGGAAGTCTTTGTAATTTTCAACTGGTCCCCTTTTCGAGTCCATGACCGTGATCCTGCTATGATTTAGCTCTATAATAAAAAGGATCTAGTGTAAGCTGCACATATATATGTCAACGCGGTTTACTAATTAGTTCCATCAGTGTTAACAAAAGGAATTAAAATAAGGCGGATGCGAAAACGCACCTAAATTAAATAGGGTAGAAGTATATATCTTTTGTGTCGTTGTGCCATTAGCCCTTCGTAAATGGTGGTCTCTGTTGGTTGTAGGCTTAGGTTAGCCATGTACTCGTTAATGACCAATGGGTCAAGAAAGCCAAATTCATGGATTCCCTCCATTGCGCATATTTTAATCTCCATTGTATATAAGGAAAATTGATTTAGGCCTCGAAGTTAGTATAGTATACCGGCTAGCACGATCGAAATTTACAAAGAATACACTTACAGCTCCCAACAAACCACCATGGCGACGTCGACCGCCAATCCCTGATATAGGTAATACAGAATCTCAAATTGAATCAAGAATTCAAAGTCCCCGCGTGTTGACACCCAAATTTGGCAGAAAATCGGATGTTCAGGAAAAGCCGAATATGATGAGGTTTGTTGGGCCAAATCGGAAATGGGCTTTATCGGCAAAAAAGAAAAGCGGAATACCGATACTTTTGAGACTTCGGAAGAAATACAATGAGATCAGAAGCGCGTCGTGGTAAACTAGGTCGTATCGGTATCGAGTTTGTAATACTATAAATAGGACCTTAAGTCTCGAGAATAGATATGCAACACTCAATACACAAAATACTTTCTCGAATCCGATCGAGTTCGTCGAAAGGCTTCAACTCGCAGGTAGGGCTATCTCGATGGGATAATCGATTCTCTTCTTGTAACCCGTGTGCATGGCTGTATCAATTTGATCTCATGTATACAAACCATGTTAGACTGTCTCGGGATTTACCGATCTTTAACATGTTTTTGCATATTGTACTGTCTCGATTTAATCGATCTGCAATTTGTATTTATCCTGTAATGCCAATTGATGAATATTTCACATGTTTTTCCCGAATTCGATATATGCAACTGTCTCGTTCAATCGATCTTGTATATGCCACGTTTAGGGTTTCGCATGTGGAGATATTTACCGATCTGTATTACATCTACCTTTCAGTCTTTAGACCTTCAAATCGGTTTATTGGTTTACATCTTAGATTTAGACTTGAACACTGTCTGAGCCTGACCAATCTGCTCAGTCTGTTTCTTGGTTGAACCTGATTTATTGATATTAGGGTTTATCGCTGATGCTATTATAAAATACCAAAAATAAGTGAAAAATTTAGATTTGAATGCTTATTTAAATTTATTCGCTCTATCTGGCATTAAGCCGATAGACCCTGTAATCGGTTAATAAAGAAACCGATTACCGATGACCTGATCTGGCTATTTTAAAAGCCGATTAGGTTTATATTACTGATAATGCTTCCCTTATTGATTCACAGGTCAAATCAATTGGCACGCTTGGTTTGAGTTGCGACGCGATCACTGAATCGACGCTTCTGCACGTGTGTTCGCAAAAACCCTCGTTTTTGTGTCAACATACTTTTTGGCACGCCCGGTGGGACCAAGATCAAAACCAACAAGATGACGCGCACCGATACCGAAGCGGCCCTGGAGGCGCTCAACCACGCCGCTGAGGCGGTAACGTTCGATGAATTGAGCCCGGATCAAAAGAAGGAAGTCGAAGATAGGCTCGCAGAAATTCATGAAGAAAACAAGAAAAGAATGCTTACCGGTATCGAAGACGCCAGCGGGGCCAAGTTACAAAGACTTCTATCGGAGATCCGTTGCTCACGGACGATTTTTCCGAAGTTATTAGAGATCAAATCAACAGCTCTGTTTACCGATCGATGCTTGATCAATCCTCGGTTTTAGGGCGAATCATCCAGGAAGGGGCAAATGCTGCGTTTCATAACATGATGACTGGCCAAACCCAACAGATAAATCGGAGTATCACTCAAGGGGTGTATCCAGGGGGCCAATATCTAGCTTATGCTCACCAGGCATCAAACGCCGGTCTTCCCAATTGGGTCCGCCACCGTCGTTAACCCAACCCCGATTCAGATAAGACCATCATCGGTCGTGTTCCGATCCCGATCCGATCTATCACCGATGAATCGTGGGGTGAGTGAAAACCTTGAAGAAATGACGAAGAACCCGGTTTACAACATGATGAAACAAAGGCGGGTTCAACACTCCTAAGATTGCACCTCACTATACCATGCCGTATCCATCGGCTTTTAATGAAACCGAGTATCCACACAAGTATCGCGTTCGATTTCGCAAACGCTAAGTTTAGCGGGAGTGATCACACTCTACATCGCGTGAGCATATTGCCGTGTTTCGCACTTTGTGGTGAGGTCATGTCGAAGAATACTCTCAAATGCCGATTGTTCCCGCCGTCTTTATCGGGATCGCATTCAACTCGTTCACATCGCTCCTCCAAACAGCGTCTACTGCGGGCGATTTGGAGAAGAAGTTTCACGAATATTTCTATTCGAGAGAACGAAGCAAGGATCATCGATATCATGATGATTAAGCGAAATTTGGTGAGTCGGTGAATGATTACTGCGTCGGTTCGTGGAGGTGAGAAACCGATGCTATAGCCTTTCTCTGCTGCATAAACGAATTGGCGTAATTGGCTTTTAAGGGTCTGTTGTTCGTCAACTAAAGAAGGTGGGCAACCAAGAGTTTGCCGATATATCTCATTTGGCACACAAAATCGCGCTTTTACGAGCCGATTTTCGACAACTCTTACCCCGGGCAAAGGAGTATCGAATAATAACAATAACAAAGGAAAAGAAAAGCGATCAATGTGGTTGATGCCGATGAAGGTGAAGAATCCGATGACTCCAATGACGAAGATATGGGTGCCTATGTTGCTGAATGGGTAAACAATAAGAAAGAATTTGAGCTTGGATGGATAAAGCCGAAGGTGCTGAGAAGAGCAAGTACTCCTTTGATACATCTAAGTGCGATCGGATTTTCGATCATTTGTTACAAGAAAACAGATTCGCTTAAGCAAGGGCACGTTATTCCCCGCTGAAGAGCTAAAGAAGCGCAAATATTGCAAGTGGCACAACTCTTATTCGCCGCCACCAATGAATGCAATGTGTTTAAGCAGGTGGTATGTATATGCGTCGAAGTGGCCAACTTCGCTACCAAAGTAAAAGCTCCCAGATCGACCGTAACCGCTCCTGCCGGTTTTGTTGGGATGGTGGACGCTAAACGAAAAGCCGATGAGCCCGAATGCTCCAATCGGTTTAAGGTACTCGTCCGATCTAAAAGGATCGTGGTGGAGGAGAAGCCGGAATTACAATTCCGATCCTCAGGCCGGCGAGGTGCTAAACGGGCCGGTGAGTGGCGCCAGGTAGTTCGTGGCCATGATCATAATCCGATCTCAAAATCGAGGCCAAAACCAACCTTCGATCAGTTGATGGAAAAATACGACAGAATGGCTAAGGAAACGCATCGCAGGAGCGTTGAATCAGGTACTCCAGATGCTATTCAAAGAGATCCAAATGATCAAGGTTGGGAGATGGAACACTGGGATTGTCCTTTTTTCCGATATTGCTGGGAAGAAAGGATGTCTTTGCCCAACTTGGAGGATTGCCCGATGAACCACTCGTTTGTTCCTTTCAAGAGGATATCGGTAAAAGATCGGCTAGTGTTTCCTATCGGAAGGACCGATGACGGGAGGGACAAACATTCTGACGTGCATAGGCCTCCTAAGGCACCATTGCCACAGCAGGTGCCCAAGCGGATCACAAAATCTCGTAAACGACGCCTACAAATGGATGAGACACGCGAAGCAAAAGAAGAGGAGGCCGAGAGATTTAGGGACGCCATCGAGCAGTAAAACCGATGAAACCAGCTAGGGCAAGCGAATGGAGGCCCAAGTTGAGATCGGTTGTCATCATTGAGAAAGATTCGATGAGATTTCAATTGCTACCAATATGGTATGTGTGCTACCGAGTGGAATTTATGAATGATTATGAAGAGGTCACCGCAGAATCGGTGATTGGAGCGAGGATGCTATCTTTAAGAAGCGAGAGAATTCCGATTGCATCTCAAGCCATTGTTTATCATGGGGTATATGAATGGCAAACCGATTTCAAGGATGATGGTAGATGGTGAGCTACGGTAAATTTGATGCCATATTCTGTTTGCCGCAAAATCGGTAAATCTACAGAAGATCTCGTCAAGACTAATATGGTCTTAAGTGATTTTAATGGAAATCCGACCGAGGCCAAGGGAGTTCTGGTGGTAGAACTGACCATAGGAAGCAAGACTATCCCAACAGCGTTCTTCGTAATTGAAGGGAAAAGAAGTTATAATGTGCTGTTGGGGAGAGATTGGATACACGCCAATTGCTGCATTCCATCGACATTACATCAAATTCCGATTCAGTGGATTGGCGATCAAATAGAGGTAGTAAGAGGAGAGTCTCTGACCGCTGAAACCGATTGTGTTGATATACATCATAATCTAGAGGCATTATCGGGAAAACCCTTGGAGGATTGTGATTTCCTCAGTGTTAGTAAATTGGGGTTCAAACCAACGACTTTGGAGGGACAATCGGTAACCCAAGGATGTGAGGGTTTTTTATGGGAACCGCGGCTCTAGAAGGTGTCGAGTATAAGATGGGCCAGGGTTTTATACCGGCTGATGAACTGGAAAAAGTCGATATTGGGACCGATGGTAAAGAAAGGCCCACTTACATCAGTAAAAAGTTGCCGCGGGAATATAAGGATCGACTTATCTAGATACTCAAGGATCGGGTTGATTGTTTCGCTTGGGAATATCATGAAATGCCTGGTCTAGACCGATCCATAGTTGAACACAAGATCAAGATGAAGCCTGGATTTCAGCCAGTGAAGCAATCGCCGAGAAGGATCAATTGGAAAATTTACGATCAAGTGAAGGCCGAGATCCGTAGATTGTTAGATGCGAAGTTTATTCGCCATGCAAATATGCCGATTGATTTCTAATATAGTGCCCGCTGGTAAAAAGGATTCGATAAAATTCGGGTATGCATCGATTTTAGGACTTAAACAAAGCAACATATAAAGATGAATATCCGATGCCAATTGCCGATCGCCTTATCGATGCTTTGCGCAATCGATTATTAGTTTTTGGATGGCAATGTTTGGTTACAATCAGATCTTTATGGTCAAGAGGATGTCAACAAGACGCATTTAGGTGTCCCGAGCTATCGGTTTATTTGAGTGGGTCGTGATGACTTTTGGGCTGATTAGCGGGGGGCGATATATCGAGAGGATGAACTTAATTTGCCATGATCTGATCGGCAAATTGGTTGAAATTTACATTGATGATGTGGTAATTAAGTCTCGTGAAGAAGAACAACACTTGGTTGATATTGTGACCGTATTGGATCGATTTCGAAATACGGTATGAGAATGAATCCAAAGAAATGTGCTTTGAGTATCGGTACCGCAAATTCCTCGGGTTTCATGGTGCATCGTAGAGGTATTGAAGTTCATCCCGATAGAGTAAAGGCAATCCTGAATCTGAAGCCTCCGATTCAAAGGTTCGCCTACAAGAACTCATCGGAAAATTAATTATTTAAGAAGGTTTATTTCAACTTATCGGAAAGGATTGTCCTGCTTTCCCCATTGCTCAAGTTGAAAAATGCCGATAAGTTTATTTGGGGTCTTGAGCAGCAGAAAGCCTTTGATAGCATTAAAGAGTATCCGATGAAACCTTTGTTCTTGTCGCCCAAAGGAAGATTTACCATTCAAATTGTATCTATCGGTATCGGATAAAACGATTGGGCGCTTCGGTCCAAGAAATCAACAGTAAAGAGCATGCTGTTTTCTATTTAAGCAGAAAGTTATTAGATCCAGAAACCCGATACACGATGGTGGAAAGGTATTGCCTTTGTTTATACTTTGCTTGCACTAAATTAAGGCATTATTTGTCGGATGTCAATGCAAAATAGTATGTCAAACCGATGTGGTCAAGTACATGCTTAATGCTTGCGATAATCGAGGGCGCCTCGAAGTGGGCGATACTCATCGAGTTTGACCTGACATATGAGTCTCCGAAGGCTGTCAAGGGGCAGGTTTTAGCCGATTTCGTCATGCATAATCAAGGTGTGAATTTGTCAATGCTTTTACCTTGGGTAATGTTCTTCGATGGATCGGTTTGTGAGAAGGGATGTGGAATCGGTATTTTCATTGTCTCTGGCGGCGTTCCTTACCGATTTGGTGTTACAAGAGATTTCGGGTTAACCAACAATCAAGTGGAGTATGAAGCTTGATCCGTGGATTGGAATGGTTAATTCAAAATTTGAGCTATCGCCGTGGAAGTATTCGGAGATTCGCAATTGGTGGTTTATCAGATGATCGGCAAATATGATTGTCACAGTGACCTGCTTCGGGAATATTTGGATAGAGCTTCTGATTTGGCTAAATATTTCGGTGTGTTCACAATTCACCATATTCCGAGAGAACAGAATTGTGAAGCCAATGATTTGGCTCAAGAGGCATCGGGTTATAAGTTGCCGATCATGGAGTTAGAAATTGTCCCGATTGCAAGCGAAGTTCCGATTGGATGGCAAGCTGAGATTATCGGTTATTTTAAAAATCCACAAGGGAAAACTGATAGGAAGCTTAAAAGAAAGGCTCAGAGGTATGTATTAATCTCTGATAAGTTGTACTATCGGAGTTTTGATGGTTTACTGCTTAAGTGCTTGAGTGAAGAAGAAGCTAAAGTTGCAATCGGAGAAGTACATGAAGGTTTGTGTGGAACTCATCAATCGGCCTATAAGATGAGATGGATGTTAAAGCGTGTAGGGTATTTTTGGCCGACAATGGTAGAGGATTGCTTCAAATATTATAAGGGTTGCAAAGATTGTCAAAATTTGGGAATATTCAAGATGCGCTCAAGGCTATCTTGCATCCGATTGTGAAACCGTGGCCTTTCGGAGGATGGGGATTGATATGATTGGGAAAATATTTCCATCCTCGCCCAAGGGCATCGGTATATTTTGGTAGCAACGGATTATTTCACTAAGTGGGTAGAAGCTGTACCATTGAAGAAAGTTACTGCTTCGAAGCGATCGAAGTTCGTCAAAATACATATAATTTACCGATTTGGTATTCCTCAAACGATCACTACTGACCAAGGATCGGTATTTATGTCCGAGGCGCTTCAAGATTACGCCAAGTTTGGGAATCACAACGATTAATTCTTTGCAGATATGCTCAAGCCAACGGCCAAGCAGAGTCTTCAAACAAGAGTGCTATAAAACTGATCAAGCGAAAAATCGATGAAAGGCCGCGGGGTTGGCATAATACTTTGGCGGATGCGCTGTGGGCGTATCGGATTGCTAAGCATGGGGCTACGAAGGTATCGCCATTTGAGCTAGTTTACGGTCAAGAAGCTGTCCTGCCAGTTGAAGCCATCATCGGTTCTACGAGGGTTGAAGAGCGTAATAACGTAAAGCCGATGATTACAATAGGTTGATGCTTTGGATAAGTTGGATGACATGGTGGCGTTCGTTAAGGGCTCTGGAACATATTGAGCGTGATAAGCAAAGAGTGGCCGACATTATAACAAGAAAGTTGTGCCGAAACTTTTGAAGTAGGAGAACTCAGATGGAAGACATTTTTACCGATTGGCTCTAGGGATCCTAAGCACGGAAAGTGGTCTCCAAATTAGGAAGGACCATTTAAAGTCAATCGGATTATTCCCGTAATGCGATATCTTGAGACGCTTGAAGGGATGTTTTCAGAAAGCAATTAACGCCAAGTATTTGAAAAAGTATTATCCTAGCGTTTGGGTCGGAGCTTGAGCTAGGGTTTATAAGAGCCGATTCTATGAATCGCCTATAGTTCAAAGGTCGTTTTGCACTTGACGCGTTGAAAGTTTTTCAACATGTTGCTATTGATGTAAAGCCGATTCTCAGAGAATCGTCTGCAGATCTAATTACTATACAATTTCGCTCATTGCTGTTGAGTAGAGGCTGATTCTAAATGAATCGCCTAAAGACATAAGATGAAGACGATTGCATGAAGAAATGGTTATCACCAAGGCACGAAGGCCTTAATCGGTTTCGCCCAAGGGGCAAGATCAAACATTGTGTCGGTGTAATAAATACCGGGGTACAAAGAGCCTTAGGAAGATCGAGAGGCCCCACGTCAGCGGGCGAGCAAGGCCCAGTGGCGTGCATGAGCCCCCTCGAGGTCGGGAGGGCCCCACGTCAGCGGCCAGCAAGGCCCCAGCGTGGGCGAGCCCCTCGAAGGCCGGGAGGCCCCACGTGTCGCGGGCGAGCAAGGCCCCAAATACAGGGCGAGCCCCTCAGAGGCCGGGAGGCCCCACGCGTCGGCGGGCGAGCAAGGCCCAGCAGCGCTGGCGAGCCCCTCAGAGGCCGGGAGGGCCCCACGCACCAAAGGGCGCGGGCGAGCCCCCTGAAGGCAAGGCGAGGGCCCCACGCGCCAAAGTGGCGAGCAAGGCCCAGCCATGGGCGAGCCTCTCAAGACCAGGCGAGGCCCCGCCACAAAGGGGCCCAGGGGGAGCATTGCGTAAGGAGTCTTGGACGGCGGCTCCCCTCTTCTTGAAGGACGAAGCGATTTAATGAGACACCACGCGGATAGACAGAGGGAAGAAATGATTACTGCCATCTGGACCCTTGCAGTCCGGCGGTACACTGCATGCAGAAGAATTGACCGGCAGAGAGAAGGTTTGCTTGAGGAGGCCGCCCGTGTCAGGAGGAGCAGGCAGGGCCCCACCCGCAGACTCACCGGTGTGACTATGCGGGTCAGAGGCCACTTGCGAAGCACGCGAGGGCGGCGCTGCGCGGCGTGGGCAGCGGCATGTTTTCGTCTCTTCTGTCGTGTCTTGTCGAATCGAGAGCATCAGATCGCTTACTCCCTCGGCTCTCTCCGCCAGCCCAAAGCTTGTATAAAAGGAGGGGAGAGAGAGGGAGAAGAAGAAAAAAAAAGGAGAGGAGAGGCATACGAACACACACAGTCACAGAAGTGTTCGTGCATTCGAGGCACTCTGTAAACACATTCCCATTCAATCACAATCAGAAAAGAGCTAAGGCTCAGCAGAGTAGGACTATTACCCGCGAGGGGTCCGAACTCGTAAATCGGCGAAGTCGCTCCTTGTTGTGCCCGACGCCAAATCGGATCGAGCTTGATCGAGTTGGCTAGCGACTAGAAATCGACCAGGTGTGATCCGCAGGTTGAGCGGAGAACACGCCGCCGCTGGCGCGCCGTGTAGGAGCGCTTAGCATCGGTTCAAGCTCTTCGACCTTTCTTCAGAGGCGATGGCGAGCGGCAGTCCGCGATGGAGCAGAAGCGGCCGCTAGAGCCGCGCAATGAGTCGGCCGCGGCGATGGCGGTGGATCATCCGGGCGGTGGCCGCCCGCTTAGGTTGGAGCCTCGGCGAAAGCAGCCGCCGCGGTTGTTAGGCGCGCGCTGCCTTGAGAGAGTGCACTCCGCACGTAACCTCCACGCTGCCGGGCCTTGCTGGAAAACCCACCGGTTCCGGTAACTCCGGACTCCGCGGCGGCGCCGTGGTTGGCCAGCTTTGGCTCACATCGCCGACATCGGCCGCCAAGGCGGTGGTGCAAGTTTCCGGGCGGGGAACCGCGCTTCGCTGTCCTCCGTTTTTGTTGCCCTCGCGCCCTCTCGCAGATCTCCCCGTGAGGCGGGGGGCCAAGACGACAAGAGCGCGATTTCACGGGGCTCTCGGCGGCAGGCGGCGTCTGGTGGCGCGATCTCCGGTCCCATCCGGAGGACCGCCACTTGTCTGCATGGAGAAGACTCGCGTGACAAGCTCGCAGGCGCGACCGAAGGCGATCAAGGCTGCGCCCGCCGGCGCTGGGGACCAGCAAGAGGGTTCCTGAGCTGCCCGCCAGCCGAGGGTGACGTTCTTGGCGCCGCCAGGCGACGGGCGGCGGGCGAGGACGCGCCCAGAGCAGAGGCTCCGACGCTGGTGCCGCGCTTTTTCTAAGGAGCTGCGCGGCCCAAAGGGCCGGAACGGTTTCGTCCGGCCCCATCGAAAAGTACGACGGCTCCAACAACCCCGGCGAGTTTTTGCAGATCTATACGACGGTAATGCACCGATCGAGGGTCGGGAAGGTTCCGCGAACTACTTCCCCGCTGTCCTCACCGTGGAGCCCGCCGTGGCTCATGAACCTGCCCGAGTCCGGTGGGGTCATGGAAGGAGTTTCGGAGCTCTTCGTCACCAACTTCCGTGGCACCTTCGAGCAGCCCGGTAGAAGACGACCTCCACAACGGGAGCAGAAGAAAGGAGAGTCGCGCGCGACTATATTCGGCGCTCGCCAGTCCGCAACACTATCCCCGACATCTCCATCGATGCCGTGGTCATGGCATTCAGAGAGGCGCCGAGACCCCAAGGTCAAAGAGAAGATGGCCACCCGCAAGATCAAAACGACGGAGGAGTTCTTCACCTTGGCGCGACAAGTCGCGCCTTCAGCGGAGCTCAGATCCGCCGGCCATGCTGGCGGGCCACCGCAAGGGCGGCGAGGCCGAACTCGAGGAACCCCGCGGCAAGGACAAGAAGAAGCGCATAGGCCGAGACCGGCAGGTCATGGCGCCGAAAGCGACGACGACGACGACGACCGCGACCACCGCAAGAATGGGCGCGGGCGGGCGAAATGAGGAGGAGGTCGCGGCGCGGGCGGTACGGTCCCGCAGGGCGGCCGAGGCGGCGGCTATGGCGATCGCCGTGGCCGCGACGGCCCCCGCGGCCGCGACGAAGGGCGAAATCATCGCCCCCGTGAGTGGGACGGAAGGCCCTACTGTCCCATTCACCGCAACAACTCCCACGACTTGGCAGATTGCCATGTCGTCAGCAAGATGGTGGACAAGCGAGTCCACGAGCAGCAGCAGCAGGCGTCCGGCAGTGGCAAGGGCAAGGAGACGGCTTCGCTTGGTTTTCAGCAGGCGGAGCGCGAGGTTGCCGTCATCCACGGCGGTTCGGCCACCTATCCGTCCCACGCTAGCTTTAAGCGTGCGATGAGGGAGGTGTGCGCCACCGCGTCTGCTTTAGGTCGATGAGGCACCGGCGTGGTCGGAGCACCGATCGCGTTCAGCCAAAGCCGATCACCCAACCAAGATCACCGCCCCTGGCATCTCCCGATCGTGGTTGCACCCACGGAGGAGTTCCTCAACCTCCCGTCCCGCCTGGAAGCGCATGGGCGCCAGATCCAGCAGCTGGAGCCGCCTAACGCCCCATTCTTGCATCGCGCCGGGCCGAGTCCGTCCTACCGGGCGATCGATCTCCGGTAACCTTCGAGGTCTCGACAACTTCCGACCGAGATGCTCGAGTTCGAGGTGGTGAACTTCGACCTCCTACAACGCCATACTAGGTCGGCCGACGCCGACCGTGTTCATGGCGGTGTGCCACTATGCGACATGGTGGTGAAGATCCCGGCCAGCCGCCCCATCGTTTTGAAAGTGGATCGCCGGAGGCGCCCGCTGCGACAAGGACGCCCTCGTTGGCGAAGGGCGACGGTGCCTGTAAGGCCGAGGCTTGACTTTGGGAGCTCCTCCGCGAAGACCCGTGCCTCCCCGCTCGTTCGTCCGGAGGTTAAGGCGGTCTCCTGAAGCGAAGTCGACCCGCGAAGACCGCTCGGGCGGCGCCTCTCGGCCGCCAAATAGGAAGGCGCTGCTGTCTCCTTCCTCGCCCAACGCCGACGTGTTTGCGTGGCAACCGTCCGACATGGCTGGGGTCCCGAGGTGATTGAGCACAATTGGCGACGTTCGGCCTTGCGCGCCACATCATGCAGAAGGTCCGGAAGATCGGTGGAGCGCCAGAAGTTATCCGCCAGAGGTGGACAGTTTCTTAAGGCGGGGTCGTCCGCAGGTCGCCCATCCTGTGTGCTCGCGAACCCCGCCCTCGCTAAGAAATCCAACGGCGTTGGAGGATGTGCGTGACTTCACCGACCTCAACAAGGCGTGTTCGGCGATCCATACCGCTACCCGCGATCGATCTCATCGCCGACTCAATCTGCGGGTGCGAGCAACAGAAAGCTTCGATGCGTATCGGGTACCACCAGATTAGCATGGCCAAGAAGATGAAGACAAGACCGCTTCGCCACGCCCATGGGCGATATCGCTATACAAGGATGGCGTTGATCGAAGAATGCGGGCCCAACCTATCGGTGGGGCCATGATATCGCCACCGCCCCAAATAGGGCGGAACTCGAAGTGTATGTCGATGACCGTGGTGAAGTCCAAGAAGGCGGAGGAGTTAATCGGCGACCGGAAGAAACCTTCGCCAACCCGAGGAAGTACCGCATCAAGCTTAATCCAGAGAATGCGGTTCGCTGTCCGTCCGGGCAAACCGCCGATTCCTCGCCTCCCGAGGGGGATTGAGGCGAACCCCGACAAGATCGCAGCGATCGAGAACATGAAGCCCCGACGCGACTTCGGCAGATGCAAGGCTTGGTGGGTCGCTGACCTCCCCGGCCGCTTTATAGCTCGCCTGGGGATAAAAGTCTCCCATTGCTCAAGCTCCTAAAGAAGACCAACCAGCCGAGTGGACGGCGGAGGCGCAGGAGGCGCTCGACGGTTCGAAGAAGTATCTTACCTCCCGCCCGCGCTGGTCGCCCTAGACCCAAAGAGCCGTTGATCCTCTACGCCGCGGCAAACCCCAGCGGTCAACAAAAGTTAGTGGCGAAAGAGAGGGCGTCAGCGCCCCATTTACTACGCCAAGAAGGTCCTCCACGACGCCAAACAAGGTATTCACAAAGACCAGAAGATGCTCTACGCCGTCTTGACGGCATCCCGAAGCTACGCCACTACTTCCGGGGCGAAGTCACGGTGTTGACTAAGTATCCCTTGCGGAGATCCTCTTCAACCGCGAGGCGACGGGTCGACGCCAAATGGGCTATGGAGCTGGCGGAATTTGATCTCAAATTGCTCCCCGAGTGGCCATCAAAGGGCAAGCTTTGGCGGAGTTCATTAGCGAGTGGACTCGGCGGACACCGGTTGAAGGTACCTGACCTCCTCGCCGTGGACTCTCTTCTTCGACGGCTCATTCCTACCGGAGGGGAAATCAAGGCTGTCCCGGTGTTCTAACGGCGATGTCGTCCGGCACTGTGGTCTTGGACTTCGCGCCACCAACAACGCCGCGGAGTATGAAGGATCGCCGCCGGGCTCGTGGTGGCTTCACCCTTGGCATCCGGGCGGCTACAAGTAAAAGGCGATTCTCTCCGGTCATCAACAAGGCGAAAGGATTTCTCCCGCCGATCCCGCCATGGCGGCTACCTAGCGGAGGTGCGCCGTTGGAGCGGCACTTTGAGGGTTTGGGCTTGCACATCCTCGCCGCGACAACTACATGGCGGATGAACTGCCCCTGCATTGCCTCGTCAAGGGCACCTGCTCCGGCCGGGTCTTTGAAGAAAGACTTACGCAGCCGTCCGCCGCAGCCCCCACCTCGCGGGACGACGCTTCGACGCAGCCCCCACCTCTCGAGGAGACGCCATCGATCCCCGCCGCAGCCCCCGGTTAGAGGGAGGAGGCGAAGAACTGCTGAGGCGGTTGAGGCGGAAACGCCAGTGCCAGCGGAGTACGCCGGGCGACAATGTATAGAACGCCGCCACACTCGTCCGGGAAGGTCGGGATGGATCCGATCCCAGCCTACCCGCGGATGGAGTGATCCCACGATGACGCTGCCGGCCGAGAAGATAGCGCGCAAAGGCCGCCACGCCTCGGTAGGTGGGGACCAGACGCTGTGGCGCAAACGGAGTTCTACCGGCGCGCCACTCGGAAGCGGGAGTGAAATTTCTCCGAGATCCATGGAGGCATGTGCGGAGCCATTCAGTGAGCCGGGCGTTGGTTGGGAAAGCTTTTATACCACGTTTCTATTGGCCCACCGCCTCCGTGATGCCTTCGAGCCGGTGAGGAGATGCGAAGCGTGCAATTTCATGCTAAGCAGATCCACCGACCGCCCAGCGCCGCAAACCATTCCGCCTCCGCCGTTCGCGTCCAGGGCCGATATTCTCGCCCGTTCCGGGCGACGGCGGAGGATATACTTCATCTGCTCGCCGCCATCGACAAGTTCACTAAGTGGGTTGAAGCTCGCCGTCCCGGCGATCACATCCGCAGCGCTATCAAGTTTATGAGGAGCATCTTCGTCCGGTTCGTGTCGCCAATGTAATCATCATCGATAACGGCGCCGCCTAAAAGCGCCGATTTCAAGATCTGGTGCGAAGAGTTGGGTACCAAGCTCGTGCTTTGCCTCCGCTAGCATCCAAAGAGCAATGGGCAAGTGGAGCGAGCGAACGGAAGTACTCAAAGGGCTCAAGACAAGGGCGCTCGATCACTGGAGAAGCGCTGCAAGCGCCGGGCGGAAGAAGTTCCCACCATATTGTGGGCGCCGCGACAACTCCCAACAGAGCCACCGGCGAGACCCCTTCTTTCTCGTGTATGGCTCGAGGCGGTGTTCCATCGAGCTCGCTTCGCTCCCCAAGAGTGGCGGCGCTCAGCGGAGATCAAGACCACGACCGCGTCAGATGAAGTGAATCTCCCGGAGGAGATCCGAGACAGGCGGCGATCCGGCCGCCAAGTATCAGCAGCGCCGCGCCGCTATCAAGCAAGGCGGTGTGTGTGAGAACACCGCAAGTAGGCGACCTCGTTACCGCCAAATCCAAGTGCAAAGTGGGCGCAACAAACTGCTCTCCCCGTGGAGGGCCCTTCAAGGTGGTCTCTGGCCTCCCGCCTGCTCGGGCCAGCTCGATTCGAGGACGGTCGCGAATTGGCGAACACTTGGAACGCCGAGCGGTGAGGAAGTTCTACCAGAGGTAGCGATCCAAGAGTTTCCTTTTTGGGCCTTCCTTTGGAGCCGAAGCGGGCGAGGTCTTCTTCCTTCACCGCCACGGGGTCGCATGTACAAAGCCATCTTCAATAAGAGATAAGTTCTATCTCCTTGTGGGCATCTGCTTTTTTCGCCTCAAGTCCGTTAGAAAGCATTCCGCTGAAAGTCGGTAGCTAAAAGTACTCAAGGCGATGGCCCTTAGTTGCAAGGATCTAGCGCCACGACTGCACGGTTGAGGCGGCGACGAACGCACATGGTTCTAGCCCGTGTGTCGGCTCGGTCAGGCAATGCGCCAACAATGCACCAGCCGACTAGACCACTCCGAAGCTAAGTTCTCGCCACGCGATGTCTAGGGTCGGTTCAAAAGAGGCCATAAGGGTTGAAGTAACCAGATGCCCGAGGAAAAAGCGCCACTTTCAACGGAAAGCTCGCTTAAAGCTTTTGGCGATCGGTGGCTTAGCCTTAGAAAGGTCTGTTAGAAAACATTCTCACCAAAGCTGGTAGCGAAAGTACTTAGGGTGATGGCCCTTAATTGCAAAGGCAAACGCTATAACTTACGCCGGTGCGAGGCGGCGACGGAAGGCGTTTCTAGCCTGTGTGTCGGTCTCGGTTCAGGCAATGCGCCAACGGGCGGCACCAAATGACTAGGCCACTTCCTAAGCTAAGCGCGCCACGTAATGTTTAAGTCGGGTTGCGAGAGGCCATAAGGGTTGAAGTAACCAGATGCCTAAGGAAACAGCGCCACTTGCGGCAGAGCTGCTCATCTAAAACCTTTGGCGGCCAGTGCCCCAATTCAATTCCGCAAGTTAAAGTTGTGCGAAGTTCAAGTGAGACTCACAACAAAAGAGCAAAAGTTTGTTTGCATTGATAGGCAACAATTACAAGGCAAAAAAGCGGGGAGTCTCGCTTCTCCTCGGCTTCGCCTTCCGCCGAGCGGCGCTTCATCATGGACATGCGGTCGGCGGCGGTGTCAACCCGCTACCGCTTAAACCGGTCCACCGGGCGCTGAAGGCTCCCGGTGGCGGCGCCGAGATCAAACGCGCGCTCGAGCAAGACAGCTTGCCTAAGATGAACGCGCTGCCGAGAGCGCTTTGGCGACCGCTTTCGACGCTTCAAGGTTCAGCAGGCCGCCGGAAGGACGGGCAGGCTTTGGGCGTTTCGCCCCACGGCGCCAACAGATCAAGGCAATTGCTCTCAGCGGGGATGCAGGAAACACCCTGGATGCAGGGCGCCCCGGCCGTGGTAGGCGGTGCGCAGATGTCGGCGAGGGTCCGGAGGCGCCAAGTGCTCCAGCGGAGGTCTTCGATCTGCTTATGGCCGAGGCAAGGCGGCTTACCGCCGCAGCCTCGGGTCATCGCCTTCTTCAAGGGCGGTTTTTGGCTAAGGCCCGCCGCAGCCACGGCAGATCGCTTCACCAAGGCAAGGGCTTCCTCCGCGCCCAAAGCGGGAGAGGGTGCGGTTACCAAAGGAACGCCCCACGCCGGGCGGTCACGGCCGAGATGGCGGCAAATGGCCACGGGCGAGGTGGCTGAGGGTTCTCCGCCAAGGCCGCGACGACTTCTGCCGCCCTTGAGCAGCCTCCGCCGGCGAGCGCGGGCACGCTGGGGCCGGCGAAGTCGCGGAGCGGAGTCGATGCCCCAGTCGCCTCGCTGTTCAAGAGGGACAAACAGTGGTTCAGTATGCGAAACGCGTGAGCGTATAACCCTAGTGCGGCGTGCGTAAGTTAGGGAAAGCCAACTCAAGCGGTGCGCCAAGGCGAAAGCCGGGGGAGCTCAAGTCGCTTGTTTGTGGCGGCGGTGGCGGCGCTGTCGCAGCTACCACCGCCGAAGCCAGACGCCGGCCGGGCGCGAAGCGGTGCCGGTGGAGCGCCAAATACAGAATAAAGCGCCAAGCAGGAGCGCCGGGCGAGAGGAGCGGAAGAAACGGCGCAGCGGCGCCAGCTTCAGGTGAGTCGCCGCCTGCCCGGGGCGGAGCGGGCGGGCGGTAGCAGCAGGCCCCGCTGGTTGAGCCGGCGGTGGCGGCGAAGCCGGGCTTGAAGGGCGCGCTTTCGCCGCCTCCCTCCTCGCCGCCGCTGCCGCTGGCAAGGATGAGGCGGCGCTTCGAGAGTGCGGGCGAGTCAAGAGCCCACGGCAGAGCAGCAGCCGCTGAAGCTTGGGCGGTCGCCGAGGGCGGCTCGGATCCGCAGTGGTCCCCGGGCCACTTGGACCGCAGGACCGAGACCTCCATGGGGGCAGCGCCGCAGAGGGTTGCGCCCCGTGATCCTGGGCCGCAGAGGGGCGGATGCCCGCTTGGCAGGCGATGTCGCCGGTCGGCGGTCGAGCTCCCGCCACCAGCCTTTGAGCACGCCGTTCGCACGCTCCCATCAGCTGAACACCCCAAGAAGAATTGAGTACGGCGGGACAAGGCCCGCCAAGACGCCAGAGAAGGTCACGATCTCCCCCAGGACTTCGGCGCGATGGTGCCGGGCGCTGAACCGGCGGCGGTCGGTGGCACGAAGACTCAAGCCGCGCCACCGATCCTCATCGACGGTGGAAGCAGCAGAGCAGCCCCGAAGATGGTGCGGCATCTCAAGGCGGCCTTTTGCCGCTTTGGGAGCCATGAAAATTTGGCGGTATTGCCGCAAAAGGTCAGTAGCGCTTACGCGAGGAGGCGTGGACAGCTTGAAGACTTAGCGCATGGAAGGACTATTACGCGCCGAGAGAAGTATTTATAGGCGCGCGCGAGCGACGGTTTGATTCCGCCACGGTGCCATCATTGCCCTGCTTTTTGGTTTCCCGCAAAAGCGGCGTGGTTCCCAAGGAAGATCGTGGTGCGGAGAATCAGCGACGTCGTCATAGGGGGCCCCCCACGATTCGCCTCCGCCGCACAAGAAATGGAAAAGTATCGCATGGGCGGTTCGCAGATCATGGTGGACCCGGCTACTGCCGGTGTAATAAATACCGGGTACAAAGAGCCTTAGGAAGGTCGAGAGGCCCCACGCCACAAGCAAGACAGCAAGGCCCCAGCCATGCATGGCGAGCCCCTCAGGTCGGGAGGGCCCCACGCCAGCGGGCGAGCAAGGCCCCGCCAGTGGGCAGCCCCTCGAAGGTCGGGAGGGCCCCACGCCAGCGGGCGAGCAAGGCCCCAGCGGGCTGGCGAGCCCTTCAGAGGTCGGATGGCCCCACGCCCAGCGCGGGCGAGCAAGGCCCCAGCCATGGACAGCCCTCAAGGTCGGAGGGCCCCACGCATCAGCGGGTGCGGGCATGCCCCCAGAAGGCAGGCAGGGCCCCACGCGCCAAGCGGGCGAGCAAGGCCTCAGCCGCTGGGCGAGCCCTCGAAGGTCGGGAGGGCCCCACGCACAAAGGGCGGGCATGCAGCCCCCTGTAAGGCAAGGCGAGGGCCCCACGCGCCAGCGGGTGCGCTGGGCGAGCCTCGAAGGTCGGGAGGTCCCCACGCGACCAGCGGGCGCGCATGCAGCCCCCCTGTAGGCAGCAGAGGGCCCCACGCCAAAGGGCGAAAGCAAGGCCCCAAATACAGGCATAGCCTCAAGGTCGGAGGGCCCCACGCACCAAAGCGGGCGCAAGGCAGCCCCTGCAGGCAAGGCGAGGGCCCCACGCGCCAAAGTGTGCGCTGGGCGAGCCCTCGAAGGTCGGAGGTCCCCACGCACCAAGTGCGCGGGCGAAGCCCCCCCTGTAAGGCAGGCGAGGGCCCCACGCCAAAGGGCGAGCAAGGCCCCAAATGCAGGGATCGCAGCCTCGAAGGTCGGGAGGCCCCACGCACCAAAGTGCGTGTGCGCGGCGAGCCCCCCGTAAGGCAAGGCGAGGGCCCCACGCCCAAAGGGTGCGGGCGAGCCCTCGAAGTCGGGAGGGCCCCACGCACCAAAGGGTGCGCATGCCCCTGTGTGGGCAGGCGAGGGCCCCACGCCAAGGCGGGCGCGTAGGTGAGCCCTCTCAAGACCAGCGAGGGCCCCCGCTGCAGGGAGCATTGCGTATGAGTCTTCGGACGAAGGCTCCCCGCACGCGAAGGACGAAGCGCATTTAATGAGACACCACGCTACGGATAGACAGAGAGAAGAATGATTACTGCTAAGGACCCTTGCGTCCGAGCGGCCGCCACTGTGGGCGCAGTAAGAATTGACCTGCAGAGAGAAGGTTTGCTTGAGGAGGCCGCCTGTCGAGGAGCAGTAGGGGCCTCTACCCGCAGACTCACCGTGTGACTATGCGGGTCGAGGCCACTTATGGCACGCGAGGGCGAGGCGCGGGCGCGGGCAAATGACATGTTTTCGCCTCTTTGTCGTGGTCTTGTCAAGGTACCGAGAGCATCAGATCGCTTACTCCCTGGCCTCTCTCCGCCAGCCCCCAAAGCTTGTATAAAAGGAGGGAGAGAGAGGAGAAGAAGAAAAAAGGAGAGAGGAGAGGCATACGAACACACACAACACGTATGTTGGTGCATTCGAGGCACTCAAACACATTCCCATTCAACCACAATCGTAAAAGAGCTAAGGCTCAGCAGAGTAGGACTATTACCCGCGAGGTGGTCCGAACCTGTAAATCGGCGAAGTCGCCTTTGTTGTGCCCGACGCCAAATCGGATCGAGCTTGATCGAGTTGGCTAGCGCATCTAGAAATCTGACCAGGTGTGATCCGCAGGGTTGAGCGGAGAACACGCCACATTGTTTCTTAATCGTAAAACAACCGATTCACATAGCAAGAAAATTTGGCCCGCAGCCAATTACTCGCAAAATTCATAAATAGCGCCGCAGCGCCTGGACATGGTATCCCGGATCCGATTGATAGTTGCTATGTCTTCCTCACGATCCGTGAATTATCGATCTTTTTCTTCGCTATTCAAGATCGCTAGGCCAGCAGCCTTCACAATGCTATATTGCTCCTGGTCACGACTTGCGGTCTTCGGCTTGAGAGGCATCGGCTTCGCTTTCTTGGTTTTTTCCAGCCCAGCCCAGGATTTGACCTGTGAAACCGCTGAAGCAATGTTTTTGCCGATTCCGCTTCCGCTTAGCGATCGAGTTTATTGTTTTGCGCTGGCATCTTGTACTAACCCTTTCAATTCGCCCGATCTTTCAAGCTTCCTTTGGTGGAGCCGATCCAATGCAAAGATCGAATCGGCTTTCTTTGGCGTAGGGCAGGACTTTTTGATTGCCGATGCCACCGCTCGTGGAGGACTCGCGGATGGAGTCGGCTATTTCGCTGGATGGCGGGAAGTGTTAGCTAAGAAGGCTGACTCATCACCAAACAGTTCCTACATCCGCTTGAGCTGGCGATGGTCTCCGAGGAAAATCGGTTTTTCTTGGTAGGCTCGGGGCCGGTGAATCAACGATTATGGTCGGGGCGACGATGTCCCGATCGAAGATGAAAATCCAGCTCATCGTCGAGCCACCCATACCGAAGGATCGGTTGAGCTCATCGCCTTTTCTTCCCATCATACGTGATGACATGTGTGGACACCACCGCTGACCTGACTGGGTCATCGGGTTGAAACATGTATCGACTTAAAGATGTTTTAAGTTACAAGGTATCGGATTGTGGAAAATAGCATAAATTAAAGCAAGGAAAGCCGACACGCCTTGGGGTTGAAGGTCGAGGTGTCCGAGAGGTCATGGAGGAGCCGGTGTATCATCCTCTTTGGGTGGGTGATGTGTGAAAGAAAATACCGAGAGTAAAAGCTAGTAGGAATCAGGATTTCGAAGTGATCAAGTGCTTATCGTGGTTACATACCGATCGGTGGTATCGGGCGACGACCTTTTGCGATCTTGGCCTCTTGATGGATACTTTCTTCAAAGCCGCTCGCCTGCGGGTTTCGCTGAGGAAGGTCGCGGAGCGATCGGATATTCTAGGATTCTCTATGAACACCGATTATACTTCTTTTTCTTCTACCGAGAGGAGCTCGGGCTAAAGCCGGCGCGACTTCGCAGTTGAATGAAGTCGCCACCGCACGCTAATAAGCTTGGACCTTGGGCGTTGTTCTCCGCCTCCGAAAGAAATAATGCCAGGTTAGTAATCGGAAAATGAGTGATATAAGCCGGTAAACTCATGCAGATTAGTGACCTCGCAGCTAGAAGAAGATGCGTAGTTTTGGGACTCGTTCTTTCATTGTCTCAATCTGATGACGAAGGTCCCGATTCAAGAGTTTTCTTTTTTCCATCATTATCATCCGAGGCGTAAGAGCCGAACCGCCGCTGTCGATCGCTTCGATTCCGGCGAAGGCTCGGCCATACCAGCCGATCTTCGCCGCTTGGTCTGCAAGTTTTTTACCGGTGATTCGCTCGATTAAGGTTGCGCCCATCCTTGGTGGTATATATGTCTTTGGCGATGGTTTCCCACCGTAGGTCGAACTCGAGAAGTGTCGACCACATTCTAAGCTCCATCGGCATTTGAAAATCGATGTGCGCGACAGACCCCGTGATGCCGATTGAGGGTTGAGATCTTCCGGCTCGTCAGATGACGGTATATGCATAAATCGGGAATATTATGTCCCAAATTAAATTGCCGAGCAACCACGCCGTGTGGTAAACTCATAAGATGGTTTTTGATGTGAGTCCTTGTGCTCGATGGCTAAGAAAATCCCCGAGAAATAAATTCCTTGTATGTCGCCAGGCTTTCCTTTCAAAGTGTTATCTAATCGAAAAATGAGGGAATCGGATATCTATTCAGATCAAGTAGGGATTGAACTGTTTCTAACCGATTCGATTCAGACATTGTATAAAGGGCAACCATAGACATGGCAAGATCTTCTTGGTTTAAACGTCACCGCTGCGCTTAATCGAGATCATTTCCCATATGATTTGCACGCCATCCATGCTATCGGATTCATGCTCGCTTGGAAATCTTAAGCTGAAATCTAACTCGCCAAGGGAATTGTATATCTGAAGTTTCGTGAATATTCGATGAACCAAAAGGACCACCGAGGTTGCCAACCGAGTATTGGCTTTTGGTGAGCAGTAGACCTTCCTGCATCTCGTGCATCATCCGATAGGTGGCTCCTAAGAGGTATTTTCCGATTGCTAATTTTGGCCCGACGCCAAAGGTTTCGCTACTCCTCGCATACCTTGTTAGGGTTAAGGATCGATCGCAGAAGAAGAACCGATCGAGCCACATGTTCGTGAAAGTAATGTGCTCTTCGTCATCCACTTGGCCGGTTTTCTCGTGAGTGTTGATGTAACGCCGCCATCCAAAATTTTTTCTCGGGACCAATTTCAAGTCGGGCGGAGAGGTCGAAGTCATAGCATCTCGCCATCGGGCTAAGTCCGTTAGCAAGTCGTCGGGATAAAATCACGCCCATTGCCATGGTCCACTCCTCGACGGCCCAATCGAATCAAATTTACCAGGCCCAGCCCCTCGAAGGTTCTATCTGCCCATGTGTGTCTTGCCAACAGCCTCCCCGGGCATGTAGATGCGAATGGCCGAGGCTTCCTGCTTGAGTCCGACTCAACAGTAGCTCAGACGGCTACGAGAAGACCCTTGACGTGGTTTCTGATTGGATTAGAGTCGTGATCCCCAAGATTAGGAGATTACCTTATCTACCGTAGGTTATATTTGGCATGTACTGAGTTCGCATTTATCTCGTAGTTAGCCCGGCCCGATATTCCTCGTAGAGGTCGGTTTGTTCCAAGACTATATAAATGTGCCCTCACGGCGCTAGAGGATCCCCGCATTGAGTTTTACATCTTAGCATCTAGCTTAGATCCTCGACTTTAGATTTTCGCAGATACTACTCGCCGAGACTCGCCGATCTCGCCGAGTCCCCTTGTAATTTCTTTGATATAAAGAAAGGCCGGACGAGGGCTATTATCTCCCCGAGAGGCCCGAACCAGGATAAAACCCCGCTCCTGCTCGCTCGCTGTTCGTGGTTGTTCGGGCGGTTCCTATCTCCTTTGAAGAACCTTGGTTGACTTGGGTCAATATCCCAACCGCCGACAAATGGGCGCCGTCTGCGGGGACACGCAGACGAGCATGTCGAACTCCGCTAACGATACAGTAGATATTTCCCGAGGGCTACGACTCGGCGACAGATGTCTCATCCTCGCCGGGCTCAGACGACCTGCTCGGTTCGAACACTTTCCGCATCCGGTGCGTATGTCTCCGCTTATATGGCGTAGATGGCCTCAGATCGCACTCCCGCCATTGACGCATTTACCACGGAACCGATGATCTTTACGACGGTTTAGATCTGCTGATTTCAAGGCTATGTCGATAGATTCTACCGTATGGCGACACAAACGATGACACCGCCTAGCATACCTTCACATGGCCCCGCAGATTAACATGGCCGGCGCAGAACCTCCGGAGATCCCGCACGGGCTATGGTCGTCGCCGGCGAGGTCGGGCAGTTAACTCGCCCGCATCAAGACGAGGTCGCCGCCGCCGCGAAAGCAAGAAGTCATTCGCCGCAGCCTTGACGATTCCATCAATCGACCTTGGCACGGTTTCGCGACCGGTAAGCGACAATGTCGCGACCCACCTCGCGCCGACGCTTAAGTCTCCCTACAGGCTTCCCCTGCTCGGGTTAATTCCCGGTGACCGGACTCCAATGCGGCGTAACGCGATGGTTCAGTGGATCCCGGCCCATAGATCGTAGTCGGAACGGCTCGGCTATAGCAACGGTCCTCGATCCACCAATCAAGTCGACTCGCCAAGATATGGGCGTCGTTGTTTCTAACCTAGAACGATTGGTCAAGGCCTAAAGTCTCTAGGAGAAGTCAACAACTCTCCAGCAGCAAGCAGCCTAAACCGCCCGGAATGATTCGGACATACTCGACGATCGCGGACCTCCGCCGCCATCGGCGATCATCGCCCATGAGCAAGCTACCCGTGGTCGCCGCCGCCGCCGAGTCCTCGTAGTCATCGCGACAACAGGGCAAGCGCGACGCGATGATCACGGACGGTCCTCGTGAGGAGCGCGCTGCTATGCACCACGAGGAAGGAGCGGGTGGATTGTCCCGAGAGAGTTTCTCCAGCCGAATCATCCTGCTCAGCAGAGTTCCTCCGCGCAACAGGCCAACGCCTTCTCAAGACTAGGTTCTCGCGGAAGGTGGCCGGTCATATGCTTTGGGTCTGCAGGCTTTCTCCGACGAAGCCGGGCTGTCCGGTGGCCTCAAAGTTCAAGCCCGTCACATGGAGAGGTACAATGGGACTCGTAACCCGTGAGGAATTCCTTTCCATCTACGCCATACCATCATGGCAGCCGGGGTGACGAGCTCGTTATGGCTAATTACCTCCCGATCGCCCTTGAGGGTGCCGCCGGACGTGGCTGTTCAATCAGCAGGAGGGTTCCATCACCATGGAACCAACTTTGTGACGCCTCGATCGCCAATTTCCGTAGCCGTTACGCAAGCGCTCGGGCAAGGAGGATGATCTGCACCAGATGATCCAGATGAACGGGAGACCTCCGCAACTTCGTGAAGCGCTTCATTAAGATCCGCAACACGATCCCGAACATCTTGGACGAATCTGTTGTCCGCGCCTTCAAAAACGGAGTCCGCGACGAGCTGCTCACCCAGATCTCGAGATCAATGAGACCGGACCGCCAACGACCTGCTCAAGGCGGCCGATCGCTATGCTAACGCCGCAGAGCGCTGCTCAAGACAAGAAGGCGTTGACAAGGGCGAAGCCGCCTACCAACCCGTGTGGATGAGAAGAAGAAGAGCAAGAAGAACCCCGTGACAAGAAGTCCCGTAAGAAGAAGAATAAAGGTGATGCGAACAATACCGTCAGCAGTATGGATCGCACCTCCTCCCAAGGATGGGCGTAAGAAGCCCAACAATAACTACAAGGGCAAAAAGCTCGCCAGTGGAGGCGACAAGGCAAGAAAGGTCCAAGCGATCGATTTTGGTAAGTTCCACCAAAGACTACGGGCATGACATACGCCATTGCAGTAACTTGGGCCGCAAAGCTCAAGATTTCTACAACGGCAAGGGCCCAATGCCCACCCCCGCCTCAATAAGGTGATGCCGTAAGGCTGCGCCAAACCGACGATGGTGATCGAGAAGATGATGATGAGTATCAAGAACCTGCGGAACCATATCGCCGCCATCTTCGGGCGTTCTCGCTTACACCTCTCGACGCAGCCTCAAGGAAGCCGCCGAGGTCCATTAACGCTGAAAAGGCAAACTCACCGAAGTCGATGAAGTGGACCGAGGTCCCCATCTCCTTCTCTCGAGGATTGCCCCACCGATGACCAAGCCTCGCCGCCCTCCGTGGTCGCCCACCATCAAGAACGCAAGAGTTGGCCGGTATCAGAGACGGCGGAGCGCTTTGGACTTGCTTTTCGCTAAGGTCTTGGACGAGATGCAAATTCTCGCTCTAAGTCAAGGAAGTCGCAATGCCCTTCTACGGATTGTTCCGGAGAAGCCGCTGTCGTTAGGAGTTTGTCCCGCCGCCACCTTCGCAACCCAAGCAACTTCCGGACAGAGTTGATCACTTTCGACGTGGTCGATTTCCCATCCGCAGACAACGCGATTTTGGGCAGCCATCTCTTGGTAAGTTTATGGTCAGGTCCCACCACGCTTACCATTGCGTGAAGATACCGGTCCTAACGGTGATCACGGTCAAGGGCAACTACAAAGCTGCTCGATTGCGACGAGCAGCCCCTCGCCTGGTCGACCAGCTTCCGCCATGCTGTCTCAAGTTCCGCAGACCAAGTCTCAGACGCCTAGGGTCTCCTTCACCAGTGGGAGAAACCAAGGAAGTTCCATTGTCCCTTGATGATACTTCCAAGATAGTTCACTTGGGGCCAATTTGACCCCAAATAGGAAAGCGAAGCTCATTGCCTTCCTCCGAAGCAATGCAGATGTGTTTGCTCGGGAGCCATCCGACATGCCCGAGTCCCAAGGAGGTCATCGAGCACAAACCGGTCAGTCCGACCGACAAAAGCTCGCTTCGCCGTAAGCTTGCCGCTGAATTCAAACAGGGGATCATCAAAGATCAGCTTGGCAAACTGCTCGCCGCTGGGTTCATCCGCGAGGTTGATCACACCGAGTGGTTAGCCAACCCTGTCATTGTAAAGAAGAAAGGCGGCAAGTGGAGGATGTGTCGATCACACGATTCGAACGCCGCTTGTCCTAAGGACAATTTCCCATCGCTCAGATGACCACCGTCGATGCGATCATGGATGCCCACCTCGAAGTTTTTAGATGCTTACTCCGTTACCACCAAATAAGCATCTCCCCCGAGGATGAAGAGAAGACTGCCTTCATCACCCCTTCGCACTTTCTCGCTATAATGACCATGTCTTTCGGTTCACAAGAATGTCGGTGCACGCTCCAAATAGCTTTAATGGAGAAGACCTTCCTGTAAAATACGAGAAAACTCGAGGTCTATGTCGATGACATAGTTGTAAAGAGCAAGTTTGCTCCAGATCATGTAAAAGACCCGGCGAGACTTTTCGTAATCTCACCAGCATCGAATAAAATTAAATCCAGAGAAGTGTACCTTTGGTGTTCGATCCGAATGTTGCTCGGTTATGTTATTGGTTCGCAAGGTATTTCGCCAACCCTGAAAAATCGAGGCCATTGAAAATATGCGTGCTCTAACCATCAGAAGGAAGTACAGAGCCTCATCGGGCGGATGGTCGCTCAAGGTGTTTATTTCCGCCAAGGCTAACGCTGGCTGCCCTTCTTAAGGCCCTCGCAAGCACAATGGTTTCGAGGGATGAAGAGTTTATAGATCCTTCCAAGATCTAAAGCGATACTCGTCCAATCCTCCCGCCTTGACGACCCCGCTGCATGGCGAAAGCAGCCTCCCTGTACCTAGGTTGCACGCCACAAGCGTGAGCGCGGTCTTGACGGTCGAAAGGGAAGGCATACAATGACCAATCTACTATGTGAGCGAGGTACTTCACGGATCAAAGGAGCGCACCCGAGGTCCGTGGCTACTCACGCCTTGCTCATGTCCTCCAGAAGCTTCGCCACTACTTCCAAAGATCAAACACTGGTCCCGACCACGCTCCTCTAGGAGAAATCCTACTAACAAGGAATCTAGCGGACGATAGCTAAGGGCAATGGAGCTAGCAGAGTTTGATATGTTATTTGTCGCCCGAATCGCTATTAAGTCACGTGTCCTAGCCGACTTTGTCGCTGAATGGACTTGTTCGCCAAATCCCGTGAAGCCCCGAGCAACCCGATGAGCCCCTTGACCATGTTTTTGATGGCTCACAAGACCGGACACTCTGGGGCTGGTTTTGTTCTCATCTCCTCAAGGAGAGCAACTCCAGATTCTATCCAACTACACTTTGCGGCGACTAACAACGCCGCAGAGTACGAGGCCTCCTCGGGACTAAGAGCGCAAGTCGCCGGTGACCAACGGCTAACTCGGAAGGAGATTCACAACCGTCATCAATCAGTTAACAAGGAGTATCGCCGCGATGACTCAATGGCGCGATACCGATTGAAGTGAGGAAGTTGGAGCGCATTTTCGATTTTTCAAGTGTTTTCGTGCCTGTGAAGGACAACTTCCGGCCGACCAACTATCCAAGTTTGATCTCACGCTAACCTCGCCCGGCAGGGTGCTCGCCGAGCACCTTTACAAGCCCTCAATCACGCTCTCCGGACGAGGCAACAGAGATGTGGTGCCGCTCCGCTATCGAAAGCAAAGTCATGGATCGACAACGCCATTTGTCCGGTACTTTGCGATGGGACCTCGCCGACGACGGCCGAGCGCTCCCGCCATAAGGCGTGCCGCCCATATAAGCTTGTGGATGGCATCCTTACCGCCAAGGTGCTCGGGAGTTCTTCCAAGCGCATCTCGCAACAGAGGGTGTGTTCTTCTAGGGACATACACGAGGGTGCTCAGGGCAACCACGCCTTTCGTAACTCGTCGGCAAAGCGCTTTCGCATGGGCTATTATTGGCCCATCATAATAAGATGCCCGGACATCGTGACTAAATGCAAGGCTTGCCAATTTCACGCCTCGAAGGCACACAAGCCCGCCAAGAGCTCCAAACAATCCCCATCTTGGCCTTTTTCCACATGGGTCCGGATCTGCTTACCATTCCCTAAAGGGTACAAGGGCTATACACACCGCTGCCGCCATAGACACTTTTACAAAGTGGATTGAGGCAGAGCTCGTGTCGCCTCTTCACGCCAAAACGGCCAGGCGCTTTTTCAAAAGCAACGTGGTCACGCCGCTTTGGGATTCCCCATAAGTCGATCACGGATAACTGCACCTGGCCCGGCGAAGCTATTCCAGAATACTCGCAATACCGGGCACCAAGGTTCGCTTTACCGTGGCACATCCACAGAGCAATGGAGCAATGAGCGAGCTAACGGACAGATAGTCCAGGTATTAAACGGCGGTGTTTGCTGCTCTCGCGAGCACAACAAGGTTCGGGTTGACGGTTCCTTCCGTCTCATCGGGCAAGCTTCAGACTACGACCACCGGGCGACCGGGAAACTCCTTTCCAATTGGTCTACTTGCGTGGCTTCATTCGCTCACCGAATAGTACTCGGTTCGCTTCGCGACGAGCTCGGTCAACTTAGTTGACGACGAGCAAGAGCGCCTCGATCTCGATCTCCTCGAAGGCACACGCGACCGGCATTAAGTCGAATGGCGCGCTACCAAAGAAGATCTTCGCGCACGCCGCCAAGTCGGTTCGACCAAGGGCTTTGAAGGCGGGCGACTGCTCAAGGCCGGTCCAAACTTGTCCAATGCCAACAAGTTAACTCCACGCTGGAGGGCCCATTCATGGTCGCTTTACCGCCGCCTCGGGCTGTTCGCCTGCTATGGAGGACGGAGAGAGTTGACCAAAGACTTGGAACATCGACTACCTTCGTAAGTTCTTTGTGTAGGTCTTCTTTGTTTGCTTAGCCTCGCTTTTTGTTAAACTCGCGCTTTTAGTTCGCCCAAGTCCTCGCACCATGTAAAGTTCAATCCAACTCAAAGAATCCTAGCGGCTCGCGCTCTTTTCACTACTTGTCCTCTCGCACTACTTTCTTCCGTAACACTTGATGGTCGCCCGCCTTGCGAACTCTTGGTCAAGACCTTTCGTGAACTTTCCCCGCCCGTATCTCGTTTCGTTAAATTCCTAAACTCGTGGTTGCGAATAAGGCCTTTCCACCTTGCGGCTAAGTCTCGCTCGTAAGCCCTCCGCGACAGAGGCACTTATCGCCGGCGCGACCACTTGGCAAAGCTCGCCTCGTAAGCCCCCGCGCAGAGGCACTTTCCTTGTTCTACATTTCTGAATTGCCTAATTTACGCTAACAAGCGCATTATGGAACAAATCGGCAAGGTACGGTGTCGCTTATCTCTCTACGCACGTGCTCGAGTTCGCAAACTTAGGTGCTCGAGCATCGTCCAGCATCGGGGCTAGGTGTCGCTTCTCTTGTGCACTGCTCGTGTTCGCAAACTCAGTTTCCGAGCGATGCACAACGGGCCGGAGTTAGGCAAAGCGCCCACCGGTTTTCTTAAACTTAGCTACTGCTCGCTTTCTTAGTTTCGCTCGTTTGTCTTTTGCTGCTTCTTTCTTTGCAGGAAAAGGGTAAGTCTTTATTAACAAAATTTGCAGTACAAAAGTCCTCTCCTGTTACAAATTTCTACAGCCTATCTAGAAGCGAAGTTGCTCCTTGAGCTCCTCGATCACTTCCTTGAGGCGCAGGACTTCCCTTGGGCTTTGAAACCCTCTCGCCTCACTGAGACGATCGGCTTCCTCCTTGTCGCCTCCCTGCCTCGCCTCTCGCTTTCAAGACGGAGAGCCTCGACCTCTTGGTCTTGGCTCAGCACTGGCCTGGTCGAGCCTCGCCTCGCTAACTCACGCCGACGGTCTTGAGCTACCGCCCAGCCTCCTTGACCTTCTTCTCCGCTGTGATCGCCTCACCGCCATCCCACAGATCTCCTCGATCTCTCCCCGTGAAGCCCATGTGGTTGAGATTTTGCTTGAGACCCGCTGAAGTCTCGCTTCTTCCTTGGCGAAGCCGGGCCTTGAGTCTCTTGGCTTCCGCCGCAAGCTGGTCCCGCCGCTGGGAACGCCACCACCGCTTCGAGCCACTTCAGGCGTCTTGGCTTCCTCCGCAAGGTTTCGCTTTAATGGCTTGCGCTGGCTCCTCGGCCTCCTAGGAGAGACTCGCAGAACGCCTCTTCTTCGCGGGCCGGACTTTGAGCCTCTTCACCTTCGCCAAAGAAGCTTCGACTTTGGGCGGGTGCAGAGGGCCCCGCCGACTCCTCGTCCGGAGGTGCTCCTGAGGACGCCAAGACGGGCGCCCGCCGATGGTGACGCCGCCCTCGAGCTCCTCCATGGTGTCCTTCAAGACCGAGAGAGAAGACTAGTTAGCCGCCATGGCGGTAAAGCTACCCAACCGAAGCTAGACGTGGTCTTGGTGTTTACCTTCCCAAGTCGCTGCTTCACCAGGCGCAGCGGTCCTCGAGGCCATGCGCCACGGCCCCGCCAGGCGGGATGAGACGGGTGCGTTGTTCCTGCCGCCGCCTTGTCCGCCTCCTTCTTCTCCCCGAGCGATCTCGCCGGAGCGGAGCGCGCGGCGCTGGCCCCCTCGCTTTCTCTTCTTCTTCTTTCTTCCGCCTCAACGTTTCGGCGAGGCCGAGCTACTCCGCCGGTGGCGCTGCAGCTTCCGCAGTGACGACTTGCTCGACTCGCCGGGCTTTTTCTGTTCTCGGCGGCTAGGGTTTCACCGCCGCGGAGAATCCTGCCGCTTCGGGTGAGCTGCCTCGCGACGGCGTTCGGCAGACCGGCTGCTCGGTCCCACCTCGGCAGCTTCGGCCGCTGCCTTGGCTCCGCCATCGCGGAGCCGCCGCCGCTTTTCTCCAGCCGCTTCCACCGGCTCGGCAAGTTCGGCAAAGAAGTTCCATGCCGCCAGCTTTGTCCTTGAGGCTTGCTACCACCGCCTTCGCGCGCGCGCCGCAGATGTTTCGGCAAAGAAGGATCGCCGAGCGCCTCGACGCCGCTCGCGGGCGATCTCTCTTGGGCAATCGGGCGAAAGAGATGATCGTTAAGTCCAACGCGTCGAGGGTTGGAAGGTCAAAAGATCGATTCCTACATACCGCCATGGAAGGCTTGATCCCGATCTTCTTCGCTGAATTTTCCGCTTCTTCCTGGGGCCTTGGCGGCTTCTCCGCTTGGTTCTTGTGTGTTTCGGCGATGCGCCAGCTCCCTAGTAAGTCGAAAGACCTTCAAGCAGCAAGAAGAAGTTTCTCCTGCGCTGCGACCTCCTCTTCGAGCCTCTTCGCCGGGCGACCTGCTGTACCGATCCATGCGGCCAGGTGAGCTTATGGTAACGCCTAAGTCGAGGGCTATGGTCCTACTCTTCGCCGCTTTGCTCGGCGAGGAGGGAGGAACTTGGTCTCTTCCTCACTGGCCGACCGCGAGCCCGCTATCTGTCGGGCGCCTCCGCCGCCGGTGGTCTCTTCGATGTCCGGGCGGCAGCCAGTCGCGGAGAGTTCACAGAGGCTCGGCCGCCACCTTGGGCTTTGTGGCCGCTTTGGCCTTGCCCTTCTTCGCTTTCTCCTTCTCGCACCCTTGAGAGCTCCTCACGATCCCTCCAAGGATCACCGTCCTCCCTGCTGTGGTTTAACATTAGCATGTAAACAACATTGCAAGTCTAGCAACACAGATCGGGCTTGAGTGATTTACCTCGTCTCAGGCGACAAGCACGCTATGCAAGTGTATGCCACTCACCGGTGACCTCCTCTGCCCTTCTTCGCCGCTTTCAAGATGGCGCCGACCCGCCGGTCACCCATGCGCTTGCTGGCTTCTCCGCCTTGACAGATGGAGTCGCAATTCTGCTCGGAGGAAGTGATCAATGAAGAGGTTGAGTCTTAAAGGCACTTACCCGTGTTTCCCTTGTGATGTCTTCCCATCCTCTATCTTGTAGAAGGGATAGGACCTCCTCCGCAATGGACAGATTCTGCTCACTGTGAAGTCCCGAGATGATCTTCGCCTGCGGAGCCCGAGGCTCACGAGGGAGGCGATCTTCCTTGTCGTACCAACTTCTATGGACATCTCCGCCAGAGGCATTGGGGTTCCTTTGCCGGCGCCTTCCCGTGAAGACGAGTTCATTGTCCGCCACCGCCGCTTGTCAGAGAACCACTCACTCCACCACGCGCCCATCGAGTCGAAAGCAGCGGGCGAGGGTACGGCGCTGTCGGGCGTGCCCTGAGCTTGAGGTAGTAGCACCTCAATGCTGAAGCGGCGGAGCTGCCTCGTCACCGTAATAGTGGAGAAAATTTCACCGTGGATCGATGCTCAGATAGCCCTCGCACAAAAGTGGAAGACGGCCATCCGAGGATGGAGTTCGATTGAGGTTCGCCACCTCCAACCGCCGATGTTCAAGAAGGCTCGACGGTCGCCTTGAAGACCTCAACCCGAACAAAGGCGAATCGCTCAAGTCGACGAACTCTCCTCGAGCGGCTCGAGTATCCTCCTCCCGGCAGCCTCCAGCCACGGTGTCGATGTGGCCCTCCTCCTCCCAGATCCTAAGGTCCTCCTCGTCAAGCTTAGTGCCCGTGAATTTGGCCATAGCGATTCCTGTATCGGACGAAAGGTGGTTGGTGATGGAGTTTGGGTGCTTGATGTCGAGCGTGGTTGGAGCTAGGGCTTAGAGAGGAAAGGCGCGAGAGCGTATGGGTCAGTCATGCAGCTTTGGGTACTTTTATAGTCCCGTGAGTGGCTCAAGAACGGTTTTGTCACAAACGGCTAGTTTTTACCACAACGGCCGGGTAAAACGGTCGTCTGCTTTCATCGCTAGCAATGATAGGAAGTTATCATGAAGTTCCGCTAACGGCTATTTTTTCCAAAGGTTCCGTGACTGAAGGCCGAGTGCCCTCGCCGGACAGATGTTGCTTCCTCGCTCGACGAACGGGCCGCTTCTAAGACCGAAAGGTGTTTGTTCGACCCGAGTACGCCTTGTTCGGTTGAAACTTAACTCGTTTCGGCGATCGTTACACGCCTCTCAGAGCAGCAAAATTTTCTCTTCGAGACTTGAGTCTCAAGAGGAAGACCCCACTCTAGTGAGTCCTTCCACTTGAGTCTCGGGCTAGCCGTCGGGATAAAATCACGCCCATTGCCATGGTCCACTCCCGACGCCCAATCGAATCAGCCTCTACCAGGCCCAGCCCCCCGAAGGTTCTATCTGCCCATGTGTGTCTTGCCAACAGCTTCCTGGCCAAGAGATGCGAATGGCCGAGGCTTCCTGCTTGAGTCCGACTCAACAGAGCTCAGACGGCCACGAAGACCTTGACGTGGTTTCCTGGATTGATTAGGAGTCGTGATCCCCAAGATTAGGAGATTACCTTATCTACCGTGAGGTTATATTTGGCATGTACCGAGTTTGTTAAGATCTCGTAGTTAGCCCGGCCCGATATTCCTCAGAGGTCGGTTTGTTCCAAGACTATATAAACAGGCCTCACGGCGCTAGAGGATCCCCGCATTGAGTTTTACATCTTAGCATCTAGCTTAGATCCTCGACTTTAGATTTTCAGATACTACTCGCCGAGACTCGCCGATCTCGCCGAGTCCCCCTTGTAATTTCTTTGATATAAAGAAAGGCCGGACGAGGGCTATTATCTCCCGAGAGGCTCGAACCAGATAAAACCCCCGCCTCTGCTCGTCATCGTTCGTGGTTGTTCGGCGGTTCCTATCTCCTCTTTGAAGAACCTTGGTTGACTTGGGTCAATATCCCAACCGTCGACAACGACGCGCCATAAATGGTTCGTCTCCGGTGGTGGAGATAAAGAGAAGGATGGCATCGGTTATTCCTAGTTTGTCCCATTGCTCTTGTTTTTGGCTATAGACCAATCACCAGCCCTTATATCCCTTGATCGGCTAGGCCAAGACCTAAAAGCCAATTTCCATTGCAAGCACTAAGCTTATCGGCTAAAAAGAGGGAGTCCGCCACGAGTGATGTATGAACCGATGGGTCTCGATCTCCCATCGGGCCCAAAGAATACAAAGCTCGTAGTCCGAGCATTGATCAAGACCAGACATTATGCCGATTAGCGCTTGAGGAGTTGATCAGTATACCGGATGCTAAGGGTCTTGAAAATTCGGCGCGGGAGCCGTATGTGAATGGAAGTGTGTGAAAGTGACGGCGAATGGTGCGCTATTTATAGCCGTGGTAAAATTAGGTTTTACCGCTGCTGGCTGCATAGCTTTGGCCCATATTGTCTGCTAATGACACGTTTATAATTAATGGGTCAGCAAGAAGTTGCAGTGGATAGAAATGAAAGGTTCCGATATAGTAACCGATTTTACTTGGAAGTTCGGCTAAATGAAATACTCATTGCCAAACTTAGGGGCATATGTTGACACCCAAATTTGGCAGAAAATCGGATGTTCAGGAAAAGCCGAATATGATGAGGTTTGTTGGGCCAAATCGGAAATGGGCTTTATCGGCAAAGAAGAAAAGCGCAATACCGATACTTTTGAGACTTCGGAAGAAATACGATGAGATCAGAAGCGCGTCGTGGTAAACTAGGTCGTATCGGTATCGAGTTTGTAATACTACAAATAGGACCTTAAGTCTCGAGAATAGATATACAACACTCAATACACAAAATACTTTCTCGAATCCGATCGACTTCGTCGAAAGGCTTCAACTCGCAGGTAGGGCTATCTCGATGGGATAATCGATTCTCTTCTTGTAACCCGTGTGCATGGTCAGATCAATTTGATTCATGTATACAAACCATGTTAGACTGCCTCGGATTTACCGATCTTTAACATGTTTTTGCATATTGTAATCGCCTCGATTTAATCGATCCGCAATGTGTATTTATCCCGTAATGCCAATTGATGAATATTTCACATGTTTTTCCCGAATTGATATATGCAACTCGCCTCTGCTCAATCGATCTTGTATATGCCACGCTTAGGGTTTCGCATGTGGAGATATTTACCGATCTCAGATACATCTACCTTTCGCCTTTTAGACCTTCAAATCGGTTTATTGGTTTACATCTTAGATTTAGACTTGAATGATCGCCTTGGCCTCGACTAATCTGCCACCTGCTTTTGGTTGAACCTGATTTATTGATATTAGGTTTATCGCGATGCTATTATAAAATACCAAAAATAAGTGAAAGATTTAGATTTGAATGCTTATTTAAATTTATTCGCTTATCCGCATTAAGTCGATAGACCTCGTAATCGGTTAATAAAGAAACCGATTACTAATGACCCGATCCGCTATTTTAAAAGCCGATTAGGTTTATATTATCGATAATGCTTCCCTTATTGATTCACTGTGTCAAATCAATTGGCACGCTTGGTTTGAGTTGCGACGCGATCACTGAATCGACGCTTCTGCACGTGTGTTCGCAAAAACCCTCGTTTTTGTGTCAACACCGCGGTAGAAATGGTGTTGTTTGAAGACGACGCCGAACATTTCCATACCATTTTCGCCGCGCAAGAAATACCAATCATGGAGTTGTCAGATCTTCGTTGTTAGGCGGGAAGCTCTCACGCTACGAGCGATCCACCTTCACATATTTCCATTGTAGCTCGCAATGGGGTTGCCCTTAAGGCCCAAGACCATTTCTCGATCAAGCCCCGCTTCAATGTAGAAATTCCTTTGCGCGCCTCTTCCGAATCTGCCTCGATGTTCCTTCGATTCCTTACGCAAGATGCGCCGTAGTCCGACATACCGGTCTTTCTTGTATGTCGATCTTATCCTTCAACGATAAGATACACCTCTTGCCTTTGTGCCATTCGTCCGCATCGCTGGACCCTCGTGGAGTTGGTTTTTTGCAAATGTGCGTGTGACCTCGCCTTACTATCCGCCGCTTCCTCTTCGGTCATATCATATGGCGCCTTCGGAGGTGTTTTTTTCCGGATGACCTAGGCCCCGCTCTTCTTGAGAGGTGAAGGCCCCCATCACGGGCGGCTTGACCTAGCCGACACCTTCTTGGGAGCTATTTGTCGATTAAGGTGGTCTGCCTTGGCCGGTGTTAGTTGGAGTTTCGTGAGAGGACTAGTTTAGAGTTGATACGTAAGACCGTGGAGAGGACACTGCATGTTACCTTTGAAAATTATGAACCGCTTATGCCACATGACTAAATTGTGTATCGCTTCCTAGCTTCATGGTCCCATCACCTCCTTCAATGTCGAGGTCAAGGTCCTCGCACTCGCATACCTCGCCCACTGAGACCTTGGCGAGCTCGGTGGAATCATGGCCATGGATGACCCGCCTCGCTCAATTGGGAAAGCCATGCCTACAAATGCTTTGATGGAGAGGTTCCGCTCAAGTGCAGCTCACAAAGTGTTTGCTGCGGATGTCATCCACGGATAGCGGGCCAAGTCTTCTTCGGTAGCCCATCGAAGCACAACAGCCCGCCGCATGGAGGGGCTAATGACGCTGGGATTACCGGGCGTTTCGCCACGACCGCCTCCCGCTCCGCTTAAGGCTAGCCGCACCTCTCTCCGGACTGCTTTTTGTATGCTCGCCAGGTTATGCCAAGTAGCTGCTCTTCAAGGTCGAGGAGGTGTTGTGCCTGCCGGCCCTTGCTCCTCGAATCGACTCTCAGAAGTCTCGTGATCCAAGGGAAACCAACCTTCCACGGACGACGCCAACGCCTGTACGTCCTGTGGTGCTCAGTGGTTTTGTAGGGCTCGTTCGCTTCATCGCTCTCCCTATTTGGCACGAAAATGCCTTTGGGCCGACTCTTCATGCGCCTCTTGAAGCCTTCTTGCAACATCTCCGATCCTTTCACCAAAACTAGCTCATCATTATCGCTAAGGCCGCAGCCATGACCAAAGAACCAATTCCTCGATCCGTCGGACCATCTCATTGTTATGGGCTCGACACCTTCACAAGCGTGTCATGTTCCTCTTCTCCCATTTGGGTATCGCTTTGTGGTAACCACTGTACGAGACGATAGTGGTATTGCTTCTTCTCCGCATTTTGCTTATTCTTTTCACTCATACTCGACCTTGTTGAGAAGTTTTGTACCCTACAAATTCATCCCAATGATCTTGCGCACTTTGGGTATTTATTGAAGTCGTGAGTACATTATTCTTAACGCACTCGTTGTTCAACTTCTTCTTGAACGCCCGAATGCCATTGCCATCTTCTTCAATGTGTAACTCTTCACCTTCTGCTCGGTCCCTTCGGGAAGGTGAAAACTTGTTTCATATCGGTCCATAAGGTGTTCTTGAGGTCCGCAGTATCGCCGTCCCATTTGACAATGCTAATGGGCACGTGGTCCCTAACAATCGCTCCGAAGTCGATCTAAACGCCCAATCGCCGATGTCGGCTTCAGAGGCTCTCCTTCCTCGCCGACTTCGTGATTATGTGCCTTGACTTCGCTTTTATTTTGACCTCGCCGACGGATCGGGTTATCGGTTTGACCGACCGGTGACTTCATCGGCCTCGGTGGCTTTCACGACTCACCGCTTCCTCATCGGTCTCGTGGCTTTACGGCCTCACCGCCGCCGCAGGTTCAACTCGCTATCCGGACCAGTCCCAAACATCTCCATCAAAATTCTTCATCACCAATCCTCCGCCGCTATTTTAACAAATAAAGGCACTGAAAATACAAGTGCATCCTCACATAAGGCCTAGCAGAATAGTGTTGAAGGATATGATAAATTGCTTGCAAGTTTTAACTAACTTGTGAAGCTAAATCGGATAGTGAAGCTAACGACCCTACAAACATTATATAAGCAGAGATGCTTAATGATCATTTTGAGGAAATCAAATAAGCACTGCAATGCTATAGGTCACAGAACAAACAATTCAATAAATCATCTTATTTGTAAAGATCATCAAATAAGCACTGCAATGCTTTAGGTCACAGAATAAACAATTCAATAATTAGAGCAATGCTTTAATTAGTGACATTATATTAACAAAGACAAAGTTAAGCAATGCTGCATGCAAATAGAGGCTAGAGCAATGCTGTATGTGAAATAGGTCAGGAATTAACAGGCGACATGGGCGGCGGCGACGTCGGAGAGAGTTGTAACGGCGGCGACGCCAGAGGGGGCTGTCGTGGGCGGCGGCGACTTCACGGGAGCATCGGAGGAGGATGTAGGCGGCGGCGACATGGACGGAGGTGTCGGAGAGATTGTAGGGGGCGGTGACACAGGCGACGGCGTGGTCGGAGGGGGTTGTCGGCGGGGCGATACGAGGGCGCGACGCCGGGTGGGTCGAGTGGCGCGCACAGGACGGTGGCGCCGAGGGGGTTGTAGGCGGCGAATCCGGGCGGCGGTGTCGACCTAGGGTTAATTTGGCTGGTTTAGTGTATGTGTTTTTGAAGAATTGGGGAAACGGACATATAGGGCATCAATCCCTGCTGATTCTAACAACCGAATTATTTTCACATCAATCCCGTTGAAATCCCAACCGGGAGTAACCGTAATCGATGTGCGGGCCTTGCAAACTGCACCGTGGTCTCGCAGCCTTCGCCTCGTTGGAGGTTTAAACCGAGTAATGGTCCTATTTTTCCAAAAAATTGTGGTTGTAGGCGTGCGGGGCTCGAACTGCTGGGCGCATGCTGAGCCCGCCTTCGCCAAGGCCACTAATCGCTTGACGCCAGACGCTTGTCGATATGTTGGGGGGCGCATTGTTTAAATGGATTGAAAATATCTATTAAGAGAATTTCCAGGAAATGAGGTTTCTTGTAATATTGTAAATATTGTTCTTTAATAGTTTATTATCACTATAACATGCGAAATATTTTGAAATATTCACTGTAATGTTTAAATTCCTATCGTCACTAGAAATTACATTAAGTAGTATAAAATTCTAGTTAATTCCGTTTAATAGAATAAATATCAGTAAATTCCATTAAAATTCACACAGGATACATTTTTGGACTTAAAAAGAAAATTCGCATGAAATTAAGAAAACTACAACTACTACATAATGTCTAATCGGCGCCACCGCCACATCGCTATCCTCCTCCTCCTCCTCCTCCTCGCCGTCATTGCCACCTCGCCCTGTCGTTGTGGTCTCGACGACGAGCCATTGCCGCCGGCTTCGCCTTCACCGCCGAAGTTCGGGTCGGAGTCGGCAGCAGCCCCGGATCGCCGGAGAGATCGTCAGATATGTCGTCCGCCGGACCACCATGGCGCTCTCCTCCTCTTCCGAAGCTGGTACCTTCGAGAGATGCCACCCAGTGGAGTGGCAAAACTCAGAGAGCCTCCACCGCTTCGGTGGTGGCGACGCAGGCGGCGATGAATCGAGCTAGAAGACATGGCGCCGGAGGTATAAGCGAGGAAAATTAGGATGCCTAGCTAGCTTTGTGTGTGATGTGGATTCCGCCCAAATTTATAGGGGCCTGCTCGATCTTTGGCATTCCATTTTCTCTCGTGTGTATTGAAAATGTAGTCAAGATCGCTGCCGCTCGCCTCCCGATTCAAGCGCATTGGGAAGGCGAACAGCGCGACGCTTAGCTAATCCGGAGGAAGGGAAAGAACTCGACATGTGGGCATAAGCCTTTTCAATCCCGGTTTAAAACTCACACCGAGACTGATGGTGGGCTCATCAATTCTGGTTAAAAACTCCAACCGGGATTAAATGTTCACTGATGCGCGGGCCCAACTTAACAGGCCCAACTTAACCGCTTTGTGGGGGGTCTTCAGTCCCAGTTGGAGGTTTAAACCGGGAGTGATGGTTGTGCTTATAAAAAATTTGGTTTCAGAGGGCGTAAGCTTGGGCTCAACCACGGCAAAGATTGAGCTCTGGGCTGCCGCTACTAACCGGTTGGATGCAATACGCTTATCGTTCTATAAGGGGGCGCATTGTTTTTATCGATATCAAAATTTATTAAGCAAATTTCAAAATGCGTGTCTTCTAATATTATAAATGTTGTTCACAAATAGTGCATATTCACTATAAGGTACTAAAAGTTATGAAATATTTTAACATTTCAAGAATAGTATACAATTCCAAAGAATGCAAGAAATGCTATATTTTTATTGAAAAATAATTTAGCTTTGTTTATAAATGGACTAAAACTTATAGTCATCAATATGCAATCAACCGATCTGCATTGCCCTTTAAATATTGGCATCCGAGCGCATCCAAATACTTGTCATATGTGATTATCCAAAAATAATGATAAATAGTACATATATGCAACTACTTTGTTTTTACAAGTGATCCTTCGCTAGGTCATGGCGCACGTAAGGGGCATCGCCATCACCATTGAGGATAGTAATGTCTACATCCACCGAGAATGGCGGCAGCTGCTGAACTGATTATACTCTTCTTCATCCGCTACGCCTCAACTCCGGCAATCATTCTTTACCAGAAGAACAACATGGTGTCTTGGCCCATTAAAAATACAAGTATTATCCTTCCGCTTTTGGTACTCCGCCTTTTGCATTTTCGGTTTGCTATCCATGTCAATCATATAGAAAATCAGTGACATCATTGGCGGCACGAACGGTTCGTCATCGAGGCCACTTGCTTAAGGTCCACGGTTGTCATCCCGCACTCGCTAATCTGACAAGAGTCGGGCTTGACCCATTGGCATCAAATAGAGGGACTTTCAATGGTCCGCATCGAGCTCCCGATTTCTCTATAAAACCATAATAGGTGTCCATGTTTGCATTTTTATCCAATGCATCAATTCAACACGCCTATTTTGATTCGTGTTTTGCTATCCCGGGATGTAGTGTAAAATATGTATCCATTTATCTCATACCCTTGCCATGATACGATTGTCATTGATGGTCCCCGAGTTAAGAGTTGCAATTGTTTGTGGACACCCTTCTTGCCCAACAGCTGCTTTTGTAGCCAACCGCCAAAACTCTCTACTTGCTTGTTTACATCCACTTTTCTCGACCTCCCTAGGTATTTGTCTCAGAGAATCTTCTCGTGGTCATCGACATATGGAGTCACTAAAGTCGCTTGTTTCAATATCGTGGAAATGTGCTTGTCTAAATGACAATATATCTTTGCAGAGGATTCTTTTCTCCCTAGAGTGCCTTTTTCCTCAGTAGCCTCCCTCATAGCGTGTTACAGGCACGCCAATCGGATTCAATTCATTAATGTAGTCGATGCAAAACTCAATCACCTCTTCTGTGCCAACACCTTGGGCAATGCATCCTTCTGGACGAGACCGGTTACGAACATATTTTTTTAGGACACCCATGTATCTCTCGAAAGGGAACATGCTGTGTAAGAAGCCCGGTCTGAGAATTTCTAACTGTTTCACTATGTGAACCATGAGATGGACCATCATATCAAAGACGGACGGAGGGAAGATCATCTCAAGGTTGACCAAAGCAGCGACAATATCATCCTATAGATTACATGACTTATCTGATTTATGACCTTTTGTGATATGGCGCTGAAGAACGAAAGCACACCTTCACGATTGTCCTCGTACCTTGTCAGTCAACACCTCTCAACATCACCGGCAACAACTGGTCATCAACATGTAACAATCATGCTATTTCACATTTACGATTTATTCTCTTTGTGTTTATAAGTCTTCTTATGTTCGACGAGTATCCTAAGGACCTTAACATTGTTTAACAACTTAATCATGTTCGCTTTTCTTCTTTGCTTGGAGTGTAGCTCGCAGGATGGAGATAATGCCCTTTGTCTCTTTCTTGCGGATGTAATTCCTGCCTGAGTCCTAATAGTTGTACGTCCTTCCGTGTTTGAATAGTATCTTTTGATTTGCCGTACATATCTAGGAATCCTAGCAAGTTCACGCAGACATTCTTCGTTATATGCATAAAGTCTAATGAGTGACGAACCTCTAAGTCTTTCCAGTAAGGCAAATCCCAAAAAATTGATTGCTTCTTCCAACTAGCCTTCTTCTTAGCTTCTTCAGGAGGGAGTGGTGGGATAGATTTGCTACCATGACCCTTTCCAAATACGATTTTCAAATCCTTCACCATAGAAAATAAATCTGCCTCATCGTGGATGCTTTGGCTTCATGTTCTCTTCCATCCCATCAAAATTAATCTGTTATCCGTAATGGGTGCTTCAGTTTAGGAACCCACGATGGCCCATGTATACAACCTTCCGAGAGTTTGTCGTACTTGTCTTCCAGACGCCCAAGCACTCGATGCGTGCTTTATATCCCTTTGATGGGGACACGGGCGGCCCGATCTTCCGTGAGACTCAAGGATAATTTCGATCCGGTCGAGAGGCAACCCACGATCCGCTACCAACCTCTCAAGGATGACAACCCGCAATCGCTAAACCATCAAACCTCGCTCATATCAACCACGCCAAGAACGCGATTGACCTGACGACGAAGGTCGCTTCGCAAGCGATCAAGAACAAGCAAGAAACAAGATAAACGCAATCTAAAATTGCAAATATGGATGAAGCACTTGGATAAAGTTGAGGTTCGATAACTCGATTCGGGTGGTCTAGTCGACACACTGAAATTCGAGGGGGGACGCACACGGGGTCTACCAACACACAACCAAACCTAAGCGTAGAAGAACGGCGGTGGCCACATATATAGCGACGGCCAGGGGGAGTAGGTCAGCCAAACCAGGGGCACCCACCAAAACCCTGTTACATGGGCCATAGGCCCAAAATAAGGTGGCGCAAAGACCGCAATTGTGGCCCGTGACCTTCTTCTGTGTGTTTCTGATTCTTCTGGACGAATTTAGATGTGGGTTAGATCCATTGAAAGCTTATTTCTAAGCTTTCCAACAAGTGGTCGTGATGTCAAATCGGAGTTCGGGAGCCCGAAGTTATGCCCGCTTGAAGTTGACGGTCAGCCGGGCGGCCGAACTGGCTTTCTCGCATCTTCGCTTCCACGGGGCCTTCCTTGGCGCATGGGCTGTCCTCGTGGTGCGGCTTGCTTCTCTGGTTCTTCGCCTTGGACTTGAAAGGCCGAGCCCGGATTTAGGCCCTTAGGCGATGACGGAGTCGCAGCTGCTGATCGCAGTGATGAAGATGGCATTGTCGAGAGGATGTACGGCAAAGGTCGATCCTTGGGTTGATGCCCTCATCACCCTTGATAGATATGCCCGACAAGTTACTAAGTGCTGGCTACCATTGATGGTTACTAATAGTAATGCACGAGGGTGAAGTACTTTGTCGGTGTAATAAATACCGGGCACAGGAGCCCCTAAGGCCAAGAGGGCCCCTGTCAAAGGGGCGAAAGCAAGGCCCTGCACAAGCGAGCCCCTCGGGAGGCCAAGAGGGCCCCACACAAGCGGGCGAGCAAGGCCCCAGCACATGGCTAGCCCCTCGAAGGCCAAGAAAGCCCCGCACAAGCGGGCGAAAGCAAGGCCCTCAGCTGCTGGGCGAGCCCCTCGAAGGCCAAGAGGGCTCACAGGCAAAGCGGGCGAGCAAGGCTCCAGCAGCATGGGCGAGCCCCTCGAAGCCACGAGGGCCCCACGCGCCAGCGGGTGCGCATGCAGCCCCTCCGACGATGAGGCGAGGGCCCCGCGCCCAGCGGTGCGCGGCGCAGCCCTCCGACGATGAGGCGAGGGCCCCACGCGCCAAAGTGATGCGTATGCAGCCCCTCCGAGACCAGCGAGGCCCCTGCCACAAGGGGGGCCCGCGGTGGGAGCATTGCGTAAAGAGTCTCAGACGGCGGCCCCCTCATCGCGGGCGACGGCGCGATTAATGAGACATCACGCCGGATAGACAAATGGAAGAAATGATTATCACATGGACCCTTTGCAGTGTCCGAAAGCGGCCACACCAGGGCGCGTAAGAATTGACCGCAGAGAGAAGGTTTGCTTGAGGAGGCCGCCTGTGTCGCCCATCCTGTGGCTCGCGAACCCCGCCCTCGCTAAGAAATCCAACGGGCGTTGGAGGATGTGCGTGACTTCACCGACCAACAAGGCGCGTTCGGCGATCCATACCGCGCCTGCATCGATCTCATCGTCGACTCAATCCGCGGGTGCAAGCAACAGAAGCTCGATGCGCACTGGTACCACCAGATTAGCATGGTCAAGAAGATGAAGACAAGACCGCTTTCGTTACGCCTATGGGCGCTCATCGCTATACAAGAATGGCGTCGATCGAAGAATGCGGCCCAACCTATCACCGGCTATGCATATCGCCACCGCTTCTCAAATAGGGCGGAACTCGAGGTGTATGTCGATGACCGTGGTGAAGTCCAAGAAGGCGAGGAGTTAATTACGACCGGAAGAAACCTTCACCAACCCGAGGAAGTACGCATCAAGTTTAATCCGGAGAATGCGGTTCGCCGTCTGGCTGGGCAAACCGCCGATTCCTCGCCTCCCGTGAGGGGGATTGAGGCTAACCCCGACAAGATCGCAGCGATCGAGAACATGAAGCCCCGACACGACTTCGGGCAGATGCAAGGCAGGGGTCGCTTGACCTCCTTGGGCATTATAGCTCGCTCTGGGATAAAAGTCTCCCCGCCAAGCTCCTAAAGAAGACCAACCAGCCGAGTGGACGGCGGAGGCGCAGGAGGCGCTCGACGGTCTCAAGAAGTATTCACCTCCCGCCTGCATCGGTCGCCTGCACCGGCAAGCCATTGATCCTCTACGCCGCGGCAAACCCTGTATGGTCAGCGGTGTTAGTGGCGGAAAGAGAGGGCGCTCAGCGCCCATTTACTACGCCGCAAGGTCCTCCACGACGCCAAACAAGGTATTCACAAAGACCGAAGATGCTCACGCCGGGCCGACGGCATCCCGAAGCTACGCCACTACTTCCGTGGGCGAGAAGTCACGGTGTTGACTAAGTATCCTTTGCGGAGATCCTTCAACCGCGAGGCGACGGGTCGACGCTAAATGGGCCATGGAGTCGCGGAATTGATCTCAAATTCGCCCCCGAATGGCCATCAAAGGGCATGCTCGCGGAGTTCATCACGAGTGGACTCCGGCGACACCGGTCAAGATACCCCACCTCCTCGCCAGGACTCTTCTTCGACGGCTCATTCCACCGGAGGGGGGTCAAGGCCGCCTCGGTGTCTCCCACCGGGCGATGTCATCCGCACCTAGTGGTGCCGACTTCCGCGCCACCAACAACGCCGCGAGTATGAAGGATCGCCGCGCTCGTGGTGGCTTCACCCTTGGCATCCGCAGCAACAAGTAAAGGCGACTTCTCCGGTCATCAACCAGCGAGGAAGGATTTCTCCCGCCGATCCCGCTATGGCGGCTCTACCTGGCGGAGGTGCGCCGTTGAGCGGCACTTTGAGGGTTTGGGTTGCAGGCACATCCTCGCCGCGACAACTACATGGCGGATGAATCGCCCCTGCATTGCCTCGCCGAGGGCACCTGCTCCGCCGGGTCTTTGAAGGAAGACTTACGCGCCGTCCGTCCGCAGCCCCCACTCTGGCGGGACGACGCTTCTCGACGCAGCCCCACCTCGGAGGAGACGCCACCGATCTCGCCGCAGCCCCCTTAGAGGGAGGAGGCGAAGAACGTTGAGGCGTTGAGGCGAAACGCCAGTTAGGGCGGAGTACGCCGGGCGATAATGTACGTAACGCCGCCACACTCGTCCGGAAGGTCGCGGATGGATCCGATCCTAGCCTACCGCGGATGGAGTGATCCCCACGATGACGCTGCTGGCCGAGAAGATAGCGCCGCAAGGCTGCCGCCACACCCGGTAGGTGGGGACCAGACGCTGTGGCGCAAATGGAGTTCTCACCGGCGCGCCACTGGAAGCGGGAGTGAAATTCTCTCGAGATCCATGGAGGCATGTGCGGAGCCATTCAGGAGCCGCTGGTTGGGAAAGCCGCCACGGTTTTATTGGCCCACCGCCTCCGTGATGCCTTCGAGCCGGTGAGGAGATGCGGCGTGCAATTTCATGCTAAGCGATCCACCGACCGCCCAGCGCTATAAACCATTCCGCCTCTCCGCCGCTCGCGGGTCCGGGGCCGATATTCGCCCGCTCGCGGGCGCACGGAGGATATACTCATCTGCTCATCGCCATCGACAAATTCACTAAATGGTTGAAGCTCGCCGTCCCGGCGATCACATCCGCAGCTGCTATCAAGTTTATGAAGAGCATCTTCGTCCGTTCGGTGTCGCCAACAGAGTCATCATCGACAACGGCGCCGCCTAAAAGCGCCGATTTCAAGATCGGTGCGAAGAGTTGGGTACTGCCGTGCTTTGCCTCCGCTGCGCATCCGAAGAGCAATGGGCAAGTGGAGCGAGCGAACGCGAAATACTCAAAGGGCTTCAAGACAAGGGCGCTCGATCGCCGAGAAGCGCGGCAAGCGCCATGGAAGAAGTTCCCACCAGATATGGGCGCCGCGGACAACTCCCAACAGAGCCACCGGCGACCCCTTCTTCCCGGTATATGGCTCGAGGCGGTGCTCCCATCGAGCTCGCCGGCTCCCCAAGAGTGGCGGCGCTCAGCCGAAGACTCAAGACCTCGACCGGCGCCAGATGAAGTAAATCTCCGGAGGAGATCCGGACAGGCGGCGATCCGGCCGCCAAGTATCAGCAGGCCGCGCCGCTATCAAGCAAGGCGGTGTGTGTGAGAACATCGCAGCATGCACTGCTCACAGAAAATCCAAGCGCAGCGGGCGCAACAAACTGCCTCCCCGTGGGGAGGGCCCTTCAAGGTGGTCTCAGCCTCCCGCCTGTGTTCGGCCAGCTCGTGATTCGAGGACGGTCGCGAATTGGCAAACACTTGGAACGCCGAGCACCGAGGAAGTTCTACCCGTGAGGTAGTCCAAGAGTTTTTTTGACTTCCCTTGAGCCGAGCGGCGAGGTCTTCTTCCTTCACCGCCGCGGGGCTGCGCTGTACAAAGCCATCTTCAATAAGAGATAAGTTATGTTCGCCTCCTTGTGGGCATCTGCTTTTTTCGCCTCAAGTCCGTTAGAAAGCATTCCGTGAAAGTCGGCAAAAAAAAGTACTCAAGGCGATGGCCCCTTAGTGGCAAGGACTAACGCCACGACTCATGGTTGGGTGAGGCGGACGGAAGGCGGGTTCTAGCTCTGTGTCGGCCGGTTCAGGCACGCGCCAACAATGCACCGGGCGATCAGACCACTTCCGAAGCTGAGTTCTCGCCACGCCGATGTCTAGGGTCGGTTCAAAAGAGGCCATAAGGGTTGAAGTAACCAGATGCCCGAGGAAAGCGCCACTTTCAACGAAAGCTCTGCTTAAATCTTTTGGCGATCGCTGGCTTAGCCTTAGAAAGGTCTCTTAGAAAACATTCTCTGAAAGTCGGTAGCGAAGTACTTAAGGCTGATGGCCCTTAGTTGCAAAGGCAAACGCTATAACTTACGCCGGTGCGAGGCGGCGACGGAAGGCGGTTTAGCTCGGTGTGTCGGCTCGGCCTAGGCAATGCGCCAACGGCGGCACCAATGACTAGACCACTTCCGAAGCTGCGCCGCCACGTAATGTTTAAGTCGGGTTGCGAGAGGCCATAAGGGTTGAAGTAACCAGATGCCTAAGGAAACAAGGCTCACTTGCGCGTAACGCTCATTTAAAACCTTTGGCGGCGGGTGCCCCAATTCAATTCCGCAAGTTAAAGTTGTGCGAAGATCAAGTGAGACTCACAAAGAAAAGAGCAAAAGTTTGTTTGCATTGATAGGCAACGCTATAAGGCAAAAAGGCGGGGAGTCTCACATTCTCCCGCCTTCGCCTTCCGCCGAGCGCGCTTCCATCATGGACACGCGATCGGGCGGCGGTGTCAACCCGCTTGCTCAAACCGGTCCACCGGGCGCGAAGGCTTCTTTGCGGCTTCGAGATCAAACGCGCGCCTCGAGCAAGACAATTGCCCAAGATGAACCGCGGCCGAGAGCGCTTTGGCGACCGCTTTCGACGCTTCACAGTTCAGCAGCCCGCCGAAGGACGCTGCAGGGCTTGGCGGCTCGTCCCCACGGCGCCAACAGACGCGCAGCCGCCTCTCCAGCTGGGATGCAAGGAAACACCTGGATGCAGGGCGCCCCGGCCACCAGAGGCGCGCGCAGATGTCGGCGTAGGGTCCGGAGGCGCCGAAGTGCTCCAAAGGAGGTCTTCGACCAGTTTGGCGGCCGAGGCAGGGCGGCTTGGGCGGCCGCAGCTCGCAGGGTCATCGCCTTCGCGGGCGTTTTTGCCAAGGCCCGCCGCAGCCGCCGGCAGACGCTCCGCCAAGGCAAGGGCTTCTCCCGCCGCCCAAAAGCGGGAGAGGGTGCGGCGCTTCAAAGGAACGCCCCACGCCGGGCGTCACGGCCGAGAAGGCGGCGGCGCCAATGGGCGAGGTGGCTGAGGGTTCTCCGCCGCCGCCGGCCAACTCCTCCGCCGCTTCGGCAGCCTCCGTCGAAGGAGCGGCGGGCGGCCGGGGTCGGGCGAATGCGCGAGCGGAGCTCGATGCCCCAACGCCCGCCTCTGTTCAAGAAGGACAAACAGGTTCGTATGCAAAAACCGTAGCATGCTAACCCTAATGTGAAGCGTATGTAAGCGCCAGGGAAACCAACTCAAGCGGTGCGCCAAGGCGAAAGCTGGCGGGGAGCTCTAAGTCGCGAGCTTGCGGGCGGCGGTGGCGGCGCGGTCGCGTCACCACTGCCGGGCAGACGCCGGCCTGGCACGAAGCGGTGCCGGCAGAAGCGCCAACAGAGAAGAAAGCGCCGCCAGGAGCGCCGGCATAGAGGAGCGAAGAAACTGGCGCAGCGGCGCCAGCCTCGAAGAGTCGCCGCTTGCCCGGTGGCGAGCGGCGGAAGTAGCAGGTTCTCGCTGGATGGGGCCGGGCGGTGGCGGCGAAGCTCGAGACTGGCGCGCGCTTCTTCGGCTCGCCCTCCTCCTCCTCCTCGCCGCCGACAACAGGATGAGGCGGCGCTTCCCGAGAGCGCTGGCGGAGTCGGCCGCCACGGCAGAGAGCAGCAGCCGTCCGCGAAGCTTGGGCGGTCGCCGAGGGCGGCTCATGGATCTACAAAGTGGTCCCCGCCACTTGGACCGCAGGACCGAGACCTCCATGGGGGGCAGCGCCGCAGTAAGGGTTGCGCCCCGCGATCCCAATCGCAGAGGGGCGGATGCCCGCCGCAGGCGACAGCCGCCGGTCGGCGTGGGTCGAAGCCCGCCACCAGCCCCGAGCACGCCGCCCAAGACGCTCCCATCACCAACACCCAAAGAAGAAGGAGAGTTGGCTATTAGCCAAAATGGAAAGAAAGGAGGTACGAAATCCAAAAGAACGCGAGAGTATTCACCTCCAAGAGCAAGGCGGGTCCCGCTGCCGCCGCCGTAGTATCGCCCAGCGGGCGCGCCTCGCCGGCGCGGGCAAAGACGGCGCCGCAAAAAGTCCGCCACCACGTGGTTCCGGTGAGCCTCGGCGGCGAGCTCGCAATGCGCGCCGCCATCGCCTCCGTATTGCAGATCGTCGGCCGGGCCCCTGGGCAGTGGCTCATGGATCGTCAGAAGAACAAGATCGCCGCAGCTCATTGAATCTCCCACGCATGCCACCACGGCAAGGCCCTTCCAGCTTGACTTGACCGCGGCAGGATAAAGGCGGCGGCGTCGCGAGCGCCGGCAGCAGCCCCAACCGCGCCGAGCGCGAGCCCGTGTGTGATGAAGAGTCGACGCCAGAGCGGGAGGTTTGGCATCGCCCCACGAACATCTCGCAGAGGTGGGCGAAGATGACCAGGCCATGATCGAAGTTAGAGGAAGGTGCGCCGCCCGATCCCGTAGAAGGCGAAAGCACCCCAAGAAGAATTCGAGTACGGCGGATAAGGCCCGCCAAAGACGCCAGAGAAGGTCACGATCTCCCCAAATACGAGGACTCGGATGATGGTGCCGGCGCTGAACCGGGCGGCGGTCGGTGGCACGAAGACTGCCGCGCACCGATCCTCATCGACGGTGGAAGCAGCAGACAGCTCCCGAAGATGGTGCGGCATCTCGCGCGGCCTTTGCTGCGCTTGGGAGCCATGGAAAATTTGGCGGCGGCGGCGAGGAGGCTATGATAGCAGCCAAGAAGGCAAAGGATGCTTTGAAGACTTAGCGTGGCGGAAGGATTGACCGCGACGCCGAGAGAGTATTTATAGGCGGGGCGCGAGCGACGGTTTGATTCCGCTTCACGCTGCTGGGCGCCATCATTACCCCGCTGCTTTTGGTTTCCCGCGAAAAGCGCGAGTTCCCCAAGGAAGATCGTGTGTGTGGAGAATCAGCGACGGCATATTGTAGGGCTCCCACGATTCGCCTCCGCCGCACAAGAAACGGAAAGTATCTGCGCTGACGGTTCACAGATCATGGTGGACCCGGCTACTGCTTGTAATAAATACCGGGCATGTGGAGCCCTAAGGTTAAGAGGGCCCCGCTACACAAGCGGGCGAGCAAGGCCCAAACACATGGGCGAGCCCTCGAAGGCCAAGAAAGCCCCTGCCACAAGCGGGCGAAAGCAAGGCCCTCAGCCACATGGGCGAGCCCCTCGAAGGCCAAGAGGGCCCCTGCACACAGCGGGCGAAAGCAAGGCTCCAGCCAAGGCATGCGAGCCCCTCCGAAGCCACGAGGCCCCACGCTGCAAAGCGGGCGAGCAAGGCTCCAGCTGCTGGCGAGCCCCTCCTGAAGCCACGAGGGCCCCACGCGCCAGCGGTGTGCGTGGCGAGCCCCTCCGACGATGAGGCGAGGGGCCCACGCCAGCGGGGCGGGTGGGCAGCCCTCCGACGATGAGGCGAGGGCCCCACGCGCCAGCGGATGCGTGCGAGCCCTCCGAGACCAGCGAGGGCCCTGCTGCAAGGGGGCTCGGCAGGGAGCATTGCGTAAAGAGTCTTCGTGACGAAGGCTCCCCATCGCTGGGCGACGAAGCGCATTTAATGAGACATCACGCCGGATAGACAATGAAGAAATGATTACCGCATAAAGGACCCTTGCGTGTCCGAAAGCCTGCCACTGTGGCGCAGAAGAATTGACCGCAGAGAGAAGGTTTGCTTGAGGAGGCCGCCTGTCGGGAGGAGCAGTAGGCCCCACCCGCAGTTCACCGGTGGATCAGCGGGTCGAGGCCACTTGCGGCACGCGAGGGCGGCGCAGGCGGCGTAAGGCAGCGCACGTTGCCTCTTCTCGTCGTGTCTTGTCAAGGTATCGAGAGCATCAGATCGCTTACCCCTCGGCTCTCTCCGCCACCCAAAGTTTGTATAAAAGGAGGGAGAGAGAGGAGAGGGGGGCATTCGCATTTCGAGACACTCAGAAACACATCCCCATTCGACCACAATCGAAAAGAGCTAAGGCTCGGCAGAGTAGGACTATTACCCGCGAGGGGTCCAACTCGGTAAATCTGCGAAGTCGCCCTTGTTGTGCCCGACGCCAAATCGGATCGAGCTTGATCGAGTTGGCTAGCAGACTAAAAATCTGACCAGGGGTGTGATCCGCAGTGGTTGAGCGGAGAACACGCCGTCAACTCTCTTTTGTACTCATCCCATACACGTACACCATCGTTCCACAGTGTTAGCAGATCTTCGATCAACGGTTTTAGGTACACATCGATGTCGTTCCCTGGTTGCTTGGGGCCTTGGATGAGTAATGGCATCATAATATACTTCCGCTTCTGACACAACCAAGGCGGAAGATTGTAGATACATAGAGTCATTGGCCAGGTACTGTGATTGGTGCTCAACTCGCCGTAGGGGTTCATCCCATCTGTACTCAACGCAAAACCGTATGTTCCTCGTGACGCTTGAAAACTCCGGATATTTCCTATCAAATTTTCGCCATCATGACCCATTTGCGGGTGTTTTAGCTTCCATCAACGCTACGAGCATCGCTGCTAACGCATCATCTTCGTGATGCTTTTTGTTCGCAAATGCATACTTCAACAAAGGAATTATAGAAAAGTACCATATCACCCTAGCGGGGTCTCTTCACCTTACGTGTCTCTACCTCACCGCATCATCACGCTTGGTCTTATACCGCGATGTTTTGCACAATCGGACAGGCTTTCAAATTCTCACACTCATTGCGATAGAGGATGCAATCGTTACGGCATGCATGTATCTTCCAGACTTCCAAGCCCAAAGGACGTAGAGCTTGCTTGGTTTCAGACGTAGTTTCGTGCAACGTGTTACCTCTCGAAAGCAACTTCTTCATGAGGTCTAACAACTCGCTGAATCCCTTTATCGCACAATTCATTTGCCGCCTTCCATTGCATTAGTTCTAGTGTGGTACGCAACTTTCGCGCTACCGTCTGCAGCTTTAGATACAACAAGTGTTTCATAGTCCCCAAAGGCGCCAAACTTTTCGTAATGCCTTTTATCAACGTATTCTCCTCTCCATCAAGCAAAGATCTGGTTTAGACCATCGCCGCCAAACTCCCCATGCATATGTTCGAAATAATCGTGTTGGCCAATATCCGAGATATTATCGCCCACCGTTCTTCTTCAGCCCGTGTAATCTCTACATCGCCGTGCTTGGACCAACAAGTATAATTTTTCATAAAACCTCTTGAGATCAAATGAAAATGAATTTGTTCACGCTTGCCCACCCTTTTGATTCTTGCAATCAATACATGGGCAACATATATAGTCTAAGGTAATATTGGTTTCGACATGACTTAATAAAAGTTTCTAAACCTCCACGAATCTGCGAGGAACATCGGTCCATGTACATCCATCGCCGATCCATCTGCATTATACATATTCATAGCATTGAGTGTGATAGTAGCTTGTGTATCAAATACACATATTGATACCATACAAACAAACATCTTGCAAGGCTAAATACTCCTGGGTGAATCAGCAAGGATTATCCATCATTGATACCATAATAATATTTTTAACATCCATCATTCATGAAATACCCTTCCCAATCCTCGCTCCTCCATTAATCAATGCTAGTACACATACAAACATGATTTAACAAGACACATACAAACATGATCCAATACTTCACATACAAGCACCCAATGATAGTACACATTAAAAACATCAATGAACATACAAAGTCTGCAGCAAGTACAATTATATATAAATTGTTCTGACAACAACAATTTTAAATGCATAAAACTTGAATTGTGTATAACAGAGTGCGATCTCGATGTCTCAATCACACTCTACGGAACGTAACTTCCCTTTGCCTCGCTGCCTCGCCTCGCCTTTGCCCTTGTCCTTGCCCTTGCCCTTGCCGCCTTTGCCCTTGCCCTTACTCTTGCCCTCGCCTTTGCCCTTGCCCTCATTACCACCATTCCCGCCGCCATTGCCGCCGTCGCCATCGCCTCCTCATCACCACCATTCCCGCCACCGCCATCGTCGCCGCGACGTGCCACATCATTGGTCGCCACGTATTTTTTGTCTTTTGCGCTACTTCTGTGGGTATTCGTCCCCCCACAACAAGCAATGGTGGAGGGGCATAGACACTTTAGAAAACAGTATATTTTGGACCTAGTTGGAGGGAGCGTGGTTTCGATGTTAGTTGCGCTATCACCGGTCCAACATGACATCCTAAATCTGGACGAAAATTTAATGGTAAAACACAAACAAAGGTTGGCATTTGTGGTTGCGCCGTAGTAAAGGGCGGCGGTCGCTCGGGCGGCGGTGGTGGCGGTCGCTGCGGCGGCGGTGGTGGCGGTGGGATCAAACGAGGATGCGATGCCGGTGGATAAATGTACCTCAGCGGCGTGGCCGGGAGGCGCTGACGAATGGGCGGGCGCGCGGCGACGACGAGAGCGGCGAGGCCGGGGCGGTGGTGACGACGCTGCCGGCAAGAATATTACGAAAGCGTTGTTCGATGATGATCCTATCCCTTTCAATGCTTCCTTAGCGCGCGAAGAGAGGCTCCCCACTCCTCAATAGCTCCTTACTCGCAGCCTCGCCTCGCAGCCTCCTTTTCTCGCCAGCTTCTCCAGCCTCCGCCCTTCCTCACAAGCGCGCGCGAAGCCTCGCGCAAGTGCGGCGACGAGAAGATGACGCAGTGACTTTTTGTTACCGGAGGAGAAATGGCTTCAATTATCGAAGCCCAGTATTAGTCCCGGTTTGTAACACCAACGGGACTAATAGCCAATATCAGTCCCGGTTTGTAACGCCAACCGGGCCTTTTGTGACAGGAGAAATGGCACCAATTATCGGAACCCAGTGTTAGTCCCAGTTGGATACACCAACCGGGACTAATACTCCCCAGCTGCCACGTGTCGCTCGAGGCGACCTATCGGTCCTGGTTGGTGACACCAACCGGGCCTGAGTACTGGCCTGCTGCCTCGCTGCAATTGAACCGGGACTGAAGTTGATCTCAGTCCCGGTTTGATGGTAACCTGGACTGATGTGCCGGGATGAAAGGGCTGTTCCGTAGTAGTGACATAACTGATCGAGAAGGAAATAGACACACACGATCAATAAACCGCTCATCAACTTTATTGTCATGACACACATATATAGGAATATATTGTAAACCGATGCACAGGCGTGCCAAATCCACTATACTCTGCAGTGATCAAAAAATTGTTCCCGTTCTCCTTGCCGTACACCATCACGTTGATCACATCTCGGACAGCTCCTTGACATTCATGGGGTACACGTACGGCTTGAACCCCGATTAGAGAAACCTCGCCGTGATCCTGGACATGGCCTACGTCGGATGGAACAGGTCCTAGAACATGTGGTCGCGGCGGTTGGCGCACACGGGCGCAGTCGCGTTACACCCGAACTCCCCGTACGCGCCCGAGCCATAGCACGCCACTCTCACCTCCCTGAGACCTGCACGGAACACAGTGTGACACATGATCACTTACCGAAGAACACTGGACAATTGATGTGCGTGTCCGAGTTGCACAATGTGACACATGCATGTCGCTTACCGAAGAACACTGGATTCGCAGGGACGAACGAGACCATGGCCTCCGCGTCGGCCAGCGAGTACCGCATGCCGGGCATGTCCCGCTCCAGCGCCCGCAGCGCATCGTCCATCAGGCCGTGGAACCGCCGCGACAGGTCGTTCAGCTCCTCAAAGCAGCTGCCGCCGGCGCTGCTGCCCCGGGCTCTCTGCGACGGGCAGCACCCCAGCCGCGGCACGCTCGCGACGCCAAACCTCCTCGCGCCGAGGCCGTAGAGCGCGCGCAGGTGTGGCCACCGTACGCGTCCAGGAGGGACGCCAGGAACGCCGTGTCGTTGCCCGGCCCGAAGGACGGGGAGTAGGAGTACTTGAACATGTCGTTGCCCCCGACGCTGATGAAGAAGAGGGACCTCGCGAGGTGCTCAGCCGTTCCGTGGGCGCCGTGCACCGCCCTGAGCGTGTCTACGGCTGCGGAGAAGTACTGGAGCTGCGCGGTGGCGTTGATCACCTCGCCGTAGATCTTTTTTTTTTTGAAGTTCAGCTTGCACTGACTGTTTCATTAAAAGAAGGATTGAAGTTATAGAGACTTACAGAGAGCCTGGTGGCGGACCAGGCGAGAAACAAAAAAAGACACAAACGCTCGCACACACCAGCCCGGCGCTAACACCCTGCAGGGCTAGGGGTTCTCTTTATGCTGATTACTCGCTAAGAAGGGCAGCCATCCCTGCCGCCGACCACAACTGACGCTCCACGGTCCAGTCCGCAAGTAGCTGATGATGTTGCCATACACGTCCTTCGAAAAGACGCCTGTTACGTTCGCACCAAATTATCCAAAGTGTCAAGATGATGATGGTTCCCACTCCTTTCGCCATGTCTTTGGGAACGTGGGCTAGACAATCATCCTACCATTGTTGGATTGAGGACGAGGTCGTCTGCGCCCATGCCGACGGAAACAACACCTGATGGCCAGACTGTGCCCCGACGACGGTCCAAAAGGATCTGGAGAAGTGATATTCTAGAAACAGATGTGTCGTGGTCTCTAGCGAAGTGCTGCAGAGAGGGCAACAAAACTGGTTGTGTGGCCAACCCCGTCGCTGAAGGCGATCTGCAGTCCATAGCCAATGTTGCACCAGCAGCCAGCTAAACACCTTGCATTTCATCGGTGCCTTAGGTTTCCAAATCATCTTAGGAAAAAGCGATATGGTTGACCCCTAGAACTGTACGCGGTACGCCGAACGCGCTGTGTACTTACCAGAGCATGTCCATCTCCATTTGATGCGGTCCTCCTGATCTTCCGTTAGGGCAGGTGCATGGGCCCGCAGCGTCCGCCACAAGTCAAAGAATTCCCCTACTAAGTGGGCACTACTAGAAATCTAATTTTTGCCGAGTGTGAAGAGCAATTACCTACGAACCTTCGGTAAAAGTTAAGGTGGCCGACGGTGCATACTTTCTCTAGTGTTAGAAAAAAAATGGTCGGCTATTAAATGCTTTACCGGGAGGGCGCAACAATAACCGACGGTTTCTATGAAACCCTTGGCCATTCATGGAATGGCCAACGGTAGAACTAAAACTCTCGGCCATCTAAAAGAAACCCTGGGAATGACCGACAGTTGAAATAAAACCCTCGGTCATTCATGGTGATGGCCGAGAGTTAAAATAAAACTCTCGGCCATTTGAGGGAACCCTCAGCCATTCAAGGAAATGATCGACGGTTTAAAGAAAACACTCGACCATTGTATACAAAATGATAGGAGTTAAAAAGGAATGCATATACAATTTTAAACAACAAGTGTGTGAGGTGAGTTGGTTAGGTGGGAGAGTTTTATTCAATAGGTCATGGGTTCGAATTCTATGCAACACACATTTATAATTAACTTGATTTAATGTTGAGAAAATGACGTCAAAGTTCAAGTATGTATAAAGAGCTTAATCCTGATAAGAAAATATTTTTCCTATTTCATCCTTTAAATTTGCTCATATTTATTCCACCACATTTCCCTAGTATTTACCATTTCCGCTTGTGTTAAAGTCGCTTACTCATACTTTTCCTAAGTGTTTTATATCTCCGATGGTAAGTTAAAGTCACTCACCCATGCATTTTTCAAGTGCTCGACAGTATTTGCACACTCAGTAAAAGTTAGAATTCTAGTAGTGGGGTATCGGTCAACGGCCCTAAATCTTGGATCCAGGAGTTTCCCAGCACCGCATCCGCCATCGACACACCTTTCCTTTGCGTCTGGCGAAAGAGACGAGGCGCAATCAAGCCGAGCGGCGTTGGGCCCGCCCAAGGCGTAGTCTAGAAACGCACTTTAGTCCCATCTCCCAGGTGCACTTCGATGGATGCATTGGAGTGCTAAATCGGATGCATCGCACGGCGGCTGTATTCCTTCCCAGCCGGTTCCCTCTCGGTGCCATTGCAGCCAAAGCCAATGCAGCCGCAAGGCTTGCCCTGCAGGAGACAAGTCGGGTAGGCCTAAACCTCCTACTTTCTTTGGTGAGCAGACTTTGGGCCAATTAACTTTGCATTTTCCACCACTGAGGTTGTCATTTCCGGCTCATAAGAAGCGCCTTCGAACCTTATCGAACTCACGCAAGAAGGAGGCCGGAGCCTGCATGGCCGTCAACATGTAAATCGACAGCGCACTCAGCACAGAGTTTACTAAGATGTGGCGTGCACCGACCGAAAGCATGCTTGACGTCCAACCCGCAAGTCGAGAAGCTGCCCTATCAAGGATTGGTTGGATGTCCATACGCCGAACTCTGCGCACATGAAGAGGAAGTCCTAGATAGCGACCGAAAGGTCTCCACTTTCCTGTGGAAATTTCTTAGAATGTGGTCTAAGGCTACACCACAAGATCCGATGGGCACCACTGAGCTTTTGACCATATTTACCCGGAACCCTGTAGTCGCCCCAAAGTCCTTCAGGATGGAGAGGAGGTACTCGACATCCGGTGCATTCGGTTTGATGAAGATGACGGTGTCATCCACGTACAGCGAGCAACGTATGCCACCTTCTCGAGTGGTGACCCTTTGCATCTTTCCCATTTATGTGGCCTTGTTGAGGACGAAGTGTAGTGTGTCGATGGCAAGGATGAACAATTAAGGAGAAAGCGGATCTCCCTGCCTCAAGCCCTTCCTGTGACTGAAGCTCGGTCCCTGTTGGCCATTGAGAAGGACTGACGATGATGACGTAGACAGGATCAAACACAACCAGTTCCTCCACTTTTGGCTGAAACCCCTGGCTCGCAGCAGGTCAAGCAGGTATTCCCAGGAAACGGAATCAAAGGCTCGTGCAATGTCTAGCTTAAACATAAGGCACGGTGTTTTGGTTCGGTGTAAGAGACGGACGAAAGACTGAATGGATGCGCACAGAATCACGCACGGTTTGGGGTTAGCTAACAGGTATAGGCCACGCACACTGCACTCAAAAGGTTGTTTTTGAGTTGTGCCATATTGATTTATCTATGTATCATGTTTGAAAAACTATGGGCCCTGCCCTTTTCAGCTGATTTGAACGGCTGAACAGTTGAAATAATTGAATTTCAAGAGCCTCTCGAGGTAGTCTCGAGATCCGACTATATTTCGTTTGACTTGCTTTTTAAAACGTTAGAATCCATCTTCAAAACAGTGAAAAAACGGACCTAAAAAACTTAAAACATACGTTTTTTCAAAACGTAGATAAGTCGTTAAGCTGTTAAACTGAAAAGAACTAAGGCCTTGTTCTTTTTAGCTTAACGGCATAACAGCTTAACGACTTATTCAACGTTTTAAAAAGCCATATGGTTTGAGTTTTTTAAGTCCTTTTTGTTGTTGTTTTGAAGGTGAGTACTCACGCTTTAAAAAGTAAGTCAAACGAAATGGATCCAAATCTCGAGACTACCTCGAGAAGTTGCTTGAAATTCACCATTTCAAATTGCTCATTGTTCAACGCTTAAGATCACCAAAATAACATGGCCTAAATATTTTATTTATTGATCCCGGTTTTAAAACATTTTAAAGCAATTGATTTCTTTTTTAAAAATATAGAAACGAAACGAAGCAGCTTCTCAATAAACTCTCTACATTCATCCATTTCAACATTTTAACACATAATTAGATATATGTTCTCTCTCATGTCATGCATCATGCATAGTTGCGTATAGCACTACCTGATCCTCCTGACGCGAAGTTGACGCCTTTGATCAGCATGTGTTTCGCGATGCTCGCGTCTGTTTTCAGGGAGAGGTACGGCGGTGGGCTCGTCAGGAATCCGAGTAGCTTTGCTGCTCGTCGAGCCATGGACAGGCCAAGTTAATTAGCAATCACTGATCAGTGGTCTAAACTGACGGGAGTGCACAGTGTTAGTGAAGTGCCACGGCCACCGAGCAGGTTCATGAGCGTACGTACCGAGATGGTCGGCCGTGTTGTAGCCGTTGCTGAAGCGGCCGGTCGCCGTCGAGTTGAAGAAATCCACGCCGTACTGCGGGTAGTTGGCCCTTGCCTTGAAGCTGCAGTTCTTCAGGTAGCTGTTGTTGCCAACATCGACCGTTGAGTCGCCGAACACGAAGATGGCCGGCAGAAGGTCGCAGCGCAAGCTCCAGAAAGCAGAGAACGAGCAAAGGATGTTGGCCGGGCCGCCCACATGGCGCGCCCGCTAAGCATCCCCAGGCCGTTGGCCTGCCACATATGCAGACCCAACGTACAGCAGCGGGCTTTAGATCTTTTGGGCCACATCTCCCTCCAAAAAACTAGCTCAACGAGGGGGTGCACCCTCACCCTTATAAACCATGCTGAGGTCCTCCCCACTTCCAATGTGGGACTATTCCAACAATCTCCCCCTCACACATTGGGCCAAGAATGTCTGGAACCAGACGGGCCACCTAGGCTCTGATACCAATTGTACGAGCCCGCTGCGATTGCCATCTTATGGCCCGCCAGCAATTCGGCTCCCCCGAGACCAACACCTGGTCCCGAGCCCAGGTCCCCACATGTATTGGCCCAATTAGAAGCACAACCAAGGTCCTGACCCAACTCAGCCCAAAAGACTAGTTTGGTGGGCGAGGGGTGCCTCCACCTTTTAAGTTGTGCTCCCCATCACCAATGTGGGACTAAACCCAACAATTGTTGGCCGGGCCGCCCATATGGCGCGCCCGCCGAGCACCCCCAGGCCGTTGGCCTGACACATATGTAGACCCAACGCTATGCCCGCCAGCAAAGCATCCCTGCATCATTGGCTGCATTGCTGACACGAAAAGTTAGCTTCTCGCTAATACACGTCTTTGAGCGTTAACTCGTGGTTGCGCCGCAACAAGAAAACTAAGCGTGCTACTAATTTGACTCGTAAATTGACAAGAAGTAAATCGTCAAGAATATAGCCCTAATCGGCTTTATAATTAGCTGATCAGTTTTCTATAATCGGCTTTAATATATCCGATATAGGTTCTATCGGCTTAATATCCGATAGAGCAAGTAAATACGAAATAACAATTAAATTCAATCTTGTACTTCTTTTGGTATTTTTATAATATATTGGTAATAAACCTTCAGACAAGGCATCGATTAAACCAGAAGTAGATCAAATAGATTGGTCAAGCCAAGACAATATCCAGATCCAAATCTAGATATAAGCTAATAAACTGATGTAAAGATTCAAATGCTAATATTTCAAAGGCTAATATTCGATAGATGCAATACTAATCGGCAAATACTTACAGATGCAGAATCCTAAACAAGGCATACACAAGATCGATTAAACGAGACAGTTGCATACATCGAATTCGGGAAAAGCACGTGTAAAATCCGATAATCAACATTGCAGGATAAACACATATTACAGATCGAATACATCGAGACAGTGCAATATGCAAGAACACATCAAAGATCGGGAAATCCCGAGACAGTCTGACATGCTTTGTATACACGAGATCAATATGATACAGCCATGCATACGAGTTACAAGGAGAGAATCGATTTTCCCATCGAGATAGCTCTACCTGCGAGTTGAAACCTTTCGACGAGGTCGATCGGATTCGAGAAAGTGTTTTGTGTATTGAGTATTAGATAGATATTCTCGAGACCTAAAGTCCTATTTATAGTATTACAAAGTCGATACCGATACGACCTAATTTACCGCGACGCGTTCCTGATCATCGTATTTCTCCCGAAGTCTTACAAGTATCGGTATTCGCCAATTCTTCTTTGCCGATAAAGCCCATCTCCGATTTGGCCCAATAATTCCAAATATTCGGCCTTATCCGATTTTCTGCCAAATTTGGGTGTCAACATATACCCCTAAATTTGGCAATGAGTATTTTCATTAGCCGAACTTTCAAGTAAAAATCGGATTTACCATACCAGAATATTTCACATTTCTACTCCTCAGAACTTCTCGCCAAATTTATTTGTATAACATGTGTCACCAACAGATAATATATAATAAATCAGAACGCCGAAAAGCGCGGTAAAACCCTAGTTTTACCACGGCTATAAATAGCGCACCATTCGCCACTTTCACGCTTCCTACTACAAGACGGCTCTTGCATCGAATTTTCAAGGCCCTCAAGAATAACGCACAATCAACTCCTCCAACGTCAATCAAGATCATGTCTCGTGTAATCGATTCAATGCTCTGACTCAAGCTTTGTATTCTTTGGGGCCGAGGAGACCAAGACCCATCAGATTTCATATTTCATTCAGTAAGCAGACTACCTTTATTTGCCGATAAGCTTAGTGTCAACAGTTGGAAATCGGCATTTAGGTCCTGGCCAAGCCCGATCAAGGGATATAAGGACTGGCCCATTCGGGTTTTCAGCCAGAAACAAGAGCAATGGGACGAACTAGGAATAACCAATGCCATCCTTCTTTCCTTGTCCCCTCCACCAGCAGATGAACCATTCATGGTGGCATCGTCTTATTTTTGGTGTGATACTGCCAACGCCTTTTTCTTCCCAACCGGACCTATTAGCCCTACACTCCTAGACGTAGCCATGCTAACCGGCCTAAATCCCGATGGCGAAATGCTATCGGCCTTCGATCTGACTGCCACGCTAAAGCTGGTTCCCGAGAAGAACTTTGGCTGGCAACGATACATCAGTGCCCATCAGAAAACCGGCTATGTAGAAGATGAAGAACACATTGCTTTCTTGAACATGTGGTTGGATCGGTTCTTTTTCTGCGGTCAGTCACTTAGCCCAAGTAAAGTATATCAAGGAGTAGCTGAGGCATTGGCATCAGGCCAAAAACTAGCAATCGGCAAATACCTACTAGGAGCCACCTACCGGATGATGCACGAAATCAGGGAAGATCTCTGTTCCAAGAAAGCCGACACTCACCGGTAATCTAGGTGGCCCTTTTGGTTCATCTAATGTTCCTAAAGCTCCAAATATACAACTCCCTAGGAGAACTGGACTTTAGCTTAGCATTTCCGAATGAAAAGGAATCCAATAGTGAGCGCCCCTGTAGATCGTATGGCGAAATGATCTCGGTGAACTGCAACAGAAAACGCCTGAATTCATACGACCTTTCTCATTCTATGGTTGCATTTTATACCATGTCTGAATCGGAATATGGCGCAGAGCAGTTCAACCCGCATAATCGATCTCGATAGATTTCGATTCCATCATTTTTCCGACGGTCGATACCCTAAAGGGCTAAGCTTTACCAAATTTACAAAGCATTCTATTTCCCCAAGCATCCTCTTTGCTATTCTGAGCACAAGAACCCATATCAGGAAACCATCCTATGAATTTTACCATCCAGCTGTGGTTGCTCGGCAGTTCAACCTCGGGCAGGAAATTCCCGATCTTTTTATATATCGCCGATTGAACGCCAGAGAGGACTTGACCTCTCAATCACCTTATGGCATTCTGTCTGCTGCTCACTTGGACTTCGAAATGCTATCAGAATTTATTATGTGGGCTAACACTTCACCAGCGTTCAACAACTGGTGGGAGACTGAAAGTGCATCTAGGCCCTTAAGTGATTTTGGTGATTAATGAGTAACAATTACAGAGCTAATATTTCTATTGGAGAATTATGCACAGATGCTATACAGGTTAATTCCATGAGGTACCTGTTTACATGTGTTGGTGTACCCCTCAAAATAGATGTATTGTAAGAAGGCATCAAGACTAGTATTTATTTGTAAATCTTTATTTATTGAGTCCTAGGGATGTCGTACTATAAAGAGGGATGAAATGGAGAAGCTTATAAAGGTTCCTAAGTGCTCAAAATAGGTATCTCGAAGTTCGTGTGAGTTTTCCACTCAAAATACACCTCATACGTAACCTATGCCATCGTAACATCCGACGGGTTGGAACATCCGATGGTGAGCCACCGCCAGCTTTTCCGAGCCATCCAAAGAAAGGGTCCATCGAACTTCCATCGAACATCCGACGCTGGTCGGAACATCCGACGGGGATCGTAACATCCGATGCGGATTAATCGCACAACGCTAGTTTTCGGATTCCCTATTTAAAGCCGCCTCTAATACCTTCCAAAGGTTGTCGACATCGCTTTACACTGCTCACACCTTGATTTGAATCTAATTCTTCTTGTTCATCCTCTCTCAAAGATTAGCCTTTGTCTCTCTCTTATTCATCTTGTGAGATCTAGATCTAGAGAGATCAAGGCAACCCAAGTGCTCCACAAATTAGAGTCATCCAATTTTGAGCACTTAGCGATTCCTAATTTCTTCATCGCATTTGTTACTCTTGGAGGCTTGAAGGGCTCCTAGACTGCTAGGTGTCGCCGGTGAGTCGCCGATCTTCGTGTGGCGTGCCTCCGGAGTTTGTGAAGGTGCGAATCTACCTCCGCAAAGAAAAGGATTCAACTAGTGATCACAGGTGAGTGCTTTGTGCTTCGCTGGTAAGGGGGATTAGGGTCTTGGTGATCCGGGCTTTGTGCCTTCCCTAACGGTGAGTAGGATCTCCCTTCAAAGATCCGAACATCGGTAAACAAAAATCGTCGTGTTTTTGTCTTGATCTTGTTTTGGTGTCTTTATTACTTGTGTTGGCCTGCTCGGTATTCTTGAATAGATCTAACCTTGGTTTTGCGAGAAATCGTTTTTCTACAGTTTTCGACAAATTCCAACATCCGACGGCCATCGGAACATCCGACCTGTGATCGTAACATCCGACGGAGGGTGTCTTGTACCACGCCTAACATCCGACGCTGATCGAACATCCGACCGATCGTTACTGCTCAAGTTTATTATTTCCGCAATTTCGTTTTATTCGCCTATTCACCCCCCTCTAGGCGTGTCGACGGTTGAGATATCGATCTCAAGTCGCTAAGGTTCTTTAGAAGTGAGATAGGAGACACGCCGAACAACCACGAACAGCAGAACGAACAGAGACAAGGGTTTTTATCCTGGTTCAGCCTCTCGAGAGATAATAGCCCCACGCCCAAATTTCTTATATATCGAGATGAATACAGAGGTGGCTCGACGAGACTAACAGTCTCGGCGAGATTATGGTGTATGCCAAGAGTATGCGACAAAGTAATCTTAGATGCTAGATGCGTCTAAGTCGCCCCTCTATACGCCGCAGTAACTCTTGTTCGAGTAGGACTCAAACAGAATCATAGGTCGTTACGCACCGTGCCGCCCAAGAAGTGCGTTCGGCAGATGCATATGGGCTGATAGAACCTTCCAGGACTGAGCCCCGGTAGGTCGCTCGAGTGGGCCGTCAGGAGTGGGCCATGGCTATGGGCCGTATTTTAATCCCCGACAGCTAGCCCCCGAGACTCAAGTGGAAGGACTCACTAGAGTGGGGTCATCCTCTTGAGACTCTAAGTCAAGAAGAGGGAAACTATGCTGCTCTAAAGACATGCAACAAGTGACCGAACAGTTATGGTTCAACCGAACAAGACTTGTTCGGACCGAACAAACTCCTTCCGGTGCCGAGCAACTCACAGCATCGAACAGGAACGACATCCGTCCGAGTAGAGTACCCACCCTCGTCTGTAAATCGGAGGAAGTGAGGTGAATCATCTCCTTGAGGCTGATCGTCATCAAGGAGGTCGGGGATTAAAATACGGCCCATAGCCATGGCCCACTCCCTGACGGCCCACTCGAATGCCCTACCAGGCCCACCTCGAAGGTTCTATCCGCCCATATGCATCCCGCCAACAGCTTCTTGGTCGGCACGGTGCGTAACGGCCTATGATTCCCGCTTGAGTCCTACTCGAACAAGAGTTCTCGCGACGGCCACGTGAAGACCCGGACGTTGGTTTCTGGATTGGATTAGGAGTCGTGATCCCCAAGACTTAGAGTATACCTTATCTACCTCGGGATGTATTTGGCATGTACGAAGTTCGTTATGCACTCGTGGTTAGCCCTACCGATATTCCCTCGAGGTCGGTTTGCTCAAGACTATATAAACAAGGCCCCCGCATCGAAAGGGACATCTTGGCTTCGCACTTGATCTTCGTGATTATTGCTTCCTCAGACATTCATAATCTCGCCGAGACTTGTTCGCCTCGCCGAGCCATCTCTTGTATTCATCTCCGATATATAAGAAAGGTCGGACGAGGGCTATTATCTCTCCCGAGAGGCCTCGAACCAGATAAAACCCCCGCCTCCTGCTCGTTCGTTCATGGTTGTTCAACGTGTCTCCTATCTCAATCTTCAAGAACCTTAGCGACTTGAGATCGATATTCAACCGCCGACAACGGGCGCCGTCCGTGGGGACTCGCAGATCGAACATGTCGAACTCTATCAACATCAGAGATTCGCCCCGAGGACTACGACTCGGCGGCGGATGTCTCTTCCTCGCCAGCTTCGGATCGATCCTTCGATCTTGATCGCTTCCAGATCTGGTTCCCAGCTCCGTGCTCGGGATCGATCTCTCGCGCCGGCGCTCTTCGCCGGAAGCGTCTCGTCCCCGCGACGAGCCCGTGCTCGGGATCGATCGACTTCGGCAGCTCTTCGCCTGCGGGCGCACGCTCGTCTCTCGCGACGAGCTCCTGCTCGGGATCGATCGATTTCGCGCGCGGCAGCTCTTCGCCGGAGCGCGCTCGTCTCCGCGACGAGCTCCGTGCTCGGGATCGATCGACTTCGCGCAGCAGTTTTCGCCACCATGGCGCTGATCAACCTTCGCGCCGGCAGCTCTTCGCCAGAAGCGCGCTCGTCTCGCGACGAGCTCCGTGCTCGGGATCGGATCGACTTTCGCCGGCAGCTTTTCGCCTGCGGCGCACGCTCGTCTCCCGACGAGCTCCGTGCTCGGGATCGATCGACTTCGCGCCAAGCTCTTTTCGCTTCAAGGCGCTGATCGCGGGCGCTGATCAACTTCGCGCCGGCAGCTTCTTCGCCAAGGGCGCTGATCAACTTTCGCGCGGGCAGCTTCGCGCCCGTGGCGCACGCTCGTCCCTCGCGACGAGCTCCGTGCTCGGGATCGATCGACTTTCGCCGGGCAGCTTTTCGCCATGGCGACGCTCGTCTCTCGCGACGAGCTCCGTGCTCGGGATCGATCGACTTCGACCGGCAGCTCTTCGCCGGGCGCGTTCGTCTCTCGCGACGAGCTCCGTGCTCGGGATCGGATCAAAATTCTTCCGATCCCGGGCCGTTCGCCTGGTCAGGTGACGGAGAGAGTGACCAGCATTGGAACATCGACCACCCGTAAGTTTCTCGTAGGTCTTTCGCTTCCTAGCTTCGCTTTTTCAAATTTCGCGCTTTAGTTCGTCCAAGTCTCTCGGCCGCTATGTAAAGTTCAACCCATTGAGCGGTGAATGCTCGCGCCCCTGCGGCCCTTCTCACCACTCGCCTTCTCGCACTCTCTTTCTCTCTGGTAACACTTGATGGTCGCCTGGTCTTGCGAACTCTTGGCTCCGCAGCCTTAAGGGTTTTCCCGCCCGTATCTTGTTTCAACAAGTTTCTAAACTCGAGTTGCGTAACACGGCATCCACCTCGCTAAGCTCGCTCGTAAGCCCTCCGCTGCAGAGGCACTTACCGCCGCAGATGACCACTTGGTAAAGCTCGCTCGTAAGCCCTCCGCGCGAGGCACTTTCCTTGTTCGGTTACCTTCGAATCGCTTAACTTACGTTAACGAGCGCCTCGAACGAGTCGATCAGATACGGGTGTCGCTTAACTCTCTACGCACGTGCTTGAAGTCGCAAGTTCAGGTCTTCATGCATCGTCCGTCTTTGGGGCTAGGGCGCCGCTTTTTCTCTTGTGCACTGCTCGAGTTCGCAAACTCAGTCCTCGAGCAACCGCATAACGGGGCCGGAGTTAGGCTAAGCGTTCTACCGGTTTTTCTTAAAACTTTCTAGCGCTGTCGCTTTGCTCTTGGTTTCGCTCGTCCTTGTCTTTTGTCTGCTCTTTTTGCAGAAAAGCTGCTCGGAAAGCTGCTCGGTCGACTCTCGCTCGATTCAAGCGCCGCCGACGGTCTTGAGCTGCTGGCCAGCTCGGACCGCCTCTCCTCGGTCGGCTGGGACTTGAGCTGAATTTCGCAACCCCTGCGTTTTCGCTTTTCCAGCCTTTCCTTAGCGTTGGTTTTCCAAAACCTTGTTGGTCTTTCGCCCCGTGAGCGCCCCCTCGCGTCTGAGCATGTCTTTTATCCGCAACGACCAGACGGCTCCGGTTAACAAGCGGTGCACCACCGAGGAGTTTCGCCACCGTAGTCGATTCTCATCGCAACGGGTATGCCCACCGTAGTCGATTCTCATCGCAACGGCACTCCCGGCGCTGGTTCCGCGATCGCCGAGGCGACACTAACGCTTATACGGGTCCAAGCCCGGATAAGATTTTGCTCGCGACGCTTTGCTCGCGGCTAAGGTCCCAATCGCCTTCCACGGTTAGCGGTCTTAGCCACGCTGGGCTGACTTGCCCGCACGCCTTTTTTATCCATGCTACGCCCTTCCTTGCACGGTGATCCGGAGTAATGCACCACCAACGGAGTCCTCGCCCACCGTAAGTCGATTCTCATCGCAACGGGCACTCCTTGCGCTTGTTCCAAGATTCGCCGAGGTGACACTAACGCTTATCGGGGACGATCCGGAAAAATTATGTCTTGTGCGGGTAGGTCGCCTTTTTGTGTTTTTCAAAACTCGCTTTGCTCTTCTTAGAGCCTGTTCTTGCTCTCTTTTTCCCTTGTCGGCTTGTTTCTTGTTTATCTTTTGCAGAAATACAGAACGGGAACGCCGACCGTGATGGTCGTGGCGAGGTTCCGTGCTTCCCCACCAAAGCCGATGTCCAGATCGCTTCTTCCCGGTTTGTTCGCGCATGCCTGTGGACCCATTCACTTCACCCGCGTATGATTTCGCATTTGCCCGCAGATCGACCTTCACACCGGCTAAGTTAAGTAAGCGCCACCAACGGAGTCCTCGCCCACCGTAGTCGATTCTCATCGCGAACGGCATGCCCATCGTAGTCGATTCTCATCGCAACGGCACTCCAAGCGCCGGTTCTGCACTCGCCAAGACAACGCTAACACCGCCACAAGGAATACGCTATGGGTAAAGCGTTGATTTCACACGCTTTTTGCGGCTCGATCGATCGGGTTGTGATTCACCTCGCATCGGGCGCCTTCGCCTCGAGCGCCAGATCCGTCCTCGCGACGAGCTCCGTGCTCGGGCCGGATCACCGCATCGGGCGACTCGCCGGAGCGCAGTTCTACCGGTACGCTCGCCGGGTCGCACTTTCGTTCCTTTAACGAGCTCCGTGCTCGGGACTAGATCTCCTTACTTGGTTCCTTTGGCGAGCTCTACGCCTGGACCGGGTCACCTTTCCCATTCGTATGTATTGTCCGCTCCAAGCACACGATCTACGCCCGAGGCACATCACCTTCGCTTCGAGCACGACGTTCGCCGAGAGCGCAATCTATGTTTCTGCAAGCTCAAGCCCGAGATGATTCTCTATTTTCGTTTATGTTTTCCTAGGCATCCGAATGCCTGGATGCAGCAGCACGAGTCCATCTCTTGACTTGCTATGTTTATTCTCCCGGAAGATCTGATCTTACCGGATGCGGTGGTACGCTCTTCACTACCAAGAATCCAATCCCTCCTTGATGACGATCAGCCTCAAGGAGATGATTCACCTCACTTCCTCCGATTTCTGTATCGAGGGCTGGGTACTCTACTCGGACAGATGTCGTTCCCTGTTCGATGCAACAGAGTTGCTTCTAAGACCCAAGGGTTTGTTCGGTCCCGAACAAGTCTTGTTCGGTTGAACCATAACCTGTTCGGTCACTTGTTGCATGTCTTTAGAGCAGCATAGTTTCCCTCTTCTTGACTTGGAGTCTCAAGAGGATGACCCCACTCTAGTGAGTCCTTCCACTTGAGTCTCGGGGGCTAGCTGTCGGGGATTAAAATACGGCCCATAGCCATGGCCCACTCCCTGACGGCCCACTCGAACAGCCTACCAGGGCTCAGTCCCCTGGAAGGTTCTATCTGGCCCATATGCATCCTGCCGAACAGCTTCTTGGCTGGCACGGTGCGTAACGGCCTATGATTCCTGTTTGAGTCCTACTCGAACAAGAGTTCTGCACGGCTACGTGAAGACCCGGACGTTGGTTTCCTGGATTGGATTAGGAGTCGTGATCCCCAAGACTTAGAGTATACCTTATCTACCTCGGGATGTATTTGGCATGTACGAGTTCGTTACGTACTCGTGGTTAGCCCGGCCCGATATTCCCTCGGTAGGTCGGTTTGCTCAGCACTATATAAACAAGGCCCCCTGGCATCGAGTGGGACATCTTGGCTTCTGGCACTTGATCTTCGCATTATTGCTTCCTGTACACCATAATCTCGCCGAGACTTGTTCGTCTCGCCGAGCCATCTCTTGTATTCATCTCTGATATATAAGAAAGGCTGGACGTAGGGCTATTATCTCTCCGAGAGGCTCGAACCAGATAAAAACCCCGCCTCTCGCTCGTTGTCGTTCATGGTTGTTCGGCATGTCTCCTATCTCAATCTTCAAGAACCTTAGCGACTTGAGATCGATATCTCAACCGTCGACAAGGCGGCATAGCGATCCTTTCAGAGACAATCGCCAAAGACATTTATACCACCAAAGGCGGAGCTGCAACTGTCGGGGATTAGATTACGGCCCATTACCATGGCCTACTCCCTGACGGCCCAATCGAACAGCCTACCAAGGCCTAGCTCCTTGGAAGGTTCTATCAGCCTATATGCATCCTCGTCGAATGCCTCCCGGGCAGCACGGTGCGAACGGCCTAAGATTCGTGTTTGAGTCTTACTCAACAAGAGTTCTGCAGACTACGTGAAGACCCTGACGTTGGTTTCCTTGATTGGATTAGGAGTCGTGATCCTCAAGACTAGGAGTATGCCTTATCCGCCTCGGGAGATATTTGGCATGTATGAGTTCGCTATGATCTCATAGTTAGCCCGGCCCGATATTCCCTCGGTAGATCGGTTTGCTCAGACTATATAAACAAGGCCCCTACGGCGTGTAGAGGGCTCCGAGCACTTGATCTTCGCATTATTGCTTCCTCAGACACCATAATCTCGCCGAGACTTGTTCGCCTCGCCGAGCCATCTCTTGTATTCATCTTTGATATAAAGAAAGGCCGGACGAGGGCTATTATCTCTCCGAGAGGCCCGAACGGTGATAAAACCCCTGCCTCCTGCTCGCTGTCGTTAGCATTGTTTGGCGGTCTCTATCTCAATTTTGAAGAACCTTGGTTGACTTGGGTCGATATCTCAACCGCCGACAACCGGGCGCCGTCTGTGGGGATACGCAGATCGAGCATGCCGAACTCCGTCGGCGATCATGTAGATACTTCCCGAGGGCTACGACTCGGAAGACGGATGTCTCGCCCCTGCCGCCAGACGATCTGTTCGGTCTCGAACGCTTTCCGCATCCGAGGCAGATGTCTCCGCTTACATGGCGGAGATAGCCTCAGATCGCACTCCCGTCATCGACGACGACTACGGAACTGATGATCTTTACGACGGTTTAGATTTATCGGATTCCAAGGCTATGTCGGTAGATTCCACCTGTGGAGACACAGCGATGACACCGTCTAGCGTACCTTCGCGTGGCCCCCGCAGCATTAACATGGCCGATGTAGGAACCTCTGAGGATCCTGCACGGGCTGTGGCGGCAGGCGAGGTCGGGCAGATTAACTCTGCTCGGCATCAAGACGAGGCCGCGCAGGCTGCTCGCGAGCATGAAAGGGACGTCATTCGCCGCAGCCTCGACGATTCCATTAACCAGACCTTAGCACGGTTTGCGACCGGTGTAAGCGATAATGTCGCGACCCGCCTCGCGTCTTGCTTAAGTCTCCCGCAGGCTTCTCTGTTGGGTCAATTCCCCGCGTGACCGGACTCCGGTCGGTCAGAACGCGGATGGTTCAGGGATCCCGGGACCCATAGACCAAAGTCGGGAACGGCTCGAAGCTATGGCAACGGTCCTTAGATCCACTAATCAAGCTGATCTCGCCAGATATGGCGTCTTTGTTGCGACTAACCTAGAGCGACTGGCTGAGGGCCTAAAGTCTCTAGGAGAAGTCAACAACTCCTCCAGGCAGCGCAGCCAAGCTGCCCGGAATGATGCGGACAGCTCTGATCGATCGCGTGACCCCGCCACCATCGGCGATCACCGCCCATGAGCAAAGCTACCGTGGTCGCCATCGCTCGCCAAGTCCTCGTAGTCATCACGACCACAGGGGCAAGCGCGCACGCGACGACCACGGACGGTTCCCCCGTGAGGAGCGCGTCGTCGCGACCACGAGGAAGGAACGTGGTGGACTGTCCCGGAGAGAGTTTCTCCAGGCCGAGTCCTCCCGTTCAGCAGGAGTTCCTCCGCAACAGGACCAACGCCTTCTCAAGATTAGGTTCTGCCGGGAAGGTGGCGGTCATATGCTGCAGGGCCGCAGGCTTTCTCCGACGAAGCCGGGCTGTCCGGTGGCCCTCAAAATTCAAGCCCGTCACATGGAGAGGTACAATGGGACTCGTAACCCAGAGGAATTCCTTTCCATCTCGCGCCACGGCCATCATGGCGGCCGGGTGACGAGCTTGTTATGGCCAATTACCTCCGACCGTCCTTGAGGGTGCTTTTCGGACGCTACCGTTCAATCGGCAAGAGGGTTCCATCACTCATGGAACCAGCTTTGCGGCGCCTCGATCGCTAATTTCCGGAGGCATTACGTGCGTCGGGCAAGGAGGATGATCTGCACCAGATGATCCGGATGAACGGGAGACCCTCCGCAATTTCGTGAAGCGTTTCATTAAGATCCGCAACACGATCCCGAACATCTCGGATGAATCATTGTCCGCGCCTTCAAAAACGGAGTCCGCGACGAGCGGCTCACCCAGATCTCGAGATTAATGAGACTGGACCGCCAACGACTGTTCAAGGCGGCCGATCGCTATGCTAACGCTGCAGAGCGCTTCAAGATAAAAAGGCGTTCGACAAGGGCGAGCCGCCGCCCGACTGGTGTGGATGAGAAGAAGAAGAGCAAGAAGAATGTCCCCGGTGACAAGAAGTCCTGTAAGAAGAAGAACAAAGGTGATGCGAACAATACCGTCGCGGTATGGATCGCGCACCTCCTCCCAAGGATGGGCGTAGAAGCCCAACAATAATTACAAAGGCAAAAAGCACGCCAGTGGAGGCGGACAAGGCAAGAAAGGTCCGAGCGACCGATTTTGCAAGTTCCACCAAAGACTACGGGCATGATATACGCCATCAGAGAACTTGGGCAAAGAAAGCTCAAGATTTCTACAACGGCAAGGGCCCAATGCCCACCCTGCCCGAACATGGTGATGCCGGTAAGGCCAAGCGCCAAACCGACGATGGTGATCGGGAAGATGATGACGAATATCAAGAGCCCGTGAACCATATCGCCGTCATTTTCGGCGGCTCCTCGGCTTACACCTCTCGGCGCAGCCTCAAAGAAGCTGCTCGGGAGGTCCACAACGTCGAAAAGGCGAAACCTCAGCCCGAATCGATGAAGTGGACTGAGGTCTCCATCTCCTTCTCTAAGGAGGATTGCCCCACTGGGATGACCAAGCCTCAGCGGCTCCCACTGGTGGTCGCCCCGACCATCAGCAACGCGAGAGTTGGCCGTGTCTTAGTAGACGGTGGGAGCGCTTTGGACTTGCTTTCTGCCAAAGTCTTGGACGAGATGCAAATCCCTCGTTCCAAGCTGAAGGAAGTCGCAATGCCCTTCTACGGAATTGTTCCGGGAGAAGCTGTCAAGCCGTTGGGGCAGGTTGTCCTGCCTGTCACCTTCGGCAACCCAAGCAACTTCCGAACAGAGTTGATCACTTTCGACGTGGTCGACTTTCCGTCGGCGTACAACGCAATCTTGGGCAGGCCATCTCTCGGTAAGTTTATGGCCGTGTCCCACCACGCTTACCATTGCGTGAAGATACCAGGACCTAACGGCGTGATCACGGTGAAGGGCAATTACAAAGCTGCACTGGATTGCGACGAGCAGTCCCTTGCCCTGGTCGACCAACTTCCGCGTGGTCACAAGTTCCGAGACCAAGTCTCACGCGCCTAGGGTCTCCCTCCACCGGTGGAGAAACCAAGGAAGTTCCTCTGTCGCTTGATGATACTTCCAAGACAGTTCACTTGGGGGCCAATCTGGACCCCAAATAGGAAAGCGAGCTCATTGCCTTCCTCCGAGCTAATGCAGATGTATTCACAGGAGCCATCCGACATGCCCGAGTCCCAAGGAGGTAATCGAGCACAAACCGGTGTCCGCCGACAAGAAGCCTGTTCGCCAAGCTTCGTCGCTTTCGAATTCAAACAGGGATCATCAAAGATCGACTTATAAACCGCCATTGGTTCATCCGCGAGGTTGATCACACCGAGTGGTTAGCCAACCTCGTCATTGTAAAGAAGAAAGGCGGCAAGTGGAGGATGTGTCGATCACACGATCTGAACGCCGCTTGCCCTAAGGACAATTTCCCGCCTCGTATTGACCCGGTCGATGCGATCATTTGACGACAGCCTTCCGAGTTTTTAGATGCTTACTCCGTTACCACCAAATAAGCATCTCCCCGAGGATGAAGAGAATATCGCCTTCATCACCCCTTCTAAGACATTCTCGCTATACGACCATGTCCTTCGGTCTGCGCAATGTCGGTGCCACGCCCAAATACTTTAATGGAGAAACCTTCCCGAGCAGTAGCGGAAAAAACTCGGAGGTCTATGTCGGCGACATAGTTGTAAAGAGCAAGTATGCTCCAGATCATGTAAAAGACCGCGTAAACTTTTCGTAATCTCACCAGCATCGAATAAAATTAAATCCAGAGAAGTGTACCTTTGGTGTTCGATCCGAATGTTGCTCGGTTATGTCATTGGCTCGCAAGGTATTTCGCCAACCCCGAAAAAATCGAGGCCATTGAAAATATGCAGCTCCAACTACCGTAAAGGAAGTACAAAGCCTCACTCGGACGGATGGTCGCTTAAGCGTGTTTATTTCCGTCAAAGCTAACGCTGGCTGCCCTTCTTTAAGGCCTGCGCAAGCACAATGGTTTCGAATGGACAGAGGAAGCGATATAGATCCTTCCAGATCTCGAGCGATACTCGTCCCAATCCTCCGTCTTTGACTACCCCCGCGGCTTGGCGGCGGCTCCTATTATACCTAGGTTGCACGCCACAAGCGGTGAGCGCGATCTTGACGGTCGAAAGGGAAGGCATACAATGACCAATCTATTACGTGAGCGAGGTACTTCACGGATCAAAGGAGCGCCACGAGGTCCGTGGTTACTCTCGCCTTGCTCATGTCCTCCGTGAAGCTTCGCCACTACTTCCAGCGCATCAAATCTGGTCCCGACCACGCTCCTCCGGGAGAAATCCTACGGAATAAGGAATCTAGCGGACGATAGCTAAGTGGGCAATGGAACTAGCGAGTTCGATCCGTTATTTGTCGCCCGAATCGCTATCAAGTCACGTGTCCTAGCCGACTTTGTCGCCGAATGGACTTGCCGCCCAAATCCCGTGAAGCTCCCGAGCAACCCGATGAACCCTCTTGGACCATGTTTTTGATGGCTCGCAAGACCGGAAACTCGGGGCTGGTTTTGTTCTCATCTCCTCAAGGAGAGCAACTCGAGATTCTATCCAACTACACTTTGCGGCGACTAACAACGCCGCAGAGTACGAGGCCTCCTCGCGGGACTAAGAGCGTGCAAGTCGCTTGGCGTCCAACGGCTAACTGTGAAGGAGATTCACGGTGGTCATCAATCGTGTTAACAAGGAGTATCGGTCTTGCGATAACTCAATGGCGCGATACTGGTTGAAGTGAGGAAGTTGGAGCGGCATTTTCGATTTTTCGGTGCTCTTCGTGCCTGTGAAGGACAACTTCCTGGCCGACCAGCTATCCAAGTATGGATCCTCACGAGAATCTGCTCCGGCAGGGGTGCTCGTCGAGCACCTTCACAAGCCCTCAATCACGTCTCCGGACGAGGCAACAGAGGCAGGTGGTGCTGTCTCCGCTTATCGAAAGGTGCCGCTGGATCGACAACGCCATTTGTCCGGTACCTTGCAGGTGGGACCCTGCCCGACGACGAAGCCGAGCGTTCCCGGCTTACAAGGCGTGCCGCTCCATACAAGCTTATGGACGGCATCCTTTACCGTCAAGGTGCTCTGGGAGTTCTCTCCAAATGCATCTCGCAACAGGAGGGTGTGTTTCTTCTTAGGGACATACACGAGGGTGCCTGTGGCAACCACGCCTCCTTCCGAACTCTGGTCGGCAAAGCGTTTCGCATGGGCTATTATTGGCCCACCGCGTTACAAGATGCCCGGGACATCGTGACTAAGTGCAAGGCTTGCCAATTTCACGCCCGGAAGGCACACAAGCCCGCCCAAGAGCTCCAAACAATCCCCCCATCCTGGCCTTTTTCCACATGGGGTCTGGATCTGCTCGGCCCATTCCCTAAGGGGTACAAGGGCTACACACACCTGCTCGTCGCCATAGACACTTTTACAAAGTGGATTGAGGCAGAGCCCGTGTCGTCTCTTCACGCCAAAACGGCTGTTCGCTTTTTCAAAAGCAACGTGGTCACGCGCTTCGGGATTCCCCATAAGCTGATCACGGATAACGGTACCCAGTTCCGAAGCGAGCTATTCCAGAATATGCGAGCACCGGGTACCAAGGTTCGTTCGCCTCGTGGCACATCCACGAGCAATGGAGCAATGAGCGAGCTAACGGACGATAGTCCGAGGTATCAAACGGCGGGTATTCGCTGCTCTCGTGAGCACAAGAAGGCACGGGTTGACGGTTCCTTCCGTCCTCTGGGCGATTCGCTTTTCTACGGCCACCGAACCGGGAAACTCCCTTCCAATTGGTCTATGGTGCAGAAGCCATCCTGCCCGCCGAAATCGTACTCGGTTCGCCTCGCACGAGCTCGGTCAACCTAGTTGACGACGAGCAAGAGCGCCTCCTCGATCTCGATCTCCTCGAAGGCACACGCGACCGGGCACAAGTCAGAATGGCGCTACCACAAAGAAGATCTTCGCGCACGACGCTGCCAAATCAGTTCGACCAAGGGCTTTGAAGGCGGGCGACCTCGTTCTGCGCCGTGTCCAGAACTTGTCCAATGCCAACAAGTTAACTCCTCGTTGGGAGGGCCCGTTCACGGTCGTTTCTACTGCTCGCCCGGGGGCTGTTCGCCTGGCTATGGAGGACGGGAGAGAGCTGACCAGCACTTGGAACATCGACCAGCTTCGTAAGTTCTTTGTGTAGGTCTTTTTTGTGTTTGCTTAGCTTTGCGCTTTTTGTAAACTTCGCGCCTTAGTTCGTCCAAGTCTCTCGGGCACCATGTAAAGTTCAATCCAATTCCTCGGTGAATCATCGCGGCCTCTGTGCCCCTTTTCACTGTTCGTCTTCTCAGACTACTTTCTCTCTGGTAACACTTGATGGCTGCCCGGTCTTGCGAACTCTTGGCTTCGCAATCTTAAGGATTGTTCCCTACCCGTATCTGGTTCCGACAAGTTCCTAAACTCAGGGTTGCGTAACACGGCCTTTCCACCTTGCGGCTAAGTCTGCTCTCGTAAGCCCTCCGCGGCAGAGGCACTTACTGCTCGGCGCGACCACTTGGTAAAGCCTGCTCTCGTAAGCCCCCCGCGGCAGAGGCACTTTCCTTGTTCGGTTACTCTCGGAACTGCCTAACTTACGACAACGAGCAGACTACGGAACGAATCGAGCAAGGTACGGGTGTCGCTCCTTCTCCCTACGCACGTACTCGAGTTCGCAAGCTTAGGTTCTCGAGCATCGTCCGTACCGGGGGCTAGGGTGTCGCTCTTTCTCTTGTGCACCTGTTCGGGTTCGCAAACTCAGGTTTCCGAGCAGATGCACAACGGGGCTGGAGTTAGGCGAGCGCCACCGGTTTTCTCAGACTCCCTAGCGCTGTTCGGCTTTTCTCTTAGTTCTGTTCGTTCTTGTCCTTTTTGCTGCTCTCTCTTTGCAGGGAAAAAGGTAAGTCTTTATTAACAAAATTTGCAGGTACAAGAGTCCACCCCGGGTTACAGCCCTACAGCTACTTAGAAGCGAGTTGCTCCTTGAGCTCCTCGATCACTTCTTTAAGGCGCAGGACTTCCCCTTGGGCTTTGAACCCTTCTCTGGCCTCAGCTCGGAGACGATCGGCTTCCTCCTTGTCGCTTCTCTGGCCAGCTCAGTCGCCTTCAGACGGAGAGCCTCGACCTCTTCGGTCTTGGCCCGCACTGGTCGGTCGAGCCTCGCTGGCTAACTTCACGCCGCGGCCCCTGAGCCGCTCGTCCCAGCTCTTGACCTTCTTCTCCGCGGTGATTGCCCTCACCGCCATCCCGCGCATCTCCTCAATCTCCTCCTGTGAAGCCCACAGGGTTGAGATCCTAGCCTGGAGTCCCGCGGATGTTTGCTCCTCCTTGGCGAGCTGGGCTTTAAGCTTTTTGGCTTCCCCCGAGAGCTGGTTCCGCCAGTGGGACGCTTCAGCAAGCTGCTCTTCGAGCCACTTCGTGCGGCCCGGCAGCTCCTCCGCGGCACTCGCCTTCACGGCTTGCGCGCGAAGCTCCTCGGCTTCCTTTAGGAGAGCCTGAGAGGAATGCCTCTCCTTGGTCAGCTTGGCCTTGAGCTTCTTCGCTTTCGCCTTGGTGCTCGGCTTTGGGCCAGCCTGAACTCCCGCCTGGATCCCCGCTGAAGATGTTCCCGGAGTGATGCCAGCACGGCGGCCCGTTCGATGGTGACCCCATCCTCGAGTTCCGCCATGGTGTCCCTGAAGACCTGAGAGGGAAGAACAAGTTAACTACGTTGCTATGATGTGGCTAAGTTGAACAAAGCTTGGTTTTGGTGTTTACCTTGCCAAGTCGGCGTTTCAGTCCGCGACGCAGGCGGTCCTCGAGGCCATGCGTCACGAAGCCCCGCCCGTGCGGGATGAGGCGGGCGCGTTCTTGCCGTCGCCGCCTTGCTCGCTCCTTCTTCTTGCGGGAGCGCGTCTGCTCGGGAGCGGGAGCGACGGGCGAAGCGCTTTCGTCTCCGCCCTCCTTCTCCTCTTCCTTTTCTTCTTCCGCCCGAACGTCTTGGCGGCGAGGCCGAGCTCCTGCTGGCGGCGGCGCCGTTGGTCCACCGGCAGGGCGACTTGCACGACTGCTCGGGGCTTCTTCTGTCCCCGGACAGTGGGCTCCCACCGCCGCCGGAGAACCCGTCGCTTCAGGGTAAGCTGCCCTGCGACGAAGCGCTGGCGATGCTGGCTGCTCGGTCTGCCTCTGGCAGCTTCCGAGCCGCCGCCTTGGCTCAAGTCCGTGGCGCCACCGCGCTACCTTTTGCTCCAGCCGCTTCACGCGTCTTTGGCGCGTCGACACGCTCGGCTGGAGCTGGCGGCAAGAGCTCCACGCCGCCATTTTGTCCTTGAGGCTCGCCAATTTCACCGCCGCGACAGCGCCCGTGCGGATGTTCAGGCGGCGACCTCTCAATCGCCTCCTCGGCGTCGTCCGTGACGGTCCTTCTTGGGCGGTGATGAGCGAGTTGATCATTAAGTCGATGCGGTCGGAAGGTGGAAAGATCAAAAGATCGATTTCTACATACCGCCGTGGAGGGCTTGATCCTGATCTTCCTCGCGTAACTTTTCGCCTCTTCCTCGGGGCTCATGGCGGCTTCCCCGCTTCGCCCTTGGACGTTGCGGCGATGAGCTCAGCTCTCGGTGAGCCGAGCACTCCTCTCAGCAACGCAAGGAGTTTCTCCTTGCGCGCAACCTCCTCCTCGAGTCTCCTTTGCTCGGCGACTGTTCGAGCCGCGCCAAATGGCCCGGTGAGTCTGCGAGTAACGCCTAAGCCAGAGGGTCATGTTCTTTACCTCTTCGCCGCTTTGCTCGGCGAGGAGGAGGGCTTGGTCTCTTCCTTGGGCTGACCGCGCCCGCTTTGGTCTGCTTTCGGTGCGCTCGTCGCCCTTGTTGGTTTCTTCGTCGGTTCGCGGCCGCCATGGCGCTGGCGAGCTCAGCGTCGGCCGCCGCCACCTTGGGTTTTGTAGCGCCTTGGCCTTGCCTTTCTTCGTTTCTCCTTCTCGGACCGGAGAGATCCTCGACGATCCCTCCAAGGATCAGCTGGTCCTCCTGCGCGTTGTCAGAAGTGAGCTTTTGCGCTAAACAACATTGCAAGTCTAGCAACGCAGACTGGGAGTAAGTAATTTACCTCGTCTGTGCGGACGAGCACATTGCGCGGACAGGTGTGCGCCACCTCGCCGGTGACCTCCCCGTCCTTCTTCGCCGCCTTTAGCATGGCATCGACCCGCTCGGTCACCCATGCGTCGGTTGGTTTCTCCGCCGAAAGAAGGGATTGTTAGTTCCTGTTCGGAGGAAAGAATCAATGAAGAGGTTGAGTCTTAAAGGCGCTTACCCGTGCTCTCCCTTGTAATGTCTTCCCATCCCTCTATCTTGTAGAAGGGATAGGACCTTCTCCGCAGCGGACAGATCCTGTTCGCTGTGAAGTCCCGGATGATCTCCCTGCCCGTGAGCCCGAGACTCACGAGGGAGGCGATCTTCCTGGTCAGGTACCAATCCTCGGCGGACATCTCCGCCGAGGCATTGAGGTTCCTTTGCCGCGCCTTCCGGTGAAGACGAAGTTTTTTGTCGCCGCTCCGCTTGTCAGAACCACCTCACCCACCACGCACCCATCGAGTCGAGCGGCGGTGGGCGAGGATCTGGCGTCGTCGGCGGTGGCCGGAGCTTGAGGTAGTAGCACCTCGGCGAAGCGGCGGAGCTGCTCCTCGTCATCAGATAGTAGTGGAGGAACATTTTCACCGGTGGATCGATTCTCAGATAGCCTTCACACAAGTGTGCGAAGCGGCCATCCGGAGGATGCTTGTTCGGATTGAGGTTCGCCACCTCCAATCCGCTAATGTTCAAGAAGGCCTCGGCGAAGTCGCTCTCGGAGATCGCAACCCAGCAAAGGCGAATCGCTCGGTTAACGAACTCTCCCTCCAGCTGCTCCGGAGTATCCTCCTCTCCGGCAGCCTCCAGCTACATTTGTCAATGTGGCCCTCTTCCTCCCAAATCCTAAGGTCCTCCTCGGTCGGAGGCTAGTGCCGTGAACTTGGCCATAGCAGCTCCTGTGATTGGACGGCGGTGTTTGGTGGTGGAATTTGGGTATTTGATCTTTGAGCGCTAGTTGGAGCTAAGGCTTAGAGAGGAAAGGCGTGAGAACAGAGTGGTGGCATGAGCGGCTTGGGTGCTTTTATAGTCCCGTATAGGCAGCTCGCAACGGTTTAGTCCCAAAACGGCTAGTTTTTACCGCAACGGCTAGGTAAAGCGGTCGCTTTGTTTTCCTTCTTGGCAATGACAGGAAGTTACTGTTGGAATCGCTAACGGCTATTTTTTCCAAAGGTTCCTTGAAGGTGAGTGCTCTGCTTGGGCAGATGTCGTTCTCGCTCGACGAACGGGGTTGCTTTCGACCTTGATCGGGTTTGTTCAGTCTCGAACAAATCCTGTTCGGTTGAACCATAACCTGTTCGATTAAGCTTGTTGCACGTCATTGTAGCAGCAATATTTCCCTCTTCTCGACTTGGAGTCTCAAGAGGAAGACCCCTCTGGTGAGTCCTTCCACTTGAGTCTCGGGGCTAGCCGTCGGGATTAGATTACGGCCCATTACCATGGCCTACTCCCCGACGGCCCAATCGAATGTACCTACCAAGGCCTAGCTCCTTGGAAGGTTCTATCGAGCCTATATGCATCTGTCGAGCAGCCTCTGGTCAGCACGGTCTTGTAACGGCCTAAGATTCGTGTTTGAGTCTTACTCGAACAAGAGTTACTGACGGCTACGTGAAGACCGGACGTTAGTTTCCGGATTGGATTAGGAGTCGTGATCCTCAAGACTAGGAGTATGCCTTATCTGCCTCGGGAGATATTTGGCATGTATGAGTTCGTTGCGATCTCATAGTTAGCCCGGCCCGATATTCCCTCGGTAGATCGGTTTGCTCTACACTATATAAACAAGGCCCCTACGGCGTGTAGAGGCGCTCCGGAGCACTTGATCTTCGCATTATTGCTTCCTGTACACCATAATCTCGCCGAGACTTGTTCGTCTCGCCGAGCCATCTCTTGTATTCATCTTTGATATAAAGAAAGGCTGGACGTAGGGCTATTATCTCTCCCGAGAGGCCTGAACCAGGATAAAAACCCCTGTCTCCTGTTCGTTGCTGTTCGCATTGTTTGGCGTGTCTCCTATCTCAATTTTGAAGAACCTTGGTTGACTTGGGTCGATATCCCAACCGTCGACAGCAACCTTGATCGAACGGATCACTGGCCAGAAAGAAACTTGCAGATCTAACTGGCCAAAGATCGCCGGCATAACTGAAACACCATCGGAATCGGAAACCAGCAGTTCAAGTAATAACGATTCCGATAATTCTGATGAAGATAAAGAGGAAAATTCCTCAGAGTCGGGACCATCTTCATCAGACTCAGATGATGAAAGAACAAACTCCCAGAACCACGCATCGTCTTCTAGCAACGAGGTTACGAACTTGCGTGTGTTTGCTAACTCACATTGTTCTTTACCGATCACCGACCTCTTGCTTACTTCCCTTTCAGAGCGGCGACAGGCGTCCCAAGGCGAAACTTATTGGAGAAGAAGCTGGCCGGATCCACGCAACGGCCAAGTCAGCATCGGCCTTCACTCAGGGCTCTTCCCAGCCAAAGAAACGAGGTACAATCGGCTTACACATATAATTTTGAAATATCCGATTATTTACTGACTTCACTTAACAGGGGAACCCGAAGGTGAACCCGGCCTGAGGAAGATGGTAGTCACTAAGAAACCAAGGCACCAAAAGGTGCGTACTCCCGACAGTACGGAATCAGTATGTGACACAGTAAGCACTTGATTTTCTTCAAATTCTTGACCATCATCGGCTTTCTTACTTATCGGATTATGATTTTAGGACACTTCACCCATCTCCAAGAAGAAAAATGGCACTCCTGCTCCTCCTCCCGCGTCACAAACTCCACCGACCTTCAATCCACAAGACGTAATCGGCTTTCCCTTCCTTGTATTTACGCAATTTCTTAAAAATCCGATCGCTTGTAACTTTAAATATTTTTGTCCAGTACATGTTTCAACCTCGCAGCCCAGCCCGGGTAACAGTGGTGTCTGCGCAGGTCATCACTTACGACGGCAAGAAAGACGATGAACTCAACTTCGACCCGTCCAGCATGGATTGGCTCGACGACGAGCTTGATTTCCTTTCTTCGCCGATACGTCCGTCGTCGCCCCCAATTGCCATCATCGATTCACCTGCCCCCGAACTGTCCAAGAAGAATCGGCTTTCTCCAGACACTCTGGGGAAACTCAAGCAAATGTGGAAACTGGTGAACAATGAATCGGCTCTCCTGGCCAATCCTCTTGCCATGCGGGAAATAGCTGACTCCATCAAGGAGATCCTCCCAGAGCAAGTGGTCGCGGCCATCGAAAAATTGCTATCCCTTTCAGGCCAAAAGTCCGATTTTGACGCGGCGCTGGATCGGCTCCATCAGCGAGAAATCCTCAAAGATACTGAGGCTGAACTCAAAGGGCTGATCCAAGACGCCAACTTACAGAATAACAAACTCCTCCAACTAAAACAAGAGGCCGAATTGGCAAAGACAGCCACCTCCAAGGCAATTTCAAGGGTTAAGTCCTTGGAACTAGAACTGGAGAAAGCGAAGAAAGCCGAAGCAGCCGCTCGTTCGGATTTCGAGGAAATCAAATCGGCGGCCAAGGAGCAGTACAGCGTAGTAAAAACTTGCAGCTTAGCAGTGTTGGAAGCGAAAAAGAAAATACCGATCATCCCTGGATCAGCCGAAGACGATACCACTACTATCAATCCTATCCGGGACACGATCACCAACGCTGTTGCCGCCATTCATGAGTTCTGCGAGTAATTGGCCTGCGAGCCAAATTTCAAAACTTTGTAATGTGCGAATCGGTATTGTACCGATTATAAAACAATGCTCTAGTCTGCCCCTCGAGGCTAAAACAATTTAAGGTCTTTCCGCCTTTGTAATAACTTTTAATTTCCTTATGCATTTCAATCTTCTCAACACCAACGCGTCGAATAAAATCGCATAGTAATTAGATATATAGGCGATTCACTAAGAATCGGCTTTCGCTTAACAGCAACGTGTTGAGTAAAGTTATCACCAATGCGCCAATTGCGGAAAGATTTTTGAACTATAGGCGATTCACTGAATCGGCTTTTACAAATCCCAGCTCAAGCTCCGACCCAAACGCTAGGATAATATTTTTTCAAATACTTGGCATTAATTGCTTTACCGAAAACTTCTCCCTCAAGCGTTTCCAAGATATATGCATTTCCAGGAATAATCCGATTGATCTTGAAAGGTCCTTCCCAGTTTGGCGACCATTTTCCGTATTTAGGATCTCTAGAACCAATCGGTAAAAACGTTTTCCATACAAGCTCTCCCACTTCAAACATTTTTGGTACAACCTTCTTGTTGTAATATCTCGCAACTCTTTGCTTATCGCGCTCAATATGCTCCAGAGCCTTTAATCGAACCGCCACCATGTCATCAAGCTTATTCACCATTAATCTGTTGTAATCATCGGCTTTTACATTATTTTGTTCTTCGACCCTCGTAGAACCGATGATGGCTTCAACTGGCAAAACAGCTTCTTGACCGTAGACTAGCTCAAACGGTGACACCTTTGTAGCCCCATGCTTAGCAAACCGATACGCCCAAAGCGCGTCCGCCAACGTATTATGCCAACCCCTCGGCCTTTCATCGATTTTCCGCTTGATCAGCTTTATAGCACTTTTATTCGAAGATTCCGCTTGGCCGTTAGCTTGAGCATAATACGGCGATGAATTTATTGTTGTGATTCCTAGGCTTCGAGCATAATCCTGAAACGCTTCTGACATAAATACCGATCCCTGATCTGTAGTGATCGTCTGGGGAATTCCAAATCGGTATATTATATGTTCTCTAACAAATTCGATCGCTTCAGTAGCAGTTACCTTCTTCAATGGTATAGCTTCAACCCACTTAGTGAAATAGTCAGTAGCTACCAAAATATACCGATGCCCCTTGGACGAGGAGGGAAATATTTCACCGATCATATCAATCCCCCATCCCCTGAAAGGCCACGGCTTTACGATCGGATGTAAGATTGATGAAGGAACATGTTGGATATTCCCAAATTTCTGACAGTCTTTGCAACCCTTATAATATTTGAAGCAATCCTCCACCATTGTCGGCCAAAAATACCCTACACGCTTCAACATCCATCTCATCTTATAGGCCGATTGGTGAGTTCCACATAATCCTTCATGTACTTCTCCGATTGCAACTTTAGCCTCTTGTTCATTCAAGCACTTAAGCAGTAAACCATCAAAACTCCGATAGTACAGCTTATCAGAGATTAATACATACCTCTGAGCCTTCCTTTTAAGCTTCCTATCGGTTTTTCCTTGCGGATTTTTAAGATAACCGATAATCTCCGCCTGCCATCCAACCCGAATCGGACACAAAATCAGAATAATTTCGAGCTCCATGATCGGTAATTTGTAACCTGATGCTTCCTGAGCTAAGTCATTGGCTTCACAATTCTGTTCCCTCGGAATATGATGAATTGTAAACATACTAAAATACTTAGCCAAATCAGAAGCCCTTTCTAGATACTTCCGAAGCAGGTCGCTGTGACATTCATATTTGCCGATCATTTGGAAAACCACCAATTGTGAATCCCCAAACACCTCCACAGTGATAGCACCAGCTTGAATTAACCACTCCAATCGCTGAATCAAAGATTCATATTCCACTTGATTGTGGGTCAACCCGAAATCTACTGTCACACTGAATCGGTAAGGAACACCACCAGGAGAGACAATAAAAATACCGATTCCACATCCCTTCTCACAAACCGATCCATCAAAGAACATTACCCATGGCAACAGAGTTGCAACATTGACGTCTTGATGATGCGTGACGAAATCGGCTAATACCTGCCCCTTGACGGCTTTTGGAGATTCATACGTTAGGTCAAACTCGATGAGAGTATACGCCCACTTCCCAAGACGGCCTTTGATAATTGGAGCATTAAGCATATACTTAACCACATCGGTTTGGCAAATCACTTTGCATTCAGCGCCCAACAAATAATGCCTTAGTTTAGTGCAAGCAAAGTATAAACACAGGCAATACCTTTCCACTACCGAGTATCTGGTTTCTGGGTCCAATAGCTTCCTGCTAAGATAAAAGACGGCATGCTCCTTCTCATTGATTTCCTGGACCAGAACCGCTCCTATAGTTTTATCTGATACCGATAGATACATCTTAAATGGCAATCCTTCCTTTGGGGCAATCAGAACAGGTGGATTAACAAGATACTCTTTAATATCATCAAACGCCCTTTGCTGCTCTGACCCCCAAACGAACTTGTCAAAAAATTTTAATTTAAGCAAAGGAGAAAACGGGATGATTCTCTCCGATAAATTCGAAATAAACCTCCTCAAATAATTAATTTTACCGATGAGTTCTTGTAGACGAGCTTTCAAATCAGGAGGCTTCGTATTTAGGATCGCCTTCACTCTATCGGGATGAACTTTAATTCCTCTCTGATGTACCATAAACCCCAAGAATTTGCCGGCCGATACCCCAAAAGCGCACTTCTTTGGATTCATCCTCATGCCATATTTTCGAAACCGATCCAACACGGTCACAATATCAGCCAAGTGTTGCTCTTCCTCCTGAGATTTTATTACCACGTCGTCAATGTATATTTCAACCAATTTACCGATTAGATCGTGGCAAATTAAGTTCATCCCTCTTTGATAAGTAGCTCCAGCGCTGATAAGCCCGAAAGTCATGACAACCCACTCAAACAAGCCGATAACTCCAGGACACCTAAACGCAGTCTTGTTGACATCTTCTTCGGCCATAAAGATCTGATTGTAACCAGCATTGCCATCCAAAAAACTGATAATCCGATTGCCCGAAGCAGCATCGATCAGACGATCGGCAATTGGCATCGGATATTCATCTTTATATGTTGCTTTGTTCAAGTCCCTAAAATCGATGCATTCCCGAATTGTATCAGAATCCTTTTTTTCCAACGGGCACTATATTAGAAATCCAATCGGCATACTTGCATGGCCGAATAAACTTCGCATCTAACAATCTCTGGATTTCAGCCTTCACTTGATCGTAAATTTTCCAATTGATCCTTCTCGGCGATTGCTTTACAGGCCGAAACCCAGGCTTCATCTTGATCTTGTGCTCAACTATGGATCGGTCTAGACCAGGCATCTCATGATATTCCCAAGCGAAACAATCAACCCGATCCTTGAGTATCTGAATAAGCCGATCCTTATATTCCCGCGGCAACTTTTTACTGATGTAAGTGGGCCTTTCTCTACCATCGGTTCCAATATCGACCTTTTCAAGTTCATCTGCCGATATAAAACCCTAGCCCATCTTATACTCAACGCCTTCTAGAGCCGCGGTTCCCATAAAAAACCCTCACATCCTTGGGTTACCGATTGTCCTTCCAAAGTCGTTGGTTTGAACCCCAATTTACTAACACTGAGGAAATCACAATCTTCTAAGGGTTTTCCCGATAGTGCCTCTAGATTATGATGTATATCAGCACAATCGGTTTCAGCGGTCAGAGATTCTCCTCTCACCATCTCTATTTGATCGCCAATCCACTGAATTAGAATTTGATGCAATGTCGATGGAATGCAGCAATTGGCGTGTATCCAATCTCTTCCCAACAGCACATTATAACTTCCTTTCCCTTCAATTACGAAGAACGCTATCGGGATTGTCTTGCTTCCTATGGTGAGTTCCACAACTAGAACTCCCTTGGCCTCGGTCGGATTTCCATTAAAATCGCTTAAGACCATATTAGTCTTGACGAGATCTTCCATAGACTTACCGATTTTGCGGCAAACAGAATATGGCATCAGATTTACCGTAGCTCCGCTGTCTACCATCATCCTGGAAATCGGTTTACCATTCATATACCCCATGATAAACAATGGCTTGAGATGCAATCGGGCATTCTCTGGCTTCTTAAAGATAGCATCTTCCGCTCCAACCACCAGCTCTGCAACGGCCTCTTCATAATCATTCATAAATTCCCGGGGTAGCATACATACCATATTGGTAGCAATTGAAATTTTATCGGAATCTTTTTCAATGATAACAGCAGATCTCAACTTGGGCCTCCACTCCTGCTTGCCCCTAGCTGGCTTTATCGGTTTTACCTGCTCCAGTAGAGCGTCCCTAAATTTCTCGGCTTCCGCTTCTTTAGCTTCCGCATGTCTCATCCGCTGTAGGCGCCGTTTCTGAGATTTTGTGATTCCACTTGGGCACCACTGTGGCAACGGCACCTTAGGAGGCCTATGCACATCGGCATTTTTGTCCCTCACGTCATCGGCCCTTTCGCTAGGAAACACTAGCCGATCTTTTACCGATATCCTCTTGGGAGGAACAAACGTGTGGTTCATCGGACAATCCTCCAAATTAGGCAAAGACATCCTTTCTTCCCAGCAATATCGGAAAAAAGGACAATCCCAGTGTTCCATCTCCCAACTTTGATCTTTTGGATATCTTTGAATAGTATCTGGAGTACCCGATTCAACGCTCCTGCGATGCGTTTCCTTAGCCATCCTGTCGTATTTTTCCATCAACTGATCGAAGGTGGGCTTCAGCCTCGATTTTGAAATCGGATTATGATCATGGCCACGCCTCACCTCGCGTCACTCACCAATTTTTCCACTACGTCTGCCTGACGATCGGAAATTTAGTTCGGGCCTCTCTTCCACTACGATCCTTTTATCACCAACCAGCACTTTGAACCGATTGGAACTTTCAGGATCATCGGCCTTCCTCTTGGCATCAACCATGCCGACAAAACCGATTGGGAACGGCTCTGTATCGATCTGCGGATTTTTACCTTGATATCGTAGTTGCCCATTCTCAATCGCCTTCTGCACCACTTGCTTAAACACATTGCATTCATTGGTGGCGTGTGAATAAGAGTTGTGCCACTTACAATATTTGCGCTTTTTTAACTCTTCAAGTGGGGGAATAACATGCCCTTGCTTAAGCCGAATCTGTTTTTCTTACAACAAACGATCGAAAATCCGATCACATTTGGATGTATCAAAGGAATATTTACCTTTCTCAGGTCCTTTCGGCTTGATCCACCCAAGCTCGAATTCCTTTTTATTGTTCACCCATTCAGCAATATAAGCTCCGACCCCTTCAGTGTCAGAGTTATCAGAATCTTCAACATCATCTGCTTCAACGACATTGACGGCTTTATCTTTACCCTTGTAATTGTTGTTATTATTCTGATACTCTTTCTGGCCTAAGTAAGAATTATCAGAGAATCGGCTTTCATACAGCGCGATTTTATGGGCTAAATGTGAAATATCAGCAAATTCCTGGTTGCCCACCTTCTTTTGATTAACAGGTAACAAACCCTTGAAAGCCAATTCTGCCAGTTCGTTATCGGGCAGTGAAAGGCTGTAGCATCGGTTTCTCACCTCCCTGAACCGACGCAGATAATCATTCACCGATTCACCAAATTTTTGCTTAATCATCATGATATCAGTGATTCTCGCTTCGTTCTCTCCAGAATAGAAATATTCATGAAACTTCTTTTCCAAATCTGGCCATGAAGTGACGCTGTTTAGAGGTAACGATGTGAACCAGTTAAAAGCCGATCCCGATAGCGACAGTGGGAACAATCGGCATTTGAGAGTGTCCTTGGATGCAGCCTCCCCGCAGAGCGCAAGAAACCTAGCAATATGTTCGTGCGTAGAGGTGTGATCACTTCCGCTAAACTTGGCGTTTGCGAAATCGGGAACGCGATACTTGTGCGGATACTCCGTCTCATTGAAAGCCGATGGATACGGCATAGTATAGTGCGGTGCAATTTTGGGGGTGTTGAACCCGCACTGCTTCATCATGTTGTAGACCAAGTTCTTTGTCATCTCCTCTAGATTCCCGTTTACTCCATGATTCATCGGTTGATAAACTGGATCTGGGACCAGGACCATAGCCTGATTATTTGGTACCATTTGAATCGGAGTTGGATTGATATTTAATGGGGAACTCAATTGGGAGGTCCCAGCATTTGACGCCTCGGTGGGCGTAGCGGATCTCGCCCCGGATTCACCCCGGCCGAATATTCCGATTCATCCGGTGGGTTTGCCCGATCATCATGTTATGAAACGCAAAGATGTGCCCTTCTGGACGATTAGCCCTAGAACCGATGATTGATCAAGCATCGATCGAAATGTAGCATTGATCGATCCTGATAACTTCGGAAAAATTGCCTGTGAGCAACGGATCTCCGATGGAAGTCTTTGTAACTTGGCCACTGCGCGTCTTCCGATACCCAGTGAGCATTCTTTTCTTGTTTTCTTCGTGAATTTCCGTGAGCTTGTCTTCAATTTCCTTCTTTTGGTCTGGGCTCAATTCGTCGAACGTCACTGGCTCGGCAGCGAGCTTGAGCGCCTCCACCGCTGCTTCGGCATCGGTACGCGTCATGTTGTCGATTTCGATCTTTCGGGTCCCACCGGACGTGCCAAAAAGTATGTTGACACAAAAAGTTAGCTTCTCGCGAACACACGTGCTGAAGCGTCAACTCTGTGGTTGTGTCGCAACAAGAAAACCAAGCGTGCCAGTCAATTTGACCTGTAAATTGACAAGGAGTAAATCGTCAGTAATATAGCCCTAATCGGCTTTATAAATAGCCAGATCAGGTTTTCTATAATCGGCTTTAATATATCCGATTACAGGTTCTATCGGCTTAATATCCGATAGAGCAAGTAAATACGGAATAACAATTAAATTCTGAAAGTGCATCTAGGCCCTTATGTGATTTTGGTGATTAATGAGTAACAATTATAGAGCTAATATTTCTATTGGAGAATTGTGCACAGACGCTATACAGGTTAATTCCATGAGGTACATGTTTACATGTGATTGTGCACCCCTCAAAATGGATGTATTGCAAGAGGCATCAAGACTAGTATTTATTTGTAAATCTTTACTTATTGAGTCCTAGGGATACCGTACTATAAAGAGGGATGAAATGGAGAAGCTTATAAAGGTTCCTAAGTGCTCAAAATAGGTATCTCGAAATTCGTGTGAGTTTTCCACTCAAAATACACCTCATGCAGAACCTATGCCATCAGAACATCCGACGAGGGTCGGAACATCCGATGGTGAGCCAGCCTGCCAGTTTTCAGAGCTATCCAGTAAAGGGTCCATCGGAATTTCCATCGAAACATCCGACGTGGGTCGGAATATCCGACGGGGAATCAGAACATCCGATGCGGGATTAACTGCACAACGACTAGTTTTCGGGATTCCCTATTTAAAGCCGTCTCTAATACCTTCCAAAGGTTGCTGACACTGTTTACTCTCTGTTCACACCCTGATTTGAACCTAATTCTTCCTGTTCATCTTTCTCAAGAACTCTAGCCTTTGTCTCTCTCTTGTTCATCTCGTGAGATCTAGATCTAGAGAGATCAAGGCACCCAAGTGCTCCACGAATTAGATATTCAAGTTTTGAGCACTTAGCGATTCCTAATTTCTTCATCGCATTTGTTACTTTTGGAGGCTTGAAGGGCTCCTAGACGGCTAGGTGTCGCCGGTGAGTCGCCGATCTTTGTGTGGCGTGCCTCCGTAGTTTGTGAAGGTGCGAATCTACATCCGCAAGGAAAAGGATTCAATTAGTAAACGCCGGTGAGTGCTTTGTGCTTCGCTGGTAAGGGGGATTAGGGTCTTGGTGATCCGGGCTTTGTGCCTTCCCTAACGGTGAGTAGGATCTTCCTTCAAAGATCCGAACAACGGTAAACAAAAATCGCTGTGTTTTTGTCTTGGTCTTGATCTGGTGTTTAAACTATTGGTATTGGCCTGTTCTGAGTATTCTTGAATAGATCTAACCTTGGTTTTTCGAGAAATCAGTTTTTCTACAAGTTTTCGAGAAATTCCAGAACACCCCGGATCGGAACTTCCGACGGCCATCGGAACATCCGACCCAGGATCAGAACATCCGACGGAGGGTGTACTGTACCACATCGGAACATCCGACGCTGCATCGGAACATCCGACTGACTGGTTACTGTTTAGATTTATTAATTCCGCAATTTCGTTTTATTCGCCTATTCACCCCCCCTCTAGGCGGCATAGCGATCCTTTCAATTGGTATCAGAGCCTAACCTCCTGTTTTGAGCTTAACAGCTTGGAGAATCATGCCTAACAACAAGGACGAGATCGAGACTTCAAGTGAAGGCAACAAGAAGGCTACTATTCCTTATGTTTATCCTGATTCAACATCCTCATCTCATGTCTCTATTCCTACTAGGCGTGCGCCTCACTTCGATGGCACATACTACCCACAATGGAGACATAAGATGAAGATGTATCTAATGTCTATTCATCCTTCTATTTGGAGAATTGTAGAAACAGGTTTCAAGCCCAAAGAACCGGAGAACCTCACTGCCGATGAGGAAAGAGACTCCTTTCGCAACTATCAAGCCGTCAATGCATTATTTGGTGCCTTGAGCCCAAGTGAGTTCAATCGGGTTGATGGACTTGAAGAAGCTAAAACAATTTGGGATACCCTCAAGGTTGTTCACGAAGGCACATCAAGTGTGAGGGAAACCAAGATCGAGCTTATCAATGGCAAGCTTGGAAGGTTCATCCTAGAAGAAGGAGAAGACTACAAAACAATGTTTGATCGACTCATGGTATTGGTAAATGAGGCCAAGGGACTTGGATGCAAGTCTCTCACTGATCATGAAGTGGTCAAGATTCTACTCCGGGCTATCACTCCTACCAATCGCCATTTAGTGCAAATGATTCGAGATAGAGACAACTATCACTCAATCACACCGCATGAAGTGCTTGGAAGAATTCTCAGTGATGAGTTGATGGATCAAGAGGCCTCGAACATTAAAGAGATGGCTCAATCAAGCAAGAAGAAGAGCATTGCTTTGAAGGCGAGCAAAGTATCAAAGGTAAAGGATGATAGCTCAAACAGTGATGAAGTTGGGCAAATGAACATGGAAGAGATGGCGTTCTTTGTGAGAAGATTCAACAAATTTCTCAAGAAGAATGGCTACAATAGCAAAGGCAAGAAGGATTCCGGCAAATCCAACTCTTCAAGAAGTTCAAGAAGAAAGTGCTATGGATGTGGTGAAACCGGACACTTCATTGCTGATTGTCCACATAAGAAGGATAAGGATAAGGAAGACAGGAAGAAAGAAAAGAGTTACAAGAAGGACAAAGAAAAGAGCAAGAGACACAAGAGAAGTTCAAGAGGTGAAGCTCACATTGGTGAGGAGTGGGACTCCGAATCCAACTCCGAATCCGACTCCGAGTCCGATGATGAGAGTGTAGCATGTCTTGGAATGGCTATTCCAAAAAGAACCTCATCTCTATTTGGCGAATTGACGGATGATGATGATGAACCCACAATGTGCTTCATGGCCAAGGGCCCTAAGGTATTATCAAGATCTTCTAAATCTCTAGTCAATTCTTATACTAACAGCTCTAGTGATGATGAGGATGATATGAGTCATGCTAGCTTGGTCAAGATGATGAGAAATTTTGATATGGGTAAGTTGACCAAGCTTATGGAGAGAGTTGAGCAACAAGAGGACCTTCTTGAGAAAGGAGAAGACTTGCTCATCCTTGAAAAGGAGAGAAACCTCCAACTTGAGAAGGAACTAGCATTGGAAAAGAAGAGGGTTGAGGAGAAGACTAAAGAATTCTTTAAGGTCACATCTAAAGCAAGCTCTCTTGAGATCAACAATGTTTCACTCAAGGAAGAACTCATTGGTGTAAAGGAAGCACATGAGACTCTTAGGGTGAAGTTTGATGATTTTTTGAAGAACACCTCTACTCTTTCAAATGCAACTTGTGACTCACCTCCTTCCACGAGCAATGGTTGTGTAAGGTGTTACAATGTGGATGTGAATGCTTGTGCAACAAATTTCGCAACCTTGTAAGATCTTGCTAATGAGAATGAGAAGTTGAAGGGTCTACTTGAAGATGGTATTCAAAGATCTTACAAGTCGAGTAAGGGACTTGATGAGATCCTAGACAAGAGAAGAGGGAACTTCAAGAAGGCCGGACTTGGCTATGTTCCACCGAAGGGCAAGAAAGCACATGTTGTGGTGACTCCGGTCACTAAGCCAATTCATTTTGTGAGAGAGCAAAGCTCAAAGGCTCACGTTTCTCACTCTACTTTTAATGTCTCCTATATTCTTAGAAAAAATAATTTTGGAAGAGTGCTTGCTTATCATGTTGGACCGAAGCGTACTAATGCACCTTTGGTGAGATCCATTTGGGTCCCGAAGGCTCTTGTGACTAACCTCAAAGGACCTAATCAAATTTGGGTACCTAAGACCAAAGCTTGAACTTTGTAGGAATATCTCTCCGGTGGCCATAGTTGGGTACTTGACAGCGGGTGCACTCATCATATGATCGGAGAGAAGGAAATGTTCTCTCAAATCAATTGCTATAATCAACCAAGTGAGAGCATTACTTTTAGGGAAGACAGTAAAGGTGATGTACTAGGCCTTGGTAAGATTGCAATTTCTGAAAATCTTTTTATTACAAATGTATTACTTGTTGATTCATTGAAATACAATCTATTATCGGTACAACAATTTTGTACTACCGGTTATGATTGTATCTCTTCTTGTGATGGTATGAATGTCGTTCGAAAGAGTGATGGTTTAATAGCCTTTAAAGGTCATCGAAAGGGAAAGCTCTATCTTGTGGATTTCTCCACGGATAGGCCAAGCCCTGGAATATGCCTACTGGCTAAATCTAGCATGGGTTGGCTTTGGCATCGCCGACTAGCCCATGTTGGTATGAGAAACCTTCACAAACTCTCGAAAAGGAATTACATCATTGGACTAACAAATGTGAAGTTTGAGAAAGACAGGCCTTGTAGCGCATGTCAAACGGGAAAACAAGTTGGAGCATCCCATCCTTCGAAGAACGTGATGACCATAACAAGACCTCTACAACTACTACATATGGACCTCTTTGGACCGATTGCATACATAAGTATAGGAGGTAACAAATACGGTCTTGTTATTGTTGATGACTTTTCACGCTTCACGTGGGTATTCTTTTTGCATGATAAGACAGAGGCAAAAGGAATTTTAAAGAAGTTTATGAGAAGATCTCAAAATGAGTTTGAAGTGAAGATTAAGAAGATTCGAAGTGATAATGGAAAGGAATTCAAAAACACCGATGTTGAAGAATATCTTGATGAGGAAGGCATTAAGCACGAGTTCTCGACCCCCTACTCTCCTCAACAAAACGGGGTGGTCGAGAGGAAGAATCCTACCCTCATCGAGATGGCGAGAACCATGCTGAATGAATACAAGGTGTCGGACATTTATTGGGCGGAAGCTGTGAACACCGCCTGTCATGCTATCAATCAGCTCTATCTACACAAGTTACTCAAGAAAACTTTATATGAGCTTCTTACCGGTAACAAGCCGAATATTTCATACTTCAGAGTTTTTGGCAGTAAGTGTTATATTTTGAATAAAAAATCTAGAAGTTCTAAGTTTGCTCCTAAGATCGATGAAGGTTTTATGCTTGGTTATGGATCAAATGCTTATGCGTATCGAGTTTTCAACAATACCTTCGGTGTGGTTGAAATCTCGCATGACGTGACATTTGATGAGACTAACGGCTCTCAAATAGAGCAAGTTGACCAATGTGTGTTAGATAAAGAAGAGCCACCTTGTGAAGCGATCAAGAAAATGGCTATCGGTGATGTCAAACCTCAAGAAGGCGTAGAAGATGAAGATTCACTACCCTTGTCAACTCAAGTTGAACCTCCAACGACTATTCAAGAAGAGGAGGATGATAAGTCAAGTGAAGGTGATGATGAAGATTCTAACCCACCAAATTCACATCCGAGAGTTCGTCACAGTGTTCAACGAGATCATCCCGTTGAAAGTATCATTGGTGATATAAACAAGGGAGTAACTACTAGATCTCGTCTTTCAAATTTTTGTGCATATTACTCGTTTGTCTCCTCTCTTGAGCCACTAAATATAGATCAAACTATCAAGGATCCCGATTGGATTATTGCCATGCAAGAGGAGTTAAACAACTTCACTAGGAATGAAGTGTGGGAGTTGGTGGGAAGACCGAAGCAAAATATTATTGGTACAAAATGGGTCTTCCGCAACAAACAAAACGAACATGGTATAGTGACAAGAAACAAAGCACGGTTGGTTACACAAGGCTTCACGCAAATCGAAGGTTTGGATTGTGGTGAGACTTACGCTCCCGTAGCAAGAGTAGATGCTATTAGAATTTTAATTACTTTTGCTACTCACCATGGCTTTAAGTTGTGGCAAATGGATGTCAAGAGCGCTTTTCTTAACGGTCCACTTTCTGAGCTTGTCTACGTTGAGCAACCACCGGGTTTCGAAGACACAAAGTATCCAAATCATGTCTACAAACTCAATAAGGCGCTCTACGGGTTAAAACAAGCACCTCGTGCATGGTATGAGTGCCTGAAAGACTTTTTGGTGAGAAAAGATTTTGAAATGGGTAAATCTGATCCTATACTCTTTACTAAGTTAGTAGATGGTGATATCTTTGTTTAACAAGTTTATGTTAATGATATCATATTTGGATCTACTAATGAGTGTTTTTGCGAGGAGTTTAGTAGCTTAATGACTAAAAGGTTTGAGATGTCTATGATGGGAGAGCTGAAGTTCTTCCTTGGACTACAAGTGAAACAAATGAAGTAAGGAACTTTTATTAGCCAATCAAAGTACGTGAAGGATATGCTTAAGAAGTTTGATATGAGCGACGCCAAACCAATCAAGACTCCTATGCCAATAAACGGTCACCTTGATTTAAATGTAAATGGTAAGGACGTCGATCAAAAGGTATATCGTTCAATCATTGGCTCTCTGCTTTACCTTTGTGCATCTAGGCCTGATATTATGCTTAGTGTGTGCATGTGTGCAAGATTTCAAGCTGCATCCAAGGATTGTCACTTAGTGGCAGCCAAGAGAATCTTGAGATATTTGATACATACTCCCAACTTTGGCCTTTGGTATCCTAGAGGGTCAAACTTTGACCTAATCGGCTATTCGGATGCGGATTATGCCGGTTGTAAAATGGATAGGAAGAGTACCTCCGGTACTTGCCAATTCCTTAGAAGGTCGCTCGTTTCGTGGGCGTCCAAGAAACAACATTCTGTTGCCCTATCCACAGCCGAAGCTGAAAACATTGCCGCAGGACATTGTTGTGCTCAACTACTTTGGATGAGGCAAACCCTGAGAGATTATGGCCTTAACCTCAACCACATCCCACTTTTGTGTGACAATGAGAGTGCCATAAAAATAGCCAACAATCCTATTCAACACTCCCGAACCAAACATATCGATATTCGCCATCACTTTTTAAGAGACCATTCAACCAAAGGTGATATCGACATTACCCATGTGAGAACCGAAAACCAACTAGCTGACATTTTCACCAAACCACTTGATGAGAGAAAATTCTGTGAGTTGCGAAGTGAATTGAATATTCTTGACTCTCGGAATGTTGCTTGACCTATTGCACATATTGTTTGGTGATTGAAAAGCTTTTATTTACCTTGTTATCTATTTTACTATAGCTATATAGGATTACATGTAAAATAAATTGATTGATTTGGTTCTTCGGATATCATATCCTATTTATTCTCGGATGACCTTAGTTTGATTGATTGATATGCTTACGGGTCATCCTTGGGTAAATTCAAGTCTTAGAACTCCCCTCTATCCTCCCGGAGCTATCTTATCTATTCTCGAGGTGTCTGGAGTCCAAAACTTTCATATCCAGCCAAAGGGGGATCGGATGTTCCGCTCGGCATCGGAGCTTCCGGTGGTATCCAGTGAGGGTCCCGTCGGATGTTCCGACCGGCGTCGGAACTTCCGATGCGGTCCAGCAGGGGGTCCGTCGGATGTTCCGTCGGAACTTTCGTCGGATGTTTCGACGCGACTCAGATCTGTGACCTGTCTTCTTTTTAACCGCGTGGGTCCCTGTTCTTTTTACCCCATGGTTTTACCCTAGACCTTTCTACCTTCTCTCTCTCTCTTCTGATGATTCCGCGTCCTCCTACTCCACCATTGACACCTATACTCGAGGATTATTTGAGCTTCCTCCTTCCGGTGGCGGCAACAACGACGACGATGATGAGGTCACCGGTGGAGGTGGTGCTGGTGCTGGTGGTCAGGGTGGCAGCAGCAGCAGCGATCCAGAGTGGATTGAGTGATCCAGTTTATTTTTCTCTTTTTGGCGTCTTGATGCCAAAGGGGGAGAAATGTTCTGGGTTTTGGGGGAGAAATTTATCTCGTTCCATTCTGTTCTTAGATTCCTTGTTTGAAACTTGATTGTCTAAGTGCAAAACTATGTTATGTTTTAAACTCAATGTTTTATGTGGTACGCTGTGGCTGTAAGACCTTATTTAATTATTCTGTGATGATGATGTAATGGAATTGCTAGTTATTTAAGTTCGATTGCATTGTGTGATATATCCTGCCATATTGCATCTAGATTCAAATTGTGCCAAGGATATAGGGGGAGCTCTTGTTGTTATTATTGCCATAGTTTCAGGGGGAGCTCTCTCATATATTCTTTGTTTAATTTATCTGTGAACTATAATTGTTGTCATCAATACACCAAAAAGGGGGAGATTGAAAGTGCATCTAGGCCCTTATGTGATTTTGGTGATTAATGAGTAACAATTATAGAGCTAATATTTCTATTGGAGAATTGTGCACAGACGCTATACAGGTTAATTCCATGAGGTACATGTTTACATGTGATTGTGCACCCCTCAAAATGGATGTATTGCAAGAGGCATCAAGACTAGTATTTATTTGTAAATCTTTACTTATTGAGTCCTAGGGATACCGTACTATAAAGAGGGATGAAATGGAGAAGCTTATAAAGGTTCCTAAGTGCTCAAAATAGGTATCTCGAAGTTCGTGTGAGTTTTCCACTCAAAATACACCTCATACAGAACCTATGCCATCAGAACATCCGACGAGGGTCGGAACATCCGATGGTGAGCCAGCCTGCCAGTTTTCAGAGCTATCCAGTAAAGGGTCCATCGGAACTTCCATCGGAACATCCGACGCGGGTCGGAACATCCGACGGGGAATCAGAACATCCGATGCGGGATTAACTGCACAACGACTAGTTTTCGGGATTCCCTATTTAAAGCCGTCTCTAATACCTTCCAAAGGTTGCTGACACTGTTTATTCTATGTTCACACCCTGATTTGAACCTAATTCTTCCTGTTCATCTTTCTCAAGAACTCTAGCCTTTGTCTCTCTCTTGTTCATCTCGTGAGATCTAGATCTAGAGGGATCAAGGCACCCAAGTGCTCCACGAATTAGAGATTCAAGTTTTGAGCACTTAGCAATTCCTAATTTCTTCATCGCATTTGTTACTCTTGGAGGCTTGAAGGGCTCCTAGACGGCTAGGTGTCGCCGGTGAGTCGCCGATCTTTGTGTGGCGTGCCTCCGGAGTTTGTGAAGGTGCGAATCTACCTCCGCAAGGAAAAGGATTCAACTAGTAAACGCCGGTGAGTGCTTTGTGCTTCGCTGGTAAGGGGGATTAGGGTCTTGGTGATCCGGGCTTTGTGCCTTCCCTAACGGTGAGTAGGATCTTCCTTCAAAGATCCGAACATCGGTAAACAAAAATCGCTGTGTTTTTGTCTTGGTCTTGATCTGGTGTTTAAACTATTGGTATTGGCCTGTTCTGAGTATTTTTGAATAGATCTAACCTTGGTTTTGCGAGAAATCAGTTTTTCTACAGGTTTTCGACAAATTCCAGAACACCCCGGATCGGAACTTCCGACGGCCATCGGAACATCCGACCAAGGATCAAAACATCTGACGGAGGGTGTACTGTACCACATCGGAACATCCGACGCTGCATCGGAACATCCGACCAACTGGTTATTGTTCAGATTTATTAATTCCGCAATTTCGTTTTATTCGCCTATTCACCCCCCTCTAGGCGGCATAGCGATCCTTTCAAATTCGAATCTTGTACTTCTTTTTGGTATTTTTTATAATATATTGGCAATAAACCTTCGTATCAGTGCATCAGATTAAACCAAGAAGTAGATCAAATAGATTGGTCAAGCCAAGACAGTATCCAGATCCAAATCTAGATATAAGCTAATAAACCGATGTAAAGATTCAAATGCTAATATTTCAAAGGCTAATATTCGATAGATGCAATACTAATCGGCAAATACTTATAGATACATAATCCTAAACAAGGCATACACAAGATCGATTAAACGAGACAGTTGCATACATCGAATTCGGGAAAAGCACGTGTAATATCCGATAATCAGCATTGCAGGATAAACACATATTACAGATCGAATACATCGAGACAGTGCAATATGCAAGAACACATCAAAGATCGAGAAATCCCGAGACAGTCTGACATGCTTTGTATACACGAGATCAATATGATACAGCCATGCATACGAGTTACAAGGAGAGAATCGATTATCCCATCGAGATAGCTCTACCTGCGAGTTGAAGCCTTTCGACGAGGTCGATCGGATTCGAGAAAGTGTTTTGTGTATTGAGTATTAGATAGATATTCTCGAGACCTAAAGTCCTATTTATAGTATTACAAAGTCGATACCGATACGACCTAATTTACCGCGACGCGTTCCTGATCATCGTATTTCTCCCGAAGTCTTACAAGTATCGGTATTCGCCAATTCTTCTTTGCCGATAAAGCCCATCTCCGATTTGGCCTAATAATTCCAATATATTCGGCCTTATCCGATTTTCTGCCAAATTTGGGTGTCAACACCTGCCACATATGCAGACCCAACGTACAGCAGCGGGCTTTAGGTCTCTTGGGGCACATCTCCCCCTAAAAAGCTAGCTCAATGAGAGGGTGCATTCTCACCCTTATAGAGGGTGCATTCTCACCCTTATAAACCATGCTGAGACCCTCCCCACTTTCAATGTGGGACTATTCCAACAATCTCCCCCTCACACATTGGTCTCCCCCTCACACATTGGGCTGCTGAGGCCCTCCCCACTTCCAACGTGGGATTATTCCAACAATCTTCCCCGTGGGATCCACTTCCCCTCACACATTGGGCCGAGAATGTCCATGCTGAGGCCCTCCCCACTTTCAACGTGGGATCCACTTCCAACGTGGGATTATTCCAACAATCTTGTGGGAACCACTTCCCCTCACACATTGGGCCGAGAATGTCCATGCTGAGGCCCTCACTTCCCCTCACACATTGGGTCCCTCCAGACGGGAGACCTAGGTTCTGATACCAATTGTTGGCCGGGCCGCCCACATGGCGCGCCCGCCGACCACATATGCAGGCCCAACGTACAGCAGCGGGTTTTAGGTCTCTTGGGCCACATCTCTCCCTAAAAAGCTAGCTCAATGAGGAGGTGTACCCTCACCCTTATAAACCATGCTGAGGTCCTCTCCACTTCCAATGTGGAACTATTCCAACAAAGGAAAAATCACGTGCGTGCTGGCCCTGGCCGCCAATGGAGTTCTCTGTGCCGGAGCTTTGAGAAGACGAGGGATCAACGTTCAGAGCAAGGCGCACGTAGAGATCCTTGGATCATGCATAGCACTGGAATGTGACGTACTGAATCCAGGTTAAAAAATGTTCTTCGACCTTCCCGCCCTAAGTGCTAAAACTACCGATCGAGAATGTTCCGAGTTCCGACAAACATGGAGCTGTGCAATTGCTCTTTGCAACTCCTTGATTCTGAAATATACAACTGCTTAGCTGGTCCTTTTGTTTTGCACGAAAAGAAAATCATAGCATGATTTTAACTTCATATGCGTGTTCGCCGAATCTAACTATTTTAAAATAAGCTTGTGGCGGTACCGGTAGTAGGATTCTAGTCTCAGGAACATCCGAACATACTGATACCGTAGAATTCAAGACTAATTTTTTTTAGAAAAAGGAAAGGAACGTAACGGCTGGAAGCATCCAGTAGTGTTCTCGAGCCAAACCAGCAGCTTGGGTTTTCAGTCCAGCGCTAACTGCAGTCTCCTTTTCAAAAAAAAAAAAAAAACTGCAGTCTGCACCTAGGTCGATTGAGAGGGCGAGCTGTGGAACCGCGAAGCCGCGAGGACTGATAGTGGAGAGACAAAACACGGAGCTGGCATCTGAGCATCTGGAGCTTGGATTGGAGTGCTCGCTGCAGACGTAGCAGCTTGCGCAATATTGATGGCACAACTTTTTGGTGAATTATTTCAGAAACTAGCCGTCGCAGACAGATGCAGGGCGTATCAGCATCCAAAGAGTCGATCTCCCCACCCCACCCCACCCCACCCCACCCCATGAAAGTCCAGAAAGTCGATTTTAACTGAGCCAAACATCGTCTGATGTAGTGTGCCAGCATCAGAGAGTCGATTTTAACCTGCCTGAATCGTCTGATAAATCGCCTGGGAAGTTACCATCAGGCATAGCTGTGCAGATAATTAATCCCAGACGTATCACGCTATTTTGTCGTTGGCATTGGACAGGCTGCAATTATTTTTAAAGGTCTCATTGGTTAGAGCATCGTCGGCATGATCTCTATATTTCATTCTCTATATCCCTTCTCTAAATTACTATTCCTTCCCTATATTTTTATCATCTTCAGTAGGGCCTTTATCCTAAAAAGTAGTCTCCAAAGATAAAAACTTTACTGAATCGCTATAGAGACTGAAACTGTCCGCAATAGTATTTTAGGGAACCTTTTAGAAAACCTGCTGACGATACTCTTATAAATAGCTATCGACTGCGTTTCAGAAACTTCAAAAAATATTTTCGAGAAGGTAGGAAGGTTGCTGTAGCCTGTAAGACGCTAACGTCTCTTAGTACGACTCCTGTTCTTCACCTTCAAAAGAATTAAGTTGTTTAAATGTCTATTTCAGTTCTAGTTATATCTTTTTATGTAATAAAAAATTACGGCCCTTCATATCCTAAGATATATACAACCTCAAACAAAAATGAAGTCCTAGGGTCCATCATTGTTAGCCTATCTGATTTATTTGACTTATATGTCTATTTACTTATCTTTATTTAAATTTAGAAAATTATTTTTAAAATTTCGTTTTTTCCTATCTCAAAAACTTGTTTAAAAACTCTAAACGAAAACACTTAGGGCTTGTTTGGTTCTTACCCTGACAGGCAGGCCTGGGCCAGACAACCGATCCCAGCCCCAGGCGTCCAAAATCGAACGCCTGGGGGCTCTGCCTGAACGCCGCAGCCTGGCAACCGCAACCAAACAAGCCCTTAATACCGGACATCCGACAGGCATCGGAGTATCGGACGTGCTCGCGTTTGCGGGCAGCGTGGCCCACGTGCGTATGACATGCATGGCGTGAATTTCACGCGCATGGCAGAGGGCTCACATGGGTGGGAGGACCCATTCTTTTTTATTATCATCCGTGTCTGAGCTCCGCAAGTACTGCTACGTGCACACCCAGTGGCTACGTTGGTTGCTTGTCATTTCATTTTGCTACGCGCACACGATGCCACTCTTCATGTTGTAGAGATTAGCTCGCCTGCAGCCGCCGGCAAGTAGTGTTGTATACAGCTACTGAAACTTTTTGTCATTGAAATTTGAATTTTGTCTACTAAAACTTTGGATAATTTCTACTGAAAGTTGAGATGTTTCCTTTTAAAACTTCAATTTGTACTCATGAAACTTTTTGCGAAAACACTACACGTCGGTAGTCCAATGCGTCGGGCTCGCGCGAGCGTGAAACGCGCCTAGCACGAACTGCTTCCCGCGCGAACTGCTTTCTAAGGGCTTGTTTGGTTGTAACGCCCAGGCAGCTGCAAGCCCCAGGCATAGCTCCCAGGCGTCCGATTTTGGATGCTCGGTATCAGGATCTCGTTGTTCGCCCAGCTTGCTCGCCAAAGCTACTTAACCAAACAAGCCCTAATTGCATGCAATGACGCAAGCTGACGTCAGCTAAGATTCCGTTTTGTATTTTTCTTTTCGGTGACCATATATTTTGACTGGGTGTTCTAATACGCCAACCGTTTTCACCAACGCGTTCCTCGTATTTTTACAAACAAAACAAGACATTTGTTGCCATATAAATTTTGATCGGGTTTCCTTAAGTTTCATCAATAGATAATCAAGTTTCATCAGCAGGTTTTCAAGTTATTGAAACGTCAATCTTGACTAGTAAAACTTGAGTTTTGACTACTGAAACTTGGATTTCATACTCGTTAAACTTGCCGAACTGTCAAGTTTCATCAGGTTTAATCCAAATTTCATCAAGTTTCATCAGGTTTAATCCAAATTTCATCAAGTTTCAACAGGTTTCATCCAAGTTTCATCAAGTTACATCCAAGTTTCATCAGGTTTCATCCAAGTTTTATCAGGTTTCATCTGGCTCTCGCCTTCATCAATTCGTGGGTCAAGGTTCATTGGTACACGACCAAGGTTCAGCCAGCACATCGGCACGATTCATCAATACATGGATTAAGGTTCATCAGTATATAGAACAAGATTAATCAACACATAGGCCAAGGTTCAAGTGTCAACCATGTTTGTCAAGTTCTATCAGTACATTATTCAAGATTCACTAGTGTAGTGTATGGGTTCTCCTAGTTTCACATAAAAAAATAAAAAGTGAAAAAATTTAAAAGTATTTAAAATGGGTTGCCCTCGATTTTAGAAGAATTATGGAATTTATTCCATGCAATTTGAACACTGTTTGAATTTTATACAAAAATTAGAAGTTTTAATTGAAAAATTATCAATTTCACATCTAGCATAAAGGCAGCAATCCGACGATCCGACACGCTGCTTGTCGGTGATTCGACGACAACGCGGCGTCTGATCGCTGCGGCTGGATTGGACGTCCGACGCCAGGCGTTCGCCAACTCTAAAACATAAGTTTAACAAAGTGGGTTGTACTCTCAAGATTATCTAAAAAAGATAAGTCAAATAAAATAAGCTGAGGGGAGCAAGGTCTCTTAGCTATAAACACAGACAAGGAATAACAAGCTATATGATGCTTGAAATAAAAATCAAGCAGCTCAAGGCCTATTAGGCTGACTCCAACAGCATACCATATACATCACTGAACCCTTAAAAAAAGGGATGAACTGCTCCCCTACAATATCCAACAAATGTCCTTATAGCAAATTTTTAATTTATCAAAGGTGGAGAGAAGCAGTACATATAGGGATCTCTCGCCTCAGATCCTCAATCGCAAAGCCTCCTGCGTGATCGGAACAGTACCGCTCCTCTGTCCCTCCCGCCGCCTCCTCGTCCCTCCCGCCTCCTCGGCCCCTCCAGCCGCCACCCGCCTCCTCGTCCCCCCGCCGCCCCTCCTCTCGCCTAGCCGACACCGCCCCTCCTCCCGCCGCCTCCTCCTCTCCTGCCTCATGGACGCCGCGCCTCGCCTCGCCCCACCGCCTCCTTGTCCCTTCCGCTTCCCCTCCTCTGCTTAGCCGACGCCGCCTCCTCGTCCCGCCGCCGCCGCCTCCTCCTCCTCCACCGCCACCTCCTCGCCTCGCCGCCGCCGCCGCCTCGTTGTCCCGCCTCGTCGTCCCCTTCTGCCGCCTCTCTCTTAGCCGACGCCGCCCGCCTCCTCGTCCCGCCGCCGCCCGCCTCCTCTGCCTCACCGACGCCACCCGCCGCCTCCTCCCGCCGCCGTTGAGACAATGGGGATTAATCTATACTATGCTTAGTGAATGTGTGCAAGGGCGATGCTGTTCTTTCTTCTGCTGCTATCAGATTTGATCGAGTCTTCCATTTTTGCTTGGGTTTTTGCCGGGGATTAGAATCGGTCCTGGAGATGTTTGATGCAGAGTTCTTCAGTTAAAACAAATGTGATCTTTGATGCAACTCTGAAATATATAGCAAAGAGTTTGGATTTCTTCTTGATGCTCCTCTTCTTGTGCTTAGTTTTTGAAATGCTGAATGCAGAGTTTCCTCCGGTACCTGTCTCTTGTTTAATGTCCATGAGGTGTTCCTAGTTTGATGCTTCATGGACTATTTCCGACAAGAAAAAATTGGGGGAAAAAGAAGAGGGTTTATGGCTGTTGATGTTTCTGCATCTTGCGTAGTTGAATGTAATGCAGTTTATATGCCATAGCTACTTCATCCGTTCAGTTTTCTCAGGTCAAATGCAGCAATTTTACACAAAAATGTAACCTTTAGGCCTTCATGTCGTTTTTTTTTCTTGATCAAAATCGTGCATTTCATACGTTGCCTGCTCTTTCTCAATCATCTTTATTTCATGGCTATGTGATGGTGCTAGTTGTAGAATTATTGGATGCCTTGGTCTCGGGTCGTTTCCGCCGGCTGCTTGCAACGATGATGTTTGGTTCTTCCCTCTGACTTTTGACCATGTCACAAGAGCACAATTGCTCCTTTTTCTCTTCCTGCGAGTTGTTTGTGATCATCACTGTCTCGCCTGAATCTCACTCTACATCTCTGAAATCTTGCAGGAGAGGTCTCAGTTTATGGGATTGTAGTTTTGATAATCATGTACCCAATACGTACATGACTAGATGATAAGAATTAAGCAATTTTGCTTGTTCAGAAGTAAGTGTCGATCGCGTGTTGATGCTTCATGCACGTGTTGCGTTGCCAGTTCTTGGATTCGCAAAGGGAGAGAGAGATCGTATTTTTCATCAGCACATCGGCGGCAAGTCCTCAGCAGTTGGGTAGAGACCCATTTAAGGGATTACTGTTGGAAGCATGCATGTTTATAGGGGATGGATTTTTTTAGGGGATCCCCTATATCAAGCTATAGGGGATCAAATTTAAGGAGCCTTGTTGGAGCCAGCCTTACTAATTTCTGCCCATGATTAACAACGGAAGAAGACGAACAACCAAAATCACATATAGGCTGTTTGGTTGCCTGCATCCAAAAAGTTTTGCATCTAGAGATACAAAATTAGGGTGTTTGGTTATCTTCTTACCCATTTGAACTAGGCTCTGCAGATGCAATTAACCCCTTCGGGCCAGGCTCTGGATATACGACCAAATTGGGCGTTTCCCCAGAGTCAGGCTCTGCGGATGCAGCAACAATCACATGCGCGACACATTTAATTCACTTATTTGCTATATCTTTTGATTAGTATTTTTTATTACCAAACCGATTTCAAAAATGGGTTATTGATATTTTTTGAACAAAACGAGACCACACTTGCCATATAAATTTTAAAAGTTTAAAATTTTTGTTTTTGAATTTATTTATTTATGAGACTTTCTTTTGATTTTTTATTTTCGTAATTAATTTTTTGTTATTTTGATTTTCTAGAATTTATTTTTTTTAAATGTTTCATCCCTCTTTTGAATTTCTCCATGCCATTTTATCCTTAATGTAGTCAACCAAACAACGTTTCTACGCAGTCTGTACAATCTTATGCACCTAACCAAACAATAACCATTTCAGATCATCTCACTTCTGGCTCCAACTAGTCCCATGTTTCATACTGATCTGGTTCAACCGGTAAGCAACTAAATGTAATTTAATAACAATAGCTAGGGTTTCTATCATCTCTATATCAAGTTGAGAGAGGGAGAAGACGATGGAAGACAGCTCCTGCCAAACTTAGATAATAGTAAAAAGCAAGTTTTTAAGATTATGCAACTGACCTGAACGCCGATGCCCAACCTACCGTACCGGTCGTCTCTCTCCGTAGACAATCACACAATCAGATCTCAGCGCTCAGCGGCGGCTCCCAGCTCGCCGCCCTGCCCCTGTGCCATAACTGACTGCGCTTTGGATTGTTGGGCTTGGGTTCCCGGCGCATTCCTCGTGGCCGCGCGAAAAGCCCGTGATTGCAACCGAACACATCTCTGATATCTCGATGGGCCAAATTAACACACACCAACACACCTGCACAGGCAGTCAGGCACACTGACCGAACTAGGCTTTTCCGCTTTTGGCTCCCGAATCCCGCCGTCCCGCTAAGACCCGACCAGCGGTGCGGTACCCATTACCGGCCGGGGCCGCCGCCGCCTCCTCCTCTTCCCCGTCGGCCGTCGGGCGCGGGGGGCGACGATGCCGTGCTGTGGATCCAGAGATCCCTACGAGGGCACGGGGTCCCTCTCCCAACCCGAATGCGACGGTTTGCGCGCGCCCTCCTCCGTGAATGCTGCTCGGTTCAATTTGGTTGTGAATTTCGACGGGGGTAGTGGGATTCAGGGGTCTGATGGGGGTACTGGGGATTTGTGCGCAGAGAAGAAGCCGCCGTTGTGGGCCGTCAGGTTCGTCGTGCTGCTTCTGCACGCGCTGTTCATCGGCACCGTTTTCCTGCTCGATCCGACCCTCCAGATGCGAATCCGTGAGGCCAAGTGGTATGACTCGTTTGAACTTTATCCGGGGTGGTTCCGCTTGTGCAGATTATAGGTGTTCACTGACATGGCTCTTGCTGGTTACCATTCCGTCGTGTAATCGATTTGTGATAGCTCGTGGGCCTCGTGGCCGGCTTTAATTTGTACGAAATTTAGTTATCAGTGTATGTTTTACTTGCGTTGTTTTCCATATAGCAGAACTACAGGATTCATGTGAAATTACAGGTCTGGGCTGAGAGCCCCAGAGGATGCTGATGTTGAGCGAAGCGCAAAAAATATGCCCGTGGTTGCCTGATATGTCTAGGCAAATATTAATCCATAATTAGATCTGAGTGGTTGTTAGTGTTGTCCAGTTTATTTTGATTTACTGGTAATCATAACGTTATCAGTGTACTATTTACTTGTGAATATGTTCAGTAGCATGTTATGTATGAAAAAAAATATTTCCCATGTCTTTTTAGTGTTAACCTGCAGTTATTTTTGGTGCCAGGGATATGATATTATATGGAATGCTAGCTTTACTGACCTTGTTTCAGTACTTTTATACAGCTAATTCATCTCCAGGGTAAGTGATCCTTGGCACTATTGCTTGTCTCCAGTTGTCCTACATGAAGGACATTATGGATCAGAACGTGGACACCTTTTAAATTGCGCTTCTTTTTGTTCTTGTGCTGTTAGGTATGCGGATGATTTGTTGAGAGCTGGCTTGGGGATGCATGCGATCTTCGTTAATACAGCGACTCTCTCAAAGTAATGTCTATAAGTTTGGCCGTGTTGCCTTATGATCATATATATATGTGTGTGTGTGTTTGAATCTGGACACTGAAGGTGGTACAGACTTTTTTTATGCTGAACTAAATGTCTAATTGTTTTATGATTAAGAAAAGACAGGCCAGTACAAAAAAATGGAAGCTTAAATTCTGCCATGAGTCGTAGCAAAATAGAGCAACAAAACCCACAATCCACTTCATCTTCATCTTTCCCACCAATGATGGATCCATACCCTCCTGGGCCTTCCAGCAGGTTACACTTGTTTGGGTTTGAAATTGAGTTGTTTTTTCCTGGTGTGTAGTTTTATTTAAGTTAGGTCTGTAATATGGTGGTATATGTCCATCTTTTTAGGGATTTGACTTGCTCTCACTGCCATCACATTGAGGTAATCTTTAATCTTCTAATTTTTCTGAGATATATGATGCTCTAGAGTCAACGCAGAGATAAAGAAAACCTGGTGGTATGCTGGTCTGGGCCGGTGTTTCTAACCATATGAAAATAGGCGATTTTGTGAAGCTTCAATGAAACCTTTATATATATATATATATATATATATATATATATATATATATATATATATATGTGTGTGTGTGTGTGTGTGTGTGTGTGCTGCTTTTAGCTGATAACATTATTCTTTGAAAAATGTAAACGATACTATTGACTTCATGATATATAGATGATCGTCGTGCACTGAAATTTTGTGTTTTGTCTAAGATATGCTTAGTTTTTTTGCAAAAAAAAGATTTATTTAGTTTAATGCTTAGTCGAAATCAAACATTGTGCCACATCCAATATGCTTGATGATTAGATTATGCATGTGCCCATTGCTCTTGTTTTAACATCTACCAAGTCAAATTCGATGGCATTAATGTATTACTGGATTAGTTATGGGTTGTAATGTGGTGGTTTTGCTGTTAAATTAATCTGCCAACAAGCATCCTTTCTCATTGTACCCAGTGAGTAACTTGTCTTTTGTTTGACTGATCTTTTTTCACCATGTATCATGACAAAGTTCACATACTCCAAATCATGAGGAGAGTTTCCATAACTCTATTCTTCATTAGCAATTACTGATCTCACAATCCGTTTAGCAAAAATATAAGTCATTTTTTTAATATGTGAAAAGGAACGAGTGCAGTTTCTTTGCATAGGATGAAACTGAAATTGTGATATGCTTATATGTTCTTCACAAATGTGTGCCACATTTATAAGCATCACCCACCACAATGTCTTTGATCAGCACAATTTTATTTCATGCTAAATGTCTAGCTTATCCTTTTGCTGCTGACTACATTTCACAGCTTCCACGCACCAAGCATTGTCGTGATTGTAATAAATGTGTTCTCCAATTCGATCATCATTGTGTTTGGCTTGGAACATGCATTAGTAAAAGGAATCATTGCCAATTTTGGTGAGTTTTGGGTTTTCATATGAAGTAGGTTAATTTAATACATTTCCTTCTCAGATGAATAATACATGTTAAGTTTATTTTCTCCTTCTGTTCTATTTTCACTGTGCCATCTAAGCATGGGTGTAAAATAGTTCAATTGCAGGTACACTTTTCCCTTTGAACCCTGGTATAAATGAACTGCAGTTCTCCTACATTTGGTTAACTTTTTTAAAAAATAATTCCTAATAAGATATATCGTTGAAAAGCGCTGTAGGATGTTTTTTGATACTTTAAATTATACAAGCTTATGATGTTCTATTTTATGACCCATTAAAAGTCCACTCAGCTATCCTCATTGCAACAATTGGCATTGTGTAGGTGGAATATATTTGAACAAACAATTTTAGTTGTTTGGACTGTTGCTCTCTACATTCACTGTTTACATTTTGACATCAAGAAGTTGTGGTATGTTGTTTTTACCCTTGTTGTTCTGGTTTTTCTTCACATAAGACTCCTATATGGGCTTTGATTGCTAGAAATCTTAATTGAGCGCCTTTTAAATTTTCATGCACAGGTGGAAGGTTTTTATCGGTTTGATACTGTTGGTAGCATTGATATTAATCTTCATATTCTTGCTGCTCTTGTTGATATTGCATACGTAAGCTATTTTTTTTTTCTCTTCCTTGTAATAATCGAGTACTTAACCATCTCAACCTACTATACAGGCCACAATGATTGAACAGAAAAGTAATAGTAGCTAAGTTCTCTTCAATCCATATTTAGATAATTGATGAAGTTAACCTAAATATTATACATATTGCGAACATAGAATCAGTAAGAATGACTGCCGTAAACTTAACACAAAAATAGCTGAATAGCTGAGTATATGTGTTGCAAATGCAGATATCCAGTACAGCACCAATTAGCTGTGATCTTTACTCTTTTGAGTTTGTGTGTATATCTGCAGTTACCTTGCTCTTACGAACCAAACAACATATGAAATTTTCAGAAGAAAGCGAATTTATTACCTAAGGTAGGCTGAAACCAGCCATTTTGTTTTCTTTTTATTTGTCGATTGCAGCACCAGTGATGAATAATTTGGAATCACGCCATTTTCAGGGGAGTTCCTAGCAATGTGCATCCATTCAGCAAAGCCATTTGCAGAAACATCTATGACCTTTGCCTCTCTAGACAAAAGGGATATATTTTGGAAGCAGTGCCCCCACTGGAGGAACTAGAAGCCAGAGCTCGACCATACACATGCCAAGATGTAATCTACTGTCGGTGCTGTTAATGTGTAGAGGTTCGTGTGACACATTATGTATGTACAGTTTACGTTTACCTTTTTTTTCCCTCTTAAAGAACTCTGCTGGGATAGCTGCTGCCATTGGCTTGACCTGTGTGCGCTAGAATCTGCGTTTTTGTTATATACAGTCGTAAAAATGCTGAGGTAGAACTCTGGGAACGTAACAGGTTGTACTTCTGTTCAGATATAAAACTGAGGGCTGGTTCGTTCCATATTGGAAGCAGGTATTACAAAATCGCGGAGGAGCTCCAAACCGTGACCTGTGTGGAGGCGATTAGCCGTGGTTAGCTGTGGTTTTTAGCCGGTTTTTGCAGCAAATTTAAAACTACTCCTTGCTGGTTTTGTTCAGGGTTAACCGGCGGTTTTTCGCGGTTAGCCATGGTTTCTAAAAAAAAGAGGTCAAAATAGGTGGAAATTGGTAAAAATTGATAAAATCCTTTAAAATACACATTAGAAATGTGGTCTTTTTAATTTTGTTCAAACTAAAATACTTAGAATGATTAATAGTATTTTAAGGATATTTATTTATATTTTATGCTCAAAATTTATTTAAACGAATTTTGGCCACCCCTAAACCGCACGGTTTTGTAATCCTTTGGAAGATGTGCCGATTTGGTTCCTTAGCTATGCCCGTCGTATCAAATTGGTCTTTGAACCTAAATATCGAACTTGTCACATCCCTCATTTGTTAAAACCAGGTTTGATAGGTCCTCTGACCGGTCAAAATAGAGCAGGTTTTTGGTTAGCATGGCAAACATGCTGGTGCCCCCTCATCTCTCTAATATCTCCTCTTTTAATTTCTCTTTCCTCACTCGTCTCTCGGTGCCAGCCTCATCCCTCATGGCTCCTTCCCTAGCCTCAGCACCGGCCTCCTCTCCCACCATCCGTGTGACCACCACCACCACCTCTCTCCTACGTTTGCGAAGCTTCGACATCCTCCCCACCGCCATTATTGCATGCTCCCCTCCTTGCCCTTGACGTCATGAATCTCATGTGTCGCCCATGTGCATCTTCATCGACTAGGCTCACGACGCAACGGTCATCCCAGGCTAGGCAAAGCTTCGTGCTAGGTGACAATGTGGGCAGGGGAGGATGTTGACAACGTGGGTGGTGGAGGAGACTAGCAGAGGTTGATAGCCTAGGTGGGGAAGGAGGTTGACAACGTGGATGGGGAAGGAGGTTTGAAATCTTGACTCAGATCTTGACTTGGCACACATGCGTGACGATGGATAGTAGCTCCACCTCCATGGGCGTGGATGAGTCGTCGACGACTGCTGCCAGAGCCAATGTTGGCGCCGCTGCAATGGTGAGCTTGACCCTCTTCTTCTTGCCCTTTGCCGACGCAGGTGTGGCCACCTTGATTCCGTCGTAGTGCACCTGGATGCCAACCTTCTTGGTCTTGAGGTTGTCGACCTTGATACTGGCCTCGGTCTCTAGGTCGAGGATGACGGCAAAATCGACATACTTCTTGATGTCCAGCGGTGGTGGGGTTGACAGCGAGCGTGGAGGCGGCGACGGTGGCCTTGATGATGATTGTGTTGCTGGCATCTTAGGTGAAGACTAGGACGGAGGCCTCCTGGTGGGACGGCGTTGGTCGCCGTGGAAAGAGATTAGGTGGAGAGAGGAAGAGAGAGAGGGAGAGGTGGAGGGAGGACGTGGCTGACGCATGGCTGCCACATCATCTAATCCATGCCACATATGCAAAAAAATCCACAAAACGCCGTGTTGACTAGTCACAGGACTAATTTGGTCTGGTTTTGATAATTAGGGTTGATCAAGTTTGGTATTTGGGTTCAGGAACCAATTTAGTCTGACGGACATAGTTGAGTGACCAGATCGGCATTTTTTCTACTATATTTGTTCTTTTGCTCTCTTTATCCCATTGGTCGTTTTGTTCTCATGTGTCATCCTCGCTGTCCTCAGTAGCAAGACACTCGAAGAATTATACACTCACAAGCACATATCGAGTAGGTTGAAGTGTTTAATTCAACATTGCTTCTAGAAAATATCGACGCGCATGTTAAGATGCAGCGCCATATAATTATCGGACAAAAAGATCACACAACATCGTACTGCATGCATGACGGACTTGAATGCAATGCCTTCACTGGAAATCCGCAGGCTTGAAGAACCGCACATGCAGGCCTTTGTCCACCAGCCCCCACAGGTTCCCAACTATGAGCACGAAGCTTATGCCCATGCCCAGGCTCCCCAGGGCCCAGTTGACGCACCACATCGCGGTGCCCCTCCCCGGCTTCTTGACGGCCACCCACATGAAGCACGGGTAGGCCAGGGTGACCGGCAGCGAGACCCCCCCGAGGAGGCCGGCGAGCTCCGACAGGAAGGGGAGCGCGGCGGCGATGAGCAGGTTGACGGCGCCGAAGAAGGCGCGGAAGCCGGCTCGCAGCCACCACGGGCACGGCCGGTTCTTCTTGTGCACGTACCCGGCCTCCATGCTGTCGAACACCGGCATGGCGTAGATCTGGGACGTGGTCAGGCAATTGATGACCACCAGCAGCGTCGCGAGCCCCAGCACCAGCCGGGACACGTCGTGGCTGTGGAACTTGTACATGGCACTCAGGACGCCGTTGGCTGGTATCTGCATCGATCGATCGAACCAACGGTGTGACGAGCGAGGAATTTTAGAACGTGACAATCAATTTCCACGCTTTACAACATGTTTCTGTATAATATATGAGACTATTTGAGTCAATGGCAGAGTCGGCGGTAGAGGATCAAAGTGTGGTATGCAAAAAAATGTGAATTTTAACGAGTGCCGGTGCCAAAATCTCCGTTACAAGCAGCCAGCAGCCTAGTAGTAGTTCACGGTTGCTCACAAGGGTCAGGTACTCAGGTGCAGGATGTACCTGGTCGCCGTACGCCCAGAAGCCACCAATGGCCACCGGGTACAGGCAGAACGCGACGATGACGTAGGCAACCTTGACGCCTTTCCACATTGGCACATGAGAAGGATGCTTCAGAGTCGATGGCATGGTGGCCTGCAAAGCGAGCACACTCATTCCGTGACCTTTAAGTCCTCATCTTTTCAGTGGCCCGCAAAGCGAGCAAATTCAGTTTTCTGGACTTGACCTGGATCTCCAGTACAAGATTGTGCCCCCTGAACGCGAACGCAATGATGCCGAGACCGTTGAGGATCGCTATTGCGCCGTCGACGTCGTTGGTGGCCTTGGCAGGGCCATACGACACGCCGGGCACCCTCCCCTTGGCCACGGACACGACCCAAATAATGGTGCAGTACCCGACGGCGGCGGCGGCGCCGATGAGCGACACGCCGGCGATGGAGTTGAGGTTGGGGAGCTGTGACATCACCACGGCCAGGCACACGAACACGAGGTACCACTCCACGGTGGTCGGCGGCCGCGCCAGGCACACCGGCCCGCAGGCGATGCTGAACAGGATCTTCAGGCTGCCGCCGCCGACGATGATGAGCGCCGTGCAGGTGCCCGCCGACAGGTACATCGTCGGGAGCAGAGTCAGGATCTTCCCCCATTTCTCGCCTGAAGAATGCAAAGAATTGAGCAGGGGGGAAACTATCAAGAGCTAGCTAAACGACGTCGTTTCCGTGGTGTGGACGTGTGGTACTGGTACGCACCGAAGACGGTGGTGGCGAGGTGCATGTATCGGCTGTACCGGGTGCCGCCGGCGACGGACTCGTGCAGCTTGACAAGCAGCCACAGCGTGTAGAGCTGCCACGCGAACGCCACGGTCAGGCAAACGATCGCCCACGTCCTGCGCGCCAAAAGATCAAACCATCAGCTCATAACAATTGACAAATCGATCGCTAACTAGCTAGAGTTTGTTCTTGAGACATAACACATCTGATTATCTACTTACCATCCGAGGAGAGCGAAGGCGGCGGGGAGCACGAGCGCCTGGAAGCCGATGCCGGAGCTGAGGCTGTGGAAGGCGGCGTAGTAGGCGTTGCCGCTCCGGGACTCGGTTATGGGCAGCCAGGCGTCGCGCGGGTCGGCGAGCCGCGTGATGTGGCCGACCTCCTCCAGGTACCCCCTCACGCTGGCCACCGCCTTCTTCACGGGGCTCGCGAGCGGCGTCGTGATCGCGCGCAGCGGCGACCGCCCCGCCGCTGCCGGCGAGTGTATCTGCGACGGCGGGGTCGTCACCGGCGGCGGCGTCGCCGGCGCCGACCGCACCTCACTGCTCATCGTCGGCCGCCACGTACGTGCCGATCTTGGCTCCGCGAGGTGGCAGGCTTGCTCTTGCTCACTGATTCGCTTGGCTTGATCGTTGCCGCGAGATTTATAGGTGGTTTCTGATCAATTCTCACGCGGTTGGTGGCGAGTGGTGAGTCATGGAGCGTAGGTGTGGTGGTGTTGCGACCTGCGAGAGGCGGAGAGCCATGCACCGGTACAGGCAGCTTGACTCGAATGGTAAACACGATCATACGAGCGCCAGTCATAAAGTAACAGCTCTTGCCTCCTTGGACATATCTGACATATCTCTCTCGTCATAAACACATGCCGGCATCAGTGTGCCGGAGTCAGGTAATTTTGGCTTGGTCGGCCTTTGGGTGATCTGTGCGGACTTTCGGAGCAGTACGTACGCTTATGCAGACGTACGTGTGCTTACACGGACGTACGTGCTCGATCCAATATTGTGCTACTTTCATTTGTTGTTTTTAGCCGACGAAACTAATTCGGGTCGGTGAAAAGAAGTTGTGTTTTTCTGTATTGCAATGCGCCGTACCGCCTACGTACTGTACGGTCTGCCAGTGGAGCGACACGAGTTAGACGATGCTGGTTTCGTTTCCCAGTGCTACATGCGCTGCATGCTACGTACGTACGGGGACTGGGTACACATGAGCCGGGCTGGCTAATCGGTGAAACGGTGAATCGGTGAAGGTTTTGAAAGCTGCTTTTCTTTTCAGCGAGATTAAAGGTAGAACCTTTTGAAAGCGGTGGCGATGGTTGCAACCTTATTTTTACCTTTTCTCCGTGTTTCTGGTGGATCGTATGGACCGTTGCTGGTTACTGGTATGTGCTGTCTCACCGCTCCCTCCCTGGTTGCGGTTTTGCCGATGCGCTCCTCAGAATAATAATTATATAACACATACAACGAGTAAGCGACCGGCAGCCAGTCTGAACTCTGAAGCACGGTTTCAAAAACCGCCGGTTAACCGCGGCTAACCGCGGCTAACCGTGTCTCCGCGGGGGCCCGGCTCGGTAAACCGGCGGTTTAGGGTTTAGGGGTTTGGTCAAAATTCGTTTAAATAAATTTTGAATATAAAATATACATAAAATTTCTAAAAATACTATTAATCATTCTAAGCATTTTGGCTTAAATAAAATTTCAAATTTCAAATTTTTAATGTGTATTTTAATGAATTTTAGTTATTTTCATTGATTTTGACATTTTTTTCGTCACAAACCGCGGCTAACCGCGAGAAACCGCCGGTTAACTGCCAAAAACCGTGGCTAACCGCGAACAAAACCGGAGAGACGGACTTTTGAATTTAGGGCAAAAATCGTACGGAACCGCCGATTAACCGCGGTTAACCGGCTCCGCGCCATTGCCGGCTCGGAGAACTCCGCCGGTTTTGTTAACCCTGCTCTGAAGGAGTCAAGTGAATATGAACGATCATGATGCTCGCTTCTGTGCGACTAGATTTACCTTAATTTTTAATTCTTATAAATTCTTATTTTTATTTTTTATTTGAAATTTGCACAATTTTTATTTTTATAGAGGATATGAACTCTTTTTAAAAACCTACATAAACTCTTATTTGTATTATTTTTATCCTAAATTTCTATATTGTTTTTATTCTTTTTATAGAGGATATGAACTCTTTTTTCTTGTTTCTATTATTTTTTATGCTGAATTTCTATATTTTTTATTGTAACTAATACAAACTCTTTTTAAAATTTGGCATAGACTTTTATTTATGTTATTTTTAACTTGAATTTCTTTCTTATCGTAGTTTATATAAAATCTTTTTAAATCTAATCGTTATAATCCGGGCCCACACCAATTAACCAATGGTGTAGTTCTTTTTCTTTCTTTCTGATTAATGTGGAAAATTATATGATTTTAGGATTAATTTGATGGGTCTGTTGGATCCTCGTTTTAATTATATAATAAATTATAGATAGATAGAAGCTTGATGAATGAGCATTTTTAACTCTTTCATCATAGAGTCCATCTGAACTACAAAGATAGAAAAGAAATCGATATCCACTACAATAAAAACATACATTCAGAATAAAAAAAGTCCATATCAATTACAAAATTAGTCGTGCAATTGTGCAAGACACCATGCAAATTTTTTTATACAAAGCATAGTTAAACGAGGTCTTCTAAAATATTGGAAATTCTAATGCTAATCAGAGCGAAAAAAATCTATACCTTCGAATTGTTGTGGTTCTGAATTATTACAGATTATATTTAAAAGAAAGAATTCATGTAAACAAAAAAATTTAAAAATAGGAAATCAAAATAAATAAAATAATAGAAATAAGAGATCATATAAGATAAGATAAAAGATTGAAATAAATCTAGACGCGTAAATGTGATTAACACGCTTGTTGCTTGTTTGAATTAAAACAATTCAAACCACCGGACGAGTTGTAGGCGATCGGTTTTATCAAATCAAATCGTGGGTCGACCTCATCTGATTCATTGCTAAAAAAAAAAAAAAAAAAACTCGCCTGACTCGACGACACCCGAAACAAAAGCTAGCGGTCGATCGATCGATCGTGAACCATTAACATCGATCGATCGCCGTCGCCTCCTTGCATGCGGCGACTCACTGAAAAGCTAAGGTCCATTTGCTGTGGCGACCGGCGACATGGGCATAATTGCTCGCAACTACACACGTACTATACATACGTGCCTGACGCCGGCCAACTGATGAGCCGAAATACTGATGGTGTCCGCATCAACGCACGCATGGTTGGACACCATGCGTGCCACCGATCGATGTGTCTCCGGCCGGCTCGTATCTGCGAGACACAATTTATTAATGCGAGAAACTTGACAACTTCGTCGTCACTCGTCAACGCCGGTTAGCCACGTAAAGCATGCATTCCACGGCATGCACTGACTAGGCGTTTTCGTCGCAAGGATTAATTTGTGCAGCTATGCTAGCTATGGTTGAAATGTCGAGTTAAGAAGGAAAAATTAGACCATTTAGACCTTGGTGTCAATACGAATCTTTCTTCAATTTCTACTTGACAACCTACGGCTATGGATGACTGCAGGGATCCTTTTTTAAATAGCTAAATAACCAAATCCTATGGGGAGGGCTTGTTCCCCCCATTTTTTGTAATACTATTCTCTTTAATTAATAGACAACAGTTCTTCTGTCCTTTGTTAAAAAAAAAGATTTCAAACACACTATGTATGATCTTTTTTTTCTTTGCAAGTTGGTGTACAAGACACCATTTCTCTTTTTGTGATAGAATTACTCTACCTAAAATCCCCCAAGTTGTCCTATGCACTAGTTGCTGGTGCTAGCTAGCAATAATGATCGTAATGAACCCCAAAAAAAAAAAGAACAAGAAGAGACGCGTATGGCCTATTCAATTTGATTGCGTTCGCTTTAGTCGTTAATTACGAAGAAGTGTGACGCATGCTATCTCCCTCACCAGTTACTGCCAAAAAAAAAAAAATTCGCAAGGCTACTAACTGCTCCTAGGGCCTCTTTGATACCTTGTTTTAGTTTAATTTTGGTTGGGATTGCAATTTTTGTTATTTTTATATACACCATTCACTTTATTTTTTGAAAATATTTTTTTTATAACTTTGTAGGGTTTTTCTCAAAGATCTCAAAAATATTTTTTTAATAATTTATTTAGCCTTTTCATACCACTTTCAAAGGTGGTCAAATTTTACCAACTAAAACTAAACAAGCTATCAAAGAGGGCCCTAGTCTGGACTCCGGAGCGGTAGTGGATATCAACCACGTCAAATAAAAAGAAAAGAGATTCTCAAAAAAAAAAAAGAGGTACGAATCAAACGATGAAATTAGCCAAAGTAGTGCCTCTTTTAAAAAAAAAACTCCGTCCAAAGGTCACCAGGTAGAAACGTTGTGAGGCTCAGGGAGTTGACAGGTACAACATCCAAGTCCTTTTTTTTTGGTCGTGTGCGTTAGAATGGGACGAAAGTTTTAGCGGTGCATGCAACTACCGTTCACTAAAATGGTTGGTGAACCAGGTTGGGTTGGCATGGCTGGCACAGGTCTCGCAGCCTTGGTTAATGAAACGTCTGATAGAGTTGACCAACCTTAAACGTGTCTAGTGTACCCTCTGAAAACGTAAGGGTCTTGTCGCTCACATGTTGGTGTTTAAAGTCATTTTATCTGTGATAGTTTGGTTGACACGAGAACACCATATCTCAATGGCCCAAAGTTACTCTGATTCATATTACACGATACACGATTCGGATTAGCGATGGTAGCATACCCAATTTCTGGAAAGATAATTGGCAATCGGGAGAGGTGCTAAAATACATAGTTATCCTTTGCTTTGAAAAATCAAGGAAGGAAAACCCCACTGTCAAGGAAGCCTTGAACAAGGGTCTATGGGTGCGCACGCTTTAGTCTATGGAATCTCTACGGGAGCTGTTGTAATATGAAAATGTTAGAGCCCGTTGTGACACTATCTTATGGCCTGCCAGCGATCTGGCTCCTCTCGAAACCAACACCTATTCTCGAGTTCAGGTCCCAGGCCCAACTGGAGTCACAACCAAGATCCAGATCCACTCAACCCAAAAGACTAACCTGATAGATACTAACCACTCCACCTTTTAAGTTGTGCTCCCCCATCACCGCTAACCAATGTGGGACTAAACGCAACAATCTCCCCCATCACACATCGGACTATCTGTCCTACACCGTGCGATCTCTTAGAGACGATCTGGATATGACTTGAAGCTTTGATACCACTTGTTAGAACCCGCTGCGATCCTGCCATCTCATGACCCGCCAGCGTCTGGATCCTCCTGAGGCTAACACCTGGTCCACCTAGTCTCGGGCCCAAGTCCCAGGCCCAACTGGAGTCACAATCAAGGTCCACGCTCACTCAACCCAAAAAAACTAGCCTGATGGATGATGACCACCCACCTTTTAAGAGCATGCAGCAGCAAAGCGCTACCGTGTCAGAAGCTGCATCAGCATAAGCGACGGAGGAAAAAAAAAAAAACGCAGCAAAGCGGACACGAGCGCGGGAATATTTTGCATGTGATGCAGGCCAAGTGACGCCGGCTTTGCTGGCCATGCATGCTCTAAGTAGTGCTCCCCCATTATTGTTAACCGATGTGGGACTAAACCAAACATATAATCTTTGGGCTAAGTTACTCATTATAGTGCTTGTCCAGAACATTGTTGATTGCCGCACATGGAAATGGTCCACAGATGGATAATAAAATGTGAAGACAACCAACCTAGCTCAGTACAAAACCAATATTAAAGGCATTTCTTCGGTTGCACTTGCTTCCTAACGGCGCATGGCTTACATAGAGACTTAGAGAGTGGCCAAACTTTACCTTTTGACCTTTGTGCGGTATATGTTGGAATTAATCTCAGACTAACCACTCCGTACGATTATTTAATTAGGTTTATCTCTAATTGAGTTTATCTCTAATTTAATTGAAGTTGTGATTGGGGACGCCACACTAACCTAATTGGTTTTGGGCCCTGGGCATGCATGGCTCTATATAAAACTTGGAGGAGGTGCAATGCCCTAATCTTGCTCTAATTCTCTACATCCAACCCGATCTTGTGGGATTGCATCAAAACTTTTGGGAAGATCGTCGCCATTGATTGTTGTCGGTGTCGTTGTTCTAGGAGCTGAAGGAGGAGCTCGACCTGCCATCGTGTGACTACCTGCATCCACTACGTCCTCCTGCATCGCATCATTGTCACACAGACTTTTTTAGCCCAATCGTTGAGCTAGCTGTTGGATATGGCATCTCGAGCAACACCCTCAACGGTGAACATCTAATTTCAAATAATGCTATTGTGTTCATGCTCTACATTAAACTAATTGAGTTAGATTTTCTAATAGTGTGCACAAGGAGACAGCAGGACACCTGTTGGTCCAATGTCCTTACTCCAAAGCTATTTGGCGTAGAATCTTGCAAGAGATTGTTCAAATTTCAAAACCTACATATACATTGCAACATCGGCATGCAAGTTTGGGAGAGTGGTGGCCGTTGGCAAAGCAGTGAAGCATAAATTTGATGGGATCATTCACTATACATGTTGTAATACTAGTCAGGTTGGCGCGCCCATGGCGCGCCGAGCGCGTGGGCATGTGCCGCGCGTCAAGACGCTGGCCGATGCGCCAACGCCCGCCAGCGTCGTCAGACGGGCAGCGCCATGGTCAAACGCTACCCCAGCGTGTCGCAGAACGCATAAGCGCGGCGTCGCGAGCGCTGGGAAAAAACGCAAAAAAGGTGGCCTACGCGAGATTCGAACCGTGAGCTACGGGGTGCGCTCCGGCTAAGCTAGCCAACCCAGCAAACCGTACGAAGTACTATTCTGTGCGGGGTAAAAAATGTTTTATACCTAAAAACATAATGGACGGCCAGATCTGCCTGCTGCAAGCGATCGGATGGCCGTGGCTGCGCCGGGCGGGGAGGACAGCTACGTGGCGAGCTGGCGATGCGGGTGTTAACGCTTGTATCTATTATTGACGCTTGCATCTATTATTGATTATTGATATTGATTGATAGGAGGGGTAGCGCGCCTGTGGCGCGCTAGCTACACTGCAAGCCCTTTTATATCAGACTAAATAAAGATGCATTACAAAATCAACTAATAAAAAAACATTACATTTTTTTGTTGTTCTTATTTTTTTTATTTTTTCCTGACATTAGTTGCTGGTGTCGAATTTTTTTTATAGGTCATTATCATGATACTCCCTCCAGTTTCCAAATAATAAACGTTTTAGGCAACGCTTAGCATACCAAGACGTGTTTACTACCCCTTATTAATATGCAGTAGCTTCTTCTAGTCACTACATGCATGCAGTGGGATTGGTTAGAGCCCTTCTTTTGCATTCAATAGGTCCACAGTTCGAGTCTTGCTTGCAACACTTTTTTTCCTTTTTCTTGCATGGCGCCCACTGGTTGGCTGGTTGGGAATACAGGCCGTCGCTTCGTATTAATTGCCTGGTTAAACGTCTACTAATTTTGCACTTCATGCAAAGAGCTTAAACGTCTATTATTCCTATACTGGAGGGAGTATTATGGTGCCTTTTGCAAAACTTTTTTTCCTAGAATTTTTTTAAGTGGCCATAAAAGCTACAATAAAATAAAAGGATGAATTATTTCGTAATACAATCATTTGTAAGTCCTAACTGTTTAAAAAATAGCTAGCGTTTTTAATGGACATTTTCATGAATACGCGCTTGTCGACGGTTGAGATATCGATCTCAAGTCAACTAAGGTTCTTGAGAAAGGGGAGATAGGAGACACACCGAACAGAACAAACAGCAACCAACGAGCAACAAGGAGACAGGGGTTTTTATCCTGGGTCAGACCTCTCCGGGGAGATAACAACCCTACGTCCAGCCTTTCTTATATATCAGAGATGATTACAAGAAGAAGCTCGACGAGACGAACAGGTCTCGGCGAGATTATGGGTGTACAGGAAGCAAAACGCGACAATGCGAAGTCTCTTGGCCCCTCTACACGTCGTAGGGGCCCTGTTTATATAGTATTGAGCAACCGACCTACCGAGGGATAATCAGGCCGGGCTAACTACGAGATCGTAACGAACTCAACGTGCCAAATACATCCCGAGGTAGATAAGGTAAACTCTAATTATTGGGGATCACGACATCTGCTCCAATCCGGGAAACCAACGTCCAGGTCTTCACGTAGCCGTGCAGAACTCTGTTCGAGTCGGACTCAAACACGAATCCTGGGCCGTTACGCACCGTACCAGCCAAGAAGCTTGTCGGGGATAAAATCACGGCCCATTGCCATGGCCCACTCCCTGACGGCCCAATCGAACAGCCTACCAGGGCCCAGTCCCCTGGAAGGTTCTATCTGGCCCATATGCATCCTGCCGAACAGCATCTTGGCTGGCACGGTGCGTAATGGCTTAGGATTCGTGTTTGAGTCCGACTCGAACAGAGTTCTGCACGGCTATGTGAAGACCCGGACGTTGGTTTCCTGGATTGGAGCGGACGTCGTGATCCCCAAGACTAGGAGTATGCCTTATCTACCTCGGGATATATTTGGCATGTACTGAGTTCGTTACGATCTCGTAGTTAGCCCTACCGATATTCTCTCGGTAGGTCGCTTTGTTTCACACTATATAAACAAGGCCCCTGGCGTGTAGAGGGACTTTGATCTGACTTCGAGTTTACGCATTAGCATCTCGTAGACACCTGATCTTCGCTTGTACACCATAATCTCGCCGCGACTTGTTCGTCTCGTCGAGCCACCTCTTGTATTCATCCTTGATATATAAGAAAGGCGGGCGTAGGGCTAGTATCTCTCGAGAGGCTGAACCAGATAAAACCCCCGCCTCTCTGCTCGCTGATGTTCGTGGTTGTTCGGCGTGTCTCCTATCTCACTTCTAAAGAACCTTTGCGACTTGAGATCGTTATCTCAACCGTCGACAGTTGGCGCCGTCCGTGGGGACACGCAGATCGAGCATGTCGAACTCCATCAGCGATACGGAGATTCTCCCTGAGAACTACGACTCAGAAGGGCAGGATGTTTCTTCCCCTGCCAGCTCGAATTGATCTTATCGCCCTAGATCGATGTCTGTGTCCGAGACAGAGGTCTCTGGATATGCCCGAGAGATGATCTTTGGTCGAGCTCCCGTCATTGACGATGAATACAAAATCGACGATCTTTACGATGGTTTAGATCTATCGGATTCCAGGGCTATGTCGGTCGATTCTTCCTGTGGTGACACAGTGATGACGCCGTTTAGCGCGCAGACGCACGGCCATCGCGTCGTCAATATGGCTGGTGCAGGGACCTCGGGGATCTGCGCACGGTCCTGATGGCGAAGAGATCGGCGAGTCAATTCCGCTCGGCACCAAGATGGAGCCGCACAATCTGCTCGCGAGCAAGATATTGTTCGCCGCACTTTCGACGAATCCATCAACCAAACTTTGGCGCAGATCCGCGATCAACGCAAGCGTCAGCGACGCGATCCGCCTCGCGCGCCTACACCAAGACCCCCGGTAGAAGTTCAACCTGCCCGGGTGGAATCCCCGCGTGCCCAGACTCCAATCGGGCAAGACGCGGATGCTTCAGGAATCCCAGGACCAATTGAGCAGAGCCGCGAACGGCTCCAGGCCCTGGCGATCGTAATCAAATCCGCTCACCAGGACAATCTCGTCCTCGTGAGCGATGAAGTGGCAACTCACCTTCAGAAATTGGCCGAGGGCCTTAAGTCTATAGGTGAGGCATCATCCGGGCAGCGCGGTGAGCCTGTTCGGGTGGATTTGGACAGTGAGCGATCCGATCGATCGCGTGACCGCCATCACCGTCGAAGGACCGCTGTCCGCGAGCATGCTGCCCGTGGTCGCCGCCGCTCGCCAAGTCCCCGTAGTCATCGTGACCACAGGGGCAAGCGTGCGCGCGACGATCACGGACGATCCCCTCGCGAGGAGCGCGTTGTCGCAACCACGAGGAAGGAGCGTGGGGGCTTATCACGGAGAGAGTTCCTCCAAGCAGAAACCTCCCGCTCGGCAAGAGTTCCCCCGACCAACAGGACCAATGTCTTCTCGAGGCTAGGTTCTGCCGGGGAAGGTGGCCGGTCTTACGCCTTAGGCTGCAGGGCCTTTTCCGACGAGCTTCGCTCTGTTCGGTGGCCCTCAAAATTCAAGCCCGGACACATGGAGAGGTACAACGGGACCTAGAACCCAGAGGAGTTCCTTTCCATCTACACTACGACCATCATGGCGGCCGGAGGGGATGAGCTTGTCATGGCCAATTACCTTCCGACTGTCCTTGAGGGCGCCGCCGGACGTGGTCATTAATCGGCAAGAGGTTCTATTAGCTCTTGGAACCAGCTTTGTGGCGCCTCGATTGCTAATTTCGGAGTATTCGTGTATCTAGGCAAGGAGGATGATCTGCACGAGATGATCCAGATGAACGGGGAGAACCTCCGCAACTTCGTGAAGCGCTTCATCAAGATTCGCAACACGATCCCGAACATCTTGGACGAATCTGTTGTCCGCGCCTTTAAAAATGGAGTCCGCAACGAGCAGCTCACCTAGGATCTCGAGATCAATGAGACATGGACCGCCAATGACCTGTTCAAGGTGGCTGATCGCTATGCCAATGCGGCAGAACGCGTTCAGTATAAGAAGGTGTTCGACAAGGGCGAGCTGTCCGCCCAGCCTGGTGTGGAGGAAAAGAAGAAGAGCAGCAACAATCCTGGTGACAAGAAGTCCCAGAAGAAAAAGAAGGGTGATGCGAACAACACTGTCGCTGGTTTAGATCGCACACCTCCTCCCAAGGATGGGAAGAAAAAGCCCAACAATAACTATAAGGGCAAGAAGCCCGCCCAGGGAGGCAACCAAGGCAAGAAAGCTCCCAGTGACCGATATTGCAAGTTCCACCAGCACTACGGGCACGACACGCGCCACTGTAGGACCTGGGCTGTAAAGCTCGAGGATTTCTACAACGGTAAGGACCCAATGCCCACCCTGCCCGAAAAAGGTGAAGCCGGTAAGGCCAAGCGCCAAACCGATGATGGTAATCGGGACGACGATGAGTATCAATAGCCCGTGAACCATATCGCCATCATCTTCGGCGGTTCTTTGGCTTATCCCTCTCGGCGCAGCCTCAAGAAAGCTGCTCGGGAGGTCCACAACGTTGAGAAGGGCAAGCCTCAGCCCGAATCGATGAAGTGGACCGAGATTTCCATCTCCTTCTCTCAGGAGGATTGCCCCACTGGGATGACCAAGCCTCAGAGACTCCCACTGGTGGTCGCTCCGACCATCAGCAACGCGAGAGTTGGCCGTGTTCTTATAGACGGCGGGAGCGCTTTGGACTTGCTCTCTGCTAAGGTCTTGGACGAGATGCAAATTCCTCGCTCCAAACTTAAAGAGGTCGCAATGCCCTTCTAAGGCATTGTTCCCGGAGAAACTGTTCAGCCGTTGGGACAGATCGTTCTGCCCGTTACCTTCGGCAGTCCAAGCAACTTCCAAACAGAGTTGATCACATTCGATGTTGTTGACTTCCCATCCGCGTACAATGCTATCCTGGGCCGGCCATCTCTTGGTAAGTTCATGGCCGTGTCCCATCATGGATATCATTGCGTGAAGATACCGGGTCCCAACGGTGTGATCACGGTCAAGGGCAACTATAAGGCCGCTCTCGATTGCGACGGCGGTCCTCGCCTGGTCGACCAGCTTCCACCTCGAGGTCCGAAGCCCCGCAGACCAAGTCTCAGACGTCCTAGAGTCTCCTTCACCAGAGGAGAGACCAAGGAAGTTCCATTGTCTTTGGATGATTCCTCCAAGATCGTTTCACAGGGGCCAATCTGGACCCCAAATAAGCGAGCTCACTTGCCTTCCTCCAAGCTAATGCAGATGTGTTTGCACAGGAGCCGTCGACATGCCCAGAGTCCCAAGGGAGGTTATCGAGCACAAAGCGGCCGTCCGGCGGACAAAAGCTTGTTTCGCGGAAGCTTCGCTTTTGGACTTCAGCGGGGATCATCAAGGATCGGCAGGTAAGCCGCTTTCATTCTTTGGTTTCATCCGCGAGGTTGATCACACCGAGTGGTGGCCAACCTGTCATTGTAAAGAAGAAAGACGGCAAGTGGAGGATGTGTGCGATCACACGATCTGAACGCCGCTTGTCCTAAGGATAATTTCACGCCAGCATAGACCCGGTTGGTCGACGCGATCGCGGATCTTAACTCTTGAGTTTTTGGATGCTTACTCGGTTATCACCAAATAAGCATCTTTCCGAGGATGAAGAAAGCGCCTTCATCACCCCTTCGCACTTTACGCTATCGACCATGTCTTTCGGTCTGCGCAATGCGGTGCCACGTTCAGTAGCTTAATGGAAGACTTTCCCGAGCAGTAGCGGAAGAAACTGGAGGTCTATGTCGATGACATAGTTGTAAAAACAAGTATGCTCGGATCATGTAAAAGACCGGCCGAGACTTTTCGAATCTCAACAGCATCGAATAAAGTTAAATTCAGAGAAGTGTACCTTTGGTGTTCGATCTGGAATGTTGCTCGGTTATGTAATTGGTTCACAAGGCATATCTGCCAACCCCGAAAAAATCGAGGCCATTGAAAACATGCAGGCTCCAACTACCGTCAAGGAAGTTCAGAGCCTCACCGGACGGATGGCTGCTTTGAGCAGATTTATATCCCGTCAGGGCGAACGCGGGCTGCCCTTCTTTAAGGCCCTGCGCAAGCACAATGGTTTCGAGTGGACAGAGGAAGCTACTCGGTCTTTCCAAGATCTAAAGCAATACCTGTCCAGCCCACCTGTCTTGACCACCCCGCGATACGGCGAACAGCTCTAGCTCTATCTTGACTGTATGCCTCAAGCGGTGAGCGCGGTCTTGACGGTGGAAAGGGAAGGCATCCAGCGACCAATCTATTACGTGAGCGAGGTACTTCACGGATCAAAGGAGCGTTACCCTGAGGTCCAGAAGCTGCTCTACGCCTTGCTCATGTCCTCCTGGAAACTTCGCCATTATTTCCAGGTGCACCAAATACTGGTCCCGACCAAGTTCCCACTTGGAGAAATCCTAAGGAATAAGGAAGCTGGCGGACGTATAGCTAAATGGGCAATGGAACTCGCAGAATTTGATATTCTGTTTGCTGCTCGAACTACTATTAAGTCCCAGGTCTTGGCTGACTTTGTCGCCGAATGGACCTACCCGCCCAAATCTCAGGAAGCTCCCGAGCAACCTAATGACCCCCCTTGGACCATGTTTTTTGATGGCTCTCATACTGGAAACTCGGGGGCTGGTTTTGTTCTCATCTCCCCTCAAGGAGAGCAACTCCAGTATTCTATTCAACTACACTTTGCGGCGACTAACAACGCTGCAGAGTACGAGGCCCTCCTCGCGGGACTAAGAGCGTGCAAGTCGCTTGGTGTCCAACGGTGACCGTGAAGGAGATTCACGGTGGTCATCAACCAGTCAACAAGGAGTATCGATCTTTGCGATGACTCAATGGCGCGATACCGGTTGAAGTGAGGAAGTTGGAGCGGCATTTTCGATTTTTCGAGGTGCTCTTCGTGCCGTGAAGGACAACTTCTTGGCGACCAACCGTCCAAGTTCGGATCCTCCGTGAACTCGCTTTCCGGCAGGTGCTCGTCGAGCACCTTTACAAGCCCTCAATCACGTCTCCGGACGAGGCAACAGAGACAGGTGGTGCTGTCTCCGTCATCGAGCAGACTGCGGACTGGACAACGCCATTTGTTCGGTACCTTGCAGATGGGACACTGCCCGAAGACGAAGCCGTGCGTTCCCGGCTTACAAGGCGTGCTGGTCCATACAAGCTTGTGGACGGCATCCTTTACCGTCAAGGTGCCCTAGGAGTCCTCTCCAAGTGCATCTCTCAACAGGAGGGTGTGTTTCTTCTTAGGGACATACACGAGGGTGTCTGCGGCAACCACGCCTTCTTCAGAACTCTGGTCGGCAAAGCGTTTCACATGGGCTATTACTGGCCTACAGCGTTGCAAGATGCCCGGGATATCATGACAAAGTGCAAAGCTTGCCAATTTCACGTCCGGAAGGCACATAAGCCCGCCCAAGAGCTCCAAACGATCCCCCTATCTTGGCCTTTCTCCACATGAGGTCTGGATCTGCTCAGCCCGTACCCTAAGGGGTACAAGGGCTACACACACTTGCTCGTCGCCATCGACACTTTTACAAAGTGGATTGAGGCGAGCACGTGTCGCCTCTTCACGCCAAAACGGTGTGGCGCTTTTCAAAAGCAACGTGGTCACGCTTTGGGATCCCCATAAGTGATCGCGATAGCGGTACCAGTTCGAGCGAGCTATTCGAAATCTGCGAGCAATTTGGGCACCAGGTGCGCCGCCTCGTGGCACATCCACGAGCAATGGAAGCGATCGGCGAGCTAACAGACGGATCGTCCGGGTATCAAGCGGCGGCGTGTTCGCGGCACTCCGCGAGCACAACAAGGCTCGGGTTGGCGAAGTTCCTTCCGTCCTCGGGCGATTCGCTTTCTGACGGTCGGCAACAGGGAGACTCCTTTCCAATTGGTCTATGGTGCGAAGCCATCACGCCCACCGAAATAGTACTCGGTTCGCCCCGACGAGCTCGGTCAACCGTTGACTATGAGCAAGGGCGTCTACTCGATCTCGATCTCCTCGAAGGCACACGTGACCGGGCACAAGTCGAATGGCGCGCTACCGGCGGGCTCTTCGCCGACCGCTGCCGCCGTCGGTTCGACCAAGGGCTTTGCGGCGGTGACCACGTTCTCGCCGTGTCGTAACTCCGTCGAATGCCAACAAGCTCACTCCCGTTGGGAGGGCCCGTTCCGACTCGTTTCTCTTTTTCCGCCGCCCGGGCATTCGTCTAGCAATGGAGAACGGAGAGAGCCGACCAGACTTGGAACATCGACCCGACCGTAAGTTCTTTGTGTAGAGTGCATGCGTGTTTGCTTAACTTCGGCGCTTTTGTCAAACTTCACGCCTTTGTTCGTCCAAGTGCAGCCGGGCTCCATGTAAAGTTCAATCCATTTATAGTGAAGTTTTCACGGTCCTCTGAGGCCTTTTCACACCTCTGTCTTGTCAAGACTACTGCCGGGATTAAATTACGGCCCATTGCCATGGCCCACTCACAGCGGCCGGGCTTGAATGACCTACGGGGCCCGGCTCACTGAAGGTTCTATCTAGCCCATATGCATCTGCGCCAACGCCTCTGGGCCGCGGTGCGTAATAACTTAGGATTCGTGTTTGAGTCCTACTCGAACAAGAGTTACTGCTGACTACGTGAAGACCCTGACGTGGTTTCCCGGATTGGATTAGGAGTAGTGATCCCCAAGACTAGGGTATGCCTTATCTACCTCGGGATATATTTGGCATGTACCGAGTTAGATTCACGATCTCGTAGTTAGCCACGCCTTGGTATTCCCTCGGTAGGTCGGTTTACTCATGACTATATAAATAGGGCCCCTACGGCATGTAGAGGGCACGAGGCCCTTGCATATTGCTTCTCAGTACACCATAATCTCGCTTGAGACTTGTTCGTCTCGCACGAGCCACCTCTTGTATTCATCTACGATATATAAGAAAGGCCGGGCGTGGGGCTATTATCTCTCGAGAGGCTGAACCGGGATAAAAACCACATCTCCTGTTAGTTCTTTGTTAAGTGGTTGTTTGGCGTGTCTCCTATCTCAATCTTCAAGAACTTTAGCGACTTGAGATCAATATCTCAACCGTCGACAACTGGCGCCGTCCGTGGGGAGCTCGCAGATCGAACATGTCGAACTCTATCAGCGACCAGGAGATTCTCCCTGAGGACTATGACTCAGAAGGGCAGGATGTCTCTTCCCCTGCCAGATCGGATCGATCCCTTCGATCTTGATCGCCTTCGGTTGGTTCCCAGCTCCGTGCTCGGGCCGGATCTCTTCGTTGGATAGCTCTTCGCCCATGGCGCAAAGTCTGTCCCGCCACGAGCTCCGTGCTCGGGCTGGATCTCTTCATTTGGTAGCTCTTCGCCGGGCGCTTGTCTGGTCCCATGACGAGCTCGCGCTCGAGACCGGATCTCTTCGCCCGGGCAGCTCTTCGCCCAGCGCAAGTCTGTCCCGCCACGAGTTCCGTGCTCGGGCCGATCTCCTCGCCGGGCAGCTCTTCGCCGGGCCGCGTCTGATCCCATGACGAGCTCCGCGCTCGGGACCGGATCTCTTCGCGCCGGCAGCTCTTCGCCCGCGCGCGCAAGTCTCGTCCCGCCACGAGTTCCGTGCTCGGGGCCGGATCTCCTCGCACCAGCAGCTCTTCGCCGGCGCGTCTCGTCCCATGACGAGCTCTGCGCTCGAGGCTGGATCTCTTCGCGCGGGCAGCTCTTCGCCCGCAGCGCAAGTCTGGTCCCCGCGACGAGCTCCGTGCTCGGGGGCTGGATCTCCTCGCACCGGGCAGCTCTTCGCCCGGGGCGCGCGTCTGGTCCCCGCGACGAGCTCTGCGCTCGGGGACTGGATCTCTTCGCGCCGGGCAGCTCTTCGCCCGCAGCGCAAGTCTGGTCCCCGCGACGAGCTCCGTGCTCGGGGGCTGGATCTCCTCGCACCGGGCAGCTCTTCGCCCGGGGCGCGCGTCTGGTCCCCGCGACGAGCTCCGTGCTCGGGGACTGGATCAAAATTCCTTCCGGATCCCGGGGCTGTTTGCCTGGCAGTGGATGACGGGAGAGAGCTGACCAGCGCTTGGAACATCGACCAGCTTCGTAAGTTCCTCGTGTAGGTCCTTCGTTTCCTAGCTTCGCGCTTTTTCTCAAATTTCGCGCCTTAGTTCGTCCAAGTCTCTCGGTTTGCCATGTAAGTTCAACCCATTGGCGGTGAATGCTCGCGGCCCCCTGCGGTCCTCCTCACCACTTGTCTTCTCAGACTACTCTTTCTCTCTGGTATCACTTGATGGCTGCCCGGTCTTGCGAACTCTTGGCTCCGCAATCTTAAGGGTTTTCCCTGCCCGTATCTAGCTTCAACAAGTTCCTAAACTCAGGGTTGCGTAACACGGCATCCAGCCTCGCGGCTAAGCCTGCTCTCGTAAGCCCTCCGCGGCAGAGGCACTTACCGCTCACGGCATGACCACTTGGTAAAGCCTGCTCTCGTAAGCCCTCCGCGGCAGAGGCACCTTCCTTGTTCGGTTACCTTGAATCGCCTAACTTACGTTAACGGCGGTTCACAGAACAGAGTCGATCAGATCTGGTGTCGCTCTAACTCTCTACGCACGTGCTTGAAGTCTCAAGTTCAGGTCTTCATGCATCGTCCGTCTTTGAGGCTAGGCGTCGCTCTTTCTCTTGTGCACTGTTCGAGTTCAAAACTCGAGTCCTCGGCGGTACTACTGAAAATTGGGAGTTAGGCTAAGCGTTCTACCGGTTTTCTTAAAACTTTCTAGCGCTGTTCGCCTTGCTCTTGGTTCTGTTCGTCCTTGTCTTTTCTTTGCTCTTTTTGCGGGAAAAGCTGCTCGATCGAACTCTCGCTCGATTCAAGCGCCTTGGCGGTCTTGAGTCGCTCGGCCAGCTCCTCGGGGATCCTCTCCTCGATCGATTGGGACTTGAACTGAATTTCGCAACCCCGATGCGTTTCAGTTTTCAGGTTCCTTTCCTTAGCGTTAGTTTTCCGAAACCTCGTTGGTCTTCGCTCCGTGGCGCTCCCAGCGTCTGAGCATGTCTTTTTATCGCGCAGCGACCAGCGGCTCCGGTTAACGAAGCGGTGCACCACCGATGGAGTCACGCCCCACCGTAAGCGATTCTCATCGCGAGCGGGCATGCCCACCGTAGTCGATTCTCATCGCAGCGGCACTCTGGCGCTGGTTCCGCGCTCGCCCGGCGACACCAACGCCAGTATGGGTCCATGTCCGATAAGATTTCGCCTCGCCGTCTTGCTGCGGCTAAGGTCCCGATCGCCTTCCTTGGTTAGCGGCCTTAGCCACAATGGTTGACTTGTCGCCTGCGTCTTTTTATCCATACTCGTCCTTCACAGCACGGTAATCCGAACATTGCACCACCAACGGAGTCCTGCCCATCGTAAGCCGATTCTCGCCATAGCGGGCACTCTGGCGTCGGTTCGCGTTCGCCGAGGTGACACTAACGCTATCGGGGGCGTGCGGAAAAATTATGTCTTGTGCGGGTAGGTGCGTCTTTTGCGTGTTTTCTAAAACTTCGCTTTGCTCTTCTTAGAGCCTGTTCTTGCTCTCTTTTCCCCTTGCGGCTTGTTTCATGTTTATCTTTTGCGGAAATCAGAACGCGGAACGTCGACCGGTGATGGTCGTGGCGAGGTTCGAGCTTCCCCACCAAAGCCGATGTCGCATCCCTCTCTTCTCGGGCACGCTCCGCGCATGCGGGGCCGATCACTTCACCACGTATGATTTCTTGCCTTTGCCCGTCTTCGACCTTCCACAGTTCGGCTAAGTCAAGGTAGTGCGCCACTGTGAGTCCCGCCCACCGTAGCCGATTCTCGCCATAGCGGGCAAGCCCATCGTAGCCGATTCTCATCGCGGCGGGCACTCAGCGTCGGTTACGCACTTGCCAAGACAACGCTAACACCGCCGCAAGGAATCGTCATGGGTAAAGCGTTGATCTCACACGTTCTCTTGCGGCTCGACGCATCGGGTTGTGATTCACCTCGCCGGCAGCGTTCTTCGCCGGAGCGCATATCGGTCCCCGCGACGAGCTCCGTGCTCGAGGCTAAATCACCTCGCACCGGCGGTTCTTCGCCGGGCGCGAGCTCATCTGATGCGTCTTCGCTGGTCGCACTTTCGGTTCCTTTAACGAGCTCCGTGCTTAGGGACTAGATCTCCTTACTTGGTTCCTTCGACGAGCTCTCGCTTTGGGATGGGTCACCTTTCCCATTCGTATGCATTATGCGCTCCTAGCACACGATCTCGTTTGGGCGCATCACCTTCGCTCTGAGCATAACATTACGCTCGAGGCGCAATTTCTATTTCCTCGGGCAAGCTCTAGCCGAGAGGTGGTTCCTATCTTTCCTAGGCATCTGAATGCACGGATGCAGCAACCGACGAGTCCGTCTCGCGACTTGCTATGTTCATTCTCCGGAAGATCCGATCTTATCGGATGCGGTGATACGCTCTTCACTACCAAGAATCAATCCCTCCTTGATGACGTTCAGCCTCAAGGAGATGATTCACCTCACTTCTTCGATTTACGAGGGTCGGGTACTCTGCTCGGACGGATGTCATTCCTGCTCGACGTAACAGAGTTGCTCGGCGCCCGGCGGGTTTGTTCGGTCCGAACACGACTTGTTCGGTTGAGCGATAACTGCTTGATGCTTTGTTGCACGTCTTTGTAGCGGGAAAAATACCCTCTTCGTGACTTAGAGTCTCAAGAGGAAGACCCCACTCTAGTGAGTCCTTCCACTTGAGTCTCGGGGCTAGCTGTCGGGATTAAATTACGGCCCATTGCCATGGCCCACTCCTGACGGCCAGGTTGAACGACCTACGAGGCCCAGCTCCCTGGAAGGTTCTATCTAGCCCATATGCATCCTGCCGAACAGCCTCCTGGCTGGCACGGTGCGTAATGGCTTAGGATTCGTGTTTGAGTCCTACTCGAACAAGAGTTCTGCACGGCTACGTGAAGACCCGGACGTGGTTTCCCGGATTGGATTAGGAGTCGTGATCCCCAAGACTAGGAGTATGCCTTATCTACCTCGGGATATATTTGGCATGTACCGAGTTCGTTACGATCTCGTAGTTAGCCCGGCCCGGTATTCCCTCGGTAGGTCGGTTTACTCTGTACTATATAAATAGGGCCCCTACGGCATGTAGAGGGCACGAGGCCCTTGCATATTGCTTCCTGTACACCATAATCTCGCCGAGACTTGTTCGTCTCGCCGAGCCACCTCTTGTATTCATCTCTGATATATAAGAAAGGCCGGGGCGTGGGGCTATTATCTCTCCGAGAGGCTGAACCAGGATAAAAACCACATCTCTGTTCGTTCTTTGTTAAGTGGTTGTTTGGCGTGTCTCCTATCTCAATCTTCAAGAACTTTAGCGACTTGAGATCAATATCTCAACCGTCGACAACTACCCTCTCTCTGGTAACACTTGATGGCTGCCCGGCCTTGCGAACACTTGGCTCCGCAGTCTTAAGGATTTTTTCCTGCTTGTATCCAGTTTCAACAAGTCTCTCAAACTCAGGGTTGCGTAAAACGGCTTTCTCGCCTCGAGGTTAAGTCTGCTCTCGTAAGCCCTCCGCGGCAGAGGCACTTACCGCTCACGGCATAACCACCTGGCAAAGTCTGCTCTCGTAAGCCTTCTGCGGCAGAGGCACTTTTCTTGTTCGGTTACCTTCGGAATCGCCTAACTTACGTCGCCGAGCAGTTTTTGGATAAATCGATCAGGATACGGGTGTCGCTCTAACTCTCTACGCACGTGCTCGAATTCGCAAACTCAGGTTTTTGAGCAACGTCCGTACCGGGGGCTAGGGAGTCGCTCTTTAAACTTGTGCACTGTTCGAGTTCGCAAACTCGGGTTTCGGCAGCACTAGACAACGGGGGGAGTTAGGCTAAGCGTTCTACCGGTTTTCCTAAATTTTCTAGCGCTTTCGTTCCCTGCTCCTGGTTTCCTGTTCGTTCTTGCCCTTTGCCGCTCTTTTTTGCAGGTAAAAAGGTAAGCCCTTTATTGTATTAACAAAATTTGCAGGTACAAAAAGTCCCTTTCGGGTTACAGCCCTACAGGTACTTAGAAGCGAGTTGCTCCTTGAGCTCCTCGATCACTTCCTTGAGGCGCAGGACTTCCCCTTGGGCTTTGAAACCCTCCCTGGCCTCAGCTCGGAGACGGTCGGCTTCCTCCTTGCTGCTCCTGGCCTGCTCCGTTGCCTTCACGCGGAGAACCTCGACCTCTTTGGTCTTGGCCCGCAGCTGCTCGGTCAGATCTTCGCTCTGACTGGCTGGCTGCTCGACGGTCTTGAGCTGCTCGTCCATCTCCTCGACCCTCTTCTCCGCGGTGCTCGTCCTTGCGGCCAGCCCGCGCATTTCCTCGGCGTCCTCCTGTGACGGCCACAGGGTGGAGATTTTCTCCTGGAGAGCCGCGGAAGTTGACTTCTCTTCGGCGAGCTGGGCCTCGAGCTGCTTCACCTGCTTCACGAGCAGCTTCCGCCATGCGGACACGTCGTGGAGTTGCTCCGCCAGCCACTTCGTGCGGCCTGGCTCCCCTTCCGCGACGTTCGCCCTCGCGGCCTGCGCGCGAAGCTCCTCGGCCTCTTCTCGAAGAGCCCCGGAGGACTGCCTCTCCTCGGTCAACCGAGCCTTGAGCTTCTTTATCTTCGCCGCCAACTTGCTCCGGCTCTTGGCTGGCGCGGAAGGCTCCCCTTCGAGCCCCCTCATTAGGAGCTGCTCTCAGAAACCCGCCAGAACAGCGCTGCGTTCGACGGTGACTCCATCCTCGAACTCCTCCATGGTATCTTTAAAGACCTGAGAGAGAAGACCAGTTAACCGCATCAATGCCCAGATAGCACTCGCACAGGTGTGCGAAGACGGTCATCTGGAGGACGCTGTTCGGATTGAGGTTCGCCACCTCCAATCCGCTGATGTTCAAGAAGGCCTCGACAAAGTCGCTCTCGGGAGATCTCAACACGAACAGTGCAAACTGTTCGAAGTTGACGAACTCTCCCTCGAGCGGCTCCGGAGTTTTCTCCTCCCCGGGCAGCCTCCAGCTACCAGCGTCGATGTGGCCCTCTTCCTCCCAAACTCTGAAATCCTCCTCGGATGCGCTAGAGCTTACGAACTTGGCCATAGCGGTTCCCAGAGTTGGACGAGCAGGTTTGGTGGTGTAGTTTGGGTGCTTGGTGCTGAGTGTGGTTGGAACTAGGGCTAGGGAAGGAAAGGCGCGGGAGCAGAAGTGGCTAGCCGCGAGCGGCTTGGGAGATTTTATAGTCCGTGTCTTGCGCTACTGCAGCACGGTTTGTCACAAAAGCGGCTAGTTTTTACCGCGAGCGGATAGGTAAAACGATGCTTTGTTTTCATCACTTCTTGTGACGGGAAGTTACCGTTGAGATCGGCCAACGGTTACTTTTTTCCACGTCCGCGAGGTGAGTGCTTTCTGCTTTCCGGATGGATCGTTTTCTGTTGATTAACAGAGTTGCTCGGTACCGATCGGGTTTGTTCGGTCCCGAACAAGTCTTGTTCGGTTGAACCGTAGCCTATTCGGTCTTGTGTTGTTCGTCTTTGTAGCAGCATACTTTCCCTCTTCTTGACTTTGAGTCTCAAGAGGACGACCCCACTCTAGTGAGTCCTTCCACTTGAGTCTCGGGGGCTAGCTGTCAGGGATAAAATCACGGCCCATTACCATGGCCCACTCCCTGACAGCCCAATCGAACAGCCTACCAGGGCCCAGCTCCTTGGAAGGTTCTATCTGGCCCATGTGCATCCTGCCGAGCAGCATCTTCGCTGGCACGATGTGTGATGGCCTTGGATTCGTGTTGGAGTCCGACTCGAACAGAGTTCTGCACGGCTACGTGAAGACCCGGACGTGGTTTCCCGGATTGGAATAGGAGTCGTGATCCCCAAGAATTGGAGTTTACCTTATCTATCTCGGGATATATTTGGCATGTACTGAGTTCGTTACGATCTCGTAGTTAGCCCGGCCCGATATTCCCTCGGTTGGTCGGTTTGCTCTGCACTATATAAACAAGGCCCCTACGGCGTGTAGAGGGGACTGGATCTGACTTCGAGTTTACGCATTAGCATCTCGTAGACGCCTGATCTTCGCTTGTACACCATAATCTCGCCGAGACTTGTTCGTCTCGCCGAGCCACCTCTTGTAATCATCTTTGATATATAAGAAAGGCTGGACGTAGGGCTATTATCTCTCCCGAGAGGCCTGAACCAGGATAAAAACCCTTGTCTCCCTGTCCGTCGTTGATTGCTGTTCGTGGTTGTTCGGCGTGTCTCCCATCTCACTTCTAAAGAACCTTAGCGACTTGAGATTGTTATCTCAACCGTCGACAACGGGTGTCGCTCTAACTCTCTACGCACGTGCTCGAATTCGCAAACTCAGGTTTTCGAGCACCGTCCGTACCGGGGGTTAGGGTGTCGTTCTTTCTCTTGTGCACCTGTTCGAGTTCGCAAACTCAGGTTTTCGAGCAGCTACACAACGGGGGCTGGGAGTTAGGCTAAACGTTCTACCGGTTTTCCTAAACTTTCTAGCGCTTTCGTGCCCTGCTCTTGGTTTCCTGTTCGTTCTTGTCTTTTGCTGCTCTTTTTTGCAGGAAAAAGGTAAGTTCTTTATTGCACTAGCAAAATTTGCAGGTACAAAAGTCCCTTTCTGGTTACAGCCCTACAGTTACTTAGAAGTGAGTTGCTCCTTGAGCTCCTCGATCACTTCTTTGAGGCGCAGGACTTCCCCTTGGGCTTTAAAACCCTCTTTGGCCTCAGCTCGGAGACGGTCGGCTTCCTCCTTGCTGCTCCTGGCCTGCTCCGTTGCCTTCACGCGGAGAGCCTCGACCTCTTTGGTCTTGGCCCGCAGCTGCTCGTTCAGCTCCTCGACCCTCTTCTCCGCGGTGCTCGTCCTTGCGGCCAGCCCGCGCATCTCCTCGGCCTCCTCCTGTGACGTCCACAGGGTCGAGACTTTCTCCTAGAGTGCCGCGGAAGTCGACTTCTCTTCGGCGAGCTGGGCCTCGAGCTGCTTCATCTGTTTTACGAGCAGCTTCCGCCATTCAGACACGTCGTGGAGTTGCTCCTCTAGCCACTTCGTGCGGCCTGGCTCCCATTCCGCGACGCTCGCCCTCGCAGCCTGCGCGCGAAGCTCCTCGGCCTCTTCTCGAAGAGCCTCGGAGGATTGCCTCTCCTCGGTCAACCGAGCCTTGAGCTTCTTTATCTTCGCCGCCAATTTGCTCTGCTCTTGGCTAGCGCGGAGGGCTCCCCTTCGAGCCCCCTCATTCGGAGCTGCTCTTGGAAACCCGCCAGAACAGCGCTGCGTTCGACGGTGACTCCATCTTCGAGCTCCTCCATGGTATCTTTAAAGACTTAAGAGAGAAGACCAGTTAACCGCTTTGCAATGATGTTGCTCGACTGGACCAGGTTTGGTTTTGGAACTTACCTTGCCAAGTCGGCGCTTCAGTCCCCGGCGTAAGCGATCTTCGAGACCATGTGTCACGAAGCCTCGCTCGTGCGGGATGAGACCGGCGCGTCCCCCTCGCTGCCGTCTTTTTTCCTCCTTCTTCCTGCGGGAGCGCGTTTGCCCAGGAGCAGGAGCGCCGGGCGAGGAACATTCATCCCCGCGCTCCTGCCCTTCTTCCTCTTCTGCCCGATCACCTTCGGGCAAGGTCGGTGCCGCTCCACCGGGCGGCACAGAAAATTCCACTGGTGGGGCACCTTGTGCGCCCTGCTCGTGGGTTTCTTCTTGCACCCTGGCGGCGGGGCTTTACATACCTTTCGCGGTCGTCTCCGTCGCCTCGGGGCGGGCTGCCCCGCGACGAAGTGCGGTAGGACCTGCTCGATCCCACCTCGGGCAGCTTGGAATAGCGCTTTAGCCCGCTTATCCGTGGCGCTGTCGCTGCCTCTTCCGCCTCCGGCCGCTCCACCGTGCCCTTGGCGCTTGATCGAGCTGGTCGCTTGAGCTCAAGGAGAGCAAGCTCCTGTTGCCGGCTTGTCCTTGAGGCCGGCCAACCTCATTGCCCTCGACGCACCGTGCAGGTGCTCGGGCAGTAGAGATCGCTCGATTGCCTCGTCGAAGTCGTCCGTGGCAATCTCCTCTTGGGCAGCTGATGAAAGGGGGAATAGTTGAGCCCGGTGCGGTTAGGAAATTGTAAAGGCGAAAGTTTCGATACAACATACCTGCCTTGGAATGCTTAATCTTAATCTTCTTTGCTAAAACTTTCTGCCTCTTCCTTGGGGGCTCCTTGGCGCCTTGTTCGCCTTGGCCCCGGGCGCCAGTCCGACGAGCTCGGCTCCTAGCTGAAAGCACTTTCTCATGTGAGACAAGGAGCTTTTCCTTGCGCACGACTTCCTCCTCGAGCCTTCTATGTTCGGCGACCTGATGCAGCCGTGCCAAATGGCCCGGGTGAGCCTGCGCGTATCGCTTAAGCCAGAGGGTCAGTGTCTTTACCTCTTCGTCGCTTTGCTCAACGAGGAGGGAGGGGCTTGGTCGTTTCCCGCTTGGCTTGCAGTGCGCGCGCTTGGTTTGCTCGACGCGCTCCATTGCTGCAGCAGGCTTCTTCGAGGGCGGGCGGCCGCTGTGGCGCGGCGAGCTCCGCGTTGGCTCGGCCGCCGCCTTGGGCTTTGTGGCCACCTTGGCCTTGCCCTTCTTCACTCTCTCCTTCTCCGACCCAGAGAGTTCCTCCACGATCCCTCCGAGGATCAGCTGGTCCTCCTGCGTGTTCGGAAGGTGCAGTGTTAGCATTTACAACAGTGCGAACCTAGCAACACAGACGCTGGTTCGAGCAACTTACCTCGGCTATGCGGACAAGCACGTTCCGCGGACAGGTGTAGGCCACCTCGCCGGTGACCTCGCCGTCTTTCTTGCCTGCCTTCAGCATGGCGTCGACCCGCTCGGTCACCCATGCGTCGGTTGGCTTTTCTGCCCGAGCAGGAGATCCTCTCAGTTTCTGTTCGGAAGAAGCATTAAAGAAAGGTTGAGTCTTAAAGGCACTTATCCGTGCTCTCGCTGGAGATGTCTTCCCATCCCTCTATCTTATAGAAGGGATAGGGTCTCCTCCGCAGCGGACAGATCCTGTTCGCTGTATAATCCCGGATGATCTCCCTGCCCGTGAGCCCAAGGCTCACGAGGGAGGCGATCTTCCTCGTCAAGTACCAATCCTCGGCGGATATCTTCGGCCGAGGCATCGGTGTTCCCTTCGCCGGCGCCTTCCCGGTGAAGACGAGCTTGCTGTCGTCGCTCCGCCGGGTGTAGAACCACCTCGTCCACCACGCGCCCATTGAGTCAAGCGGCGGGCGACGGGCAATGGCGTCGTCGTGGTGGCCCCGGAGCTTGAGGTAGTAGCACCCCAGCGCCGAAGCGGCGGAGCTGCTCCTCGTTACCGTATAGTAATAGAGGAACAGCCCCACCGGCGGATCAATGCCCAGATAGCCCTCGCACAGGTGCGCGAAGACGGCCATCTGGAGGACACTGTTCGGATTGAGGTTCGTCACCTCCAATCCACTGATGTTCAAGAAGGCCTCTCGAAGTCGCTCTCGAGATCTCAACCCGAGCAGTCGAATCTGCTCGTTGACGAACTCTCCTCAAACGGCTCGGAGTTTCCACCTCCCCGGGCAGCCTCCAGCTACCGGCGTCGATGTGGCCCTCTTCCTCCCAAACTCTCAAGTCCTCCTCGGATGCGCTAGAGCTTACAAACTTGGCCATAGCGGTCCCCAGAGTTGGACGAGCAGATTTGGTCGTGGAGTTTGGGTGCTTGGTGCTGAGTGCGGTTGGAATTAGGGCTTGGGAAGGAAAGGCGCGAGAGCAGAAGTGGCTAGCCGCGAGCAGCTTGGGAGCTTTTATAGTCCCATGTGCGCAGCTCTGCAACGGTTTGTCACAAAACGGCTAGTTTTTACCAGTGACGCTAGGTAAAACGGTCACTGTTTTTATTTGCTTGGCCAATGACAAGAAGTTATCGTTGAGCTCTGCCAACGATTACTTTTTCAGCGTCATACTGAAGGCCGAAAGTGCTCGCCGGCGGATGAGATTCCTGTTGATCGTGCAACAGAGTTACTCGGAACTGATCGGGTTTGCTCGGTCCCGAACAAGTTCTGTTCGGTTGAACCATAACCTGTTCGGTCGTATGTTGCGCGTCTTTGTAGCAGAAAAATTTCCCTCTTCGTGACTTAAAGTCTCAAGAGGAAGACCCCACTCTAGTGAGATCTTCCACTTGAGTCTCAGGGGCTAGCTGTCGGGGATAAAATCACGGCCCATTGCCATGGCCCACTCCCTGACGGCCCAATCGAACAGCCTACCAGGGCCCAGTCCCTTGGAAGGTTCTATCTGGCCCATATGCATCCTGCCGAACAGCATCTTGGCTGGTGCGGTGCGTAATGGCCTAGGATTCGTGTTTGAGTCTGACTCGAACAGAGTTCTGTACGGCTACGTGAAGACCCGGACGTTGGTTTCCCGGATTGGAGCGGACGTCGTGATCCCCAAGACTAGGAGTATGCCTTATCTACCTCGGGATATATTTGGCATGTAGTGAGTTCGTTACGATCTCGTAGTTAGCCCGGCCCGATATTCTCTCGGTAGGTCGGTTTGCTCTACACTATATAAACAAGGCCCCTACGGCGTGTAGAGGGGACTTTTGATCTGACTTCGAGTTTACGCATTAGCATCTCGTAGACACCTGATCTTCGCTTGTACACCATAATCTCACCGAGACTTGTTCGTCTCGTCGAGCCACCTCTTGTATTCATGCTTGATATATAAGAAAGGCTGGACGTAGGGCTATTATCTCTCCCAAGAGGCCTGAACCAGGATAAAAACCCCTGTCTCCTGTTCGTTGATGTTCGTGGTTGTTCGGCGTGTCTCCTATCTCACTTCTAAAGAACCTTAGCGACTTGAGATCGTTATCTCAACCGTCGACAAAGCTATTCGACAGGATGCACATGGGCCAGATAGAACCTTCTAGGGAGCTGGGCCCTAGCAGGCTGTTCGGTTAGGCCGTCAGGGAGTGGGCCATGGCAATGGGCCGTGATTTAATCCCCAACAGCTAGCCCCGGAGACTCAAGTGGAAGGACTCACTAGAGTGGGGTCTTCCTCTTGAGACTTCAAGTCACGAAGAGGGAAATATTGCCGTTACGAGGACGTACAACGAACGACCGAGCAGGTTAAGGTTCTCCCGAATAGGACTTGTCCGGGATCGAACAAACCCGATCAGTACCGAGCAACTCATTGCGCCGAGCAGGAACAACATCCGTCCGAGCGAGCACCCAGTCCTCGGTCAGAACATCGGAAAAAGTAACCGCTAGCGATTTCAAGCGGTAACTTACGCTTTCTAGCGAAAAACAATGACCGTTTTTACTTAGCCGTCGCGGTAAAAAACTAGTCGTTCGTATCGAAAATCCGTTGCAGAGCTACTCGTTTGGGACTATAAAAGCACCCAAGTCGCCGCGGCTTGCCACTTTCGCTCTCACGCCTTTCCTTCCCAAGCCCTAATTCCAACCGCGCTCAGCATCAAACTGCCAAACTCCACTCCCTAATCTGTTCGTCCAACCCTGGGGACTGCTATGGCCAAGTTTTCAGGCACTAGCATGATCGAGGATGACTTGAAGATCTGGGAAGAGGAAGGCCACATTGACACCGGTAACTAGAGGCTGCCTGGGGAGGAGGAAACACCGGAGCCGCTCGAGGACAAGTTCGGCAACTTCGAGCAGTTCGCACTGTTCGGGTTGAGGTCTCCCGAAAGCAACTTCGTGGAGGCCTTTCTCAACATCAGCGGGTTGGAGGTCGCAAATCTGAACCCCAACTTGATCCTCCAGATGGCTGTCTTCGCACACCTGTGCGAGGGCTACCAGGGAGTTGATCCACCGGTGGGGCTGTTCCTCCACTACTATACAGTGACGAGGAGCAGCTCCGCCGCTTCGTCGCTCGGGTGCTACTATCTCAAGCTCCGAGCCACCGCCGACGACGCGCCCTACCCTCGTCCGCCACTACTCGACTCGATGGGGCCGTGATGGATGAGGTGGTTCTACACCAAAAGGAGTGGCGACAGCAAGCTCGTCTTCACCGGGAAGACACCGGCGAAGGGAATGCCAATGCCTCGGTCGGAACTATCCGACGAGGATTGGTACTTGACACGGAAGATCGCCTCCCTCGTGGGCCACGGGCTCACGGGCAGGGAGATCATCCGCGACTTTACAGCGAACAGGATCTGTCCGTTGCGGAGAAGACCCTACCCCTTCTACAAGATAGAAGGATGGGAAGACATCACCAGGGAGAGCACGGGTAAGTGCCTTTAAAACTCAACCTTCATTTGGTGATTTCATCCGAACATGAACTAAAGTTCTCTTCTGTTCGGACAGTGCAACCAACCGAAGCATGGGTGACCGAGCAGGTCGACGCCATGCTGAAGGCTGCTAGGAGGGACGGTGAGGTCACCGGCGAGGTGGCCTACACGTGTCCACGTAACGTGCTCGTCCGCATACCAGAGGTAAAACACATACACCCCGTTCGGTTTTGCAAGACTTACACTGTTGAAGATGCTAACATTCGCTTCCCGAACAAACAGGAGAACCAGCTGATCTTCGGAGGAATCTTGGAGGAGCTCTCCGAGATCGAGGGAGCGAGGAAGGGCAAGGCCAAAGTGGCTGAGAAGCCTAAGGTGGCCGCCGCGCCGACGCGGAACTCGCCGCGTCATGGCGGCCACCAACCCTCAAGGAAGCCCCCCGCAGCGACGAAGCGTGCCGAGCAGGCCAAGCGAGCGCGCAGCCAGCCAAGCGGGAAAAGACCAAGCCCATCCCTCCTCATCGAGCAAAACGACAAAGAGGTAAGGGTCATGACCCTTTGGCTTAAACGCTATGCGCAGGCTCACCCGGGCCATATGGAACGGCTGCAACAGGTCGCCGAGCAGAGGAGGCTCGAGGAAGAAGTCGAGCGCAAGGAAAAACTTCTTGCGTTGCGCCAAAAGAGTGCTCAGCTCAGCAAGGAGCTGAGCTTGTCGCCGCAAGCTCCTGGAGGCCAAGGCGAAGAAGCCGAGGAGCCCCCGAGCAAGAAGCGCAAGCTCCATCGAGGAGTGAAGAAGAAGGTCACGTTCCCTGCGGTAGGTACGTAGTAGCAAGGATGTTCCCTTTACATTGTACCAAACCACGCACGAACTAACTCCTCTCTTTTTTATCAGCTGCCCAGGAGGAGGTCGACGCGGACTACGTGTACGTGGCGGTTAAGCGGTCCTTGCTGCCCGAGCACCTGCACGGTGCCTCGCGAGCAACGAGGCTGCTCGCCCTTAAGGACAAACTGGCAGCGTGGGCTTTGCTCCCATCCGGCTCTAGCGACCGACTCGACACCTTGAAGGGCGTGATCAACAGGCTGGAAGCCCAAGAAGCGGAGCACGGCGCCACGAAGAGCGGAGCTGTCGACGGTTGGGATATTGACCCAAGTCAACTAAGGTTCTTCAAGAGTGAGATAGGAGACACGCCGAACAGAACGAACAACAACAAACAGGGAGACAGGGGTTTTTATCCTGATTCAGGCCTCTCGGGAGAGATGAATACAAGAGGTGGCTCGACGAGACGAACAAGTCTCGGCGAGATTATGGTGTACAGGAAGCAATGTGCTATAATCAGATGTCTACGAGATGCTAATACGTAAACTCGACGCCCCCTAAACGCCGTAGGGGCTTGGTTTATATAGTACAGAGCAAACCGACCTACCGAGGGACTATCGGGCCGGGCTGACCACGAGTACGTAACGAACTCGACGTGCCAAATATATCCCGAGGCGGATAAGGCATACTCCTAGTCTTAGGGATCACGACGTCTGCTCCAATCCGGGAAACCAACGTCCGGGTCTTCACGTAGCCGTGCAGAACTCTGTTCGAGTCAGACTCAAACACGAAGCCTTGGGTGCCGCATAATCGCATCGACCGACCGGAGGTCGTTGACACGATGCACATAGGCCCCTAGAGGACCTTCCAGGGAGCTGGGTCCTGGTAGGCTGTTCAACTGGGCCGTCAGGGAGTGGGCCATGGCAATGGGCCGTGATGTTATCCCCGACAGGAGCCAAGGTCTTGGCTCTGCCGGTAGCCCAAGACGGGACCGAACAGACGGTCCTGCCCGACACTTCGTCGCAAGGGAAGATCGTCTGTGTGGCGACGGCAACCTCCGGCAAGTAGGGAGAAGTCCCTACCACCGGGGGGCAAGAAGAAGATCGCGGTCAGGAGGCTCAAGTCACCCTGTCCGTAACCCCACCGGCGTCTCTAGTCAGAGAGGTGCCGGTCCTGCCCGAAGGGGAACGGGCAGAGGAGCAAGAGGAAGGGCAGGAGTGCGAGGACGACAGCTCGCCCGCCGCAACTGCTCTAAGGCGGGCGCGCGCCCGCACGGGAAAGACTAAGCTTTGAGATCGCCGCGCAGGTCTCATCCCGAACAGCCGAGGCTTCGTGACCCACGGCCTCGAAGATCGCCTGCGCCAAGGCCTGGAGCGTTGGCTTGGAGAGGTAAACTTTAAAACTCGAGCTTGTCTGTTCGAGCTACAGCTGCCCAAAGCGACTAACTTGGTCTTCTCTCTGTCAGTTCGTGATGGGCACCATGGAGGACCTCGTGGAAGGCGTCACCGTCGAACGCAGCCGCCCTCGGGCGCCTTCAAGAGCAACTCCAGTCTGAGGGGCTCAAGTGGAGCCCCAAGACTAGCCAAAAGCCGGAGCCGGCTGAAGGCAAAGATGAAGAAGCTGAAGGCCCAGCTGAGCGAAGAGAGGTAGGCTTCCACGGCGCTCCAGGAGAAGCTCTCCACCCTGTGGGTATCACAGGAGGAGGCCGAGGAGATGCACGGGCTGATCGCAAGGGCGAGCACCGTGGAAAGAAGGGTCCAGGAGCTGGACGAGCAGCTCAAGACCGCCGAGCAGCGAGCTAGTCAGAGCGAAGATCTGACCGAGCAGCTGTGCGCCAAGACCGAAGAGGTCGAGGCTCTTCATGTAGAAGCAGCGGAGCAGGCCAGGCGCAGCAAGGAGGAAACCGAACGTCTCCGAGCTAAGGACAGTGAAGGATTCAAAGCGCAGGGGGATGTCCTGCGCTTCAAGATAGAGAACGAGGCACTGAAGGAGCAGGTTGCTTTGAAGTAGAATTAGGATTGTACCCCTTGTACCTGTAAATTTTGGTTATTGCAATAAAGACTTACCTTTTCCCTGCAAAAAAGAGCAGCAAAAAGATAAGAACGAACAGGAAACTAAGAGAACGGCGGAACAGCGCTAGAAAGTTTTAAGAAAAACCGGTAGAACGCTAGCCTAACTCCCAGCCCCGTTGGGCATCTGCTCGAAAATCTAAGCTTGCGAACTCGAACAGGTGCACAAGAGCAAAGAGCGATACCCTAGCCCCGGTACGGATGATGTTTGACGACCTAAGTTTGTGAAGTCAAGCACATACGTAGAGAGTTAGAGCGACACCCGCATCCTGATCGACTTGTTCCGGGAACTGCTCGTTAACGTAAGTTAGGTGATTTCAAAGGTAACTGAACAAGAAGAGTGCCTCTGCCGCGGAGGACTTACGAGAGCAGACTTCGCCAAGTGGTTGTGCCGTGAGTGGTAAGTGCCTCTACCGCAGAGGGCTTACGAGAGCGAGACTTAGCCGCAAAATTTGGATCCGTGTTACGCAACCACGAGTTTAGGAACTTCGTTGAAGCGAGATCTGGCAGGAAACCCTCGAAGATCGCAGAGCCAAGAGTTCGCAAGACCGGGCAACCATCAAGTGTTACGGAGGGAGATAGTGCGAGAAGACAAGAAGTGAAAAGGGCGCAAGAATGGCGAAAATTCAACGTTTAATGGATTGAACTTTACATGGCGGCCGAGAGACTTGGACGAACTAAGGCGCGAAGTTTGACAAAAAGCGCGAAGCTAAACAGGAAGACCTACACAAAGAACTTACGAAGCTGGTCGATGTTTCAAGTGCTGGTCAGCTCTCTCCCGTCCTCCATTGCCTGGCGAACAACCCCCGGGCGAGCAGTAGAAACGACCGTGAACGGGCCCTCCCAACGTGGAGTTAACTTGTTGGCATTGGACAGGTTCTGGACACGGCGTAGAACGAGGTCGCCCGCCTTCAAAACGCTTGGTCGAACTGATTTGGCAGCGTGCCGGCGAAGATCTTGCCGGTAGCGCGTGTTGCGGATAAAATCACGGCCTATTGCCATGGCCCACTCCCTGACGGCCTAATCGAACAGCCTACCAGGGCCCGGCTCCCTGGAAGGTTCTATCAGGCCCATGTGCATCTGCCGAACAGCTTCCTGGTCGGCGCGGTGCTTGTAACGGCCTAGGATTCCTGTTTGAGTCCGACTCGAACAGAGTTCTGCACGGCTATGTGAAGACCCGGACGTGGTTTCCCGGATTGGAATAGGAGTCGTGATCCCCAAGAATTGGAGTATGCCTTATCTATCTCGGGATGTATTTGGCATGTTGAGTTCGTTACGATCTCGTGGTTAGCCCGGCCCGATTATCCCTTGATAGGTCGGTTTGCTCCGTACTATATAAACAGGGCCCCTACGGCGTGTTGAGGGGCCAATCCAGCACGAGTTTGCGTCTTAGCATCTCATAGACACCTGATCTTCGCCTTGTACACACATAATCTCGCCGAGACTTGTTCGTCTCGTCGAGCCACCTCTTGTATTCATCCTCGATATATAAGAAAGGCTGGACGTAGGGCTATTATCTCTCCTGAGAGGCCTGAACCAGGATAAAAACCCACGTCTCCCTGTTCGTTGTTGTTCGTTCTGTTCGGCGTGTCTCCTACCTCCCTCTTGAAGAACCTTAGTTAACTTGGGTCAATATCCCAACCGTCGACAGTTGGCGCCGTCTGTGGGAAATAGCAGATCGAGCATGTTGAATTCTATCAGCAACCAGGAGATTCTCCCTGAGGACTACGACTCAGAAGGGCAGGATGTCTCTTTCCCTGCCAGATCGGATTGATCCCTTCGATCTTGATCGCTTTCCAGATCTGGTTCCCAGCTCCGTGCTCGGGGACTGGATCTCCTCGCGCCGGGCAGCTCTTCACCCGGAGCGCGCGTCTGGTCCCCGCGACGAGCTCCGTGCTCGAGGACTGGATCTCTTCGCACCGGGCCGCTCTTCGTCGGGAGTGCGCGTCTGGTCCCCGCGACGAGCTCCGTGCTCGGGGACTGGATCAACTTCGCACCGGGCAGCTCTTCGCCCGGGGGGCGCGCCTGGTCCCCGCGATGAGCTCCGTACTCGGGGACTGGATCAAAACTCCTTCCGATCCGGGGCTGTTACGCTGACGGTGGATGACGGGAGAGAGCGACCAACCGTGGAACATCGACCCGACCGTAAGTTCCTCGTAGGTCTTCGTTTTCTAACCCGGCGCTTTTCTCAAATTTCGCGTCTTAGTTCGTCCAAGTCTCTCGGTGCCACGTAAAGTTCAACCCATTGAGCGGTGAATGTTCGCGACCCCTGCGGCCCTTCTCACCACTCGTCTTCTCGGACTACCTTACTCTCGGTATCACTTGATGGCTGCCGGTCTTGCGAACTCTTGGCTCCATGAATCTTAAGGTTTTCCCGCTCGTATCTAGCTTCAACAAGTTCCTAAACTTCGAGTTGCGTAACACGGCATCGACCTTGCGGCTAAGCACGCTCGTAAGCCCTCCGCGGCGAGAGGCACTTACCGCTCACGGCACAACCACTTGGCAAAGCCTCGCTCTCGTAAGCCCTCTGGCGAGCACTTTCCTTGTTCGGTTACCTTGGAATTGCCTAACTTACGTTAACGGCGGTTCTCGAGCGAGTCGATCAGGATACGGGTGTCGCTCTAACTCTCTACGCACGTGCTTGAAGTCGCAAGTTCAGGTCTACATACATCGTCCGTACCGGGGGCTAGGGCGTCACTCTTTCTCTTGTGCACCTGTTCGAGTTCGCAAACTCAGGTCCTCGAGCAGCTGCACAACGGGGGCTGTGAGTTAGGCTAAGCATTCTATCTGTTTTCTTAAAACTTTATAGCGCTGTTCGCCTTGCTCTTGGTTTCCTGTTCGTTCTTGCCTTTTGCTGCTCTTTTTTGCGGAAAATTTGCTCGTCAGAACTCTCACTCTGATTCAAGCGCTTTCGGCGGTCTTGAGTCGCTTCGGCTAGCTCCTCGGGATCGCCTCTCCTCGGTCGATTGGGACTTGAGCTGAATTTGGCAACCCCATGACGCGTTTCGGTTTTCAGTTCCCTTCCTTAGCGTTGGTTTTCTAAAACCTCGATGGTCTTCGCTCCGTAGCGCCCCAGCGTCTGAAAGCATGTCTTTTATCTGGCGGCGACACATGCGGCGCTAATTAAGGCGGTGCACCACCGATGGAGTTACGCCCACCGTAAGCGATTCTCATCCATAGCGGGCACTCTGGCGCCGTTCCGTACCCATCGGCGACACTAACGCTGCACGGTCCATGCGGGAAAAATTTCGACTTCGCCGCGTTTTGCTGCGGCTAAGGTCCCGATCGCCTTCCACGGTTAGCGGTCTTAGCCCGCAATGAGGCTGCGCCCGCTTACATCTTTTTATCCATGCCCGTCCTTCCTTGCACGGTAATCCGAAGCAATGCACCACCAACGAGTCCCGCCCATCGTAGCGATTCTCGCCATAGCAGGCAGTCCTAGCATCGGTTCGCATTCGCCGAGGTGACACTACTTATTGTCGGGGGCGTGCCGAAAAATTATGTTTTGTCTTTGGTAGGTCGTCTTTGCGTGTTTTCCAAAACTTCGCTTTGCTCTTCTTAGAGCTGTTCTTGCTCTCTTTTCCCCTTGCTGGCTCGTTTCTTGTTTGTCTTCTGCAGGAAATACAAGAACGGGAACGTCAGACTCCGGTGATGGTGTTGGCGAGGTTCCGAGCTTCCCCACCAAAACCGATGTCTGCGTCCCTCTCTTCCGGGTTACGCTCGCGCATGCGGGAGATCGATTCCGCCGCGCGTATGATTTCCTGCCTTTGCCCGGTACTGACCTTCACAGTTCGGCTAAGTCAAGGTAGTGCGCCACCAACGAAATCCTGCCCACCGTAAGCCGATTCTCATCGCGAGCGGGCACTCGGCGTCGGTTACGCACTTGCCAAGACAACGCTAACAACGCCAAGGAATACGTCATGGGTAGCGTTGATTCCACACGTTCTCTTGCGGCTCTAGCGCATCGGGTTGTGATTCACCTGCACGGGCGCTTCTTCGCCCGGGCGCTTGATCTGGTCCCATGACGAGCTCCGTGCTCGGGCTGGATCACCTCGCGCCGGCAGCTCTTCGCCGGGCGCGGGCTCCTACCGCACGTCTTCGCTGGTCGCGCTACGGTTCCTTTAACGAGCTCCGTGCTCGGGACTAGAATCTCCTTACTTGGTTCCTTTGGCGAGCTCTCGCTCGGGGGTGGGTCACCTTCCCCTCGTATGCATTATGCGCTCACGGCACACGATCTACGTGCAGGGGCACATCACCTTCGCTCCTGAGCGCGACATTCGCTCGAGAGCGCAATCTCTATTTTCTCGAGCAAGCTCTAGCCCAAGAGGTGGTTCCCTATCTTTTCTTAGGCATCTGAATGCCTGGATGCAGCAGCACAAGTCCGTCACGCGACTTGCTATGTTCATTCTCCCGGAAGATCTGATCTTACCGGATGCGGTGATACGCTCTTCACTGCCAGGAATACAATCCCACCTTGATGACGTTCATCCTCAAGGAGATGACTTCTCATTTCAGGCTGGGTACTCTGCTCGGACAGATGTCGTTCCTGTTCGGCCTTAGAGTTGCTTTCGGCGCCAAGCGGAGTTTGTTCGGTCCGAACAAGTATTGTTCGGTTGAACCATAACTTTGTTGATTACTTTGTTGCTGCGTCTTTGCTGCAGAAAAATACCCTCTTCATGACTTAGAGTCTCAAGAGGAAGACCCGCTCGGTGTGAGTCCTTCCACCGGTCTCGGGGCTAGGTGTCGGGGATAAAATCACGGTCCATTGCCATGGCCCACTCCGGCGGCCCAATCGAGCGACCTACGGGGCCCGGCTCCTAGAAGGTTCTATCGGGCCCATGTGCATCTGCCGAACAGCTTCTGGTGACGCGAGTGTAATCTTGACCTAAGTTCTGTTTGAGTCGACTCGAACAAAGTTACGCGGACTCGTGAAGACCGGGGCGTGGTTTTCGGATTGGAATAGGAGTCGTGATCACCAAGAATTGGGTATGCCTTATCTATCTCGGGATGTATTTGCCATGTTGAGTTCGTTCACGATCTCGTGGTTAGCGGCCCGATTATCCCTTGATAGGTCGGTTTGCTCGTACTATATAAGCGGGGCCCTACGGCGTGTTGAGGGCTAATCCGACTTAGTTTGCGTCTTAGCATCTCATAGACACCTGATCTTCGCCTTGTACACACATAATCTCGTCGAGACTTGTTCGTCTCGTCGAGCCACCTCTTGTATTCATCTTTGATATATAAGAAAGGCTGGACGTAGTGCTATTATCTCTCCCGAGAGGCCTGAACCAGGATAAAAACCCTTGTCTCCCTGTTCGTTGTGGTTCGTTCTGTTTGGCGTGTCTCCTATCTCCCTCTTGAAGAACCTTAGTTGACTTGGGTCAATATCCCAACCGTCGATAGCGCGCCATTCTGACTTGTGCCCGTTCGCGTGTGCCTTCGAGAAGATCGAGTTCGAGTAAGCGCTCTTGCTCGTCGTCAACTAAGTTGACCGAGCTCGTGCGAGGCGAGCCGAGTACGACTTCTGCGGGCAAGATGGCTTCTGCACCATAAACCAATTGGAAAGGAGTTTCCCCGGTTGCCCGTGGTACGTGGTGCGAAGCGCGGAGGGCGGAAGAACCGTCGACCGAGCTTTGTTGTGCTCGCGGAGTGCCGCGAACACGCACCGTTTGATACCCTAGACTATCTATCCGTTAGCTCGCTCGACCGCTCCATTGCTCTGTGGATGTGCCATAGAGGCGAAGCAGTTCTTGGTACCCAGCTGTTCGCAGTATTCCTGGAATAGCTCGCTTTCGGAACTGGGGACCGTTATCGGTGATCAGCTTATGGGGAATCCCAAATCACGTGATCACGTTGCTCTTGAAAAAGCGCACAGCCGATTTGACGTGAAGAGAAGACGCGGGCTCTGCCTCAATCCACTTTGTGAAAGTGTCAATTGCGACGAGCAAGTGTGTGTAGACCTTATACCCCTTGGGAAACGGGCCGAGCAGATCCAGACCCTATGTGGAGAAAAGCCAAGATGGGGGGATCGTTTGGAGTTCTTGGACGGGCTTATGTGCCTTTCGGGCGTGAAATTGGCAAGCCTTGCACTTAGTAATGACGTTCCGGGCATCTTGTAACGCTGTAGGCCAATAGTAATGCATGCGAAACGCTTTGCCGACTAGAGTCCGGAAGGAGGCGTGATTGCCACAGGCACCCTAATGTATGTCCCTAAGAAAGAACACACCCTCTTGCTGAGAGATACACTTGGAGAGGACTCCAAGCGCACCTTGGCGGTAAAGGATGCCGTCCACGAGCTTGCATGGACTAGCACGCCTTATGAGCCGGGAACGCTCGGCTTCGTCGTCGGGCAGGGTCCCATCTGCGAGCTACCGGACAAATGGCGTTGTCCAGTCCGCAGCCTGCTCGATAACGGAGACAGCACCACCCTTCTTTACAACTATGTCATCGACATAGACCTCCAGGTTCCTTCCGCGCTGTTCTGGGAAGGTCTTCTCCATTAAGCGCTGGAACGTGGCACCAGCGTTGCGCAGACCAAAAGACATGATCGTATAGCAGAAAGTGCCGAAGGGGGTAATGAAGGCAGTCTTCTCTTCATCCCCAGGGGAGATGCTTATTTGGTAATAACCGGAGTAAGCATCCAAAAACTCAAGAAGGCTGGGATCCGCGATCCGTCGACCACCGGTCTATCTTGGCGTGAAAATTGTCCTTAGGACAAGCGGCGTTCAAATCTGTGTGATCGACATACATCCACCACTTACCGCCTTTCTTCTTTACAATGACAGGGTTGGCCAGCCACTTGATGTGATCAACCTCACGGATGAAACCAGCAGCGAGCAGCTTGCCAAGCTGATCCTTGATGATCCCCTGCTTGCAGTCCGAAAAGCGTCGAAGCTTCTGGCGAATAGGTTTTTTGTCCAAGCGGACGGCCAGTTTGTGCTCGATAACCTCCCTTGGGACCCCGGGCATGTCAGACGGCTCCCAGGCAAACACATCTGCATTAGCTCGGAGGAAGGCAATGAGCTCGCTTTCCTATTTGGGGTCCAGATTGGCCCCACTGTCTTGAAAAAGTCATCAAGAGACAGTGGAACTTCCTTGGTCTCTCCCCCTGGCTGGACAGAAACCTTAGGGCGTGCAGACTTGGTCTGCGGAACTTCGGGACCGCGCGGTGGAAGCTGGTCGACCAGGGCAAGGGACTGCTCGTCGCAATCCGGAGCATCTTTGTAGTTGCCCTTGACCGTAATCACACCGTTAGGGCCCGGTATCTTCACGCAATGGTATGCATGGTGGGACACGGCCATGAACTTGCCAAGAGATGGCCGGCCCAAGATCGCGTTGTAAGCAGATGGAAAGTCGACCACGTCAAACGTGATCAACTCTGTCCGAAAGTTGCTTGGGCTGCCGAAGGTAACAGGTAGAACAATCTGCCCCAACGGCCGAACAGCTTCTCCCGGGCAATGCCGTAGAAAGGCATCGTGATCTCTTTGAGCTTGGAGCGAGGGATCTGCATCTCGTCCAAGACCTTCGCTGAAAGCAAGTCCAGCGCACTCCCGCCGTCGATCAAGACATGGCCAACTCTATCGTTGTTGATGGTTGGAGCGACCACCAGTAGGAGCCGCTGAGGCTTGGTCATCCCAGTGGGGCAATCCTCCTAAGAGAAGGATATGGGAACCTCGGTCCACTTCATCGATTCGGGCTTAGGTTTGCCCTTTTCAACGTTGTGGAGCTGCCGAGCAGCTTCCTTGAGGCTGCGCCGAGAGGGGTAAGCCGAGGAGCCGCCGAAGATGACGGCGATATGGTTCACGGGCTCCGGATACTCACCATCATCGTCCCGATCACCATCGTCGGTTTGGCGCTTGGCCTTGCCGGCATCACCTTTTTCGGGTAAGGTGGGCATTGGGCCCTTGCCGTTGTAGAAATCCTTGGGCTTTGCAGCCCAGGTTCTGCAATGGCGTGTGTCATGCCCGTAGTTTTGGTGGAACTTACAATGTCGGTCACTGGGACCTTTCTTGCCTTGATTGCCTCCCTGGGCGGGCTTCTTGCCCTTATAGTTATTATTGGGCTTCTTCTGCCCGTCTTTGGGAGGAGGTGTGCGATCTATACCAGCGACGGTGTTGTTCGCATCACCCTTGCTCTTCTTCTGGGACTTCTTATCACCAGGATTGTTGCTGCTCTTCTTCTTTTCATCCACACCAGGCTGGGCGGGCAGCTCGCCCTTGTCGAACGCCTTTTGTACTGAACGCGTTCTACCGCATTGGCATAGCGATCAACCACCTTGAACAAGTCGTTGGCGGTCCAAGTCTCATTGATCTCGAGATCCTGGGTGAGCCGCTCGTCGCGGACTCCGTTTTTAAAGGCGCGGACAACAGATTCGTCCGAGATGTTCCGGATCGTGTTGCGGATCTTGATGAAACGCTACACGAAGTTGCGGAGGGTCTCCCCGTTCATCTGGATCATCTGGTGCAAATCATCCCCCTTTCCCAGACGCACGTAACAGCTCTGAAAGTTGGCAATCAGAGCGTCACAAAGTTGGTCCCACGAGCGGATGGAACCTTCCTACTGGTTGAACAGCCACGTCCGAGCAGCGCCCTCAAGGACAGTCGGGAGCTAGTTAGCCATGACTAGCTCGTCACCTCCGGCTGCCATGATGGCAGTGGCGTAGATGGAAAGGAATTCCTCTGGGTTTTGAGTCCCATTGTACCTCTCCATGTGACCGGGCTTGAACTTAGAGGACCACCGACAAAGACGGAGCTCGTCGATAAGTCTTCTGACCCAAGGCGTATGACCGACCACCTTCTCCCGCGAGAACCCGGTCTCGAGAAGGCGTTGGTCTGTTGCGGAGAAACTCTAGTTGGCGGGAGGACTCGCTGGAGGAACTCCTCCGTGATAATCCTCCACGCTCCTTCCTCGTGGTCGCTACGATGTGCTCCTCACGAGGGGATCGTCCGCGATCATCGCGCGCACGCTTGCCCCTCGTGGTCGAGATGACTACGGGGACTTGGCGGCGGCGTCAACCACGGTAGCTTGTTCGTGGGCGGTGGTCGCCAGCGGTGGCGAGGGTTCTGCGATCGTCGGGCGCCATTGTCGAGTCCACCGGACAGTCGAATCTGCCGCCGGATGAAGTGTTAGCCTCACCTATGGACTTAAGGCCGTCGGCGATCGCTCAGGTGGGAGGTAACAGATGTATGCCCATAAAGGCGAGTTGTCTGGTTGGCGGATCGATCACCGTCGCCGAGAACTGGAGCCGTTCGGCTCTGCTCAAGGAATCTGGGATTCACGAGGCATCCGCGTCTTGCCCGGCCGGAGTCCGGTTGCTGCTGAGGATTCATTCCCAAGTTGAGCTTTTGCGGGGATCTGGTGTAGGTATGCGAGGCGGGTCGTCGGTCGGCGACGCTTACCGATCGCGAATCTGCGCCGAGTTTGGTTCATAGATTCATCGGACTACGGCGAACAACATCTTGTTCGCGGCGGTAGTGCAGATCCATCTTGAAGCCGGCGAATTGATCCGCTCGATCTCTTGGCGCCGACCCGTCGCGAGGATCCTCGAGGTTCTGCACCGCCATGTTAATCTTTGCGGTGGCCGTGTGTTGGTGCGCTAGACGGTGTCATCACTGTGTCGCCACAGGAGGAATCGACCGACATGGCCTTGGAATACGAAAGATCTAAACCATCGTAAAGAATATCTGTTCCGTATTCATCGTCGATGACGGGAGCTTGATCCAAGACCATCTCTGGATCATATCTAGAGATTTCTGTCCTAGATATGGAGAGCGACCGAGATCGAACAGATCGATCCGATCTGACAGGGGATGAGACATCCTGTCCTTCTGAGTCGTAGTCCTCAGGAAGAGATCCCTGGTCGCTAATGGAGTTCCACATGCTCGATCTACTATTTCCCCGGGCGGCGCCAGCGCCGACGGTTGAGATATCGATCTCAAGTCAACTAAGGTTCTTGAGAAAGGGAGATAGGAGACACATGAAATGAGAACAAACAAAGAACCAACGAGCAGCGAGGAGGCGGGGTTTTTATCTGGTTCGAGCCTCTCCGGGGAGATAACAACCCACGTCCGGCCTTTCTTATATATCGAGAGATGATTACAAGAGGAAGCTCGGCAGAGACGAGCAGGTCTCGGCGAGATTATGGAGTGTCTGAGGAAGCAATCTGCGACAATCACGAAGTCTCTTGGCCCTCTACACGCGTTGTAGGGCCTGTTTATATAGTATTGAGCAACCGACCTACCGAGGGATAATCGGGCCAGGCTAACTACGAGATCGTAACTAACTCAACGTGCCAAATACATCCCGAAGTAGATAAGGTAAACTCCAATTCTTGGGGATCACGACATCTGCTCCAATCCGGGAAACCAACGTCCGGGTCTTCACGTAGCCGTGCAGAACTCTGTTCGAGTCGGACTCAAACACAAATCCTGGGCCGTTACGCACCGTACCAGTCAAGAAGCTGTTCGGCAGGATGCACATGGGCCAGATAGAACCTTCTAGGGAGCTGGACCCTAGCAGGCTGTTCGGTTAGGCAGTCAGGGAGTGGGTCATGGCAATGGGCCGTGATTTAATCCCCGACAGTGCTCTTAAACTGTAGTTCTATATTTTGAAGGTTTTTATTTCTATTATTTACTAACTGATATCGAAAAATTTAATAATTGTAATGATAAAATACATTTATGGACCCTTACTATAAAATTTTGATTGCATTTAAAAAATGTAAACTTCTGTATTTACTTACGTTGGTATACCAAATTTCCCCCACTTGATCCCCTCCCCATTCTTTCTAAAATCCATGTTTTAGGGGGTTCAATGTTCTAAATTGAATATCAACACATTTAAAATTTGAAAATAAATTGTAGGGAGTTTAAAAGATATCAAATTTTCGTTTGAATTTAGGTTGGCAATTTGGAAATGAAAGTTAAAAATTTCAAAAATATAGGAATCAATTAAGCAAATTATAGAATACAAAAAAAGGGAAACTAAATTTAGAAAATTAAATTTTGGAAATTCAAAAAAACAAAAGCGTATATATCAAACTTTAAAATACAAAATATCTATAAGGGTTTACAATTTTGGAAATTCATTTTTTTAAAATTTTTAACTGTTCTATATTTTGAAGGCTCTTTATTTCTATTGTTTACAAATTAATATCGAAAAATTTGACATCTGCAATGCTTAAATACATTTATGGCCCTCTACTATAAAATTGTGATTGCATTTAGATAGCATGTAAATTTCTGGATTTATTTATGTGGCTAGACCAAATTTCCCCCACTTGATCCCCTCTCTCTCAAATCTTTCTAAAATTCATGTTTTAGGTGGTTCAAAGTTTAAAATTGAATATCAACAAATTTAAAATTTGAAAATAAACTTAAGGAAGTTTAAAAGATATCGAAATTTCCGTTTAAATTCGGGTTGGGAATTTCGAAATAAAAAATAAGGATTTCGAAAACTGTAGGATTCACTAACATAAACTAAGCAAATTATAGAATACAAAAAAAAGGAAAACTAAATTTAGAAAATTGAATTCTCGAAATTCAAAAAAACTAAAAGAGAATATATCAAAATGCATATCAAAATATAAAGTACAAAATATCTATAAAGGTTTATAATTTCTGAAATTCATTTAATAAATGAATTCAAAATTAAATGAATTCAAAACTGAACAAATTCAAAATTAAATTAATTCAAAATTAAATGAATTCATAACTAAATGCCTGCGTGTGTGTGCGTGCACAGGCGAACAGGTACAGCGCATGCTGGCCTGTGCGTGCGTGGGTGGCATGCAGCAAGCGCTGCAGCACATGCTGGCCTATGCGTGCGTGGGCGACGTGCAGCAGGCGCAGCAAAAATGCGTGTAGGAAATTGGTAGACCTGGGATTCGATCCCGGGCCTCGCGGACGAAAGCTAGCCTATCTAAGCCAAGTCGACGAAACGCGCGCTGTGTTGCTCATATGGAAATAAAATGCTTTTGAAGATTAGTTTAATATGGACGGCTGGGATCGATTCAAAGGACCGATCGGACGGCTCGCAAGGCGCCTGGCGGGGAGGGGGGCCACGTGGCGTGTGGGGGCGACGGGCGTGGTCACGGTTGTGATGTAGAAAAAAAAACTGCGTATCTTCAACCAAAATTATAATAGCTATCCGGAGGTTTTCCAGCTGATCAAGGCCGACCAGCTGCTATGGCCTGCGAGTGAAAGGACGTACAGAGCTGGTAATGAGGGGCTGCTCCAGAGCTCTGGGATCAGACCCACAATCTGTTCTTCAATCCTTCTGACCTTCTATAATCCCAACAACTGCATCTTGTTGCTTTCATTCTTGTAGCATGCTTTCTTTTTTTTTTATCTTGTTTTTGTTTTTTTCATCGTACTATATTACGAACCTTTTTCGCTAACAGAATAGACCTACCGTTGTTTTATATTAAAAAAAAAATGGATACACGATTCCACGTACAGCGGCAAAGCGGTGGTCGTGCATGTGTAGGCTTGTCAAAAGCGGGGCGGAAATCAGAGCGGCTCATCGCTCGTCAGCCGGTGGGTTGGGTAGCTAGGCTAATAAGGCGCGCACTGCCGTCGCACTGCCGTTTTGCCGGTCACTCGCGCGGCCAAAGACGAAAGCGAGAGAAGGTAAGGTGGGCGCAAGAACTGGGGAAAATGGAGGAAATGATGCGAGATCCTTTATTTTTATCGCGATTGGATTCGGTCTGATTCGCACGGCTGATCATGGCTCGTTCCAAAGCAACGAAAGCATTGATCGATCGATCGGCCCCGCACTTCCCGCCATCGTGAGCGAGAGAAAGGGAGAAGGGACGTGGTCGATCAGGGTCAAGCGTGGCACGAACTAACGCCGCACTAGCTCGGCCCGGCCACGCTTTCATGCTATTTCCTTTTCCAAATTTTAGTTCACTATTGATTTTTGTATATGTCTTTTGACCATTCGTCTTATTCAAAAAATTAGTGCAAACATAAAAAATATAAGTCATATTTAAAGTATGTTTAATGATAAAACAAATCACAATAAAAATAAATAATATTTACATATATTTTTTGAATAAGATGAATGGTCAAATAAAACATACAAAAGTCAACAGTAAACTACTATTTAAAATGGAGGGAGTAGTACTCACCATGAAACAACACCGGGTGGACAGGAGAGGCTGCTGCCGCGAAGCACTAGTTCGCATGGATGCATCACAGAATCCGTATCCCGTGCGGCTGTGCTACATCCAAAGGCCAAATTGTGACGCAAATGCATGTATGTACATGTTCGCGTCTTGCTATGTCAAATGGACGCAATAGGAGATAGACTGCTATGGTACGTCCTACGCCTACGAGCCATGTTTCCTGATTGAAGACGCATCTACGTTGTCATAAACTGATCGTTCTGCTTAGGGGTGGATCAGGGGGGGTGCCCGGTATGCACAGGCACCCCTCAATTTTTAGAAAATTTTAACCCTATATATGCCTATTGTCTTATATTCAAAGAAAAAGACTATTTCATAAGATATTCTGATCTTTTCTCCTTGAGCAGCCCACTAAAATGACCCAATAACATTTCCAACTAGCCACCTGCCTCCCCTCCCCCCCCCCACCCTGGCCCATTCGGCCCATCTTAGCAAAATTTGGAGGAAAATCCCCCAAATTCCCTATTCTGCCAACCCTAGCTCTCCCGTCGCCGCCTCCACTTCCAGATCCTTGTGGCCGCTGCCTCCACCATGGGCTGCCCATACGGCGCCACCCAAATCCAGTGGCGGTAGGTCACGGGTCATCTGCCACGCCGCCGCCCGTCCCGTCGGCCGAAGCCACGGGCCACGCCACACGCCGCCGCCCGCCCGACTGCTCTGCCACACAACCACCGCCCGGCTTTGCTCGCCTCTCGGCGTCTCCACCGTCGGCCCTGAATCGATGAAGTCTGCACCCCAACTCAAAATCACGGATCCGCCCAGGTTACGCTTTATCTGATGAACAGTATACATGTGACCAAATTGTTTACAGTGAAAATAGAAAGGATGATTTATCATCTCGGGTTTGCTAGAACCGAACAATCTGAGCTTCGCCGCCCTTGACCACCGGCGGGTGGGCCCGGCCTTGCGATGCTATGTGATCGCTTTGGGTTCGAGCGCTCCTTATCATCTCTGTGCGGCTATCCCAATCAGAGTTTTTTTAAAATATATTTTTAAAATTATAAAAATAAGAAGTTACTTTGAAAAAAAAAACATTATGTGTGGTTTGGCTAATTTTTACGACGGCCTTAATGTCTTCGACAATCTGATCCAAAACGAAACATGTGTCCTTGGAGGTCTTATTAATTAAAGGAGAAGCCTCAAGGGGTCTAGCTCTATCAATGGCTAAGCAGCATGTATGATCGACTGCGAGCATGTCCTGGGAGTGATGAGCAAGATCAGATACCTATGCATAGGTGTAACGGCTAAGCAGCACTACGCGCATGACGGCCATGATCTCGAAGCCGTTATCCACGACGAGACGTGGCATTAGCATTAACAGGAGTATTTACAATGCAACTGTTTCCATGCATGTTAAAAATGTAACTGACGTAAGTACTTGTCGGCATTAGTGTGTTTTGGTTGTTAGCCTATCTTAGTACCTATAAATACTCCCTCGATTTCACAGAAGGAGAGAGATCATTTGGCATGCTAGATCATACCATTGTAAACAACATATTCGATCAACCAACACGGGAGTATAACTAATATTTCCACCGCAAAAGGTCCGAACTACAATAAAAGGCCCAACTACAATAAACTTTATCTCTTATTCATTTGTTTGCATGGCAACATTCTTGCATTTCCAAAGTTCCACCTTTGCGGAATGGAACATGATGATCCTTCAATTAAGAAGTAAGCTCAGCGTGAAAGCTATTTTTCAACCGTTCACAATCACAAAATCGAGCTTGGCCAGCTCGAAACAGCCGCCATCCAAAAGGCGCTTTGAAACTTCTTTACTCGAGCTCTGTCTGGAAGGACTGCAGACACGCCCAGCTCGTGCGACACGCGGGGCGACTAGGGTTTCCCCTAGCCGCCGCCGCCCGCCGCCCGCCTCCCGCTGCCACCGCTGCCAACGTTCCCTCCACCACCGACGCCCGCATCGGCCCCCATCGCCGTCCCCTCGCTCCCCTCGGCCACAATCGCCGCCGCCTCCCCTCTCCACCTCACCTCGTCCCCCGGCGCCGGCCCGGCCCTCCTCGCCACGCCGCGGGCCTCCTCCGCGCCTCCAGCGCTTGGCTGTCGGCGCCAGCGCCCGGCCTGCACCCCTCCCGTCGCCTCCCTCCGGGCCGGCCCCTCCGTCGGCGCCGCGCCTCCACAGCTCCCTCTGCGGCGGTCGTCGCGCGCCCGGCGCCGCCATCCTCCAGCGCCACCTCGGCCAAGTCGCGCCGGCGCCGCCATCCTCAACCACGGACAGCGCCCGGCGCCGCCAAATTTCAGTCACGCCCGTCGCTGGCGGCCTCCTCGCGTCAGCGCCCTCCCACGGCCGCCTTGGCACCACCGCCGCCACCGCCCTCTGGCCTCCGGAGAGCGCCACGGCCTCCTCCCCGCCTCCCTCAGCCATGGGCCGCCCCGCCCTGCCCTGCAACCATCGCTGCCCTCCACGACCCTACAGATCTGGCAGCGACAGCCATCCCACGCCACTCAAATCCTTCGCCGCCGTAGTTGCTTCTGCCCCAATCTTCTCCTCGGGCGACTCTCCACTTAGCCTCCCTCCCCAGTGCGTTAATGCGCCACCAATCCTTCCCCTTCCGGTGATTTCCTCTTCGAGCGACCCCAACCATCCACCCACGGCAGCCATTACTGCCTTCCTCCCCCTCCCGGTGCCTGCTACCTCCGCTATTACTCGCCCCTGCTCGGTCGCTGTCGCCTCTTCTTCGCAGGCGGCGCCTTCTTCCTTGCAATGGCAAGTGGTGCGCCCGAGGCGGCGCCGGCGTCCCCTGCTCCGCCCTCTTCCGCAACCGGCCCGCTTCAATGCGGGCGCAAGCTCCACCGGTCAGCCACCCCGTAGCAGGATTAAAGGCCGCTGCGCTCGTTGCCTTGCCAGCGACCACCGTGCCATTGACTGCAGGGACCCGGTGAAGTGCTTCGTGTGCCGCCGTTCGGGCCACACAGCTGCCTTCTGCCGCCGGCGTGCATCCAGCAGCCTCCCACGCCGCCCCTACCCCGCTCGCCTTAACAACATCGCCATCCTCCCCCCTCCTCCAGCTCCACCACGCTCCCATGGCCTGCCTTAGCTGTTCCCCCCCTTGCCTTGCAAGCTCCTCCCTCCGCGCGTGTCTCGGTGGAGGTGGATTCCTCCATGTGGAGTGATGCCGATGAGCTCCACCGCAGGGGGGTCATCGTGTCCATCTCCGATGGGCCTCACCCGACGTCGGTTTAAGTGGCCCTTGAGCTCGGCTTCCACACCGACATCCCAACTTTCGACATCACCGTCTCTCACCTCGCTCACCGGCGCTTCTTGGTGCGTTTTACTCTGCCGGAGCAGGCATGGCTGGCCGCCCATAGCTCCTTCCGCGCGCACGGCCGTTTCTTCGCCATCTCCGCCATCCCCAGAGACATCCATGCCGCCGGGGACCCCGAGGCGGTGCGCTTCCGTGTGCTAGTCTTCATAGAAGGGCTCCCCCTCCATGCCTGGTCTTCCGCGGTGGTCGACCGCATCTTCGCCTGCGCCGGCCGAGTTGACACCGTCGAGCCTCCTCCGGCCGCATTGACACTTCATCCTTCGAGTTTGGGTGTGGGCGCGGGACCCGGCCTCGATCCCCCTCGAGATCAACCTCGAGCTCGTGGAGCCTTCACCTTACATGGAGTCTCGCCGCGTCGGCGACCACGGGCCCGCCCGTCTTGCCGGCGCGCCAAGGCCGCGGCCGCCCAGGGCGTCCGTTCACCGTCTACTGCTCCACGTCGACTCCGTCGAAGACTTCTCCTCTGCGGCCACACGCATCGGTGGCGCAGCCCCCCTCATCCCCCACGTCTGGGCCCTCGGCTTCCCCGACTCTGTCCCTCCCCGCATCTTCTTTGAGCCACCCACAGCTTGCCGCTCCCTCTTTGTGCCTCGTCGGCGCAAGGATGCGGACAGCGACGTTGGCAGCTCCCTCCTTGCTCGGGACTCCTCCTTCCCGTGTTACCGTCGGCTTGGGAAATCTCCCGCCGCCACCTCCACTCACTCTGGTGACTCCTCTGGAAGAGACCCCCGACCGCGCTCCCGCTCCCCGCCGCGCCGACGCGCCCACAAATCAACCCACTCCACCAGGCTCTCCCGCTCCCGCACCAGATCTCCTCGTCCACGCTCGCCGTCAGTCTTGGGCTCTGCTCGCCGGAGCCTGGCCGGCGGGTTACTCCTCCCCGGTGAGCGTAGCAGTGCCTCCCCCGGTGGCCTCCTGGCGGGTGGGGCCAGCCTTGTGCTCCCAGACAAGGCAAGCCCAGTTAGGTCGTGTCAGTGCGGCCCGCCTTGTCAGCCGCCCCCTTGGACTTTGGGGTTTCAAGCTTCCCCCGCTGTCTCCCTTCCCGCTGCCGTGCCGGCAAGGAGCACGCCGCCCCGCGCTCCGTCTCGCGCTCCTCTTCCACGGACTCATCCCAGTCCCGTTTCTCCCCACGCCGCCGTGGCCTCCCCACACTCGCTGACCGCCCTAGCGTCGTCTCCTGCTTACCTCAGCTTCAGCTTCCCTCTGTCGTCGCCGCCGCGTCGGCCACCGCCTCCCCGTCTGCCACCGGTGAAGCCGCCGCCGCCGCTATGGTCGCCGCCGTTGTGGCCCCTCTGGTCGCCACCTCCGAGGCCCCTGGCCCAAGCTGCCCCCCCATTCCACCTATATCCCTGTCTGCAGGGACCAACAGTGCTGTTGGGACTGAGCTCCACTTCTGGGACTTAAATCCTATCGTGTCTCTGCCCGACACCACCTTCGATCCCATGGACATTGAGGCTTCGCTCGTCGCACCGCTCCTTCACCCTACCTTTGGCCTTCTGGCGAGCTCTCATCCCGCCCTCCACCGCTGCTCTCCTCTCCCCCGCTTCGGCGCTCCCGCGTCAGGCAGGCTCTGCCTTCTAGACGTAGTTCTCGCCTTGCTGCTTCCCGCCCAGTCGCTGCCCCGGCGGGTTCCTCCTCTGTGCCTGCCGTCCGCAAGGCCCAGGGTCTCCTCGCTCGTCGCCTCGGGATCTCCTCCGCCCCGCACCTCTCTACTGGCGGCCTGGCTCGAGAAGCTCCTCTCCAAGCTCACTCGACTTCGATTGTTTCTTGCCCGCCGTCGCCCGACCTCTGCGGCTTTATCACGCTCGGCCGTTGACCTTTCCGTGACCGGCTCCGACGTCGCTGAGGGCTGCTCCTCCCCCGCTTAGCTGTTGTTCCTGCTTCGATTCTTTTGGGGCTAGTGTGCCTTTTGGTTTTTGTCGGGGACAAAATCACGGCCCATTGCCATGGCCCACTCCCCGACGGCCCGATCAAGCGACCTACGAGGCCCAGCTCACGGAAGGTTCTATCGGCCCATATGCATCTGCCGAACGACCCTTGGGCGGCACGATGCGTAATGGTCTAGGATTAGTGTTCGAGTCCTACTCGAGCAGAGTTACTGCGACTACGAGAAGACACGGCGTGGTTTCCGGATTGGATTAGAGTCGTGATCCCCAAGACTTGGGTATACCTTATCTACCTCGGGATGTATTTGGCATGTACGAGTTAGTTACGTATTCGTAGTTAGCCCGGCCCGATTCTCCTCCGGTAGGTCGGTTGTTCAGCATTATATAAACCGAGCCCCTACGGCGTATAGAGGGCACGTCCCAGATCATCAGACGACACGAGGTTTTCGCATAATACTTTTCGTACACCATAATCTCGCCGAGACTTGTTCGTCTCGTCGAGCCATCTCTTGTATTCATCCACGATATATAAGAAAGGTGGGCGTGAGGGCTATTATCTCTCCGAGAGGCTGAACCAGGATAAAACCCCATCTCTGTTCGTTCTTTGTTCATGGTTGTTCGGCGTGTCTCCTATCTCAATCTTAAAGAACCTTAGCGACTTGAGATCGATATCTCAACCGTCGGCGGTTAGGCGCCGACCGTGGGGACCCGCAGATCGAACATGTCGAACTCCATCAGCGATCGGAGATTCTCCACGAGGACTCGACTCGGGAGGTAGGATGTCTCTTCCCGCCGGATCGGATCGATCCTTCGATCTTGATCGCCTTCGAATCTAGTTCCCGCTCGTGCTCGGGGATCTCTTCGCCGGGCAGCTCTTCGCCCAGGCGCAAGTCTGTCCCCGCCACGAGCTCCGTGCTCGGGCCGGATCTCCTCGCCGGGCAGCTCTTCGCCGGGCGCGTCTCGCCCCGCGACGAGCTCCGTGCTCGAGGCGATCTCTTCGCCGGCAGCTCTTCGCCCGCGGCGTAAGTCTCGTCCCCACCACGAGCTCCATGCTCGGGCCGGATCTCCGCGCCGGCAGCTCTTCGCCGGGCGCTCGTCTGGCGACTCCGGCTCGAGGCTGGATCTCTTCGCCCGGCAGCTCTTCGCCGGGCGCGTCTGGTCCCATAGCGAGCTCCGTGCTCGAGGGTGGATCAAATTCATACGGATCACGGGGCTATTTGCTGCGCCGGTGGATGACGGAGAGAGGCGACCGGCTTGGAACATCGACCACCGTAAGTTCCTCGTGTAGGTCTTTCGTTTCCTAACCGGCGCTTTTTCTCAAATTCGCGCCTTAGTTCGTCCAAGTCTCTCGAGCTGCCATGTAAGTTCAATCCATTGAGCGGTGAATGTTCGCGGCCCTGCGGCCCTTCTCACCACTCGTCTTCTCAGACTCTCTTTCTCTCTGATAACACTTGATGGCTGCCCAGTCTTGCGAACTCTTGGCTCCGCAATCTTAAGGGTTTTCCTGCCGTATCTTGTTTCAACAAGTTTCTAAACTTCGAGTTGCGTAACACGGCATCGAAATTGCGGCTAAGCTCGCTCGTAAGCCATCCGCGGCGGAGGCACTTACCGCTCACGGCACGACCACTTGGCAAAGCTCGCTCTCGTAAGCCCTCCGCGGCGAGGCACTTTCCTTGTTCGGTTACCTTGAAATCGCCTAACTTATGTTAACGGCGGTTCTCAGAACGAGTCGATCGGATATCGGGTGTCGCTCTAACTCTCTACGCACGTGCTTGAAGTCGCAAGTTCAGGTCTTCATGCATCGTCCGTGCACGAGGGTAGGCGTCGCTCTTTCTCTTGTGCACTGTTGAGTTCGCAAACTCGAGTCCTCGGCACCGTACTGGCGAGGGCCGGGAGTTAGGCTAAGCGTTCTACGGTTTTCTTAAAACTTTCTAGCGCTGCTCACCTTGCTCCCGGTTTCTGTTCGTCCTTGTCTTTTCTTTGCTCTTTTTGCGAGGAAAAGCTGCTCGATCGAACTCTCGCTCTGATTCAAGCCTTTGCTTTCGGCGGTCTTGAGTCGCTTGCGACTCCTCGGAGGATCGCCTCTCCTCGGTCGATTAGGACTTGAGCTGAATTTCGCAACCCGATGCGTTTCAGTTTTTCAGTTCTTTTCCTTAGCGTTGGTTTTCCAAAACCTCGTTGGTCTTCGCTCGTGGCGCTCCCCGCGTCTGAGCATGTCTTTTATCTGGCGACGACCTGCGGCTCCGGTTAACGGCGGTGCACCACCGAGGAGTTTCGCCCGCGTAAGCCGATTCTCATCGCGAGCGGGCATGCCCACCGTAAGTCAATTCTCGCCATAGCGGGCACTCCTGGCGCTGGTTCCGCACTCGCGAGGCGACACTAACGCTTATACGGATCTATGCCAGATAAGATTTCGCCTCGCCGCTTTTGCTGCGGCTAAGGTCCCGATCGCCTTCTCTGGTTAGCGGTCTTAGCCACAGCGGGGCTGCACTTGCGCCGCGCACGCGTCTTTTTTATCCATGCTCGTCCTTCACAGCACGGTGTCCGGAGCAATGCACCACCTATGGAGTCCTGCCCACCGTAAGCCGATTCTCATCGCAACGGGCACTCCTAGCGTCGGTTCCGCATTCGCCGAGGTGACACCAACGCTATTGGGGGACATACCCGGAAAAATTATGTCTTGTGCGGGTAGGTCGTCCTTAGCGTGTTTTCCAAAACTCGCTTTGCTCTTCTTAGAGCCTTTTCTTGCTCTCTTTTTCCCCTTGCTGGCTTGTTTCTTGTTTGTCTTTTGCAGGAAATACAGGAACGGGGAACGTCAGACTCCGGTGATGGTCGCGGCGAGGTTCCAGGCTTCCCCACCAAAACCGTTGTCTACATCCCTCTCTTCCCGGGTTTGCTCCGCGCATGCCCAGAGACTGATTCACTTCGCCCGCGTATGATTTCTTGCCTTTGCCCGGTACTGACCTTCACAGTTCGGCTAAGTCAAGGTATTGCGCCACCAACGAGTCCTCGCCCACCGTAAGTCGATTCTCATCGCCATAGCGGGCATGCCCACCGTGGGCGATTCTCATCGCAACGGGCACTTCAAGCGTTGGTTCTGCACTTGCCAAGACAACGCCTACACTGTCGCAAGGAATACGTCATGGGTAAAGCGTTAATTTCACACGTTCTCTTGCGGCTCTGACTGCATCGGGTTGTGATTCACCTCGCGCCGGCGGTTCTTCGCCCGGAGCGCAGATCGGTCCCGCGACGAGCTCCGTGCTCGGGTGGATCACCTCGCGCGGGCAGCTCTTCGCCGGGCGCGAGCTCTACCGATGCGTCTTCGCTGGTCGTGCTACGGTTCCTTTAACGAGCTTCGTGCTCGGGGACTAGATCTCCTTACTTGGTTCCTTTGGCGAGCTCTATGCTCGGGGACTGGGTCACCTTTCCCATTCGTATGCATTGTCTGCTTCTAGCACACGATCTACGTCTGGAAGCACATCACCTTCGCTCCCGAAAGCACGGCGTTAAGCTCGATAGCGCAATCTATATTTCCTCGGGCAAGCTCTAGCCCGAGATGATTCCTCTATTTTCGTCTATGTTTTCCTAGGCATCCGAATGCACGGATGCAGCAACCGCGAGTCCGTCTCGCGACTTGCTATGATCATTCTCCCGAAGATCGATCTTCCGGATCACGGTGACGCTCTTCACTACTAAGAATCAATCCTCCTCGATGGCGTTCAGCCTCAAGGAGATGATTCACCTCACTTCTTCCGATTTACGATCGCCGGGTACTCTGCTCGACAGATGTCGTTCCTGCTCGACGCCTAGAGTTGCTCGGCGCCGTGTGGGTTTGTTCGGTCCCGAACAAGACTTGTTCGGTTGAACCGCAACTGCTCGATGCTTTGTTGCACGTCTTTGTAGCAGAAAAAATACCCTCTTCGTGACTTAGAGTCTCAAGAGGAAGACCCCACTCTAGTGAGTCCTTCCACTTGAGTCTCGGGGGCTAGCTGTCGGGGACAAAATCACGGCCCATTGCCATGGCCCACTCCCTGACGGCCCGATCAAACAGCCTACCAGGGCCCAGCTCCCTGGAAGGTTCTATCTGGCCCATATGCATCCTGCCGAACAGCCCTTGGCTGGCACGATGCGTAATGGTCTAGGATTCATGTTCGAGTCCTACTCGAACAGGAGTTCTGCACGGCTACGAGAAGACACGGACGTGGTTTCCCGGATTGGATTAGGAGTCGTGATCCCCAAGACTTGGAGTATACCTTATCTACCTCGGGATGTATTTGGCATGTACGAGTTCGTTACGTATTCGTAGTTAGCCCGGCCCGATTCTCCTCCGGTAGGTCGGTTGTTCAGCACTATATAAATCGAGCCCCTACGGCGTGTAGAGGGCACGTCCAAGATCATCAGACGACACGAGGTTTTCGCATAATACTTTTTGTACACCATAATCTCGCCGAGACTTGTTCGTCTCGTCGAGCCATCTCTTGTATTCATCCCTGATATATAAGAAAGGCTGGACGTAAGGCTATTATCTCTCCCGAGAGGCCTGAACCAGGATAAAAACCCCTGTCTCCTATTCGTTGCTGTTCGTGGTTGTTCGGCGTGTCTCCTATCTCAATCTTAAAGAACCTTAGCGACTTGAGATCGATATCTCAACCGTCGACAGTTTTATTCATGAAGATCCTCTGCTGGAATGTTCGCGGCCTTAATTCCGGGGCTAAGAGGGATGTCGTCGCTTCTCTTGTCCGCTCCCACCACCCCACCATCCTTGCCATCCGGGAGTCTAAGTTCTCCGCCTCCCTCCAATTTGCTCTTGGAGATCTCGGCTTGAGTGCATGGGTGCTCTCTATCCGACCACCGCACCGGGGGGGCTGTTGCTCTTCTGGGATGACTCCCGCGTGCAGCTCTCCGACCCCCTCCTCCTGCCGCATTCAATCTCAGCGAAAGTCACTCCTGCCGATGGACAACCCTCCTGGTTCATCTCCAATGTCTCACGGACCTTGGGTAACTCTCGGGCCCGCCTTCCTCCAAGAATTGCAAACTATCGCCCGGTGGTGTCGCAGGCCCTGGCTCATCCTTGCTGATTTCAACTCGATCTACAAAGCCTCGGACAAGAGCAACCTTAACCTCAACAGGCGTCTCATGTCCCGCTTCCGAGACACCCTCGACGCTTGCCGTCTCCGAGAGATCCACCTCTCCGGCAGGCGCTTCACTTGGAGCAACGAACAGGTCGCCCCCACTCTGGTGCGCCTCGACCGGGCCTTCGCAAACACCGACTGGGAGCTCCTCTTCCCATCTTGCTCTCTGGTCCCCCTTTCCTCCTCCGTTTCCGACCACTGCCCTCTCTTCCTCACCGCGGAAAAGCCCCCCCAGGCTCCACGCCGCTTCCGCTTTGAGCACTACTGGCTCTCCTTAGCCGGTTTTCATCAGGTCGTCCTCGGCCTGGTCTGACCCCGCCCCGGGCCTGCACCCACATCCTCTTCTTTGCCTGAAGGCCAAGCTCTCCCGCACTGCCCGGGCTCTCTCGACTTGGAGCCGCTCCTCGATCGGTGATATCAAGCTCCAGCTCGCCCTTGCCACGAAACCCTTCGCCTCCTTGACCTAGCTATGGAAGCTCGCCACCTTCGGAGGGCAATTGTCTCTCCACGGCGGCTAAAGATTCGTATCCTCGGCCTCTGCACAATTGAGAAAATCAAGTGGAAACAGCGTTCCCGACTATCTGGCTAAAGCTAGGTGGCGCCAACACCAAATATTTCCACCTTGGCGCCAATGGGCGAAGGAGGAAAACCTCATCCACTCGCTCGGGCGGCTCGGCTTACACACCGAGCTCCTTGACAAGGCCGTGTCTGCACCAACATTTCTCGAGCATCTTTGGTGAATCCGCCTCAAGCGGCCATCCGCTCTCTAGCCGCACCTTTAACTGGGACTTCCTGGGGATGCCCACGGTTGACTTGTCATCTCTCGACGCCCCCCTAACCCGAAAGAGCTCAAAAGGGTGGTTTTTGCCCTTCCCAGTGATAAGGCCCCGGGTCCAGACGGGTTCACCTGGGATTTCTACAAAGCTTGCTGAGACATCATCTCTGCCGACCTCCTTGAGGCTCTGCAATGCCTCTTCAATCTCGACTCAACCGGTCTGGCAAGCCTCAACAGTGCGCATATCGTCCTACTGCCAAAAAAGGACAATCCCCTCTCAGCCTCGGACTATCGTCCCATCAGCCTAATCCACAGCGTGGGAAAGCAGTTCACCAAGATCCTCGCTTCCCGCTTAGCCCCGTTCATGCAGGAGCTAATTTCCCCTTGTCAGAGTGCCTTCATTAAAAAGCGCCACATCCAGGATAACTTTCTCTTGGTTCAGCGCCGTGCGACGGCTCCTGCAGATCTAAAATCCCGCCACGCTTCTAAAGCTGGACCTTGAAAAGCTTTTGACTCCGTCTCTTGGACCTACCTCCTCGACAACCTTCGGGCGCGGGGTTTCAGCCCTCGCTGGAGAGATTGGATCTCAATGACCCTAGCAACATCCTCCTCGCAGGTCCTCTGAACAACCACCCCACGGACACCATTCACCACGGCGGGGCCTACAGCAAGGAGACTCCTTTCGCCTCTCCTTTTCAACATTGCCATTGAGCCTCGCATCTCTCTCGATCACCAAAGCGCTTGATCCGGGAGCCATTTCCGAGCTAAGCGGTCCTCTGCGATCCACAAAATTTCTCTCTTCGCCGACGATCGCAATCTTTCTTAACCCGTCCTCGCGGGGCGTCTCAACCTTAGCTACCATTCTCCGGATTTCGCAAAATCACTGGCCTTCGTGCAAACTTCTCGAAAAGCCAGGTGGTTCCAATCAACTGCGAGGGTGTTGACCTTGCACGCATTCTCCAAGACCTCTGGCAGAATCGACGTCCTTTCCCTAAAGTACCTTGGGATGCCTCTCTCCGTCCGGCGTCTCAAGCACGTCCACTTCCAACCACTAATCGACAAAGTGGCCTCAAGGCTAGCGAGGTGGCGCTGCCCTCTAATGTCCAAGGTGGGCGCCTCACCTGCTAAAAGGCAATCCTCACCGCTCTCCCGCCTTCACTCTCTCACATCAAGCCACCCACTTCGGTCATCAAGAGAATTGACTCCTCAGCGGTCCACAGCTCTGGAAGGTTCTGATTCCCGGGGTGGTGGGTCACCGTCCGTCGTCTGCTCCCCACCTCGCTTGGTGGGCTTGGGGTGCTCAACCTCACCCGCTTCTCGGGCCTTGAGACTTGGCTGCTCTGGCTAAGCCGTCGGCACCCTTGCCCGGCTTGGGCCTCAGGTCCCTCTCTACTCTCGGTGACTCGGCGTCGACGCCGACTCGAGGTCGGCACCTCCTCATATCTGGGGATGGAGCCACCACTTCCTTTGGGATGATTTACATTTGTCGGCTCGGCCCCAAGGCACTGGCTCCCGGTCTTTCTGCGGCCTCTGCTAGGAAGAATAGATCGGTCGTGGCGCTTTGTCCAATCGGCGTGGATCTCGGATCTCGGCCAGCCTCACCCCGCATCTCATGCGAGGAGCTTGTGTCGCTTCTTGGCGCATCCCTTGGCCTTGCTTCATTTGCTGGCGTGCTGACAGATTGCCGTGGCGTTTCACTCAAGACTCGTCTTCTCGGTCAAGACCGCATACCAACTCAATTTGCGGGCGCGTGCGCCAAACATGCGCTTTTTCGGTGTGGAAGCTTTGGGCTCCTTCTAAGTGTAAGTTCTTTACGTGGATCGCTGCTGCAGTGCCGTGTCTTCACGGTGATGCCCTACTCGGAGGGATTGCGAATGAGTACTTCGCCCCACGTGCAGCGCAACTCGGAGATGCGAGCATCTTTTTCTTCAATGTGCCTTTACCTATCACGTCTCGGTCGGTCTGGCGGCGCTTCTCAGCGCTCCCGCCTCAACCCTTGAGCTGGGCTCGTGCTAGCGGATCGTCGTCTCTGGTGGACCTTCACCTCCTCGGCGTTAGGCCTGTTTGAAGGTGAGCTCTCCATCGTCGCCGCCACGTTATGGCATATCTGGTGGGCGCAACAATCGAATCTTCCGGACGGTGGACAGAGAGGTTGCGATCTTCCTCAACCAACTTCTTGATGACCTGCGCCTTTGGGAGGCTGCGGGCGCCCCTTTTGTAATTAGTTAATTTTGTTGTTTTGGCCCACGGAGGGAGGGGCCCTTTTCTCCCCCCATCTTGTACTTCTTTCCCGTTTTGATGAATATATGGCAGCGCTCCTGCCTTCACATCAAAAAAAAAAACAATCACAAAATAACGTTCATGTCTTCCCTGCATGTGTTGAGATAAAAACCATCTAATGGAGCGGCAATTATGCTTCATGTCACCCTGTGAAAAGGCAATAAGAATTTTGTATGACTAGATCTCCAATTTAATTTGCTCCATAGAAGGTGACCAAATTTCATAGAAGTGTTGAATGCTCCTAGGAACACAATGTGGCTTGAGTATATTTGCATGTAGGTTATGGGAGAAGAGTGGAACACGAGGCAAAGCGGCGGTTAGGTGAGTGATGGCGATGTTGAAATGTGGTATTGGCTCGATCTAGAGCATTGTTTCAGCACAACAGCTATTTTGGTTTTATCAGAAAAAAGACATGCAGTTCTCCACGGGGCTTGATTCTTATCCCCCCACACACACCCACCCACCGACCACCCCCCACCGAGCGCGCCAGGAAGCATGCATATAATATCTTTTTATGAGTGATTTTATTTTGCCGGCCTGCTCAGGAAATTAGTTCTATAATTTTCAGAAGGGCATCATATTTTTGTAAATCTGTTTTCAAAAATATATTTAAAATAAAATTTCATCCCAGCCGTGGGAATGAGGGAGCTGCCTGGCAGCCCACGTGTTGCAGGCTATTCAGAACGGAAAGAGGTCCATCTAGTTCCCCCGTGCGTAGCACAAAGCCTCAAGCCTGAAACCGAGAAACCTCGTGCAGCAATTTGGAAGGCCCATGGACTCTGTGGGCCTCATCCTACAAAACTGCAAACAAAATCGCACCGCTCACTTCAGAAAAGAAAAAATCACACTGCTCAGTAGCAGTGAAGCATCTGTCCAGCCCAGCTCAACCACAGGCTTGCTGTGAAGAGAGGTATATGGCCCTGTACAGAAAAAGATTTATCTTTTCTTCTCTTTCGTTTCTTTCCCTTTGCCTTCATCATACATCAAATACGTATACTGTAGCAGTAACAGTAGCGGTAAACATGGTTAAAAAAAATGATCCGGACACGGGACACCATTGGATATTCTTTTCTTTACTTGGGATCTCACGAAAGCAACATGCAACGGCCATGAAACCTGTTCCATTAGTTTTAGCCGTGAACTTTTATACACCCTCCGTCCCAAACTATAGTTCACCGTTGACTTTTAGATATTCTATTTGACCATTCGTCTTGTTCAAAAAATATATGTAAATATTATTTATTTTGTTATGATTTGTTTTATCAACATATTTTAAGCATGGCTTATATTTTTACATGTTTGCACTAATTTTTTGTAATTTTTTAAATAAGACGAATGGTTAAAAGGCGTATTCAAAAGTCAATAGTGAACTACAATTTGGAACGGAGGGAGTATATGTCTTCAGATCGCTTGCCTCGGCAAGCTGTTCGCTTTGCAAGTTTGCATCGTTCAATGACAACCGAATATGCTACTTGGCTACATGCTGTCAAAAGAATGTACTGGTATCAGATGCCCAGATGCACCGCGACTGTAGTACTATTATGTCACTGGAAAACTGCACAGTCGATGCACTCACATAGACCTTGTTCTTGCGTTTGCTGTGGGGTCTTGGCTTTAACGAGTTGGCTATAGGATCAGTGTTACATACATCGTTCATTCCGTACGGATTTGTCCGTTAAAACAACAACAGTGACTCAAATACCACCTAATTTATACGACAAAAAATTTTACGATACACATAAATAAATACAAATTGTTCATTCCTCTCAATTTAAAAGCTCGTGTTGATCTTGTTTTTTATAATACTATGATTGTATTTATACAATAATACCAGTATGTTCTTGTGTGGAAGGATCTCTGATTGACGTCAATGGTACTACCGTCCATTGAGCTATTATATTTGTTAATGCGTACGGTAAAAAAAGCTCTATACAAGACTTGAAGAAAAGACAGATACTAGCATAGGTTTTTGTGCAACAAATTTGTTATCATCCGACTGTGAGGCTTGCTTTCTTGAAATGACCTTGCACAATTCGGTGATAGCTAACACGTAGCAGTGCATCATTCCATAGTTGTCCTTTTCTTCTAGTGACGAACATTTGAAGTTTCAATGCCGAAGGTTTGGGTGCACTGTGCCGAAACAGTACGGTCATTGACGCATTGTTTTCTATCTCCTGCCAATCGGCGATTCATTTTAGTTCATTCATTTGTCACTGACGTCTCTTCTAATTATGGTTATCCCTGGTGCTTCTTGGTCTTATAGTATTCCTCGACCATGTTAGTTTGTCTTTTCCTTTGTCTTGACATGTTATGCATGCATGCTAAAAGTTTGAAAGTGAAAGATATATAAGCAGGACCAAGCCGCCTACCACTGACATCACCTTTCATTGTTTACTTCTATTTCTGCCGATCATCTGGGTTTTTCAATGATTTTTTATTAAAATAAACTTTCTGTGGCATTGTCAGCATAATTGAGGGTTAACATCAACTCAGACAAATATATACTCAAATCTCATCACGGCTTTAAAAACTGCTTTGAGGCAGTTCGTGGCAAGAAATTTAATCTGACCAAACATCTAATTTTGTACCTTTTTACACAAGGCAGAACCATGATGTCACGCGATAAATTAAACAATGACATGTCAAATGCTTGTGCGCTGCAGAGTTGATCCCTAGTCTAAATCAAGGTTCGTGGGTTCAACTGGACCACGACATCCGCTCTAAAAGAAAAAAAATTATAATAACCATAACTAGATGAAGAAAAAGATCTACTTACATGGATAGGCTTGTTTGCTTAGCATGAAAACAAGCATGTTTGCTTAGAAAACTAATCTTACATACATGATTTCGTCGATTGTATTCTAGGGATGGCAATAATACCCATGGGTCCTGGCATGAGCATCATTAATTTCTTACCCATGGGTTTTCGGGTAGTACCCAAAAATCAGCGGGTATGGGCATGGGTATTGTTTTGTACCCATGGATACCCAATGGATACCCGAAATAATTGAAAATAGTTGTTTATAGCATGTGATTTAGTAATTAGTATCTGTGATTTCAATTTTTTCAGTTTATAGTATACGTGCTTTATATATCTCTGTCTAAATGTTAGCAACACATGTGTTAAATGAAAATATACTTAATTAACTAGCTGCTGTGTGATTCAATGTTCTATATTCGGTAACTTTGGAGTGTACGGGTATGGGTACCCATTGGGTATCGGGTACCCGCTGGGTATGGGTATGGGTATGCATGTGTACCCATAGATAGAACCGGGTCCGAGTTTGAGTAATATCTTCGGGTATCGGGTATGGGTATGGCTCAGGCGTACCTGGTAATACCCACCGGATTGCCATTCCTATTGTATTCTACTAGCATGGCAGGGGCGCCGTACCCGAAATCTATTTCTAGACTGCATATGCACACTAAGTAAGGATCATGTTTATTTTGTATTTTTTTAGTTTTTTATTTGTTACAATTTTTTTGGGTTTTTTGCGGTAACGTTTACTTGCTTTTTAAATTTGTTTTTAGTATTTTATTGTTTTGAAAGATTTTTTTGAACCTTTTTTCTAAACCTTTTTATATTAATATCACCATGTTAATTTTAGCATTTTTATTTTTTAAAATTCTTTCTGTAGAAGTCAAAAAGTTATAATGCCTAAATTCATATCTGTATAAAAAAACTTAGCAAAATTGAACAACATTTTATACTTTCGTCGAACATCAGTCTTTTTTAGTTTCTTTATTTTGCAGAATTTTCCTTTTTGAGTATTTTTAACATTTTTAATTCAATTTAAAAAACTAATGGCTTAATTCATTTATAGGTCCTTACCATTTTGTTACATTTTGCATCTTTTGTGTTTTTATTTATTACATTTTTTTGGGTTTTTTGCGGTAACGTTCACTTGTATTTTTTATTTCTTTTTATTTTTGTACGATTTTAAAAGAATATTTTTTTGAACACTTTTCTAAATTTGTTAATTAATTTCACACTATTATTTTTTTTGCATTTTGCATCTTCTTAGCCTTTATTTTTCACATTTTTGTTTGGTTTTTTACGGTGACGTTGCATTGCATCTTTTAATTTTTTTAGGTTTTTAGAGTTTCACAAGATTTTAAAATGTTTTTTAAAAATTTTATATTAATTTGACCATGTTTATTTTTTGCACTTTGCATCTTTTTTTTTACATTTTTGTTGGGTTTTTTATGGTGACATCGAATTGCAAGTTTTATTTCTTTTTTGGTTTTTAAAGTTCTGCAAAAAATAAAAACCTGGAATGGGGCGAAGAGGCGAGGAATCGAACTCGCGACCTCCATCCTCGTGCGCACGCAACTGGCAGGTAAATAAAAGAGGAGAGGTGGGAATGTATGCGGGAAAAATGGTTGTAAAAATAGGGGGAGGTGGGATTCGAACCCAAGACCAACAATTGAATTCTAGCGCTATAAATCAGCAGGCCAACCCGCCCGCGCCGTGTAGATTCCCATCGAAAAAATTCTTTTATATATAATCTTTAAATGGACAGCCGGATTGAGCCGATGGGCGCAATAGTGCGCGATCCAATGGCTAGGGCGGCCGGCAGTGTGTAGGGCGGACACGTGTCGCAAGGAGGTTACAATGCTAGCGCATTGTATAAGAGATGGATAGATTTTGATGGCTCCTATTATATTGAATTTTACCGCTACACATACTGTATCAGCACAATATAAAAAGAAATGTGCAGCTTGCCGATTTATGAATCCACACTATCACTGGGATTCTTTTGTAATGGGTAAAACAAAACTTATGGTGTTGTTTGTAAGGCTCGAACCACCACTTATTTGTAGCCTTTTTTGTTTGGAATGTTTGTCTAGCTTATAGATGATGTACGAGATTTTTAAAATCCTTGCTGACATTGCTTCCTGGTTGTTTTCATTCTCTTTGATAATGAAAATCGGGGTTCCCCTTTATTGAAAGACTATGGTTAGGATCAATCTATGCCATGTGAAGCTAATGCATCAATTTGGCTCACTTCCTAGGACTACCATGCTATGAATAGTTGTAGCATCAAGAACATCGAGAATTCAAACATACTTCACATTCTTCTCCACACTCCGGTTAGCATCAACCAAGATTGGTAACGACGATAAAAAAAAATTCAACATATATAGACACGATTGGGAGACCATGAGAAGCCGCACAAGGACAAGTGTATCATTGTTAGTTTATCACGACCAATATGACTATGCATCCAAAACAAATTTATCTACAGTGGATTTTCAAAATGGACTATACAAGAGTTTGTCATATCTGACTATATATGAATCCTCAAGTGTAGAAAGTCTCTTAGATTTGATATAAATATAGTCACATAAATAAGTGGAAACCTTACTCGTTGTTAACATAATCGAGAGTTAACATCAATTTGGATATTCTTTCAACTTACTCAAATTATAATAAAAGATACCACCGAAAATTTGTTATTCCTTCCATTTTACTATATTTGTCTATGGTATCGAAAACATCTGTTTTAAATTGTTTATCCATTGTGAAAACCAAAAGATGCTTTATTATCCATAAAATGCTATACCCTAGTAAAGTTGGTCAAATTGCTGTTTTTCATGAAGGTTTAAATGCATGCAACCAAACAAATCCAATAATTAGAGATAACATGATTATCTCAATGTACACTTTGCGTTTGTGTTTTTTTGGCCTGTGCGCAACGGTGGACTTGGCCAAATATAACGTTTTTTTTTGTACAATTCAAACATGGCCTCCTTTGTAGCCATTTTTGTAAGATTTTAAATATTATTTCAGATTCTAAAACCATTTCTAATATTTTTTGAACTATTCAGACCATCTATCGAGCATCCACAACTATTTCAGATATAAGGTTTTAGCTCAAAACAACAAACATATATACTCAAATCTCCTCACGCCTTTCAAATTGCTTTTAGGGATCTTCGGGGCAAACAAATTAATTAACCAAAACTCCACTAATTTTGTTCCTTACGCAAGGCAGAACCATGATGCGACGCAATACATTAAACAATGATATGTCAAATGCTCATGTGCTTCAGGGCTGATCACTAGTCCAAATCAAGGCCCGATAATCTTCAGTAGACTATACCGTTCTATCCACTTGGGATTGCTTTGTGGGGGCAGATCTTGCAAAAACAAGGTCATGGTCTCAACTCTCAAGTCTGAACAAATCACCAAATTGACCGGCCCTGGGTTGCGTGCGTGTTTATTTTTCAAGACTGGCTGTTCGTGTTGAGCCCTTTAGATACACAAAACCTGAATAATCATCAGATGGTCGCAATTGACGGGCAAAAATACTTTTTTTTTGCTCGGCAACTATAATTTATATCACGAGGAGCACCCTTCTCTGCGAGTCACAAGATATGGTTGTCGACCTAACGGAAATCCCAAATTCGTACCTTAAGTCTATGACTCTGTAGCTTAGCTACTCAAAGATTAGCAACTGTCCCCTGTCAAAACAAACAGACAAACAAAGGGCCAAAAATATCGTTTGCGTCCAGGATCAATACACAATGGACAATTTGTATAAATTGGTGCTTGCCCGTCAATAGACAATGGACAAATTGTGCGAAAGTGATTGTCACGCAAAGTATAAAACAAAGCCACCATGCTACTCCTAAAATAATAGAAATTTCCACATTAAAAAATTATAAACTCTCACATTCGTCAGAGAAAAAAAATCTACACCGTCGATTATACTAGATTGGATTATAACGGGTCCGATTAAAAGAAATAGATATATTAACCGTTGGTTATAGTGGATCAAGTTATAACGGTTTACAGCTTAGATTAAAAGAAAGAGAGATATGCATTGTTGGTTATAGTGGATCAGATTATAACGGTTTAGATTAAAAGAAAGCAAGATTTGTGCCAACAATTATAGTAGATCACATTATAACATCTTAGATTAACAAGAGTTCGTGCCCGCTACTATTATAAAATAATAGAAATTTGAAATAAAATAATATAAATAAGAGTCTACATCATACTAAAAGAAAAACCTCATATCAATTAAAATAAAAGATTACATAAATTCATAATTAAAAAACGTCCATGTTAGGTTAAATATTAACATAAATCTAGCCGTGCAAATGCGCGGGACACCTTGCTCGTTATTAGTATATAATTAAATATGATCTAATGGAGCCACCACATTAATACTAAAATACTAGTAATTCCTATGTTAATAGAAAAGAAAAAAATCTACATTGTTGATTATTATGGGCCCAGGTTATGACATGTTAGATTAAAAGGAAAAGATAAAAATAAAAATAAGAAAAATAAGGATACATGTCATGCTAAAAAAGAGTTTGCATCGGTTATAACAAAAGGCAATAATAGAAATTCAGAGTATCAAATAATAGAAATAAGAGTCAATGTCACATTAAAATAAAAAAGTTCATATCGGCTAGAACAAAAAAATAGGTATAAGGATCCATATGAAATTAAAGGATAAAGATAAATCTAGGCGCAAACTTATGGAACACGATGCTCGTTGTTCTCATAGACTATACATATCGTGGTTATTACCTTATGACAGTTAATTTGGGCTTTTAAAATGTTCAAGACCGACGAGGAGAATTAAACTAGCACGTCTACAAATTTCTGAAAGATATGCTGAGTGTCGGTAAGGAGATGGTACAAGCGAATACTTTCAGCTTCACGAGGAGTAGAGTCGCTCCAAGTCACTTTCAGACTGTTCTGGGGCTCTGAGTTCTGACCATACGTGAAGACGTGACGTCCAGTTAGGTTTGCAGGAGCACGGCAGCTGATCGGTCGTTCAACTGTTCAAGGGACGCAGACATCCAGAGGTCAATACAGGCGTCGCAATCTCGCCTTCCTCTCCCAATCTCCAGCCCGTGTGCCACATTAATCAAGGCAGCCACACTGCCACACCATCCGCAAGGCACGAATTCTCTAATGCAACACGCATAAACGTGGCCGCGGCACTGCACTGCGCTACGGTTGGTGCCTTCGTGCGTGCGCGTGTCTAAACGGCGAGATAGCCCCTGATCAGCAGGCAACGTCATGTGTGAAATTCTGGAGCCGGAACGAACATCGCAGGGCTAGCTAAGGTTGTGCATGGCTAGTCCTGGCGGCGTGTACTCACTCACTGCTCCAACAGAGACGCCACACCGAGCATTTTTTTTTTTTTTTGCAACAGGGGCCTCACACCCCAATTCCAGTCAAAAGAACAGAATTACATCAGTCCAAGAAGTAACCAGCTGGATACAAATATAAGGTCTAAATCCTAATCAAAAGACCCACTCCAACTGTTTTGAACAACTCTAAACAGCAATACAAACCAAAATACCAGATAAGTTCAATCTTATATCCTCCTCCACTTCAACCACTAATACTAATCAACTCTCACATCCCAACTCTAGGATTATCACAAAATAAAACAGACCATCAAAAGAGACTCTTGGCATTAACGAGACTCTCGGACAGATGAATTCCTTTGACTGAAACTTCCAGCATCCGTACAGATATCTCCCCCTTCTTGTTCTGCAACCAGCTTTTGGAGTGCCTTCTTCAGATGATCCAATCCTAGACGAAGAGTCTTTCTATCTTCTTCAGAATACAAACCTACCCAGTAACATACAAATGCACAAGCCGAATGCAGAATCGAATAAAGTGAATGCACCATGTGTTTTCTCGAAAACACCACTTATTTCGAGCCAACCAAATAGCCCAAAGAATTGACCAAATACACACCCCGCTAGTTTTTCCCCACCTGGCCAAACATGTTTAAACCACTCATAGGCACTACCCACACTTATAGGGCGACTATCGGAATAAAAGCAAATTGCCACCATATCCCAGAGAACTCTAGCTGTTGAACATTTAAAGAACAAATGATCAATATCTTCAATACAAGAGCAAAAAATGCAGAAGGGGTTCCCACTCCACCCCCTTCGAATAATATGATCTTTAGTCAAAATAGCCTTGTGAAAAACCAACCACCCAAAAACTTTACGCAATAGCTATTTTGCAGGCGCCTGCAATTAGCCAAAACGTGCAGGCGCAAAAAATTCCACTTTCTTTCTACTGTTTTTTCACATTTACATTTATGAAAGAAATGCTTCGCGATTGTGAAATTTTTTGCGCGAGGTCGATTTTTGTATAGATATATTTTTTTATGTTTATTATAGATTTATTTTGTTTTGTGTTTATTATAGATTTCTTTTATTTTCTGTATATTATAAATTTTATTTTGTTTTCTGTTTTTCACGTCGAGAGATTTTTTGCTCATATAATTTGTGAAATCATGCAGGCGCAAAAAATTCCACTAAATTTCTACTGTTTTTCCACATTTCCATTTATTGGAAAAAATGTTTTGCGATAGTGAAATTTTTTTTACGTGAGGTCTGTATGCTTGTAAGCGGCATGTGCCTGCACAAATGTTGAAATTGCATACGCCTGCCCAATAGTGCCTCCCAAAACTTTAATCTTCAAAGACATTTTAGTTTCCCAGACCAAACTAGTCCATTTAGGAGATGCACCACCATTCCCACAAACAGAAACATACATTCTCTTAACCGAGAAACTCTTCTTTGAGATATTAGACTTCCACAAGAAAGTGTCAATCTCATCAGAGAAACTAAAACCCTCACAATCACTAATCACCTTCTTCCAAGAATGAAGTAAATCTTGGTTAAGCCACCTCCTGAAGGGAAACCTCCACCATTCCCACACCGAGCATTCTCAGTGAACACCAGGAGTCTGCTCAGGGCAGATCATCTGCTTATGTTATTTGATTATCTTTTGCATTATTTGAATTTTTAACTGTGTATTTAAAAAAATTTAAAGCTAAAAGTGAAACATTATCAAATCAGGCTTCGATTATTAATGTTGGCTTTGGAAGTTGGAACTCACCATTCAAACACAGTTAAAATCAATTTAGTGCAAGAGAACACGCTCGCCGACTTTACGTGATCGTGGTGGTCCTGTTACTCCCATAGGAGCCTAAGAGTATCTCTGACGCAATGTTCACTATATGGGCCATGTCTCTTCACCACCTACTCCAATTCCGCTCTTTCTTGTGAACCCTCCTTTTCCAATGGTGCCCCTGCTGTGGCCACTACCCCCTCCGCCAGGTTTGGGATCGTTTATCTTCACGTCCAACGACGGTGTCGACGGTTGAGATATCGATCTCAAGTCGCTAAGGTTCTTGAAGAGTGAGATAGGAGACACGCCAAACAATGCAAACAGCAACAAACAGGGAGACAAGAGTTTTTATCCTGGTTCAGGCCTCTCGGGAGAGATAATAGCCCTACGTCCAGCCTTTCTTATATATCAGAGATGAATACAAGAGGTGGCTCGACGAGACGAACAAGTCTCGGCGAGATTATGGTGTACAAGTGCGATAGCGCGATGATCTGATGTCTATGAGGTGCTAGATGCAAAAACTCTTGGCCAGGGTCCCCCTAAACGCCATAGAGGCCCTGTTTATATAGTGCAGAGCAAACCGACCTACCGAGGGAATACCGGGCCGGGCTAATTACGAGATCGTAACAAACTCAGTACATGCCAAATATATCCCGAGGCAGATAAGGCATACTCTGTCGACGGTTGGGATATCGACCCAAGTCAACCAAGGTTCTTCAAAGAGGAGATAAGAGACACGCCGAACAAGGACGAACAAAGAACGAACAGAGATGTGGTTTTATCCCGGTTCGGGCTTCTCGGGAGATAATAGCCCCACGCCCAAATTTCTTTCTTATATATCGGAGATGAATACAAGAGGTGGCTCGGCGAGACGAACAAGTCTCGGCGAGATTATGGTGTCTGTGAAGCAATAATGCGAAGATCAAGTGCCAGAGCCCCCACACGCCGTAGGGGCCTCGCTTATATAGTGCCGAGCAAACCGACCTCATCAAGGAATATCGGGCGGCTAACTACGAGCACGTGATCTAACTCATACATGCCAAATATATCCCGAGCTAGATAAGGCATACTCCTAGTCTTGGGGATCACGACTCCTATTCCAATCCGAAACCAACGTCCGGTCTTCACGTAGCCGTCGTAACTCTTGTTCGAGTAGGACTCAAACACGAATCCTAGGTCGTTCACGCACCGCGTCACCAAGAGGCTGTTCGGCAGATGCACATGGGCTCGATAGAACCTTCTAGGAGCCGGGCCCCGGTAGGTCGTTCGATTGGGGCCGTCAGGAGTGGGCCATGGCTATGGGCCGTGATCTAATCCCGACAGCTAGCACCGAGACTCAAGTGGAAGAACTCACTAGAGTGGGTCATCCCTTGAGACTCAAAGTCACGAAGAGGGTATTTTTCCCTGCTACAAAGGCATGTAACAAGCGGCCGAACAGGGTTGTGGTTCAACCAACAAGACTTGCTCGGGACCGAACAAACCCGATCAAGGCCGAGTAACTCCGCTAAGGCCGAACAGGAACGACATCTGTCCGAAAGCAGAGCACTCACCTTGATGCAAACACCGAAAAAATAGCCGCTATGGAACTCCAACGGTAATCTCCTGTCATTCACTACAGTGAAAACAGCGCACTGCTTTTACCTAGCCGTTGTAGTAAAAACTAGCCGCTCGGGACAAAACCGCTGCGGAGCCGCTTATACGGGACTATAAAAGTACCTGCAGCCAGCCACTCTGCTCTCGCGCTTTCTTCTCTAAGCCCTAGCTCCAACCACGCCAAAGATCAAGTACCCAAACTCCATCACCGACCACCTTTCGTCCACCACGGGAATCGCTATGGCCAAATTCACGTGCACTAGCTTGACCGAGGAGGACCTTAGGATCTGGGAGGAGGAGGGCCACATCGACACCGGTAGCTGGAGGTGCCGGAGAGGAGGATACTCCGAGCCGCTAGAGGAGAGTTCGTCGACTTCAACAGCTTTGCACTGCTTTGGGTTGAGGTCTCTGAGAGCGACTTCGCCGAGGCCTTCTTGAACATCGCCGGATTGGAGGTGGCGAACCTCAATCCGAACTCCATCCTCCAGATGGCCGCCTTCGCACACTGTGCGAGGGCTATCTGAGCATCGATCCGCCGGTGGGCTGTTCCTCCATTACTACACAAGAACGAGGAGCAGCCCGCCGCTTTCAGCGCTGGGTGCTACTACCTCAAGCTCCGCCACCGCCGACGACGCGTAGACTCGCCCACCTCCGCCGACTCAATGGACGCAGTGGTGGGTGAGGTGGTTCTACAAAGAAGCGGAGCGGCGACAAGAAACTAGTCTTCACCGGAAGGCGCCACAAAGGAACCTCAATGCCTCGGCCGGAGATGTCCGCCGAGGATTGGTACTGACAAGGAAGATCGCCTCCCTCGTGAGCCTCGGGCTCACGGGCGGAGATCATTCGACTTCACAAATGAGCAGTGGTCCGTCCATTGCGGAGAAGGTCCTATCCTTCTACAAGATAGAGGGATGGGAAGACATCACAAGGGAGAGCACGGGTAAGTGCCTTTAAGACTCAACCTCTAAATACATTCTTTCCTCCGAACAGGAATTAACAATCCCTTCTGTTTGGACAGAGAAGCCAACCGACGCATGGGTGACCGAAGGGTCGACGCCATGCTTGGCGGCGAAGAAGGACGGGAGGTCACCGCGCAGGTGGCGACACCTGCCTCGCAACGTGCTTGTCCGCATGCATTTGAGGTAAATTACTTACCCCACCTATGTCGCTAGACTTGCAACGCCGTTTAAATGTTAACGTCCGCTTCTCAAAACGCGCAGGAGGACCAACCGATCCTTGGAGGATTGTTGAGGAACTCTCCGGTCCGAGAAGGAGAAGGCGAAGAAGGCAAGGCCAAAGCGCCACAAAGCCCAAGGTGGCGGTCGAGCCTACGCGAGCTCGCCATGACACGGCTGCCGCCACCGTCGAAGAGACCAAGCTAGCGACGGAGCGCATCGAAAGACTAAGCGGGCGCGGTCAGCCCCAATGGAAGAGACCAAGCCCTCCCTCCTCGCCGAAAGCGAGCGAAAGAGGTAAGACCATGGCCCTCGCTCGGGCGTTACACGCAAGCTCACCCCGCCGCATGGATCGGTTGCAACAGTCGCCGAAAGCGAGGAGGCTCGAAGAAGTCGCGCAAAAAAAACTTCTTGCGCTACGCGAGAGGAGCGCTCAGCTCACCACTCAGGAGCTGAGCTCGTCGCCACGAACACCCAAGGGCCAAGGCGGAGAAGCCGCCAAGGAGCCCCCGAGGAAGAGGCGGAAGGTTCCGGCGAAGAAGATCAGGACCAAGCCTTCCACGGCAGGTATGTAGGAATCGATCTTTAGATCTTCCAACCTTCTGACCGTGTTAGACTTAACGATCATCTCTTTTTCATCAGCTGCCCAAGAAGAGACCGCCACAGACGACGTCGAGGAGGCGCTCGAGCGGTCGCCGCCGCCGAAACATCTGCAGACGGCGTCCACGGCAAAGTGAGGTGGCGAGCCTCAAGGACAAGCCGGCGGCGTGGAGCCTGCCGCCGCCGGGCTCCAGCGAGCAGATCGACGTGCTCAAAGGCGCGGTGGGGCAGCTAGAGGCAAATGTAGCGGCAAGCGGCGCCACGGACTTCGGTGCCAAGGCGATGGTTCGGAAGCGCCCGAGCGAGACCGAGCAGCCGGTCTGCCAGTATTTCGTCGCAGGGCAGCTCACCTGAAGCGACGGGATTCTTCGCGAAAGGTAAAAACCCCAATTACCGGGAACATGAAGAAGCCCCGAGCGGTCGAGCAAGTCATCCCGCCAGGAACGACGGTGCCACCCGGAGTGGTTTCGATCTCGCCGAGGTTGTTCGGCGGCAGAGAAGAGGAAGAGGAGAAGGAGCGCGAGACGAAAGCGCCGCCTACCGCACCGCTCCCGGATGACGCGCCCCAAGAAGAAGAAGGAGCGGACAAGGCGTCGACGGGAGGAACGCGCCAGCCTCATCCCGCATGAGCGGGGCTTCGTGACGCATGGCCTCGAGGACCGCCTGCGCCGCGGATTGAAGCATCGGCTTGGCGAGGTAAACTCCAAGACCAAACCTTGCTCAGTTTGAATGTGTTATCGCAAAGTGTTCTGAATAGATCTTCTCCCTCAGGTCTTTAGGGATACCATGGCGGAACTCGAGGATGGGGTCACCATCGAACAGCCGCCAGATCTTGGCGTCCTCCGGAGCATCTCCAGACGGGGATCCCGGCAGAGCGCTCATGCCGCCCAAAGCCGAGCCTACCAAGGCGAAGTGAAGAAGCTCAAGGCCAAGTGACCAAGGAGAGGCATTCTCCGAGGCTCTTCTAAAGGAAGCCGAGGAGCTTGCACAAGAAGCCGTGAAGGCGAGCACCATGGAGAAGCCGGGCCGCACGAAGTGGCTTGAAGAGCAGCTTTGCCGACGCGTCCCCATCGGCGGAACCATTTCATGGAGGAAGCCAAGAAGCTCAAAGCCCACTCGCCAAGGAGGAGCGACATCCGGGACTCTGTGCTAAGATCTCAACCCCGTGGGCTTCACAGAGGAGATTGAGGAGATCTGTGGGATGGCGGTGAGGGCGATCACCATGAGAAGAAGGTCAAGGAGCCGGACGAGCGGCTCAAGACCGCCGAGCAATGAAGTTAGCAGAGCGAGGCTCGATCGACCAACAAGGGCCAAGACCGAAGAAGTCGAGGCTCTCCTTGCGAGAAGCGACGGAGCAGGCCAGAGCAGCAAGGAGGAAGCCGATCGCCTCCGAGCCGAGGTCGAGAGGGGTTCAAAGCCCAAGGGAAGTCCTGCGCTTTAAGGAAGTGATCGAGGAGCTCAAGGAGCAACTCGCTTCTAGGTAGTCAGAGGGTCAGAACCGAGATGGACTTTGTACTGCAAATTTTGTTAATAAAGACTTACCCTTTTCCCTACAAAGAGAGAGCAACAAAAAAGACAAGAACGAATGAAACTAAGAGAAAAGCGAACAGCTTAGGAAGTTTAAGAAACCGTAGAGCGCTTAGCCTAACTCCCAGCCCGTTGTGCATCTCGCGGAAACCTGAGTTTGCGAACCGAACAGTGCACAAGAGAAAGAGCGACACCTAGCCTCGGTGACAGACGATGCTCGAGAACCTAAGCTTGTAACTCGAGCACGCGTAGAGAGAAAGAGCGACAACCGTATTTTGCTCAATTCGCCCGTAGTCCGCTTTCGTTGACGTAAGTTAGGCGCCCGAGAGTAACCGAACAAGGAAAGTGCCTCTGCGCCATGGGGCTTACGAGAGCAAGCTTTACCAAGTGGTCGCGCGAAGCGATAAGTGCCTCCGCCATGGAGGGCTTACGAGAGCAGACTTAGCCGCAAGGTGGAAAGGCCATGTTACGCAACCCTGAGTTTAGGAACTTATTGAAACCAGATACGGATAGGGAACAATCCTTAAGATTGCGGAGCCAAGAGTTCGCAAGGCCGGGCAGCCATCAAGTGTTACCAGAGAGAAAGTAGTCTGAGAAGACAAATAGTGAAAAGGGCACAGAGGCCGCGAGGATTCACTGAAGAATTGGATTGAACTTTACATGGTGCCCGAGAGACTTGGACGAACTAAGGCGCGAAGTTTACAAAAAGCGCAAAGCTAAACGAACACAGAAAAGACCTACACAAAGAACTTACGAAGCTGGTCGATGTTCCAAGTGCTGGTCAACTCTCTCCCGTCCTCCATAGCCAGGCGAACAGCCCCCGGGCGAGCAGAAGAAACGACCGTAAATGGGCCCTCCCAACGAGGAGTTAACTTGTTGGCATTGGACAAGTTCTGGACACGGCGCAGAACGAGGTCGCCCGCCTTCAAAGCCCTTGGTCGAACTGACTTGGCAGCGTGCCGGCGAAGATCTTGCTGGTAGCGCGCCATTCTGACTTGTGCCCGGTCGCGTGTGCCTTCGAGGAGGTCGAGATCGAGGAGGCGCTCTTGCTCGTCTGCAATTAAGTTGACCGAGCTCGTGCGAGGCGAACCGAGTATGATTTCGGCGGGCAAGATGGCTTCTGCACCATAGACCAGTTGGAAAGGAGTTTCCCGCCGCCTGGCCGTCAGAAAAGCGAATCGCCTGCAGGACGGAAGGAACTTCGTCAACCCAGGCCTTGCTGTGCTTGCTGAGAGCAGCAAATACCCGCCGTTTAATACCTTGGACTATCTGTCCGTTAGCTCGCTCAACTGCTCCATTGCTCTGTGGATGTGCCACAGAGGCGAAACAGACCTTGGTACCCAGCTGTTCGCAGTATTCGTGGAATAGCTCGCTTCGGAACTGGGTACCGTTATCTATGATCAGCTTATTGGGAATCCCAAAGCGCGTGACCACGTTGCTTTTGAAAAAGCGAACAGCCGTTTTGGCGTGAAGAGACGACACAGGCTCGCCTCAATCCACTTTGTAAAAGTGTCTATGGCGACGAGCGGTGTGTATAGCCCTTGTACCCCTTAGGGAATGGGTCGAGCGCATCCGCACCCTGTAGAAAAGGGCCAGGATGGGGATTGTTTGGAGCTCTGGGCGGGCTTGTGTGCCTTCCGGCGTGAAATTGGCGTGCCTTGCACTTAGTCATGATGTCCGGGCATCTTGTAACGCATGGGCCAATAATAGCCCATGCGAAACGCTTTGCCGACCGTAGTTACGAAGGCGTGGTTGCCCTGAGCACACCTCGTGTATGTCCCTAAGAAGGAACACACCTCTCATTGCGAGATGCACTTGGAGAGAACTCCCGAGCACCTTGACGGTAAAGGTGCCATCCATAAGCTTGTATGGAGCGGCACGCCTTGTAAGCCGGGAACGCCGGCCGTCGTCAGGCGGTCCCATCTGCAAGATACCGGACAAATGGCGTTGTCCATCCAACTGCACTGCGATAACGGAGACAAGACCACTGCCTTCGCCGCCTCGTCCGGGGCGTGATTGAGGGCTTGTAAAGGTGCTCGACGAGCACCCTGCCGAAAGCGTGTTTCGTGAGGATCCAAACTTGATAGTTGGTCGGCCAGAAGTTGTCCTTCCTTGGCACGAAAGAGCACTTCAAAAATCGAAAATGCCGCTCCAACTTCCTCACTTCAACCGTATCGCGCCATTGAGTTATCGCAGACCGATACTCCTTGTTAACTGATTGATGACCACCGTGAATCTCCTTCACAGCTAGCCGTTGGACACCAAGCGACTTGCACGCTCTTAGTCCCGCGAGGAGGGTTCGTACTGCAGCGCTGTTAGTCGCCGCAAAGTGTAGTTGGATAGAATATCGAGTTGCTCTCCTTGAGGGAGATGAGAACAAAACCAGCCCCGAGTTTCCAAAGTCGCGAGCCATCGAAAAACATGGTCCAAGAGGGTTCATCAGTTGCTCGAGCTCCTCGATTTGGGCGGCAAGTCCATTCAATGACAAAGTCAGCTAGGACTGTGACTTAATAGCAGTTCGGGCAAAGAAATAATGATCAAACTCGCTAGTTCCATTGCCCACTTAGCTATACGTCCGCTAGATTCCTTGTTCCGTAGGATTTCTCCCAGAGGAACGTGGTCGGGACCAGATTTGATGCTACCGAAGTAGTGGCGAAGCTTCCGGAGGACATGAGCAAGGCATAGAGGAGCTTCGGACCTCGTGGTAACGCCTTTGATCCGTGAAGTACCTCGCCACGTAATAGATTGGTCGCCAGATGCCTTCCCTTTCGACCGCCAAGACCGCGCCACAGCCTTGTGGCGGCAACCTATGTACAATGAGGAGCCGCCGCCATGCCGCTGGGTAGTCAAACGGAGGATTGGACAGTATCGCTCAGATCCCGGAAGGATCTATCGCTTCTTCCGCCCACTCGAAACCATTGTGCTTGCGCAGGCCTTAAAGAAGGGCAGCCCGCGTTCGCTTTGACGGAAATAAACACGCTTAGAGCAGCCATCCGCCAAAGGAGGCTCAGATTCCTTTATGGTAGTTGGAGCTGCATATTTTCAATGGCCTCGATTTTTCAGGTTGGCGTAAATACCTTGCGAGCCAATGACATAACCGAGCAACATTCCGATCGAACACCAAAGGTACACTTCTCTGGATTTAATTTTATTCGATGCCCGTGAGATTACGAAAAGTCTCGCCAGTCTTTTACATGATCCGGAGCATACTTGTTTTTACAACTATGTCGCCGACATAGACCTCCAGATTTTTTCCACATTGCCGGGAAGGTCTTCCATTAATACCGAACGTGGCACCAAAGATTGCGCAGACCGAAAGACATGGTCGAGCAGCGTAAAGTGCCGAAGGGGTTATGAAGGCGATCTTCTCTTCATCCTCGGGAGATGCTTATTTGGTGGTAACCGAGTAAGCATCTAAAAACTCGAGTCAAGGCGTCCTCAATCGATCGACCACCGGTCAATACGAGGCAAATGGAAATTGTCCTTAGGACAAGCAATGTTCAGATCTGTGTGATCGACACACATCCTCCACTTGCCGCTTTCTTCTTTACAATGACAGGTTGGCTAACCACTGGTGTGATCAACCTCGCGGATGAACCCAAAGAATGAAAGCGCTTGCTGTCGATCTTTGATGATCCCCTGCTTGAATTCGAAGCGACGGTTTCGGCGAAACGAGCTTTTTGTCCCACGACACCAGCTTTGTGCTCGATTACCTCCCTTGGGACTCGGGCATGTCGATGGCTCCCGGCGAATACATCCGCATTAGCTCTGAGGAAGGCAATGAGCTCGCTTTCTATTTGGGGTCCAGATTGGCCCCCAAATGAACTGCCTTGGAAGTATCATCAAGCGGCAATGAACTTCCTTGGTTTCTCCCTACCGGTGAAGGGAGACCCTAGGCGTGCGTGACTTGGTCTCATGGAACTTCAGACAGCATGGCGGAAGTTGGTCGATCAGTATGCGAGGGACCGCTCGTCGTAATCCGAGCAGCAGCTTTGTAATTGCCCTTGACCGTGATCACACCGTTAGGACCGGTATCTTCACGCAATGGTAAGCGTGGGGGACACGCCATAAACTTACCGAGATGGCTCGCTTAAGATCGCGTTACGCCGATGGGAAGTCGACCACGCCGAAGTGATCAACTCGTCCGAAGTTGCTTGGGTTGCAAGGTGACAGGCGGACAACTCGCCCTAACGGCTTGATGCCTTCTCCTAACAATTCCGTAGAAGGGCATCGCGACTTCCTTCACTTGGAACGAGGAATTTGCATCTCGCCTAAGACTTTAGCGTAAAGCAAGTCCAAAGCGCCCCGCCATCCACTAAGACACGGCCAACTCTCGCGTCGATGGTCGGGCGACCACCGATGGGAGCCGCCGAGGCTTGGTCATCCCAAAGGGGCAATCCTCCCGAGAGAAGGAGATGGGGACCTCACCACTTCATCGATTCAGCCGAGGTTTTGCCTTTTCGACGCTAGGACCTCCCAGCAGCAGCTTCCTTGAGGCTGCGCCGAGAGGTGTAAGCCGAGGAGCCGCCGAAAATGACGGCAATATGGTTCACGGCTCTTGATATTCATCATCATCTTCCCGATCACCATCGCCGGTTTGGCGCTATTCTTACAGCGCCACCTTGTTCGGCAGGTGGGCATTGGGCCCTTGCCGCTGTAGAAATTTTCGAGCTTTGCGTTCTCAAGTTCTACAATGGCGATATCATGCCCGTAGTGTTTGGTGGAACTTGCAAAATCGGTCGCCGGACCTTTCTTGCCTTGTCCGCCCCCTGGCGGCTTTTTGCCCTTGTAATTATTGTTGGGCTTCTTCGCCCATCCTGGGAGGAGGTGCGCGATCCATACCGCGACGGTATTGTTCGTGATCACCTTTGTTCTTCTTCTTCCGGGACTTCTTGTCACCGTGAACATTGTCTTCTTTGCTCTTCTTCTTCTCATCCACACCAGTCAAGGGCAGCCGCCCTTGTCGAACGCTTTTTTTGTCTCAACGCGCTCGCGCTGGCATAGCGGTCACCGCCTTGAACAGGTCGTTGGCGGTCCAGTCTCGCTGATCTCGAGATCCCGGTGAGCCGCTTCGTCGCGACTCCGCTTTTTAAGGCGCGGACAATGATTCATCCGAGATGTTCGGATCGTGTTGCGGATCTTAATGAAACGTTTCACGGTTGCGGAGGGTCTCCCGCTCATCCGGATCATCTGGTGCAGATCATCCTCCTTGCCTGACGCACGTAATGCCTCCGAAATTAGCGATCGAGCGCCACAAAGCCGGGTTCCACGAGCCGATGGAACCCTCCGCCGATTGAACACCACGCCCGAGCAAAGACACTCAAGGACACGGAGGTAATTAGCCATGACGAAGCTCGTCACCCCGCCGCCATGATGGCCGTGGCGAGATGGAAAGGAATTCTCCGGTTCTCGAGTCCCATTGTACCTCTCCATGTGACCGGCTTGAACTTTGAGGGCCACCGGACAGCTCAAAGCTCGTTAGAGAAAGCCTTGCACCAGAGCATATGACCGACCACCTTCCCGCGTAACCTAGTCTTGAGAAGACGTTGGTCCCGCGGCGGAGGAACTCCCCGCTGAACGGGATGACTCGCCCGAGAAACTCTCTCCGGACAATCCACCACGCCCTTCCTCGTGGTTGCGACGACGCGCCTCACGAGGGGACCGTCTGCGACCATCGCGCGCGCTTGCCCCTGTGGGTCGCGATGACTACGAGGACTTGGCGAGCGACGGCGACCACGGTAGCCCGCCATGGACAAAGTGATCCTTCGATGATGACGGGGTCACGCGATCGATCGAGCTGTCCGAATCGCTCCGGCAGTTTGGTCACCGCTCGAGGAGTTGTTGACTTCTCCTAGAGACTTTAGGCCTTCGCCTAGTCGCTCTAGGTTAGACGCACAAGACGCCTACGCGGGCGAGATCACTTTGATTGGTGGATCTAAGGACCGCTATAGCTTCGAGCCGCTCCGACTTTGATCTATGGGTCCCGGATCTCGAACCATCCGCTGCTCGCCTGACCGAGTCCGGCCACGCGGAATTGACCCAACAGGAAGCTTCACCGGAGACTTAGCGCCGGCACGCGAGGTGGGTCGCGACGCCGCCGCTACACCGTCGCTAAACCGCGCTAAGGTCGATTGATGGAATCGCCGAGGTCATGCGGCGACGACGCCTTGCTCGCGAAAGCACCACAGCAGCCTCGCCTTGATGCCGAAAGCGAGTTAATCCGCTCGACCGCCAAATTACCATGGCCGCAGGCAGATCCTCGAGGTTCCTACATCGCCATGTTAATGCCGGGGCCATGCGAAGGTATGCTAGACGGTGTCATCGCTGTGTTCCACAGGTGGAATCTACCGACATAGCCTTGGAATCGACAAATCTAAACCGTCAGAAAGATCATCGCCTGTAGTCGCTGCCGATGACGGAGGCGATCCGAGGCTATCTTCGCCATGTAAGCGGAGACATCCGCCTCGGATGCGAAAGCGCTCGAGACCGAACAGACGATCCGAATCGACAGGATGAGACATCCCGTCCTTCCGAGTCGAGCCCTCGTGAAGTATCTCTCAGATCGCCGACGGAGTTCGATATGCTCGATCTGCGTGTCCCCACGGTCGGCGCCAATTGCCGACGGTTGGGATATCGACCCAAGTCAACCAAGGTTCTTCAAAGAGGAGATAGGAGACACGCCAACAAGGACGAACAAAGAACGAACAGGAGATGTGGTTTTTATCCCGTTCAGCCTCTCGAGAGATAATAGCCCTACGCCCAAATTTTCTTATATATCGGAGATGAATACAAGAGGTGGCTCGGCGAGACGAACAAGTCTTGGCGAGATTATGGTGTATGTGAAGCAATAATGCGAAGATCATGTGCGAGCCCCCTACGCCGTAGGGGCCTCGTTTATATAGTGCCGAGCAAACCGACCCACCAAGGAATATCGGGTCGGGCTAACTACTTAGTGCGTGAACTAACTCATACATGCCAAATATATCCCGAGCTAGATAAGGCATACTCCTAGTCTTGGGGATCATGACTCTATTCCAATCCGGAAACCAACGCCCGTGTCTTCACGTAGCCGTGCAGAACTCTTGTTCGAGTAGGACTCAAACACTAATCCTAGGCCGTTGCACCGCGTCACCAAGAGGCTGTTCGGCAGATGCACATGGGCCCGATAGAACCTTCTAGGGAGCTGGGCCCTGGTACGCTGTTCGATTGGGCCGTCAGGGAGTGGGCCATGGCTATGGGCCGTGATCTAATCCCCGACATACTCCTAGTCTTGAGGATCACGACGTCCGCTCCAATCCAGGAAACCAACGTCCGGGTCTTCACGTAGCCGCGCAGAACTCCTGTTCGAGACGGACTCAAACACGATTCCTTGGCCGTTACGCACCATGCCAGCCAGGATGCTGTTCGGCAGGATGTATACGGGCCAGATAGAACCTTCCAGGGAGCTGGGCCCCTGTAGGCTGTTCGATTGGGTCGTCAGGGAGTGGGCCATGGCAATGGGCCGTGATTTTATCCCCGACAGCTAGCCACCGAGACTCAAGTGGAAGGACTCACTAGAGTGTGGTCTTCCTCTTGAGACTCTAAGTCACGAAGATGGCACTTTTGCTTGCTACGAAGACGTGCAACAAACGATCGAAAGGTGTTGTTGTTCTCCGAACAGACTTGTCCGGACCGAATGCAGACTGGATCAAGATCGAGCAACTCTGTTGCATCGAACAGGGAATCACATCCGCCCGAGCAGAGCACTCAGCCTTCAGCGCAGATGCTGGAGAAAATAGCCGTTGACAAACTTCAACGGTAACTTCCTGTCGCTGCGCAGTAAAAACAGACGACCGTTTTACCTAGCCATTACAGTAAAAACTAGTCGTTTTATGGCAAACCGTTGCAGAGCTACTTGTTTAGGTCTATAAAAGCACCCAAGCCGCCCGCGGCCAGCCACTTTTGCTCTCGCGCCTTTCCTCTCCTAAGCCCTTAATTCCAACCGCGCTCAACATCAACTAGCCAAATTCCGCCCAAGATCTTGCTCGTCCAACACTGGGAATCGCTATGGCCAAATTTCTAGCCACTAGCTTGACCGAGGAGGACCTGAAGGCTTGGGAGGAGGAGGAGGGCCACATCGACGCTGGTAGCTGGAGGCTACCCGGGGAGGAGGAAACTCCGGAGCCGCTGGAGGGAGAGTTCGTCAGCTTCGAACAGTTCGCACTATTCAGGTTGAGGTCTCCCGAAAGCGACTTCGTCGAGGCCTTCTTAAACATCAGCGGATTGGAGGTAACAAACCTCAATCCGAATTCCATCCTCCAGATGGCCGTTTTTGCACACTGCGAAGGCTATCTGGCATTGATCCGCCGGTAATGTTCCTCCACTATTACACGTGACGAGGAGCGCTTAGCCGCTTCGGCGCTTTGGGTGCTACTACCTCAAGCTCGCCATCGCCGACGACGCCAGTACCCTCGACCACCACCGCCGATTCGATGGGCGATGGTGGTCGAGGTGGTTCTACACAAGCGGAGCGACGACAAGAAGCTCTCCTTCACCGGAAGGCGCCATGAGCAGGTTTTAATGCCGCGCCGGAGATGTCCGCCATGATTGGTACTTGACGAGAAGATTGCTTCCTCGTGAGCCTCGGCTCACAGCGTGGAGATCATCCGAGACTATACAAATAATGTAATCATCGTCTGCGGAGAAGGCCCTATCCCTTCTATAAGATAGAGGGATGGGAAGACATCACAAGGAGAGCACGGTAAGTGCCTTTAAGACTCAACCCTTACATTGATTATTTCCTCCGAACAGAACTAACGATCCCTCTGTTCGGGCAGAGAAGCCAACCGACGCGTGGGTGACCGAAGGGTCGACGCCATGTCAAGGCGGCGAAGAAGGACGGGAGGTCACCGCGAGGTGGCTTACACCTGCCAGCAAGAATGTGCTTGTCCGCACAGACGAGGTAAATTACTCATGCTCACTTGGTTGCTAGATTTGCACCATTGCTTAATGCTAATGTCCGCTTCTCAAAACGCAGCAGAGGACCACCATCCTTGGGGATCGTGAGGAACCCTCCGGTCCGAGAAGGAGAAGGCAAAGAAGGGCAAGGCCAAGGTGGCCATAAAGCCCAAGGTGGTGGCTGAGCCTACGCGGAGCTCGCCACGCCACGGCTGCCACCACCGTCGAAGAAACCACCACAAGCGACGAGCGCCGCCAATGCACTCAAGCGGGCGCATGGTCAACCCAATGGAAGAGACTAAGCCCTCCCTCCTCACCGAAAGCAGAGCGACGAAGAGGTAAAGAACATGACCCTTTGGCTTATGCGTTACACGCAGGCTCATTCGGGCCATATGGCACGGCTACAACAGGTCGCCGAACAGAGGAGGCTTGAGGAAGAAGTCGTGCGCAAGGAGAAACTTCTTGCGTTGCGCGAGAAGAGTGCTCAGCTCAGCAGAGAGCTGAGCTCATCGCCGCGAACACCCAGGGACCGGGGCGAACAATCCGCCAAGGAGCCCCCGAGGAAGAGGCGGAAGGTTCCAGCAAAAAAGATCAAGATCAAGCTTACTACGGCAGGTATGTAGCAATGAAGCCCTTTGACCTCACGAATTTTCTGACCGTGTTGGGCTTGACTGAATCTTTTTCATCAGCTGCCCAGGAGGAGGCCACCACGGACGACGTCGAGGCGGCGCCGAAGCGTTGTTCTGCCCGAGCACCGCACGGTGCATCGCGGCAGTGAGGGTAGCCGACCTCAGGACAAGCCGGCGGCGTGGAGCTCGCTCCCGCCAGACTCAATGAAAGCAGCTTTGACGCTCAAAAGACGCGGTGGAGCGACTGGAGGCAGAAGAGGCGGCGCACGGTACTACGGACAGCGGGGGCAAGACGGTGGCTCCGGAAGCTGCCCAAGGTGGGACCGAGCAGGCGGTCCTACCCGGCACTCCGTCGCAGGGGCAGCACATCCCTGAGCTGGCGGAGGCGATCGGCAAGCAGGGCGAAGTTCCCGCCGCCGAGGTGCAAGAAGAGGTCCACGAGCAGGCGGCTCAAGTCGTCGTGCCAGTGGAGGCTCCGGTGCCGCCCGGTGAAACGGCACCAGCCTCGTCCGAAGGTGGTCGGGCAGAGGAAAAAGAAGAACAGGAACGGGGAGACGAAAGCGCTTCGCCGGTCGCCCCTGCTCCCGAGCAGAAGAGCTCCCGCAGGAAAAAGGAGCATAGAAGATGGCGGCAAGAGCGGCGCGCCAGTCTCATCCCGCACGAGCGGGGCTTCGTGACGCACGGTCTCGAAGACCGCTTACGCCGGGGACTGAAGCGTCGGTTGTGCAAGGTAAACTCCTAGACCAAACCTTGTTCAGCTTAGCTAAATCATCGGAAAGTGGTCGACTAGATCTTCTCCCTCAGGTCTTTAGGGACACCATGGCGGAACTCGAGGACGGCGTTACCATCGAACGGAGCGCCGTACTGGCGTCCCTCCGGGTGCATCTCCAAACGAGCGAGCCCGGCGAACCCTCAAGGCGGCCCGGCCGAGCCGGTGAAGGCGAAAGCGAAGAAGCTCAAGGCCGAGCTGACCAAAGAGAGGCATTCCTCTGAGGCTCTTCTAAAAGAAGCCGAGGAGCTTCGCCAGAAGCCGTGAAGGCGAGCACCGCGGAGGAGAAGCCGGGCCGCACGAAGTGGCTCGAAGAGCGCTTGCCAAGCGCCCATCGGCGGAAGGCGCCGCAATGACGCCGAGAAGCTCAAGGCCCATTCGTCAAAGAGGAGCCGACCTCCGCGACTCCAGCGAAGATTTCAACCCTGTGGGCTTCACAGGAAGAGATCGAGGAAATGCGCGGGACGGCGGTGAGGGCGATCACTGCAGAGAACAAGGTCAAAGAGCTGGTCGAGCAGCTCAAGACCGTCGGGCAGCGAGTTAGCCAGAGCGAGGCTCTGGCCGACCAGCTGCGTGCCAAGACCGAAGAGGTCGAGGCCATCCGGACAGAAGCTGCGGCGCAGGCCAAGCGGAGCAAGGAGGAGATAGAACGCCTCCGAGCTGAAACCCGGAAAGGGATCAAGGCCCAAGGTGAGGTCGTGCGCCTCAAGTTAGAAGTTGAGGAGCTAAAGGAGCAGCTTGCTCCCAAGTAGCACTGCGGCTGAAACCCGAAAGGGCCTTGTACCTGAAACTTCTGATTAACGCAATAAAACACTTACCGCTTCTTCCCGCAAAAAGAACAAAGAAAAGACAGAACGAGCGTAAACTAAGAGAAAAGCGAACAGCTAGGAAGTTTAAGAAAACCGTAGAGCGCTTAGCCTAACTTCCCAGCTGTCACAGTATCTCGCCGAAACTTGAGTTTGCGAACCCAACAGTGCACAAGAGAAAGAGCGACACCTTAGTTCTCGCATTTAACGATGCTCGAAGTCCTAAGATTGCGAATTCGGGCACGTACGTAGAGAGATAGAGCGACACCCGCACCTTGTTCGACTTGTTCCATAGACTGCTCGTTGGCGTAAGTTAGGCAATTCCGAGGATAACCGAACAAGGAAAGTGCCTCTGCCGCGGGGGGCTTACGAGAGCAGACTTTGCCAAGTGGTCGCGCCAAGCAGTAAGTGCCTCTGCCGCGAAGGGCTTACGAGAGCAGACTTAGCCGCAAGGTGGAAAAGCCGTGTTACGCAACCCTGAGTTCAGGAACTTATCGAAACTAGATACGGGTAGGAAAAAATCCTTAATATTGCGGAGCCAAGAGTTCGCAAGGATCGGGCAGCCATCAAGTGTTACCAGAGAGAAAGAGGTAGTTTTCAGAAGACAAGAAGTGAAAAGGGCACAGAAGCCGCGAGAGTTCACTTAAGAATTGGATTGAACTTTACATGGTGCCCGAGGGACTTGGACGAACTAAGGCGCGAAGTTTGACAAAAAGCGCAAGGCTAAACAAACACACAAAGAGACCTACATAAAGAACTTACGAAGCTGGTCGATGTTCCAAGTGCTGGTCAGCTCTCTCCCGTCCACCATTGTTAGGCGAACAATGTTTCGGCGAAAGCGTAAGAAACGACCGTGAATGGGCCCTCCCAGCGTGGGGTTAACTTGTTGTCATTGGACAAGTTCTGGATACGGCGCAGAACGAGGTCGCCCGCCTTCAAAGCCCTTGGTCGAACTGACTTGGCAAAGATGTCGGCGAAGATCTTGCCGGTAGCGCGCCATTCGACTTGTGCCCGTCGCGGTGCCTTCGAGGAGATCGAGATCGAGTAGGCGCTTGCTCGCCGTCAACTGTTGATCGAGCTCGTCGGCGAGGCGAGCCGAGTACTATTTCGGCGGCGTGATGGCTTCGCACCGAGACCGCTTGGAAAGGAGTTTTCCAGCTGTTCTACCGTCAGAAAAGCGAACAGCCCAAAGGACGGAAGGAACTTCGTCGACCGAGCCTTGTTGTGCTCATGGAGTGCCGCGAACACGCGCCGCTTGATACCCCGGACGATCTGTCCGCTAGCTCGCCGACCGCTTCCATTGCTCGTGGATGTGCCATAGAGGCGAAATGCACCTTGGTGCCTAGTCGTCGCAGATTCTTGAATAGCTCGCCGAACTGGTACCGCTATTGGTGATCGACTTATGGGGAATCCCAAAGCGCGACCACGCTGCTTTTGAAAAAGCGCACTGCGCTTTGGCGTGAAGAGACGACACGCATCGCCGATCCACTTTGTAAAAGTATCGATGGCGGCGAGCAAGTGTGTGCCCTTGTACCCCTTAGGAACGGGCCGAGCGATCCAAACCCCATGTGGAGAAAGGCAAAGATGGGGGGATCGTTTAGAGCTCTTGGGCAGGCTTATGTGCCTTCCGGGTGTGAAATTGGCAAGCTTTGCACTTTGTCACGATCTCCCGGGCATCTTGTAACGCGGTTGGCCAGTAATAGCGCATGCGAAACGCTTTGTCGATTATAGTACTGCGGAGGGCGTGGTTGCCACAAGCACCCTCGTATGTCCCTAAGAAGGAACACACCTCCGCCGCGAGATGCACTTGGAGAGGATTCCCAGAGCACTTCGACGGTAAAGGATGCCGTCCATAAGCTGATATGAACTAGCACGCCTTGTAAGCCGGAACGCCGGCTTCGCTGCAAGGTGGTCCCATCCGCAAGGTACCGAGCGAGTGGCGTTGTCCAGCCAGCCATGCGCTCGATAACGGAGACAAGACCACTGCCCCGCTTGCCTCGTCCGGAGACGCGATTGAGGGCTTGTATAGGTGCTCGACGAGCACCCCGCCAAGCGTGTTCGCGTGAGGATCCAAACTTGATAGTTGGTCGCCAGAAGTTGTCCTTCCGGGCACGAAGAGCACCTCGAAAAATCGAAAATGCCGCCCAACTTTCTCACTTCAACCAGTATCGCGCCATTGAGTCATCGCAAGACCGATACTCCTTGTTAACTCGATTGATGACCACCGTGAATCTCCTTCACAATCACCCGTTGGACACCAAGCGACCACCTGACGCTTAGTCCCGCGAGAGGGCCTCAGACTCTGCAATACGTTGTTAGTCACCACAAAGTGCGCTTGGATAGAATATCGAGTTGCTCTCCTTAAGGGGAGATGAGAACAAAACCAGCCCCCGAGTTTCCAGTGCGCGAGCCGTCAAAAAATATGGTCCAAGGGGGTCATCAGGTTGCTCGGTAGCTTCCTAGGATTTGGGCGGGCAGGTTCATTCGGCGACAAAGTCACCAGACCTATGACTTAACAAAGATTCGGGCAAAGAAATGTAATATCGAATTCGCCAATTCCATTGCCCACTTAGCTATACGTCCTTTGCTTCCTTGTTCCTTAGATTTCTCCAAGGGGAACTTGGTCGACCAGATTTGATGCTACCAAAATAATGGCGAAGTTTTCGAGAACATGAGCAAGGCGTGCAAGCAGCTTCGACCTCGTGGTAACGCCTTTGGTCCGTGAAGTACCTCGCCACGTAATAAATTGGTCTGCTGGATGCCTTCTCTTCTACCGTCAAGATCGGCCACCGCTTGAGGCATGCACCAAGATAGAGCAAAAGTCGCCGCCGAATGCGGGTAATCAAGATCGTGGGTTGGACAGTATTGCTTTAGATCTTGGAAAGATCGCCACCTCTTCCGCCCACTCGAAACCATTGTGCTTGCGCAGGCCTTAAAGAAGGGCAGCCCGTTACGCCTCGACAGAAATGAATCAGCCAGAAAACCATCCGTCCGGTGAGACTCAACTTCCTTGACGGTAGTTGAGCCTCGCATGTTTTCAATGGCCTCGATTTTTTAGGGTTGGCGAGATTCCTTGCAACCAATTACATAACCGAGCAACATTCCGATCGAACACCAAAGGTACACTTCTCTGGATTTAATTTTATTCGATGCTGGCGCGAGGTTACTAAACGCCTCGCCGTGTCTTTTACATGATCCGGAGCATGCTTGTTTTTACAACTATGTCGCCGACATAGACCTCCGTGTTTTTCCCCATACTGCTCGGGAAGGTCTTCTCCATTAAGCCGAACGTGGCACCAGCGCTGTACGACCGGAAGACATGGTCGATAGCGTAAAGTGCCGGGGTGATGAAGATCTTCTCTTCATCCTCGGGAGATGCTTATTTGGTGGTAACCCGAGTAAGCATCCAAAAACTCAAGAGTCTGGCAACCATGATCGCGTCGACCACCGGTCTATGCGAGGCGCTGAAATTGTCCTTGGGACAAGCAATGTTCAGATCTGTGTGATCGACACACATCCTCCACTTGCCGCCTTTCTTCTTTACAATGATAGGGTTGGCTACCACTCGGTGTGATCAACCTCGCGGATGAAACCAAAGAATGGCAACTTTGCCGAGCTGATCCTTGATTATCTCTGCTTGAAGTCCGGTGGCGACGCTTTCGCGAAACAGACTTTTGTCCGCCGACAGCCGCTTTATGCTCGATAACCTCCTTGGGACTCCGGCATATCGACGGCTCCTAGGCAAACACGCTGCGTTAGCTCTGAGGAAGTCAATGAGCTCGCTTTCTATTTGGGGTCCAGATTGCCCCGATGAACTGCCTTGGAGGGATTATCCAAAGACAATAAACTTCCTTGGTCTCTCCCCCTGGCTGAAGGGAGACCCTAGGGCGTGCAGACTTGGTCTGCGGAGCGTCGGGACCTCGCGGCGGAAGCTGGTCGACTAGGGCAAGGTACTGCTCGTCGCAGTCTAGAGCAGCCTTGTAGTTGCCCTTGACCGTGATCACGCCGTTAGGGCCCGGTATCTTCATGCAATGGTATCCATGATGGGACACGGCCATGAACTTGCCAAGAGATAGCCGGCCCAGGATCGCATTGTACGCGGAAGGGAAGTCGACCATGTCGAACGTGATCAACTCCGTCCGGAAGTTGCTTGGACTGCCGAAGGTAACAAGCAAAACGATCTGTCCTAATGGCTGAACAGCTTCCCCCGGGACGATGCCGTAGAAAGGCATTGCGACTTCTTTAAGCTTGGAGCGAGGAATCAGATCTCGCCCAAGACCTTTTGCCGATAGCAGTCCAAAGCGCCCCGCCGCCTACAAGAACACGGCCAACTCTCGCGTTCGATGGTCGAGCGACCACCGCCGGGAGCCTCTGTGGCTTGGTCATCCCAAAGGGGCAATCCTCCCGAGAGAAGGAGATAGAGACATCGGTCCACTTCATCGATTCAGCCGTGGTTTCCTTTTTCAACGCTAGGACCTCCCGAGCAGCTTCCTTGAGGTCGCGCCGAGAGGTATAAGCCGAGGAGCCGCCAACATAACGGCGATATGGTTCACGGCTCTTGATATTCGCCATCATCGCCCCGATCACCACCGCTTACCGGACGCTGTCCTTGCCGGCATCACCTTGTTCGGGCAGGGTGGGCACCGGGTCCTTGCATTGAGAAATCTCGAGCTTTGCAGCCAAGTTCGCAATGGCGTATGTCGTGCCCGTAGTGCTGGTGGAACTTGCAAAATCGGTCGCTTGGACCTTTCTTGCCTTGTCCGCCTCCCTGAGCACACTTTTTGCCCTTGTAGTTATTGTTGGGCTTCTTCTGCCCATCCTTAGGAGGGGTGCGCGATCTATACCAGCGACGGTATTGTTCGCATCATCTTTATTCTTCTTCTTCTGGGACTTCTTGTCGCCAGGTTGTCTTCGTTCTTCTTCTTCTCATCCACACCAGTCAAGGGCACTCGCCTTGTCGAACACCTTTTGTATCAACGCACTCTGCTAGCGTTGGCATAGCGGTCACCGCCTTGAACAGTCGTTGGCGGTCCAGTCTCGTTGATCTCGAGATCCCGGTGAGCCCTTCGTCGCGGACTCCGCTTTTGAAGGCGCGACAATGATTCGTCCGAGATGTTCGGATCGTGTTGCGAATCTTAATGAAACGCTTCACGGTTGCGGAGGGTCTCCCGATCATCCGGATCATCCGGTGTAGATCATCCTCCTTGCCCAGACGCACGTAACAGCTCTGGAAGTTAGCGATCAAAGCATCACAAAGTTGATTCCAAGAAGAGATGGAACCTTCTTCCTGATTGAACAGCCACGTCCGGACAGCACCCTCAAGGACAGTCGGGAGGTAATTAGCCATAACGAGCTCGTCACCCCCGGCCGCCATGATGGCCGTTGCGTAGATGGAAAGGAACTCCTCTGGGTTTTGGGTCCCATTGTACCTCTCCATGTGACCGGGTTTGAACTTTGAGGGCCATCGGACAGCACGAAGCTCGTCAGAGAAAGCCCTGCAGCCCAAGGCAAATGACCGACCACCTTCCCCGGCAGAACCTAGTCTCGAGAAGACGTTGGCCCTGTTGCGCGGAGGGACTCCTGCTGAACGGAAAGATTCAGCCTAGAGAAATTCTCTCCGGGACAATCCGCCACGCTCCTCCCTCGTGGTCGCGACTACGCGCTCCTCACGAGGGGACCGTTCGTGATCATCACGTGCACGCTTGCCTCGTGATCGTGATTTACTACGGGACTTGGCGAGCGACGGCGACCACGGTAGCTTGATCACGACGGTGTTCTTCGATGGTGACGTGAGTCACGCGATCGGGTCGAGCTGTCCGAGTCATTCCGGCAAAGTTGATCATACCGCTCGGAGGAGGTGTTGACCGCTTGGACTTTAGGCCCTCGCCAATCGCTCTAGGTTAGAAGCAACAAGACGCCCATACGGGCGAGATCGGCTGATTGCTGGATCGAGGACCGCTATAGCTTCGAGCCGCTTCGACTCGATCTATTGGTCCCGGATCCTCGAACCATCCGTGTTCTCGCCTGACCGAGTCCGATCACGCGGGAATTGACCCAACAGGGAAACTTCGCCGGAGACTTAGCGCGTCAAGACGCGAGGAAGGTCGCGACGCCGCCGCTAATCGGTCGCGAAACCGTGCAAGGTCTCGAGTGATGGAGGTGTCGAGGTCAGCGGCGAATGATATCTTGCTCGTGAGCGCCCGCGCTACCTCATCTTGCCGCCGAGCGTAATTAATCTGTCCGATCTCGCTACCATCGCATCCCGTGCGTGATCTCCGGAGGTTCCCGTGATCGCCATGTTAATGCTTTGCGGGGCCATGAGAAGGTATGCTTGACGGTGTCATCACCGTGTCGCCAGTGGAATCTACCGACATAGCCTTGGAGTCCGGCAGATCTAAACCGTCGTAAAGATTATCGCCTGTAGTCATCGCCAATGACGGAGTGCGATTTGAGGCTATCTTCGCCATATAGGCGAGACTTCGCCGGATACGGAAAGTGTTCGAGACCGAACAGATCGATCCGAATCGACAGAGAATGAGGCGCCTGTCCCTTCCGAAGTCGATCCTCAAGAATAGTCTCCTGGTCGCTGACAGAGTTCGACATGCTCGATCTGCGTGTCCCCACGGACGGCGCCAACTGTCGACTGTTGAGATATCGATCTCAAGTCGCTAAGGTTCTTGAAGAGTGAGATAGGAGACACGCCAAACAATGCAAAACGCAACGAACAGGGAGACAGGGGTTTTTATCCTGGTTCAGGCCTCTCGGGAGAGATAATAGCCCTACGTCCAGCCTTTCTTATATATCAGAGATGAATACAAGAGGTGGCTCGACGAGACGAACAAGTCTCGACAAGATTATGGTGTACAAGTGCGATAGCGCGATGATCTGATGTCTACGAGGTGCTAGATGTAAAAACTCTTGGCCAGGGTCCCCCTAAACGCCATAGAGGCCCTGTTTATATAGTGCAGAGCAAACCGACCTACCGAGGGAATACCGGGCCGGGCTAACTACGAGATCGTAACGAACTCAGTACATGCCAAATATGTCCCGAGGCAGATAAGGCATACTCCTAGTCTTGAGGATCACGACGTCCGCTCCAATCCGGGAAATCAACGTCCGGGTCTTCACGTAGCCGCGCAGAACTCCTGTTCGAGACGGACTAAAACACGATTCCTTGGCCGTTACACACCATGCCAGCCAGGATGCTGTTCGGCAGGATGTATACGGGCCAAATAGAACCTTCCAGGGAGCTGGGCCCCTGTAGGCTGTTCGATTGGGCCGTCAGGGAGTGGGCCATGGCAATGGGCCGTGATTTTATCCCCGACAGACGGTTTCTACCCAATGGCACTAATGTTGCCACTTCCATCACCGCCACCACAAGCTTCATCTCCACCAATGTTATCAAAGAAGTCATTGCCATCAAGGCTAGCGCCAATAAGCTCTAGGAATGGATGTGTTGCATGTATCCAATATGGTAAGGGTTGTGAGCTAGCAAAAGGCAGGATGTGTCCGATGTGTCTACGGCCGTGCTTCGGCGGGGCCCCACACCCAGCGCTGTGATGCCTCCTGCCAAGAGCGAGGTGAGGCCACGGAGGCCCACATGGCAGTCACACGCAAAGATCCATATGGCCTTGTTGGCATGCGAAGGCCCATATGGCCATATGGCACAGACGCGGTTGGCGGTTTGTCTTCCAATTGATTCCAATCCCATCGCAATCAGTGATCGCAATTCATAATGAGGCAATCACTATTGCCTATTCATCCCGGCCATCAGCTGAAGATCACCGCGACCACACGATGCCACTTACCAGAATCCAGATCACCAATAAGCCAATTTGTCATCATGTCGGTATGCTTCGGTGAGTAACTATTTTTGCCTTTGATTATCATATTATGGAACGAATATAGAGATTAGACAACTCCTAATTAAATCATTATTTCATTAATCTCGAAAGGTTAAAAGATCTATCAACTTTATGTATCGAGAAGAAATTATTGTATGATATTACTGTTGAGGCTATCATTGATGATTTTGTGTAGAAATGTTAGAAGACAGAAGACATTTCTAAGGTGATCTCTGCAAAATGTTTGAGGTAAAAAACTTACTTTTGCACTTTTATATTTTTATTGATAAAATTTCTATAATAAATTGGACAATGTCTTTTCAATTGATATATAGTAATATAAAATATGTTGATATTTATGTTAGGTCATGCCCAATGCAGCCCACATTTTCCCCTGTCTTATTACTATTCATCCACCTTTTAATCATTACCCTATCCCTCTTTGGCTTTTTACACATCCTCTCTTATATTTTACTCTCTACCCTACAGTGCTTTGGGTTACAAATGAGGGCAATTTAGGTGTTACACTGGACATGCCCTTAGGCCCTTCCGTTTATAATCTTGTTACGGAACCCTAAAAATTCAGCGGCCCGGTTAATATCTCGGTTTATAGTCGTTGATTTAATATCTTTGTAGATTTTTTTTTCCCTAAAGACTGTCGACGACCAAAGCAAAAATCTTTGAAACACGAACAAGATCCAAACGTCGTACCATCGCTGCCCGTTCACAAAGAGAGCAAACACTGCCACACATGCTTAGACACCACTTACCCGGACGGATAAACAAGCACCCAGGCCGCCAGCCGTCTTCACGCCCCCGTGACACCCCCTCGTCGCCATGCACCGCGCAGAGAACATACCGTGCGAAAAGACATGGATGTGGAACTGTACAACTCTGCAAGGTGCAGAATCGCGTGTCACCACGAACGCACGAGCCGGACGGAAAAAAAAAATATTCGTGTATAGGGTGTCAGGACTGTGGCATCCTTTTCCCCTCTCTCTCCTCCTCTCTCTATCTCCTTCCTTTCTCTCTCTATCTCCTCTCTTTTCCCTCTCTATATCTCAGGATGCCACTGTGGCATCCTATGCCATAAAATTTTCTCCCCGAGCCTTACTCCATGGTCCCTCGCGCCCCAACTCCGCTGATTACGGAATGCATGCCCGACCTGTGGAATACAAGAATAATGGAGGTATGGATGATCTAAATACTGTCATGGTGGTAGCGATTTTCGTAGTAAAATCATCTAGTGGTATAGGATGAAACTTAATTTTTAAACTAGTTCGGAGATCCGCGCATTTACATGATTAGATTTATTAGTCTATAATTATTATTAGATTTTTTTCACACCTTGATTAAATTGCTTGTGAGCTGTTGGATTGGCCTTCCTGGCGTTTATTTGATGGTACTGTTCGGTGGATTTGAATGGATAGATTATGCTTTCATAAAAACTTGATGTTTTAAATATGTCTTAAATCAACTTTTTTAATTGGTTCATAAAAATCATAAATATAGATTTACTTTTAAATACACTTCCATGATATCATATTTTTATAAATTTTATGAATAGATTGCAGTGATAATTAGTAGTTAAAGTTGTATTTTGAGTACCGTGTCAATGTTTTAAAACATCAAGTTTTTGTGATATGGAGAAAGTACATATTTGATTAAAAAAGATAATAGATGGTTTAAATGAGTCTGAAGATATATTTTGTGAAGCCACAATACATTTGCACTGGTCTAGCGCGCTGATTCTTGATCCGATTGTTACCGAGGTCAGTTACGGTGCTTTTTATTATCTGACGCCCTCACCATAGGGGAAGCAATTTCACTGACAAGGGGTCCCGCCCCATCTCCCAAAAAGAAAACGTTAACCGTAACAGCCGTTGAGGTCTCAACTCTCAAGTGCCGTGATGACTGCGCGCCGCTGCAACGCACGGGGCAGTCAATGCGGCAGAAGCCAGAACTGCACACTACAGTACACTCGACGGCCGTGGCGTTGGCAAGCTACGCGCACGACTTCCTCGCGCGTTCCCAGTATCCCATCTCCGTTGGCCCCAAGCACCGGCTTTAAAATCCCGTCTCCGTTTCACCGCTCGGCACGGCAAAAAAACACGCGCCATTCGGGCGAAAACACGATGGCCGGCTACCGCCGCACCATCTCGTTCCCGGCCCCCAAGCCCGCCGCGAACGACAAGCTGGCCGCCTACCGCATCCGCTCGGCCAGCCTCCCGTGCCGCTTCCACCCGCTGGTGCTGCAGCTCGACGACGACGTCGCCGCGCTGCGCCTGGTCATCGGCCACCCGCCGGTGCCGCCTCCCACCGGCGCGCCCTCGGCGTCGTCCGTCTCCGCGGCCGCCTCGCAGGCCGCGCGGGTGCTGGCGTCCCTCTCCGACCTGCTTCACCACCCGCAGGTGCAGGAGCCGCTGCGCCGGCTGGGGAGGTCGCCGTTCGCCGAGCGGCTGCTCGACGACTTCCTCCGCCTCGCCGACGCGCACGGCAGCTTCCGCGAGGCGCTGGTCGCGCTCGCGGCGCTCCAGGCGGAGACGCGAGCCGCGCGGCGGCGCGGGGACCCCACGCGGCTGGCGTCCGCGGCGCGGGCGCAGCGCCGCGCCGCGCGTGACCTCCCCGCCTCGCCGCCGCCGCGCGCACCGTGGCTACCAAGGCCCTCGCGCCGCTGCCCGAGGATCTCCCGGCCGAGACCTTGGCCCTCTGCGCCGCCGTCTCCGACGCGACCGCCGCCGTGGCTTCCGCCTCCGCGGCCGTCTTCTCCGGCATGTCCTCCCTCTCCAATGCCGCCGCCGCCGCCCGCGTCGAGGTCGCCTCCACGCCGTGCTGGGCTACCGCCGCCGCCAAATTCGCCGCCGCATCGGACGCACCAAGAATCAGCCACCACCGCATATGGTGGGTGGCCGACCTCGTGCGGTGGATGTCGCGCGCGAGGCGGCGGTCCGCCGAGAAGAAGAACGGCGGCGGCGACAGTGACGAGTCGTCCACCGTGCAGCTCCGATCGGAAGCCCGCATGAAGCCGGAGGAGAGAGCGCTGAAGGCGGCGTTCGAGCACCACGAGAACTTGGAGCGGTGCATCGCCAGCGTCGACGGCAGCAACGAGATGGTGTTCCGAGCTTTGGTCAACACTCGAGTGTCCTTGCTCAACATTTTGAGCCCAACCTTCTGAATGTCCGGACCACTCGGGCTAAGATTTGTGGTACAATTCATTTTAGCTGCATTGGCCAGAATTTGTATGTAGTAAAAGTGTTCTTCTGAATGCATTCGATCGGATGGAGGCGTTCCAAATCGCTGAACCTGCATTTTTTTCGACCGTTTATTGGTTACGAGCCATGGAGTCCAAATGCAGCAAATCTTACACGATTGCACTATCCATCGAACCTTCTGGATTGAGGAAAAATTTGGCAAAGCGTCATTGCAAACAAAACACGCTTGTCACTCCAATATTAAATTCGTAAAAATATTAAATACACTTAACAATATACAGATAAAAATAGGAAATTTGCTAAAGTTGACTTAAAATAAAATATCCCTCAGTCAATTTTCGATAGAATTGCACTATAATTATACTAAAGTTGCACATTATTAAAAAATTTAATTTTAGTATTAGCATTGTGTAATTTTAAAACATAGAAACAGAAAATATGTGAACACATGTATTTAGCAGATCTATACAGTAAGAAAGCAAAAAAATCAATGAATAAAATTGATAATTGATAAATAGCAATTTTATACTAAATTGTATCTTAGTAAGTGATAGAATTTTAGTCTTGCTAGATTGTAATTTTCAAGTGATTGGCTATTAAAAAAATTAGGTGCTTAAGAATTATCAAAAATAATTCTTAAGCACCTATTTTTTTTATTGTGTTCAAAAAAAGAATTATTTTTTGATGAAATTTGTTTATGTTACAACATGGGGTCTATTGATAAAACTTAACAATGTATTGATTAAACATGGGCCAAAAAAAACTTCTATGAAAACTTGGCTAAACTATTGATGAACCTTGAATGAAAGCTAATAAACTTAAAATAGGATCGACGACACTTAGATAATCTACTGATGAAACTTAGGCCCAGTTCTTTTCAGCTTAACGACTTATCTATATTTTGAAAACACATATGCTTTAAGTTTTTTGAGTCCGTTTTTTCGCTGTTTTGAAGGTGGGTTCTAAAGCTTTAAAAAGCAAGTCAAACGAATTGTATCCGAATCTCGAGACTACCTCGAGAAGACTTCATTTCAACCGTTCATCCATTCAGATCGGCTCAAAAGAACAAGGCCTTAAGAAAACTATTGACGAAGTTTGAAATTGAAACAATGAAACGTGGCTAACATAATGATATAACTTGATGGACGAATGAAACTTGGTGAAACTATGATGAAATTTGAAGAACCAATAAAACTTGGATAAATTATTAATGAAACTTGAGGGACAACCAACAAAACTTGGCTAAACTACCGTTGAAATCTCATATTTCACTATTGTTCAAAAATCACCCTATGCAAAACAAAAAGTTTCACGAGACAAAACAAAGTTTTATTGAGTAAATTGTGTATGTACATGGCTAAAGTTTCATGGCGAAAATGGGCATTCATCTTCGTCCAGCACTCTTGTTTTCTTGTTCCAGTGAGCTTCCGCCTCGTGCTAACCAAATCTGCCCCCTAAACTTGCGCAGATGTAGCTATTGGGAGAGCACAGATGAGAAATAGAGTGGGAGATAAAGGATAATGAAGATCCATAAGAGAAATCAAGGGGGTCATGTGGACAATGAGCGGTGGCATCAGTGGCCATCGACAGCGAGCGCGGGCATGCCGTAGCGAGCGAGCAAAACGAGGTGGGAGGAATGAGCTGTGGATGGGAGCGATAAAAGAAAACCCAGTCGCAAAGTTGTTTCACGTCCGCGTCGATGGCATTGCATTAGCGATGCTGCGATGGGCCTGAACGAGCGAGTCGCGGGCCATGCCGTAAGACGTGGTCGGAGAGTTTCCAAGTGAAAAGGTTTCAACACTCACTTAGGGCTGTATTTTGTTTATATGTATCCCCCGCCTTTATTATGGCCAAAGACAAACTTTGACTTAGCTGTGATTTTGTTCATCCATCTCTCAATCAATAGTGCACATATACCCTACCTCTATCCCTAAGTAATAATAGCTTTTTCAGTGGAAGCCAAAACGGAAAAACCATCCCAACGTTATCCTCTCTCTTTACTGGCGCCAACACAAAGAATACTTGCCATGTCTAGAAACAAAGACTTTCTCTAGTCTCATTCCGTCGCTCGGCCTTTCCAGCCAGGGGAAAAAAAAGAAAGAATGCAGTGGCAAACTGATCTCAATGCCAGCAAGCAAGTGATGCAAAAAAGACAACTATCAATACACCGTGCTTTCATATTTCTGTCGTTAGAACAACTAGTTTTTGTTTCGGTTTTTTATATTTGTGTGATTAGCATCCAAGACCATTCGTAGGATGGCCCCTTCCCTGCTCGTCCGCCCCGCTCCCGCTCCCCCTGCGTCGCCTCCGCCGACGAGGCTACCCCACCCTAGCCAAGCCCCGACAGCGACGACCTCATCCACGCCTCCCATACAGTACTGCTCCCTAAGCCCTGCCTCAAGCCTTCTTCGCTCTGCCGAGCCCCTAGCCACCTCGGTTAGCCCAGCTACAAGGACATCGTCGTGGCCAGATCCGGTACCTGCGTTGGCCGCTTGGTTCGATTCGCTTCTCCACAGGCAGCCCCTTCGTCTTCATGGCGCGGATCCGAGAGGGATTCGCCTGCTGCAGCTGTCGCCTCCGCCGATTTGGACTTGATGGCCAAGTCACTCCAGGCGGTAGCTGGCGCCTTGAAGACCGGAGAGACCTCGCCTCGCGCCCGCCATAACAAAGGAGAAGCCGGGCACACTCAACCAGCAGATGAAGTGATGACCGGTTGGTGCGCAGTTAAGCCGAGATATTGGTGGCGTGCTCGAAGGCTCTGCTCCCCACCTCCTAGCTGCGCCGCAGTTACTGCCCCTGTCAACGGGAGGAAGGAGAAGACATGGCGCTGTTTCAGATGCCTCTCTGCCTCTCACTTGCGTGCCAATTGTCGGGACCCCATTAAATGTTGCTCCTGCTTTCGTTCCGGCCACATCGCTGCACACTGCCGCCGTTCCAAGTCTCCTCTAGTTCCCACTCCACTCCACCTCGCTGCGCCTCAGCTCCGCCTTGCCTCCTCGGCCAGCATGGGCGAGCCGGAGAACCGCCCGAGGGAGTGGGCGAGCTGCGTCCTCACCGACAGCCTCCTCGAATCACAATGGGCAACGGCGACCTCCACCTGGGCCACGGCCTCCTTTCATGGCAGCCTGCGACCGAAGCCCTCGGCGGCGCTGACGACCGTCCACTTCTCGGCCATGGGGGCGGCCGACTGCTGCTACTCCAATGTCCACGTCTCCAACCACGCCTCGGAGGATTTCCTAGTGCGCTTTGGCTCTTTAGCAGCAGCGCGACCAGGCCATCGACCGTGGCCACTTTCGCCATGCCTCCTTCGTCATCCTCTTCAAGGCATGGAAGCCGCGGTTCACCTCCATGCCGGCTCCCATTCTTCACCGCGTCCGCCTTTGTCTGGAAGGTGTCCCGATGCACGCGTCGTGCCCGCGCGTCGTTGAGAACATTATCGGGCCGGCCTGCGTGCTCTAGTGCATGGAGGAGGAGTCCTCGCGCCTTCTCGACACCGCCACCCTCAACGTCTGGGCGTGGACGGCCAATCCGGACACCATCCCCAAGACTCACCGCCTCTCCATCGCGCGCCCCATGATAGCCGGCGACGATGGCGGCTCCGCGTCTATGCGCCCCATGGAGTTCTGCTCAGCGTTCGTCATCATCCATCTCGACGTGCTTGAGACGCCGGAGGATCCGTGCCTCCAATACAGCTACGGCGGCAGGACACGCGTCATCAAGTTCGATTGGACGCCGGGGCAAATCGACGAGCTCCCCGGCATCCAGTCCGTCGGGAGCGCTCCCCTTCCCCTCCGCGCCACCGCCGACACGACGACCACGACCGAGAGGATGACGATCGCACCGGCAAGATGACCGCACCAGCCGTCCGCTTCGGTCGCGCTCTCAGCCCCGCCGCCATGCCAACGAGGAGGTGTCTCGTGGACGCGACCACCATTGTCGTGACAGAGGCGAGCCAAGCCATCGCTACCGCCACAGTGGAATTTCCTCCCTGGTATGCGAGCCCAAGCTCAAGTCTGTGCTCGTCCCCAAGGACGCTGCTTCCTCCTCACCATCAACCCGGTGCCCAGCTGAAGCTTCTCCCTCATTGTTGGCACTCGACATGCAGCGCTCTTCCCGGCTGGACAGCTGCTCTTTGTGCAGCGACGGCGTCACTTGCAGCGACGGCATCACTTGGACAACGCCTCCTTCACCCGCGATGAGCCCGCTGAGGGGTGGTCGCTCACTCTCCCCGGTGGCGTGGCTTCGCTCGCGGTCTCCACGAGGCCGGCCGCTAAGCTCGGATGGTCACCTGCACACCTGCCATGGGTGCAGGCTAACGGCTGCGCCCTGAACCCACCTTTTCGTGGGCGCTCACCCTCACCGCACGGGGGCAGCAGCGCCCCTGGGTGTGCCGACGCCTCTGCACCTCGCTCCGGTCCAGCGCCCTGTGTCGCCGCATGTGAGCCCGTTAATGGACAACCAGCCCGAGAATCAACTTACTCAGTTTTTGCAAACAGTCACAATCACTCCCCCTCGGCCCGTCCTACAGGTCTACGCCCGCCGTCGCCTCAAGCTTAGCAAGCGCCCAGCTCGTCGCAGCGCACGCCTCGCCGCCCAGAACGCCACAAACACCCCGGTGGAGACCCATGCACGACAGCGCATTGCCAAGGTGATGGAGCCCTGGGCGCCGGCGGCCACTTCACGCGACCTCTCCACCATCCTGGCGAAGCCGCTCCCTGAAGCGGCGGCTCTGGCTTTGGCGGCGCTAGCCAACCTCAGCCTAGGGGGCGTGCCCAGCGGCCAGCTTCAGGCCACGGCCTGTGCTCACCGGAGGATGTCCCACCTTGCCGTCTACAAGTGCTCCATGAAGACAAGCCTTACCTTTTGTATGTGGTTAGCCTAGGGTGTAGCTAACTCCACTTCAATCTCTGTCAACGCCTGTTTTATCTGTCTTAGTGTCATGTCAGCTCTTCTTGAAGCCCGTCGTCTCTCTGGCGCATTGCCTCTGCACCACCTTGTATCGCGTCTGTATCAGCCAAACACTTTCGGCAGTAGGCCGTCCTATCCTTTATGTATGCAGCGACCTTGTCTACATCGACTCTGATGACAAGGTTGCGCCGCTTCTCCCATTTGCTGCCCTCTGGTGATTGATGAATAGTTCAGATCGTTTGCGCTTGCTTAATTGGAACGTCAGAGGGCTAAATTCCGGAGCGCAGAGAAGTGTCCTCAAAAACCTTGTCATCACCTTTGGGCCCAACATAGTGTGCCTACAAGAAACAAAACTTGACATCTGGGACCACAGATTGACTACAGAGTGTCTAGACCAAGGCTTTGCGGACCTAACGTCAATTGTGCATCGCCCGGCTATAGGTATGCGGGGTGGCATCTTGTTAGCGGTCAAGGGTTCCGATTTCTCCATTTCTGTGGTCACCCCTGATGAGTTCTCTCTTTCAGCGAAAATCACTGCGAGCCACGATGCGTATGAGTGGTGGATTACAGTGGTCTATGGTCCCCAAGAGCGTGCACAGATATTGGCCTTCCTCGACGGCCTCAAAAATGATGCGGGCCACTCGGACGAACCGTGGTTGGTAATTGGCGACTTCAACCTCATTCTACACCCTGACGATAAGAACAACTCAAGCGTGGACCTAGGTTTGATGGACGCGTTCAGATCTACAATTCACAGTCTCCACCTCAGGGAGCTCCGTCTCCTAGGCCGTCGTTTCACCTGGAGCAATGAACGGGCCACTCCTACTCTAACCAGAATTGACAGAGCCTTCTGTACCACGTCGTGGGTACTCGCCTTCTCAGACTCAGTACTCCTCGGACTCCTGTCCTTGAGCTCAGACCATGCCCTCCTCCTGATCAAGGCCACCCCAAAGCTTTCGGCTCCTCGTGTTTTCAGGTTCGAGAACTATTGGACTACCTTGGAGGGCTTCTTACCCACGGTACAAAGTGCGTGGGAGCGGACTTTAACCTGCGCCGACCCTTACAAAAGACTGCATATCAAGTTAGAGCGTACGGCGAAGGCGCTCTCGTCTTGGGCTCGCACCAAGGTCCCTTGCATCCGGCTGCAGCTGGCGATAGTCAGTGAGTTGATCTTGTTGTTTGACAAGGCCCAGGAAGCTCGTGTGCTCACGGACTTGGAGAGGAATCTCAGGACAGCCCTCAAGGCTAGGGTCACAGGCTTGGCAACCATTCAAAAAATCCGCATCAAGCAAAGAGCACGCCTCTCGTGGCTTCGGCTAGGCGATGCCAACACCAAATTCTTTCATCTAAGGGAGTCCAACAGAAGGAAAAAGAACTTCATCTACTCCCTTGACACCCCTTTTGGGGCCGCCGTCGAGCACAACCAGATGGAACAGGAGTGCTCTCGTTTCTTTGGGGAACATCTAGGCTCCAACTTTCCGCGGAATTTGACACTAGCGTGGGATAGTTTAATCCAGCCAAGGCAGGATCTCCTGGAGCTCGAAGACCCTTTCACAGAGGAGGAGATCAGCTCGACCATTAGGTCAATACCGACGGACAAAGCGCCTGGTCCGGATGGGTTCAACGGTACCTTTTTACCATGTTTGTTGGCACATCATCAAAGCTAACTTGATCGCAGCGGCTTCTTGGTTTGCGACTGGTCACTCAAGGCACTTCTCACTTCTTAACTCAGCCAATATCATTCTGATTCCTAAGAAATGGGATGCGAAGGATCTTGCAGATTACAAACCCATCAGCCTCATCCACAGTGTTGGCAAAATCTTCTCCAAGATGCTAGCCAATAGACTAGCAGCTAAGCTCGATTTCCTTGTGAACTCAGCCCAGAGCGCCTTTGTAAAGAAGAGATGTATACAGGACACCTTCCTACGTACCCAAGCCAACATCCTAAAACTTCAACGGCAGAAAACCCCGGCGCTTTTTCTTAAGCTTGATTTTGCAAAGGCCTTTGACTCGGTCTAGTGGAGTTACCTGCTTGAGCTGTTGCAGGCTAAGGGATTTGGAGCCCGCTGGAGGGATTGGATCACCAATCTTCTCGGTTCGTCCTCTTCATCGGTTATTCTTAATGGGACCAGGCGCCCGACCTTCATCCACGAAAGGGGACTCCGACAAGGCGACCCTCTCTCCCCCATGCTTTTCATCCTGGCCATGGATCCGTTCAACAAGATCTTCAATCTTGCGGATGAGAGTAACATTCTTGCACCGGTTGGAAACCCCCCAATTCGGGACCATATCTCCCTCTTTGCGGACGACGTAGCCATCTTCATTCAACCCAACAAGCAAAACCTTAACTACACCATCAGTTTGTTGGACAGCTTCGGGGCGGCCTCCGGCATCACCTTGAACAAGGCCAGTGTTTGGTTTACCCAATCCGCAGTGATGGGGTTGACTTGGAAGCTACCCTCAACTCCTTTGATGGCCTGAGAGGCACATTCCCCTGCACCTACCTTGGGTTGTCTTTACACCTCCGGAAGCTTCGCAAGATCCATTTCATGCCTCTTTTGGACAAGATCGCAGGCCGTCTTGCCTCTTGGCGTGGCAAGTTCTTTTCCAAGGCTGGACGCTTGGTCCTTGTCCAAGCAGTCCTCTCGGCCATCCCGACCTATCTCATGGCCTCCACTCCCCTACCCAAGGGGGTCATGAAAAAGATTGACCAACTTAGAAGGGCTTTTCTATGGACAGGCAGTCAACAAGCTAATGGAGGACAGTGCCTGGTGAATTGGGAGGTAGTTTGAAGACCCAAAAACCTCGGTGGTTTGGGTATTCCGGACCTACAACACTTTGGTTGGGCTCTCCGCCTCTGTTGGCTCTGGAGAAATTAGCATTCCTTGGATTCTCAGTGCGCTACCGACGTCATCAACTTCACCGCGGCAGACATTGCCCTTTTCAAAGCCTCCACTCGGGCTGTGGTTGGCAATGGAGAACACTTCAAGTTTTGGGAGGACGCCTGACTTGAGGGCCTTTCACCTAAGGAGGTCGCCCCCCCCCCCCCCCTCCTGTTTGACATTGCTACGCATAAAAATCGCTCAATCCGGGACGGCCTTCAAAATCTTAATTGGATCCGGTCGCTAGCGCATTTGACCATGGAGTAGCAGCTTCTTCAGTATATCACGCTTTGGGGGAAAATCAATCAGGCCACTCCCCTCTCAGATAGCCCTAACGAGTTACTTTGGAAACTCACAACAAACGGAGCCTTCACAACCAAATCGGCGTATCAGATCCAGTTTGCTGGCGCGAGAAGGTTGGTAAGGACGGATCTTATTTGGAAGGCCCATGCAGAACCAAAATGTAAATTCTTCGCGTGGACTCTTAACCAAGGTGGGCTCAACACGGCAGATGTCCTAACCAGAAAGGGGTGGCCAAACCAACAATTATATAGTTTGTGCAACCTGATGCCGAAAACCCATTTGGAGCGCCACCTTCGGGCAAACCTTGGTCTCCACGGCCCCCCTTTGGGATTGGTGGGAATGCATGCGGCCGGGGCTCACTCCTGCATCTCGTAAGGAGCTAAATGGCAAGATGATATACACCCTCTGGAACATCTGGAAGGAGCGCAACCGCCGAATCTTCAACCAAACATCTCAACTGCCGACGCTCACGGCAAGAGACGCGGCCACAGACTACCAGCTATGGCTTTCAACACCGTCTAATCCTTGCTAGTTTAGGGCTAGGACTGTGGTTTTTCCCCTTTTTCTTATAAATATGACTCTCTCTTTTCCTCTTTCTATTAATGGAGCAGCGGAACTCCCGCCTTTTTCCTCAAAAAAAATATTTGTGTGATTTATTTCTTTATTAAAAAAGGTAAATGATGCAAAGAAAACCCCTCTTCTCAATATCTAATTGTAATCGGAGTAGGGTCTGGATCAGTTGCATTTTCACATTTGGGTACTGTATACTACAAACCGCTAATCCATTGTCTCAAACCCTGGATTCTCTACGGAGCTAGGAAATGGGAAAACCGAGCTCACATGTGAATTGTGGTGATCACTGATCCACAGTACGAGGCCGCAAGAATACCCTTTAAAATTGGATTTTTATCATGTATGTCATTATAAAGTGACTTGGTGTCACAATGGCCATTATAAAACCTCTAATATTATAGATGCCATTCTATAGTGCTATCTAGTTTCACCCATGCCATTTTGAGCACCCCATAGGACATACCAGCTCAAAATACATGTAGAAATACCAAATACGGTGAGGGGCCCACATGCCATTCTCACATGTTCTTCTTCCTCCTCCTTGCTTCTCCTCCAATTCTCACCTGACCCCTCCCTGCCAACTCTGGCGGCTAGGCGACGGCGGCCCGCGAGCAGGCAAGCGGCGGCAAGCTAGGCTACGGTGGCGGCAAGAAAGCGGGCATCGGTGGTGGCGGCGGGAGAGAGGCGTCTTGTCCCGATTCGCCGTCGGAGGAGCAGCAGCGCCGCCGCCGCCACCGAGATGGGCCTCGTCGGAGCAGATCACTGGAGTTGGGGGAGATCGAGGAGTGGAGAGGAGGAGGAAGGTGGAGGAGGGAGGAAGAAGAAGATGTTGACTGAGCAGATTTACACTCCACCGCCGCCCGCCATCGACGTCATGGCTTCGCCGTCGCCGCCGCCGACGTCGCGGAGCTCGCCGTCACCGTCGCTCCTTCATGAGCTCGCCGTCGCCCGCCGCCGTTGCCAAGCTTCATGCGTCGCCCGCCGTTGCAGTGCATGCTCATTGGTCTCCATTGCCTCCGCCAGACGAGCTCGGAGCTCGCCTTGCCAGCCCACCGGGCGACGACGACGCCAGAAGCTCGCCTCCGCTTGTCGCCACCGATGCCCGCCTGCTTGCCGTCGCCGTCGCCTAGCTCGCTGGAGTTGGCAGGGAGGGGTCAGGGGAGAAGTGGAGAAGAAGGAAGAGGAAAAAGAACCTGTGAGAATGACATGTGGGCCCCTCACCGTATTTGGTATTTCTACATGTATTCTGAGCTGGTATGTCCTATGGGGTGCTCAAAATGGTATGGGTGAAACTAGATAGCACTATAGAATGGCATCTATCATATTAGAGGTTTTATAATGACTATTGTGACACCAAGTCACTTCATAATGGCATACATGATAAAAAAATCCTTTAAAATTCTGGCTTGTTCCAGGCTCCCAGTCCCAACCACAGTGACCCCTGTCACATGCTGTCGGGTCCAGCTCGTCTCATGTCTGCTCGCTGCCGGGGACACGCTAAACTGGTGCCAAACGTCCGCCCGCGAGCGAATAGCTGGAGCTCCATGAGTTCCTGTGCTGCTGTGCATGCATGCAGCGCGCACCTGCCGAGTCGGTGCCGATTGCCTCCTCGCCTTTCTCCACCTGCCCTGCTCCACCGCGCCTCGTTTCAGAAAAACTTCTTACGCTCAAACGTATATATATTTTTTTCATCGTTTCCTTTCAAAAAGGATTCTGTTGACGACGGTGAAATCTGGTGCGATGCGTCTACGCTTGTAGGCACCACTCGGCAGACGAACACGACACGGGGTGTGGGGGCCGTCACGCGATAAGCTGAACACAGCCGGTTTCGGCAAGACAGATACGCAGTTTCTCTTGAACGGTTCGCTCGTTATGCGTTTGCATATGATCGATCAAATCGAAGTTGTAACGCTTCCTCGGGTCGGACCTGATCGATTTTGAGATCTCGGCGTACGACACGGGCCATATCAGGACATGACCGGCACCGCGGGGAGCTCGTCTCACTTGTCACTCGTCGTCAGACCCGTCGCTCGCAGCAGCGACCTGCTCTGCTCTGCTCTGCTGGACGCGCTTTCGCAGGAAGCATCGGGCCATCGAGGTTGCATGCTTGACCTGCCAGGTTCGCCTGAACCAGTCGTACAGATCAAAACCGTCGCCACGGCACATGCGCAGGACGGGCAGTTTTTTCTTTGTTTAGGAATTTAAGCTGGACGCCGTGCAGACGCCCTGGCAAATGGCGAATTTTTTTTTTTTTTATAAAGCAAATGGCGAATATTGAAACGGGAGCACGCAGGGCTTGGCTGGGTTGTTCTCGACAGGCGGCCCCCAATGGATCTGGACGACTGGACGCGAACTCGTTTACTTCCACGCACGTCGGAGTCGCACACTCGGAGGGCTCTCGTGAGTAGTGGTCTCGTCTCGTCTTACTAGGCTGTAGGCTGCGACGCCCGTGTTGGCCCAGTTGGTTGCGCGGCTGATACAGCGGCTTCATCGGTTGTAACTAGGCCTGCTTGTCGATGTGCTGGTATTTGGCCCAATTGTTTCTGCCTGAACCGAATGAGTCCCTTCTACCCAAAGTCCAAAGCATTATTCTGGCCCATAGTATGGAATAATGCACGTCATGTAGATCCAGCATGCAGGTCTTTGTAACAGGAGTGTCCGAGAGATTCTCTGTCATCCGCTTAGCGAAACCAAAATTTCAAATCCAGCGCTCCAAATTAAGCTTCTGCAGAATCGTTCAGCGCATCATCAGCAACGCCAATGTGTAGGACCTCGACGCAAAAAAAACTGACGCCAATGGATACCTACCCCAGATGATTCGCTGGGCCAATAAGGGGCTACACATCTCATTCTCACCACAAGAGACACAGGTTCATGCGTCCATGATTAGAAACCATAGCAGATAAGAGTGACTGTTAGTTTCTTTTTGTTGAATGGGGAGTGACTGTCAGTTGCCGTACTACCTTTTGCACATATCCGTAATGCAGTACCTGTACAAGTGCACAGTAACTGAGACTTTTATCGCTGTTCTTGCACGACCACCGTGTTCTTGCCGTAGCCCGTAGGACTGTAGTGTCTGCATGCTCTCATGGCTTTACAGTTGTGTCCCCTTGATGATTGCCGGTACGCCATTGATTCATTTCTGCACCGGCCCGGACCATAATCTTTAGTTTCTTGTTTTTTTCAGTTTTTCAGAGAATCTCACGGCGACAGCCCTCTCTTTAGTATCACTAGCAAGCGTGCACGTGCAAAGCACGTCGGAACAATGCTGACAGCAACAATTTGTAGAAAAAAGTAACATTTTGGACACGTGCAATTTTTTTTATTTGTATATATCTGTATGAAGCAGGTGTAGAAGCATTACTTATTGCATTGGTTGTCTCATTGACTCATTCGGTTGATATTAACGTGGCTTATCTTATGAAACATATGAACAAGCAAAATTAAATAACAGATAATCAAGATATAGATTAATTAACGGGTGCAATAACATGGAAATAATTATTTTTTATTAACAGATCAATTATGTACATGGCTGTACGTATAAATACATGTGACACTTATTCATTTAATTAAAAGTAGCGATGCGTTCTCTCGATGGGCCAGGTTGTAAATTGTAATTATATATGTGCGTCACAATTGTTATTTACCGCGCTGCAAGCTTAATTAACAGGTTGTATACATTCGCACGCATTGGCATGGAGGGGAGGATACTGGAGCGTATTCTTAAGAGAGCTACGTAATACTCCTACTTCTATACAGAGTCCTGAATTTATTCCACCGCCCGGCTCGGGCAGACGTTTCATATGTATGAGTATGTATGATTGGGGCGTACGTGCCTGCCCCCGCCCTATTTATAGTGTACTGTGCTAGTCTGTTAGTTCTAGTCTAGGAAGAATCAGAAAAAATTATTAGGACGATTTATAATGGGAGAATAAAAATTAATCCCATGTATATGTATATGTGAGCAAGAGTTCGTGGTCTATACGTATCGAGTTGTGGACAAGAGTCCGTGGTCTATACGTATTGAGTCAAGAGTCAGTGGTCTATACGTATCGAGTCAAGAGTCCGTGGTCTCTACGTATATGTATATATGGGCAAGGGCAAGAGTTCGTGGTCTATACGTATGGAGTTGTAAGCAAGAGTCTGTGGTAAGCAAGAATCTGTGGTCTATACGTATCGAGTCAAGAGTACGTGGTCTATACTATCGAGTCAAGAGTCCATGGTCTATATGCATCGAGTCAAGAGTCTATGGTCTCTACGTATATGTATATATGGGCAAGAGTCCGTGGTCTATACGTATCGAGTTATGCGTAAGAGTCTGTGGTTTATACGTATCGAGTCAAGAGTCTGTAGTATATACGTATCGAGTCAAGAGTCCGTGGTCTCTACGTATATGTATATATGGCAAGAGTCCGTGGTCTATACGTATTGAGTTATGGGCAAGAGTCTGTGATCTATACGTATCAAGTTAGGAGTCCGTGGTCTATATTTGATAATAAACTTTTGGAAAATTATAGCCGTTAGATGATGGATTGAGTAAATAGACGGATGTGATTTGTAGTTGGATCTAGGCCAACTGCTTAATTATAGAGTAGTTTAGATTTAGATATTTATATTTTGCATCTTGTTCCACAAAATTATAACTCTCGATATCCAAATCGTAAATTCTTTTTGGCTAGCAAGGCCAAATCCAAATAAGATGCTATCTGTGTGGAGGCCAGCTCCTAAAAGGTAGGCCGGCTCCATGGGAATTTTGGGACCAGGTGTTAGAAATTGTGAGCATCATCCTTAGTTGCATGTATTGCGTGTGCGTGTGGCCCATAACAACATATGGCATGGGTCATTATTGAGTGAAATTTTTGGGGCTTTCAAGTTGCCAAGGGCGACGACCCATTAAAGAGCAAGACTTTAACACTCCGCCATATGTCGTCTACTGAGTGAATTTTTTTAGACTTTCACAGTACAACCCATTAAGGGGGAGACCAGAACATCCCATTCTTTAGCATCATATTGCTAGTTTACATTTTCTTCCACTAGCTATAACCTCTAATAGCCTAAATCATAGCATCCTGACTTAACTCTTTTGGGCGAGCAAGGCCGGAACCCAAGTGAGATGTTATGTGCATTTTTTAGTATCACATTGCCAATCTATATCATCCTCCACTAGTTTAAAACCTCTGACAACCCAAATCATAGCATCCTAGGTTAACCTTTTTGGGAGAGCGAGACCGAAGTCTAAGTGAGATGTTTGGTACAAGTGTGGGGTCAATCTCTTAAGGTTGGATGGCTCTAAACGAATTTCATGACAGGGTGTCATAAATGGTAACAGAAAATCACCCTCATTGCATGAATCACATCATAGTAGTATACAACATAGGTCATATATCGAGTGGAGTTTTCAAGGCTTTCACGCTGCCGAGGATTAGGTGGATTGTAGCCCCTTGCTCTTTAGCACACTAACTTATAATCCTTGATCCCAAATCATAGCATTACGGATTAACGTTTTGAGCGAGCGAGATTAAAGCCCAAGTGTTATGCTATGTGTGTGGACCAACCTGTAAAGTAGGATGGTTCAGGGTGAGGCTGGTTAGCCAACGATTGCACCACCGCATGCATACATGAGATGTCTGATGTGATCATTTCAGTCCACTGGTTGTAGCTGCGTCGTTGCAGTAGTAAGAGCATCCCCAACAACACTTCTATCTCACCTCACAAAACACTATTCATACACATATAAATAGTATTTTAAAGGATGGGATAGGGGGGCTATTGGGGGTACACTAAGCCAGTTAGGAATGTTCTATTAAGCAAACCCGTAAGTCAGTGATTCAAAGCATAGTACTGGTGTTGGCGAATGATATATTGAATTTTCCGTGATTCAAAGTGTAAGAATCGGGTCCAAGGAGGATCAAAGACAAAGCCAATGAGGAGCCAAACTCAGTTTTGTAGGAGGCCAAGCAACAAAGAGCCTCCGAGAAAAAACAGTATACCAGCTAATCACTTGCACGAGTACGTCAGATTGGATAAATGGTTAATCCAGATGGGGGATAAGCACGTAAGATGAGATGAGATAGCGTGGGCTCGGGTGAAGTTTTAAGCTGCCTGCGTTAGGTGAAATATCCAGCCTTAGCTTGTACGGATTAGGTGAATTATCTAGCCTTAACTTGTACGGATTAGCGGATACGAATGCCTGAACCTCTAACGAACGTGACAGGACCTTCCATAGAGTAAAACCCCAATATATCTAGAGCTATTCGGTATTCATTCATGGCAACATGAGATACGACAATACTATGTCCATTTTTTCAGTGCTGCCATCTGTATTTGCTTCTAACAAATTTGTGAGCAGTAGTGTGTTGTTGGCTTCATGCATGTTGGTTGCGGTCTCACATGTTCCCAACATGTGTTTAATTTGCAGTGGCAATCCCTATTCATGTCAGCAGCTATTCGTTTGCTACGAATGGAACTACTATGTGATCGAACCCTTTCTTACGATGTTGAACTTTTGGAGGGAGACTACTACTCCTTAACAGGAGCAAAAGAACGACAGATCTAGAGCTGCAAATCTATGTTTTGTTCCTTCTAGCAATTATTGATCTGTTGATATTGCGAGATACAGTTTTTTTTTTTTGAGAATTGCGAGATACAGTATTAGTGTACCTACACACAATCAGCACATGCCACAGCTGTCCGCCACTTCCTCATTGTCTTTCAAGCTTTTTTAAGGTGAGGTATCACCTCTTGGACCCATGGACAACTGTAGTTCGAGATGGCTCGAGGTATTAACGAGGTACAAGGGATTTAAAAAGGCTCACTTGAAAGAAATAGCTATTTATCACCTATACCACACCTCGTCTTTGATTCGAGATGCCTCGAAAATAGAGTTCAAAATCGTGTTTTTTGTTTATCCCGCTCCTGAGCAGTTTTAATTTTCTACCAAAATTTGAAATTACAGAAGAAAATCTTTTTATTCCGGTAGGAAATTGGAAGATTAAGGAGGCGTTTGGTTGCCTGCATGCGGGCTGACCAGGCCACGGCATGCAGGCAGCTGTTGTTTGGTTGGCTGGATGTTCCTCAGAGCCGGGCTGAGTGCAAAAATACTGTGCTAGCCAGGCTAAGCACAAACGAGGGAATCGGCCCTTCCTGGCTGTGCAGGCTGGAACCATGCAGGCAACGTGGCAATGCATGTACTTGGCAAGGCAAGACATGTACTGTATCTTCTGATTGGTAACTCTGATTACCGAACCGATTTCAAAAATGGGTTCCTGACATTTTTTCGAACAAAACTAGAACACACTAGCCATATAAATTTTTAAAAAATAATTTTTTATTTTTAAATTTTTGATTATCTATTGTTAGTTTTAAAATTTTTTATTTTCGTTTTAAATTTCGAGATTTTCTAGAATTTATGTTTTTAAGATTTGTTTGCCCTTCTCTTGAATTTGTGTATCCCACCCTAACCTGTATGGTCAACTGAACAAAATCTCTATACAGCATGGTTCAACAGATGCAGGCAGGGGCGGATTTGGGCCTAGGGCCACTAGGGCCGTGGCCCTAGGCATGGGCCAAAATCACAGCTATTATACCCCCTAAATTGGTGTGGCCCTATTCCTTGGCCCAGAAAAATTAAACGTGGCCGGCGGCCTACTATACTTCCTCCTCAGCCCATTAGACCAGCACTCGGATTCCACGATTCCCTCCCTCATGCATCACTCCTCAGCCCATCCGCCTCCCCCACCCGGCCACCCTCACGGCCTCACACCCTTTGTCCCTCAGCACGCTGCACGCACAACACACCAGGAGCTGAGGAGGCAAACCCTAGGGGTGGCGGCGACGGGGCAGCAGGGGCAGCTTGCTTGCCGGTGTGGGTCTTGGACATGAGAACCTGGCCGACCAAGTGCTGTGGCCTTCGCAATGGGCGGGGCGAAGCGCGAGAAAAGCCGTGAGGCGAGGCGGACCAGCGGAGGCGTGGTAGCGACGGTGCTGCGATGGTCGGCGGATGGTGAGGCTCACCGGCGGCCAAGACGTGGCACGGCGGCCGCCATGAGGACCGAGGCAGGCAGGCAGCGTCGGCGAGGCCCGAGGGCCGAGGGGAACGATGACGGCGGCTTAAGGCTTTGGTCACTGAAGGGACTACCGGTATGAATTCACCAATTTTGCAGCAATCTCTCTGCTCTATTTCAAATTTCAATCGATCAATCCCAATAGCACATCTCTGAACTCTAATTATTGATTAGTGATTACAATAATAGAAATGTAGATTTGCACAATGAAGCGACCAAGGACATTGGAATCATTTTATTGTTTTCCCATCACTTCATATTGCATCCCTTAAATCTTTGAAATGTCCAAATTGCATGTGTAGGTTCAAGTTCATGTGGTAATGCCGATGAAAATATGAGAAGTGAGGATGGACTAAGTCATCTTTAATTAGGTACTTATTTTGTAATTTGTACCGTATCATGTTTTTATCTAGTTTGTTTTAGAATTAAGCATCGAATTAGATGTGTCATACTATGGGTTGTTTAGGGCCTTGTTATAGTGGCCCTAGGCGTGGAAATTCACCAGCTCCGCCATTGGATGCAGGGTAACCAAACAACATCACTCGCATCTCTTTAGCCAGGCTCATCTTAGCCTGGCTCACTCATACGAGCTAGGCTAAGATAGTTTGTGCAACCAAACAGCCTCAAAATGTATGGGTTTGTTTGAACAGGGAATCGCTTGAGTTTACAAAAAATCGTCCGAGTTCAAAGATAAACTATTGATTATTGGGAAAGAAAGCAGAGGAAAAGTGAGAAAATATAAAAACATTGACAGAGGGGAGAGCCTAGTGGCTTTTTTTGTACTATACATGGGGCACTAGTGTATATTGATTTTTTGCCTTACGCAAATGACTATAGGAGCATTTTGTTGGTTAAAACGAAAAAAACAAGGGCAGATCTTCAGTTGGTTACCTTTGTAGGGCGTATTCAAAACAACGAATAGGATGGTGGTAAGGGGTTGGCTTCACAACACAATTTACGCTGTACGTGGGATAGAAAATGAATCGCCAAATTACCTAAATTTGTTTTGCTTCTTTGGGATGTTTCGTCTTTGGCATATTTGGTTAGAGAGAAATAAAAGGATTTTCATATGATTTATGAACCGATCGATGTTTATTTTTGGCCAGGTGCAAGATTGTGCCTGCCGTAATTTTGGTCTTTAACTTTGTCCGAAACTAGTGATTCTTGGCCTTGGTTTTCATTTTCTTGTCATTTCCTCTATTCCCCGCCTATTGGTTGTTTGTGTCGTTCACTGCTTTCTCCTCTAATGATATTGGCGCATGACAATTTCAAAACAAATCGCATAAATAAAGCATTTGTTTGAATTTTTTACATAAATAATGTTTCTAATTATTTGTAATATTTTTTAGGTTTTATATTTTTCAAATTTCAAATTGAATTTCTTTTGTAAATACGGAGAAATTTATAACCTTTTGCATTTCAAGGTGTGTCATGTCTATTAATCTACATAAACCAAGTTTACTTCGTAGAGCGATTGCTACGGGTTTGGGAGAGGGATCCTGTACCGAGAGATACTCTACTAAATATAAAGGGCGGTTTTACCATTTTTGAAAATTTTCCTCACTCCTCTCTCACTCACCATTCTCTCACCTGGTGGTTGCCGACTACCACTGTGCCGCCGTAGCACGACCGTGGGCGCTCTGCGCCGCTGCGCGCATGAGCGGGGGACTGGGCGGAGCCACGGGAAGGGCCGGCGTGGGGCGAGGCAACTCGTGCGGACGACGCGCTGGCAACATCGACGTACCGTGGGATGGACTACGACACGGGGAGGCATGAGGCGACATGGACAAGCGCGATCAGCGACGTGCACAGGGGACGCGGCCGGCGCAGGCGTCCAACGGCTCAAGCCAGCGACGTAGGCCTTGTACATACGTAGCATAAAGTAGTGTTTCAACGAAATTTGAAAGTATTTAAAAAGTGGTTTAAACATTATAAAAAAATTAAAAATAGTTATAGGATCTTTATAAGAACTACTAAAAACCTAAGAAAAATCATTACAAATTATTACACCAAATAGGCTATATAAAAAAGATAAATTTTGCTGAAACGCTACGCTACGCTACACTAAGCTGAAATGTACGAGGCCGTACTCGTAGCAATGAGATGGAGACACAGAGAAGAAACGTAAGGAGAAGGAAGATAAAAAAAACTTCTTTCGAAGGATTGGAATGGTGGCTAGAGGTGAGTGGATAGGAGCAGAATTTTAATTTTATCCCTCTCAGCTAGGGATGCAAATGGGTTGGCCCTAGGGCTACCTTTGGCTCTCCCTAGTTTATTTATTTGTACTAAATAGATTAGGAATCAAATTTGTAGTACAAACAAATGAACTAGAGAGGGCCAAAGATGACCCTAGGGTCGACCCATTTGTATCCCTACTTTCAGCTTATCTTAGATCGGATAGTTCAATGTTTATATCGGATACTGCAATGTCATATTAAACTATGCGATGTAATATCAAACCATCTGATATTCAGTAATTTTAGCACAGCACTCAAGCACGAAAATCAATCCAGTTCAAAATTTACCAATGGGATCCGTCTCAAATTTGAACTATAGATTACTGGAAGAGTATACTATCTACTCCTAGAGGGATCTAATGAAATCTTACTAAACCCAACCTATTTCTAATGTGAGTGCTCAATGTCAAATGTAGGCAAGAACAACAAAATTTTCAAATCAACCACAACTCTTAGGGTTGCTCGTGAGAGATGGTTCTTGCTGAGTTAAGATGCAACTATATATCAAGATTCAACCATCCTCAACCACAAGCAACCACCGAAAAGAAACTAACGAGTTTCAATCCAAAATTAACATGAACAAGAGAAACAAGTGCGACGGAGGCAAAAAGCACGAATTTACAAAAACCAACTTGATTGATGATGAATGTTTGCTGCCCAATCTTATGCAGGAATGCTTGGCTTGAATACTGTAACAGTGGAGTAACAGTGGAGATACTGTAGGGTAAAGAAATAGAAGGGAAGTACCAAACGGTACCACTTCATGATCTTCATCGTATCTATTGGATATAATGGTTCTAATGAAAAGTATCAACAGGTAATATAGAGCAAATCCATGTGGCCCTCTATAATGCTGTAGCAGATATAGAGGGGCTGCTGGAGGGAAGGAATCTTTCAGAGGGTAGTGTAATTTGTGAAGGAAGTTTAGAGGGATGGATGAGGTGACGCTAATAGTGTTTTAGAGGGGAAATATAGAGGAAGAGTTGGAGTTGCTATAAGGATCAGAAGTGTTTCTACTTTGACGCCACTTTTGCACAGTCCGAAAAGACAAACTGAAAAATGGAAGAGGGAAAAGGAGGAAAGCCAAAAAAATTAAAGCGAAATGATCCATAAGACTCAACACAGATGAGGGCGAGGTAAAAAAGCGTTGATCGACCTTGTTGCCTGCACGAATAGAAAGCTTTAATTAGTACTCCCTCCGTCCCAAAATAAGTGTTCTTTTAGGATTCAAATTTGTTTCAAAATAAGTGCTTTTCTAACCCCTAGATACCTCTCCCACCACTATAAATACCCCTAGATTCCTCTTCCACCACTATAAAGTATCCTTATATTCTTCTCCCACACTATGAAGTACTCTAGATTCCCACCCACATACACTTCTCCTTAGTTTTTCCATAATAACCTTAAAGGACAATTAGGGCCTGTTTGGCAACAAAATATTTTTGTAGTTTCGAGGCAAAACCATTGCTTTGAAGAATACCATGGTATTTTAGCAATGAACCAATACCATGGTTTTTAAAACATCGTTTTTAGGGTTGCTTCCAAACACCTCATAGTCTAAAATACCATGAGTATTTGAGAATACCATGGTTTTGCATAGAAACCACAAAAATACTCCACTTCCAAACATGGCCTTATTTTGGGACGGAGGTAGTAGCAGATATGACCAACCATGGTTTGCTATTCCTGCACAATTGAGGATGGATCTTTGTTAAGGAACGCATCAAGTTGTCTTCGGTCCTGAAAGATCATTCGAGGACCGTCAGAGAGATGAAAATATGAACGGTGCTGGAAACAAGGCAGATCCGTCTCTACGTACGTGGGCACAAATGTTTAATCTTGATTTGCACAGATGCATATATGATCGTATCTCCATTTACCACGCACTAACAAGCGACGTAGTTTTCACTAAGGATTGACTTCGTTCGAGCGAGAAAATCTCACATTAATCAATACCTGACTTATTGCCATGAAGGAAAAATATGGCCGCAAGTTGCATAGATAGTGATTAGTGAAATGAATTGTTAATCCGTTTAGTTCTACGAATTGAGCAAGTCAAATGCTAGTATCTGATTCTTATTCCAGGGGGCAGGGTAGTAACGTATCCCGCTTGAATTTCAGAAACTTGCTGCTACAAGAACCATTTTGGATCGACCGTTAGCATGGTCACCATATGTTTTCTGTCTAGTTCGTTTAAGTTGAAAGTTGTTAAAAAAAATTTAAAAAAAATTTGTGATATATCAAAAAAGATTTTGAAAATCCAAAAAAGTATAAAAATATATTAAAAAAATCTGAAGAGAACCATTTAATACCTCACGAAAATAACTACAAAACATCACATCGTTTAACTTGTAAAAATAACAAGCTAAATTTTAATTTAATTGAAGTTGAAAAAAAGGCGTTCATTGCTCTAAATCACCGCACTGCGATGATGAAAGGGTCTTCAACCACATGATAGAAAACTCATGACTCAATATGTGGATTAGGTAGTTTTATGGGGCCTCTAATTCTGTGAGTGGGTGTGATAATTGTGTCACAGCCCCTATGCCCTAAAACAGGTTCACGGAACCTTCAGCATTTCTCAGAACATGATGGCGGATGAAATATGCGTTATAATTACAGTTTGGGCCAGAGAAGAATGACCTCAATGGAACTGTAGAAGATGCTGTCAACTGGACAGCTATGCATGCATGTCTCCCAAAACTCTTAAATATTCAGGACCGCACCACATGTTCGACCCTAATTACATTTGAATACTCACTTAGGGGTGTGATCTGATTTACAAGTTAATCTAGTCCACATGATGCTTCCCTCACCAACACAATAATGGCGCCATTTTGCATGAACTATGCTTAGTACATCCTCTTTGCCACCACGTCACATTATGTTGCTGGCCCGCTGCACCTTTTTTTTTTTTTTTCTGGCAATGTTGGTACCTTCTCCGTTTCTTTGAATCAACAACGGCTCAAGTGGACAAACAAAAGTGATCCTACTAGAACACGAGTTCGAAGTGGATTTTGGCGCAGGGCATTTTTACTGCTAGCCTCAAGTGTACCATTGTATCTAGTTTCAATCAGTGGCGGATCCAGGGTTTGAATAAGCCCCGGGCAAAATTCCACTAAATATAGTTGCTAGAGCAAATGATAAATGGTGTTCATAATAAATGTCGGATGAAAGTTGTTCAATTACACTCCTTAATTAGATTTATTAAAAAGTGACATACTTTAAGATAAGTTTGCTACTTTTAAAAATAATATAGTACCTTTTTTAAGACAGATTCGCTTCTTCCAAGCCTTCATCAATAGTAGCCATAGATCTTAAGCCTAGGAATTTAAAAAAAATCAATATTACCGACATGAACAAGTAACCAAGTTAATAGTAAGCAAAACTTAGAGCAAGTATTTTTAAATACCACTAGAAAGAGGTAGCTTCATCTTGAGGGTTCTCATATCTTGGAAACGTCACAATGTCGCATACTTTCTCAATTCACAATCCTAAGTCACAAATTCACAATTCTAAATCACAAATTCACCAATGGCTCGATCCTATGTCCAAAATCACAGATCATTTAATCACTCAATCACAATTCACAATTCACCTCGGTCCTCGGCTATGTGCCTATGTGGAATTGCGGAGTCGGGAGGGCAGAGCCACGGAGGCCGGAGGGAGCAGTGGAGACTGGAGAGCTGTCAGCCGTGGCGGACTGGCGGTGCCGCGGTGGTCGGCGGCTCAAGAGCTCGAGCCGCAGCAGCCAGCCGGCGGCGGCACTCGGTGGAGCGCTGGGTGGCCACCGGGCGGCGGACGGCGAACGGGGAGGCGCCGAGCGGAGCCAAAGCGGCGGCAGCGCCACGGCAAGACGGGCGACGCCGACGACTTAGCTAGGGCGCGAGCGGCGAGGAGGTCGGCGGCGCGGCAAGACAACATGCGAGCGACGGAGCGAGGCGTCTTGTTGTCTTGGCGTTGCGTGGAAGGGCGCAAGGCGGGGCAAAACCTAGGTGCCCACCGCCACCGCCTGGTGGTCAGCCACTGGCCTTCAAATTTTGGCCCAAGCCCAATTCGCATATGGGGTATTCAAGACTACAGGCCAAGCCAGAGCACCTGCCAGGTGCCACAGGCCTAAATCCGCCGGTTTCAATACTATAGCAGTACGGTTGAGGGTAAAAAAAAAAGAGAGTTAGAAATTGTATGCAGTGAAATAAGTTAACAATTGAATAGTGGATAAATAATATTGAAATAAGAGTAAAATAGAAAATTTATAAAAGAATAAAATCGAAATCGTGAATGAATGACTACTTATGCCCATTCTTTCACTCCCTGCACGGTGGGGACTGGGGAAGTGGGGAGCCAGCTGAGCTGCTCAGCATGAAGGATTCTTTCATGGACCACAAGTACTCCCTCCAGTTTGATATTTCCTGTCGTTTTAGACAGGATCTCAGATACCAAGAACGATTAAATGTTGGAAAATAGGAGTACTCGGCAATAAAAGCTTATAGCTCAATGGCGTACTCCATTGGCTGAGAGCCAAAGTTCCCAGGTTCGAAGCCTGCCTGCTCCTTTTCTCTAGGGGTTTTCGCTTTTTTCTCACCAGTGAGATACGCATGCATGCTTTGGAAAATGGTGGCTTTAACTGCAACACGCTTCAGCGACTAGAATTTCCATCCAAACCCAGAAACTCTCCAGCGACAGAAAAATTGAAACCGGAGGGAGCAGCATACACTTATCCAGTGGTTAAACTACGTGCGCTCGCATTTCCTCCATCCCGAACCGTCGGCAAATGTGGTGAATGGTGAACCTTTAGGAACCTCACACAGTATGGTGACTGGTGAATGGTGATCCACCATACTGTGAATGGTGCGTGTGATTGAACGATAGGAAAAGTGGCAATCTTGATTGGATCCTACCGTGGAAAAAGTTGCGGGAGCCTCGAATGAACAGTAGAGGTAGAGAAACGAGAAACCGGAAAGAGTCATGGCAGGGGCTCATCAATGGCTAGCTGTCTCTAGCCCAGTGGTTGCAATGGGAGTTAAATAGGGCATGGCAGAACTCAGAAGTCAGTCACAGCCAGACATTGCCCAGAGGAACAGAAAGCTGGGCAAGTGCAACAAACGATACGAGGCGGATGCCATCCGAGTAAATTCTCTCTGCAGCTGTTGATCTGCTCCCTCCCGGTGCATTGAGAGTTCTTGTCGCCATGCTTCTCTGACGATCTCTCGTCATCAGATTTCGCTCTGTTCCCGAAGAGATTGGAGCGGCCCACTCATGATCTGAATTCTGGAACAGTGAGCCGCATGAGGAGATGAAAGAAGAGCGGACCATGAACAGCGAAGTGAGGGTTTTTGCATCCGCGGTGCACCGTTAACGTGCACTGTAGTCTGGAAGACGCTGCTTTTCGCTTACTTCCACTGTTTTTGGCTGCTAGAGATCCACTGAAAACATATTATTGCACATGTGTACCGAGGTATAATTGAATATATGTTCTTGAGTAAATTGCAATGTATCCATGTAAAGTTGTCTCGAATTCACATACAAGTACATAAAATTGAAAACAATATATTTCTTCTATATATAAAATTAGGGGTTTGTCTTCCTTATGTCTAAAGTGATCTGTACATGACGATTTGATGATGTGGCAATCCTAATCAGCGTGCGAAGTGGTAAAAAATATCCACATGGCATCCCTCTTCCTCTTTTCTTCTCTCCACTAAGCGCCCTACTCCCACACAGCTCGCGCGTCCTCTCTTCTGCCCTGTCCTCACTGTACCGTCCATAGGGACAAGAACAGTGACGCAAAAGAGATGACCTTCGGGGAACAAAGGCCCTTTGGTTGGGGTCGGTTTTGTTCCGTTGAGAAAAAATAAATGTTTTTAAAAAGATGTATGAAAAAGATTGAAAAACTTTTTTTTTTAGGATCTTTGATTAAAACCCTACAAAGTTTTAGAAAAATATTATAAAATATTACATCGAATAGTCTATACAAAAATAATAGATTTTGGTCTAACTGAACAAAACCGAATCCAACCGTGAATCAAAGAGGGCCTATCGGCGGCGCCTTGAAATGCGACGTCTTCAGATCGGTCTAGGGGGTTTTGGGAGGATCTGGAGATGCTTGGAAGGATTTGTTTGCAGACTAATAAAGGAATCGTAGAGAGAGAATCCAACGGACCGGATGGGGACGATTTTGGCATGGATCGGTTGCTCTGTTTGTTTGTTTTTTTTTTGGAACTCCGATGGTTTGGTTGCCTCGGCCAGGAAGTGCACCGGCCAATAAGGAAATTATAACAGAGAGAAAAAATGAAGAAGAGAAGGAGGAGAAAGGAAAGAAAGAAATAAAGTTTTTTTTCCTTTGCATTGTATTTTAGAAATATGGACTGATTGCAAATAAATTATCTGAATTTGAATTAAAAAATTAAATTTAAATTTAAATATGGGGCAATTTTCAATGTATAGAATAGAAATGCATGATTTTGAACTTGAACATATATGAAAACGCGAGACAATTCCATATATCTATAAATCAATTTACTATATGCCCTCCTATACACGGTATTGCATATATGCCCCATAGTTGATGGATCAATTGTATATTTATCTCTTTTCAAGTTTTTTTCAATCTTTTACATAAAATACCCCTTCTACCCCTATGGTATAGTATTATGTTATTTGTGTGTTCTCGCTCCATCCGTTCGTTGTAGCACATCATTGTGCCATACATTGTAACATTGGCCTTTTTTTAACCAAAAGTAGGAGCACTGCAATTCAATAAAGAACAAGAGCATTGTACACTGTACAAGAGAGAGAGGGGAGGGAAAAGGAGAGGAAGGGAGAGGTGCCTAGGCTAAGTGAAGCGACTACTCGCTATGTGTCTGGTCAACACGCCCCCAAACGAGAATATCCTCCTTAATTCTAGCTACTAGTTGAGCGTGGTTCAGGCCGTGCTGCTAGAAGAGACGGTGATTCATCTCCTTCCATATGTTGCACAACGTGTAGATAACCCTTCCGCTAAAATATCTTCTAGATGCATTTGGCTGGGTATGTGCTGAGTGGCTCCACCAGCAGCGGAAATGTTGTTGATGAATTTGATAATTTTATATGGTCAATCAGATGTTTGGAGCGCTAGTGTAATCATTCTCATTTTGTTGTGCGATGTTCCACATTCTTGGGCAGGTGCATTTTTTCTCTTTTATTTGAATGATACGAGTGTACTATTATTGCTTTTCTAAACAAAAATGCATCCCTTTTTTCGTTGGAACTCTTGGACTAATTATAAATTTTATCCATCCTTCCCTGGCTCCTTATATTAAACTATCGTCATAAAAAACATCAATGCATGACACGATGATGTGCTTCAAACAAAGTGGATGCAGCGAGCAAACACAAAAAACACGACAAACCACGGGGGTAGAAAGGGTATTTTACCTAAAAATTGGCAAAAAAAAAACTAAAAAGGGACAAATATGCAAGTTAGTCATCGGCATATATGCAATTACCATGTATAAAATGGCATAGATGTAATTACCATGTATAGGAGGGCATATTTAATTGCACCTCAACCATGGGGCATATACAAACCTCATCTAAAGATCTAAGAAAAATAGAAATCTAAATGGAATAGATAGGGCTAGGTTACGTCTTGACCCAACCTAAACGTGCCTACATCTAGAATCCTATTCCTAGGAGCTTACCTTGACCCGATCCGCCAATGGCCTGGCCCACTCCAAACCCTATAGGTGGAGATGTTGATGTTGCCAACTTGACATGGAAACAAGGAAGAGAAGCCTGACCACCATATCGAGGGTCATCCCCGTGCCCATGGAGAGGCCCATATATAGAGGTTAGATGGGTCATGTCGAGTCAGTTATCGCCTCGACCTGACCTGACCTGGCATGCATTGGGGATTCCAAAAGCTTTCCCTGACCCAAACCCGGCATGACCCATCGGTGCCTTGGTCTTCATCGAACCCAAGAGAGAAGAGGAGACCTGGCTGATCTTAGGGTAGCAACAGGAGGAGGAGGGAGGCGTTGGTGTTGGCACACCCACGACAACACCTTCTACCACCGCATCACCTATGGAGGCTGTCATCTGCCCGAGCGCCGTCGGACACCGCATCATGAATTGCTATAGGCCTATCAAGGTCGCCGTCGGTTGACATATCATTGTATGTCACGAGTCAACAGGGGAGAGTGAGGGAAAAGAAGGGTGGCTACGGTGAGCTAGACGAAGGCTGTTGCGGTGAGGACAAGAGAGGGGAAGTTTGGGAAAGAGACGAAGAGTTTGCGGTGAGGACGAGAGTGGGGGAGTCAAAGAACGAGCCAGAATGAGGGCATTGGCTAGGATTGCCACCAACTGGTCCTAGTGGACGAAAACAAGAGAATCGAAGAGTAGTAGACTACTTGTTGGGCTGGTAAGCTACAAAGATAAGTGAGAGAGGTAATCGGGTTAGATTAGGGAAGGGGATGACACGAACTCGGCCTAGGTGGAACTTGGGACCCGACTCGATTTCCACCCGTCTACCGAGTCGGGTCAAGACCAGACAGACTGGGTTCAAATCTATATCTCTACACAAATATGGTACCCATCGTCATTGGAGTCATCAAGAGTGGGGACAGGTGTTGCCATGGAAGTAGAACCCAGAGAAGGCCTTGAGGCAGAGCGCAACGAGGACCATGACCAATGTCGCCATGGGCAGGATTGTCGTGGAGACAAGGACAGATTAGGCCATGGAGGTGGCAACACGTGATGACGGATCCACTCGGCAATTGACATTTATAGAGAGAGAATGAGAGAGAGAGAGAGAGAGAGAGAGAGAGAGAGAGGGGAGGAGGAGGAGGAGGCGGAGGAGGAGGACTATTGAGCCGAGGAGTGAAGAGGAGGTTGGCTAGGGTTTGTACCTTGCGGTGTTAGCCCTTTGGTTAAGGCTCTGTTCTTTTCAGCTTAACAGTTAATAGATTAACGGGCTTATCTATGTTTTAAAAAGACATATGATTTGATTTTTTTAGTCTGTTTTTTTCATTGTCTCGAAGGTGGATCCTATCGCTTTAAAAAGCAAGTCAAACAAAATATATCCGAATCTCGAAACTATTTCGAGAAGCTACCAAAATGATGCCATTTCAGTTGTTCAGTTGTTCAGCCGTTCAGATCAGTTCAAAAGAGCATAACCTAAATCTAATGGTCAAGGTTGAACAGAGGTTAACTTGGACTCGATTTGACCGTAGCTGAGGACCTGATTAACTCCAACGGTTACTGGGACTTCGCGGCTCGATCTAAAATTTCTCTCTCTATTCCCCATCGATTTCTTGCTCTACATCCCCGGTGGAAATGCACCGTAGCAAGCTATGGTGCGATACTCTCCTACAACACTAGTACAAGCATAGTAGCAGAAGCACACTGGTTCCTTGATTACGTCGCCCTTTTTTTACGGCAATGATTCACGTATATGTAGTGCAGGCGTGCAGCACCAGCCCGGCAGCACACTGGTTACTTGACGACGCTATCTTTTTTAAGTCACATAGAGTTTCGGAACTGATAAAGGCGTTGTTTGTTTCAGATTAATGTTGAGTTGTATTTTACTGTAACAAATTTGTGACCCACTCAAAATACGTTTTAAAAAATTCAAAAAATTATGAAAAAAATATTTTGTAAACTCTAAGAAGAACTATTTAAAGGCAACGGCTCCTGTGTACACAACAGGGACTGTGTACACATGCGCACGGCCATTCTCTGTCGTTGGATTCTCATCCAACCATTCCACCAAAGAAGCATGTCACATTTACAGAAAACCGCCCGCCTCTGCTGTTAAAGAGTTAGGAAATTGCAAATCACTCCTTGTCTCTTTCTCCATCGCCTTTGCCCAGCCTCCCAATCTGCATCGCATTTGCCCTACTCTCCCCTTTGCCGCGACCGCCGCCGGCCGCCGCCACTCGCTGTCTGCTGCAGGTAGGCGAGCCTCCCGTTTCTCTTCCCTTCCCATCCTCCCATCCTGCTCTCCCCTTTGCCGCGACCCAACGCCACCTGCTCGCTGTCGGCCGCCGCCACTCGCCGTCGGCTACCGCTCCCAGGTAGGCGAGCCTGCAGTCGACCCCTACCAGACCCTAGAAAGAGTTCACCTCCGCATCGGCTTCCTCTTCTACATGGGTTTGGCTGGCCGAGAAGATTGTTGATGCTGCACTGCAAACTCTGGTTGTTGGTCCTGCACGCAAGCTATGTCCATGGTAGCTATGAAGAGAAGAGCATGCCTGGGATGAGATGGTATCTAGGTAGTAGCAGTGTAAAATTTATTGTATGTTCTTTTGTAGATTTTGTACGAACTCAACAATGTAAAGAGTCAAGTTGGTATCCCAATTTGTATGATCAGGGAGCTATACGAAGGAAACAATGTAAATGACAGCTGTGATTTGTAATTGAATCATTGTTTTTGCTTATGCTATGAGGTGGTTTTTATGTATAGAATCAAGTTTGCTGTGAATTATATCTGATATGCTTGCTGAAGAAGTACTGGGAGGCATGTATCTGTCATGGATTTTAGATTCTTATGCACAGACTTGGTATCCCAATTTGTCAAGTGTGCTGTGGGTTTTATATCTATCACAGATTTTAAATTCTGGATGGTTCATGCTTCTTTGTGAGGCATAAATGTATCCAGTTTACAGAATGGAGAAGGAATAAAGCCTGACGCTTATTGGTTTTGGCAGTTCATGCACCTCTGTTTTTTGGCTCAGTAAAAGAAGGATTAGTGCAGTCAACACAACTAGAGCATACAGATTATCTTCCAACAGCGCTTCACATGGCCGTACGAACAGCGCCCAGTGAGCCCGCGACAACGTCTGCGCTTGGCGTGGCCATGACGAGCCGGCGGCGAGCATTGGGGCGTCCGTTGTCATGTCAAGAACGGCAACCGACGAGATCACAGTGACCTTTTCACTTGGCGTGGCCGCGGCGAGGCCGGCGCCAGTTGCCGACGGCGGTGGCAAGCCATCCTTGGTAGGTGCTGCCATCGTTGACGGAGGCTCCAAGCAGATCGGCAAAGTTTTAGGGCGGCACGACGACGTTTAGATCATGGAGGCATGGAGCAGAACGATGGAGAAGGCCAGCAGGATCGGAGATTTGGTCATTGGGCAGTCAAAGAGACAAGGAGTGATTTGCAATTTCCTAACTCTTTAACAGCAGAGGCGGACGGTTTTCTGTAAATGTGACATGCTTCTTTGGTGGAATGGTTGGATGAGAATCCAACGACAGAGAATGGCCGTGCGCATGTGCTGTGTACACAGGAGCCGTTGCCCTATTTAAAACCCCACAAAAATAACTACAAAATATTACAACATTTGGCCTGTACAAAAAAAACAAATTTTCATTTAATTTAATTTAATTTAATCTGAAACAAACAAGGCCAAAATCCATGTTTCATACGTACAAGGACATGTTTTAAGCAGAAATACAATAGTACTACTAAAGTACTTGTAGATGCTTTTGCATATTACCGGCCAAAATTCAATTCCCTGCGTCGGAAAGAAGCATTGCAGGCCTATGCCTTTAGCCATGCAAGCCGAGCGTGGCGGTACCTAGGGGTGAAAGTGGATATCCGAATTGTCTGAACAAATTTGGCATTTTCAAATAGATGTAGAACGAATTTGGTGTTAATTTTTAATGCATTTTAACAAGCTCATTACCAAAAAAAAGAATACCAAACTAGATGAAAATATTTACGCCTTATTTGCTTCCTAGAGAGAAAAAGATCCAAAAAATATCCGTATCCGAATCCGAATGCTATCCGAATTTCTTATCTATCATCTAAATAAATATAGAATGAATTTGGGGTTCATTTTTTATGAATCTTAACAAGCTCAACACAAAAAACAAGAATATGAATTTGGATAAAAAATTCTATGTCCTATTTGTTTACCATAGAAGAAAAAAGACAAAAAAAAAAACAGGTATCCGAATACTATCCGTTTTCATCCCTAGCGGTACCGACAACATCGCAGATGCCAGCACGAGTGGGTAAAGTAGCAGCGCTAATTAATTACCATTAATCTGCTCGTGCGAGGGAAAAAAAGAAATCTTCACCGTCTCCACCGTCCCTTAACTGCTCACCAACGCCAAGAGCAGCAGCAAGCCTAGGAGGAGCCAGAGCCAAGAGGCAGCATAAACACCTGGCAGATCCACCCAAGCTGACCAGGACAAAAGCGTGCGTCAATGCGCCGCCAAACCCAGATAGCCATCGAGCCGCACCTTCTCCCACGCTAGCGACGCGACACCGTCCGATCTCACGCCTCGTTCCACTGCACCCCGCGGCGCGCCACAAAGAACCCTGCGGCGCGCTGCCTGCCACGGCCCACGCCAAATGCCCCCAAAACAGAAGATCCCGACCTCGCCGCCTCCTCGTCGTGCGCGGTGCGCCCACATTACCTCCCCTTCGGTGTGGCCGCATCATTGCGCTTGCGCCATCACTCCGCGCGCGCGCCGAACGCCAACGCCACCGAACGCCATAATGGGGGGCGACCGGAGGGTGTAGTAGTAGTAGCTGTGCGCGCTCGCTTCGTTCGGGGTTTGGACCGGGAGGCTTGCGTCCTGCGCGCGATGGGGTGCAAGGGGTCCAAGCTCCACGACCAGGAGGCCGTGGCGCTGTGCCGCGCCCGCTCCGACCTGCTCGCCGCCGCCATGCGCCACCGCTACGCCCTCGCCGACGCGCACGACGAGCTCGCGGGCTCCCTCGAGTCGCTGGCCGCGCCGCTGCACCTCCTCCTCCTCGACTCCGCCGAGCTCACGCTGCCCTCGCCGCGCAAGGGCGGCCGCTCCGCGCCGTCCTCCGGATCCGAGTCGGCGTCGCCTGCCGGCTCGCCTCCTCGCCGCGTCCCCGGCCAGCTGCAGCCGCATTACCCGTACGGGTATGGGTACGGGTACGGGTACGAGCCCCAGCCGGCGAGCTCGCTGCAGTTCTACTACGCGCGCCGCCGCCCGCAGCCGGCGTCGGTCGCCGTCGCGCAGCGCGCGCCGGAGTCGGAGCGGGTGTATTTCGGCTCGTTCGACGCCGCGGGTGGCTACCCTCAGTACCACGCCCACGCCGGCGAGCCGGCCGCGGCGGCGCCGGCGCAGCCCTCGCCTCGCAGGGAGAGCTCGTGGGACTTCTTCAACGTGTTCGACAACTACGGCTCGTACGGCGACTACTACTACGACTCCACCACCACTGCCGCAGCAGTCTCGTACACTCCGAGCAGGAGCTCCCGGGAGGTGCGGGAGGAGGAGGGCATCCCGGACCTGGAGGACGACGAGGATGACATCGTGGTCGTGGAGGAGGTGGCTAGCGAGTACCCAACTGCTAGGGGCGGCGGTCGCAGCCGGCGCAGCTCGGTCGGCGGCGTGATTGTCATCCCGGAGCTCAACGAGCCGCGCAATGTCGTCGTCCACAAGGACGTCGCGAACAATGTGCGACGGAGGCCACCGGCACGCCGTAATGTTGCCGTGTCGGCGCGAGAACGGCCGGCGCAGAGGGTCGCGGGCAATGTGGATGTTGCTAGCGAAATTAAGGCACAGCTTGTCCGGGCAGCGGAGGCAGCAAGAGAGCTTGCACCATTGCTTGAGGTCGGGAGACCGAGCTACCACCATCGCAGCTCGGTTTACCATGGTGAGCACTACTGCCCTGTGCAAAGAAGTTACTCCTACTATTCTGAGTTCTGATCAAACTCAGTTCGACTGTGTCGCATTGCGTGACTGTCCATTCCATTGTTTGAATTAGCTTCGTCTCGGATGATGTCGGCAATCTCCGTACCTCATTTGGGGTGCAAAGGTGTGGACTTACTGGACGTGGGAGGAGAAGCGAAGGTGGTCATCTCCTGGAGTCTGTCCTCGACACTGGAGAAGTTATATTTCTGGGAGAGGAAACTGTATAGTGAGGTCAAGGTATGCTCGTAGTTGTTTATTAGAAATATTTCGCCTCGTTATGAGTAGAGGTGATATATGGTCTTGACTCTTGACCACTTATCATGGAGAGGTGTAATGGAGATTACTTATTACTCCCTCTGTCCCAAGATATAGGGCGTATAAAAATTTTCGTCAAGACCTAGAAATGGTGTTTAAAAGAGTAAATCATCTTTAATTATCTCATTACTCGAAGCATGCATCTCCTTCCTATGCACTTAATTAATAGCTTTAATAGCTAAAGCTAGCAAAAGCATGCACTTTATAGTGTGAATAGCTTAATTATGAGTTAATTGCTCGTCTTTTCTAAGAAAATAATGGGAAGACGTCTTATATTAAGGGACAACTTAAAAAAAGTTATGCGCTCTATATTTTGGGACGGAGGGAGTAAAAAACATGTTTTTATAGTTGAATTTTGCTTTGTTGGCCATAAAAATAGCTGGATGTAATGTATAATTGGTGGCAATTTTGTTGCCTAAAACATTGTCATCTGGGTACTCTGGCTTGTAGTTTAATCTGAATGCACTTGCTACTTTCGGCCCTTTTTTCTACCCTTTTTGTACCCCCTTTGGTTTGCAGTCTTGACATCATCTGCTTGAACTAAAAATATACTTAGCTGAATAATGAAGTGGGCATCCTACAAAGGAAAGATTAACCACCTTTTTTGAGATGTCAGTCAAAAGTTTTACTCAAAACGCGACTTTTCATTTGTGGCTATTTAAAGAATTACTTGATTGGTTGTGTAGGGGCTTCTTAGGAATCTCGAGTATATGGTAGTGGAGTAGCTTGCCAGGTAGTCCGGCATGATATCAAATGATCCATTATCCACCATAATAGTAATTTTCTTGAAGCCTAACGGCCAGATTTGGAAGAACTCGTTTTGACAAATGCCTTAAATTTTTCTTCTGATCTGCTGCAATATAGTTATAGGAGTGCTAGTGGAAATTGGAAAATCATATGACTTGGTTGAATGTACCTACAAATGCTGCTTGAACATTTGGGGTTTAGTATGCAAATATTACATTTTCTCCTGTTTCTTGATTAAATAACCCCCAAGTGCATTATGTAGGTCATTTTGTTTGTTGTGTTAACGGTATATGCAATTGTATTTTGTGGATTCAGTGCACAACACATTATCAAAACTTTTTTTTATTTTTGGTAACGTGCCATACTTTTCTAGTTTAGTAGGTTATGCCCCATGCACGAGTTCAGCCAAGTATCCTGTTTACACAATGTTTTGGCTTTATTTATGTTGTAGGCTGAGGAGAAAATGCGGTTACTTCTTGCCAAGAACTCTAAACGACTCAAGTTCTTGGATCAAAGGGGTGCTGAAGCTCATAAAATCGACGCAACTAGAAATCTGCTGAGAAAGCTGTCAACAAAGATAAGAATAGCTGTACGTGTCATTGCTAAGGTTTCAAGGAAGATAAACAAAGTAAGGGATGAAGAATTAGGGCCACAAATCAATACTTTGATCAAAGGGTACGTCTCCATGTGACTTTCCAGTTTGTTGTTAAATCAAAATGTCCTTTACAGACAATTGCAATTTTAGGATCACACTTTTTTTTTTTTTTATGTTGTGCTGCGAACTAAATGGTGCACACATTTAAATTCAATGAAGTGGGAGAAGAGGAAACCATGCATTTATATATATATATATATATATATATATATATATATATATATATATATATATATATATATATATATATATATATATATGTTTGTTCAGAGAATTCACTAACTCTTTGCTCCACGAGAAGAGAATTCTAACTTATTGTTATTGAACATTCTATGTTGAATTGTGGATTCATGTATATTCTATGTTGAACTGTGGATACATGGTCTTTAGTAATAAAAATGAACCTTCCATTCAACACTAACGAGTGAGGTGGCCCGCGTGTTTGCGCGGCTAGATTTATTTTGATATATAGTGTTTATCTCTAACTCATAATCTATCTCTAACATGTCAGATCGGATTTAGAGTTTATCTCTAATATATTATATCAACTTTAGTATTTAATATGAATTCTAATATTTTCTTTTAATCTAAGCCGCATAGATCTTTTTTTTTTCTTGGATTAATCTATCCCGTTATAATTTGGTCCCACGGTTGATTGAACGGATAAAATAACCATATTATATCATCTTTAGTATTTAATCCGAATTTCTAATATTCTTCTTTTAATCTAAGCCGTTATAGTCCGGCCCCACAAAATCAACGCCATAGATCATTTATTTTTTTCTTGATTTATGTGAGAATTTCTTTGATTGATCTTGGCCGTTATAATTTAGTCCCACCGTTGATCGAATCGAACGGCTGAAGTAATTTGGATGATGTGGACGAACATGATGGCTTCTTTTTCCCCTCCTTTATATATATAATAGATTCCTTCTAACAAACTAATAACGTCTTTATAGGTTTACAAAAATGTGGCAAGATAAGCTGCACTCCTATCAGGCTCAGCTTCAAGTGATATCAGAAGCCAAAAACTTGGCTTCAGTTGTATCAGGTGGAAATGCTTATGAGTCGATAATGGAGCTTGAACTAGAGCTGATTAAATGGATAGTCAATTTTTCCTCTTGGGTGAATGCACACAGGAACTTTGTAAAGGCGCTGAATGGATGGCTAGCACTCTGTCTTAACCACGAGCCTGAGGAGGTTGCTAATGCAGTTTCCTCTTATTCGCCTGGAAGAATAGGTGCTCCATTGGTTTTTGTTATCTGCAACAAATGGTCTCAAGCTATGGATCATATTTCTGAGAAGGATGTGGTGAATGCCATGCAAGCTCTTGTGTCTAGTGTACGACACTTGTTGGAGCAGCAAAATCTTCAAGAAAGCGAAGATGTCATTATAATTCGAGCAAGGGAAACATGGATCAAGATTTTGGAAAGGAAGGCACTAGAGATTAACAAGGAAGCCGACGAATTAAACAGGAAGCTTGCCATAATACCGAGCCGACAGAGTTTTATACGGCCTCCAACCATACAAATATATGAGGCCCATTTCATTGAAGCAAGCAACATTCACATAAATTTGAGACTGGTTCTTCAATCTTTGGAGAGCTTCGCCGCCAGTTCCCTGCAAGCTTTCCAGGAGATACTGAGACGTGTTGAAGAGGCAAGGCTGCCAAGAGAGAATGTTGGACACCATAACTTGAAGAGAACTTCCAACAGCAAATCCAGCTTGTGAGATGTGAACACCTCCTTGCTAGATGGAATCCATAGAATAACTGAAAGGAAAATATATGATACTAATGTGGCCGCATGGCGTCTCTTTTGGTCCCGTTTCTGCTTGAGCTGATCAAGTAAAACTTATGGATCGGCTTTTGTGCAGAAGATGAAAGAACACCAAAAATGATAATCACAGAAAACTTTCGTCACGGAGATCAGATTTTTGAACGCCCATATGATTTACCTTGGTTCGGGAAAGTGCTTGGATGCCAAGGTTCGTCAAAAGATCAAACCAGAATACCAGATGCCAAAGTACCAGCAGCAGTGTAACTGGGCAGGTTCAACGGCAATCTAAGGTACATCTGTTCCCCAAGATGCACTTACACACAAGGTTCCCAAGAAAGCAAACCAGTTTCATTTTGATGACGAGAGTCTGTGAAGTGACCAAAATTCTAAATCAGATAATCTTGCTTATGGGAAACAATCTGTTGATGCACCGAATTGTATATATTTTCTACTATGTCTTCCCTGCCAAGCCTGGGTTGTTTTGTGCTTGTATAGTGCTATGTCAATTGGCCCCCTAGCTCGATTGACATCACTGATCTCCTGGCTGCACATGTGCCGCGGGGGCGATATATCTCCGAGTCTGCAGCCACGGCGTGGTGCCCCCAAATTTTTGTATTTATTATTTTATTTTTTAAGATAACATATGCCACTTTTTTTTTAAAAAAAAGGTACCCGTCTTTTGTCTTCAGTCGTCTGCAGAGGGAGCGATCGCTCGGGGCCTAGGCGATAGGTCCCCCGACCGTTAGTGTCATCTAGCCACTGTCGCTAGCCGTTGCCGATCATCGAAGGGAGGGGCGTCCGTCGCCCAAGACAACGATGATCGCCCCCTCCCCTAGGGGCGACCGACTGAGATATATAAAGCCTGTTTGTTTTTTAGCCGTAGGTTGCCGCGCCTCAGTTGCGGCCGCCACGCCTGTTTGGGCTCGCGTTTGGTAGCCGCCGCCGTTTCGGCGCGCCATAGGGGAGCAGCGGTGGGCTCAGTTCATTTTTTCAGCTTGCGGCTGCCGCAAGTGCGGCGCTCAAATCGGCCGCCGCAGCTGTGGCGCGGCTAGTTCAGGCGGCAAGCAAACAGCCCCATAAAGCCTAATCCGGTCACCCTTTTTCACACATATATACATTTAAAAAAACTGCGTCTGCCTCTCCATGTCTAAGTAATTTCATATAAATTTGATGACCAAATGTAATGTTAGCATATAATGAACATTAACATTAGATATGTTGCCTAAAAATAGTACAATCCCATAGCCAATTTTCCTTTCTTGTTTCGGCTCATCTCTCATGCTCAACGGAATCTATCAGGCCAGAATGAAAAAATCGCAACAGAACCTACCAGGACACAGCGAAAACTCGCAGCTGCATCTGCATGACTGTTTCGCACATGACGGATTGTGAATTTGCGACGGTACAACACTGGACACTGAACACTGCACGCCCCGACTGTGCAAGGCGCCATGGCGCACGCTGGTAGCTCTCCTCGTCAGCCAAGGCAAGGGATGTTTGGGTGCACGCTTCCGGAGGTGTCACCTCGCACGTTGCGGCAGCACGCGACGGTTTCTCGACCGTCCGAGCCCGTGATCGACATGGACTTGACGTGGATCCCGGTGCAGCTGCCGCTCTTGCTGCAGTCGAACTCGACGGCCGTCGGCCGGCTCGAAGTCCCGCTCAGGTTGCTGTAAGTCACGTTCCTGACCGCCACTGCCCCCTGCAATAGTGCAATGCAAGCCAATCCCATAAGAAAGGAACAACATACGGCGATTTTTTCCTTTTTTATCGCTCTTAAAAATTGGTACCTTATATTTTTTTTTTATCATCCTCTCGCTGAAAGGTGGATCCATATAAATCCATCATGAGAGTGGATTAAAACAGTATAATGGTAAAATTGATCGTAGGGAGTAAAAAATAAATAATTTTCTGCTTCTTTCTTTCTAAGAAAAAGTCTACTTCACCACCCTTGATATATTAAGCTAGCTGAACATAACCCTTGATTTAAAAAAATCAGGTATTCTACCCTCTAAAAAAATTCAAATCGGTGCAAATATCCATCATGTGTGGTATTGAGGGTGGTTTTACCACTTAGTCGTCCACATGGATAGTTTTTTCTACGTAGCGAGTTGAAGTGGCACTAGTCATAAAAACAATTTATTTTACATATTTTTATGTGGGTCCCGATTGTTGATCTGTTATATTTCTTCTTCTTCTTCCATTTTCACTTTTCTCTCTTCCCCTGCTTCTCTACTTTCATGCTACCTCCTCCAATCACCCCACGTTGGCCTAAAGCATTTACCCTCATGACTCTTTAAAATTTGCATTTAGTCCCATGACACTTGGGCCCACTTTCAGTGACTCAGGTGATTCCACATGTCATACTCATATGACAATTGGCATACGAATTGGATGTCATAGGGCTAATTTTCCCCGTTGGCCTTGCTTTAGCCCCACCATTGTCCTCTGCCTTCCATCCCCTTCCCATTCGCCGTCTTTCACACCAGAGCTATTGCTCCCCACTCTAGCCCCACACCGACCACACTCCAACTCCGCGCTGGCCACCGTCTTGCAGCCCTACGGTCGACCGTCGTTTGTCCTTTCGTCGACCACTGCTCTACACTTCAACCTCACGTGGACCACGCTCTTGTTGTCCTGCCCCACCCAGCCGCCACTAGATCAAGTGTTGTCATCCTGCATCCGATACCAATGTCGACTAACGTCGTCGTGCGCCAACCCTGCTCTTCGCTGCCTGTGCCGCTCTAGAGAAGGTGACGACCTGGATGGCATCACACAAACTCCCGTGTCCTTGCATGGTCCCGCCGACGATGGCCCTCCATCCCATGGTCGTTCCGAAGGGCATGACAATGATGGCTTAGTTTCTTCAGATCAGGTTGATTTCTTCAAATCTGGTGGCGGCGACATCATAGGAGAAGGGTGACAATGGTGACCTCAAATGAGCCTGGCGACCCGATGCTAACACCGCCCTTCCCCGTGCCATGGGGGGATATAGACAGAGTAAAGTGGGGGAGAGAAGGGGAGAGGGATAACAACAGGGCGCCACATGTTTTTTATTATTTTGTTTTTATGACTAAATTGCCACAACTTGTCACATAGGCAAAACCATCCAAGACAGCTAAGTGGCAAAACCACCAGACCACCCTCAATACCAACTGCAGAGGGTTATTCGCACCGGTTTAAATTATTTAGATTGCCACCACAACTCATCACATACGCAAAACCATACAGGTAGACAACTAAGTGACAAAACTACCCTCAATATAGTCTGCTACACCAGTTTAATTATTTAGGGGTTAGAATATCTAGTTTTCGAAGTCAGAAGTTATATATGTCAACTCAATACTTTAAGGGATGAGGTAGACATTTTTCTTCTTTCTATCGTAATGCAAGACACAATGTATCACACCTGAACCGGCCCGGTGCGATCTCGGTAGAATTGGTTGATGACTACGGGGTGCTCCACATTGGTGAACTTTATGTCGCTGAACGAGATGGATTTCGCGTACCCTTCTCCACCCTGCAATGACAAAACCTAGTTAAACTTAAAATATTTGTTCTCTCTAGCATGTATATATTCAAATATTTCAGTGATCATACTCACTAAAGATATTCGTCCAAAGAAATCCTAGTTAATTCCATTTTACTGAGTGCTGATAAACTTTCAGAATGGGAAAAAAATACTGAGCACTGACGGCCTTCTTACCTCCCATGTCTTGATCCTGACCCCATTCTGTGTGTCGATGAACCGGACATGTCTCACGTCAATGTTCTCCACGGATGCCGTTGCTCCTCCCTTGCCCAGGCTCCCCACACTAGACAGGAAAAACAAGTTAATGTCGTGTTCCTTTCAGTTTAAATTAAAATTAAAGATTATCGCTATGAACTTGTTATTTCTATACAAATCAAACACCCTAGTATTTTTGCAGATATTTTTGTAAAACTTTGATTTTTTTTTTAAACTTCACAAAAACAAATTTTGAATAATTTTTAGTATATCACTTGTTTTAACTCGAAAGAACAATGCCTAAATCACTGTACCATATCGGCATCTCCACTGCAGTACAGAAGAAAATGCGGTAGAATAGAACCCTACTAGTTTACTCAAAAAAAAAAAAAAAAAACTCCTACTAGCTTCCAGTTGCATTGTACGATTACCTCACCCCGTGACCAGGCCCGCACACAACTCTATCGACGGTGACGAAGCGGCTGCCGGAGCCGATGGAGACGCAGTCGTCGCCGGTGGCGATGGCGGAGTCGCTGATGTGCACGCGCTCGCACTCCCCGACGTGGATGCCGTCGGTGTTGGGGCTGCGCGCGGGGGCGGTGATGGTGTGGTGCATCACCTTCACGTCCCGGCTCATGCCGACGACGACGTGCATCTGCGGGCTGTCCTTGCTGCTGAAGTGGCTGAGCTCCAGCTTGTTGCATTTCATCAGCATCAACGCCTGACGCGCGCAGCAGCACAAGATAAGGTACCAGGTTGCTCGTCGCAGGATGCTAGCGGCGGGAAATTTTGGGAAATTTTGTTTTCACTGTTTGTACTAACCGTCGGTGCAGAATTAACACAGCCCTGTAAAAAAACCGGGAGAAAGATGAGTTCTTCGGGCGTATGACAATTGGCACATATTACGCTACTTAAAAACGAAATGAATTGATTGTGAAGGGACTGGGTCATTGGCAGCACACTTTTTAGCGGGAATCGACATTTTTTAAAATTCACACATTTCAATCCATGACACGTTGATTCACTTCTGTTGATCTAGATGATTCTACATATCATAGAAACAGCTCAAAATGCATACAAATTAAGTATCATGGGCTGAAATATCTAAATCTGGATGGACGTGTCTCCAACTCCCCATATTTTGATCAAGAATTAGATCCTATTCTCATAAGCTTGTATTATTTGACTTATTTACTTATCTAACTTATTTGTTAAATTTCGAAAGCTTTTTTTTTTTGAGATTAAATCAAGAGTCAGTTGCACTTTGTTTAACTTGTGTTCTAAAGCTCTTGAACAATTCTTTCATAGAATAGAACGGGTTCAAAACATCAAATTATTTTTTAGTTAAACAAAAATAAGTAAATAAACAAATAAGTCAAATAAATCATAAGTTAACGACAACATGCACTTAGTAGTGACAACATCTGATGTAAGTAGAGCATGTCACAAATCCGGACTTCCGGAGAAGAAAATAGAGCAAGTGGGGGGCTCATTTGGGCCAGAGTTTAGTGGGCTCACTTGGTCACTGTGGCATTTCATGGCCCACCAGCTCTGGCCTTTGCCGTCAAGCATGCCGTTGCCGGTCACCGTGAGCTCGTCCACCTCGTAGAACATCAGCCAATAGTTCCTTCTACCCCAGCCATTCCACTCACTCGCCGGCGGCGCCACGATGGTGCCCATGACCTGCACCAAGCGAAGCAACAGCGTGACCATCAGACCAAAAAACTCACGGCCCCAACACAAAACATCCACGACGACGTTTTTGACCATTTGTCTTATTCAAAAATTAAGTGTAAATATACAAAAATATAAGTCATCCTTAAAACCTTTAACGATAAAACAAAGCGTAACAAAATAAATGATAGTTAAATTGTTTTTTTGAATAAGACGAATGATTGAAAGACATATATAAAAGTTAACGGCAACAAATAAAAAGGAACGAAGAAAAGGTACAAAATTTAAAAATTGCCAGGGGCTAAATTTGAAAAGGTATCGTGCCTGCACGGTAATTCTGGTGGAAGAGCAAGGCCCGTTGAACCTCGTGCCGCCGCCAACGAGGAAGACCCTCCCCGCCGGCACGATGACCGACGCCGACGGCCCCCTGGAGCCGCACGCCGCCGCCCATGCGAGCCCGAACGCCTTCAGTTCAGACACGGCAAGTGAGCATGAAGCATCGAGTCGTTAATGGCTCGTTCAGTCGGGCACGCATCTACTTACCTTGGTGTCGTCCGTGCGGCCGTCGCCTCTGGCCCCGTAGTCCAGCACGCTGTGGACGCCCTTGATCTTCTCCCCGCTGGCTGCGCCGGCGAGAGCGCACCACGCGAGGCCGGCGAGGAGCAGGACGGCCGTGCGGGCAGCGCCGCCGGCGGTAGCCTGCAAGACTGAGCTTGAGCATTGATCCTCACACATGGCATGGCTACATGAAACATTGATCCATCAAGCTAAACTAAGGGCCCAATCTTTTGTTACGTGGCCAGAGAGGAAACACCATTACACCAAGAACAAACAAGAGATGCCAGATGCCAAAATGAGTTCAGAAAATGAATTTCGGAAATGCTACGGAATGCAGTAACACGGAGCTCATGGAAAGCTCAAGATTGCTCATCGTTATGTGATCCTTACCATTCCTGAAGGTGGTCGCTATGCACGGTGTAAGACCCCGAATGTCACTGAGAAGTTTTTTAAAATTAATTCTTGTAATAATTGTGCAAAATTCTTTTTTGGTGCTTCCGATATGCTGCGAATGGAAGCAAATGCCAAGTTCTGTCCCCAAGTGTTTCTTTGACAAAGAAAAATGATGTGGATTGGGAGTATATAGACAAGCACCGAAACAGGAGGCCGCATTGCTTGTTTCGGTCTTGGAGATGGATGGGACTACGTCATTTCATTAATCATAAGATATTCTGGCAAAGTTGACCAGATTTGGATTTGCGTGTTGTATTTACGTGGGGATATGAAAGGGAGGGACAGAACAAATCTAGCAGCCGATCCAAAATTAATGTACAGATTATTTTTTCAACGAGCAAATCAAATAACGAAAATTTTTCTGCTTGCAAATATACGGAGAGCCTATTAGCCTACTGAAAACAAATTAATACGGATTTAAATATCTTCTATATAAACACAGTCTTAAAATCTGAAAATATGGATACAAATCAAGCATCTACTCAATTCAATTAAATATGAATGAATATCCACATAATTTATTTTTAAAATAAAAAGCAATATAATTGTCATTATAATTTATTTTTAAAATAAAAAAGCAATATAATTGTCACATATTTATGATATTTTAGCCTCATACCCACAACACTAAGCTATTAGTAGTATAATTTATGACTGCATCTAAATTGTTAGGATTTAGAGCCCACTGCAAACGGCCCACACAAGGGCCCAAACACAGAGAAAGGGCTCCCCAGGTCTTAATGGGCCTAAAGGCTTAACTAGAGCAACGACTAAGGCCATGGGCCAACTCAACCCAAAAGACTAGACTCGTAGGAGAGGGTCGCCTACACCTTTTAAGTCGTGCCCTTGTGTGGGCCGTTTGCAGTGGGCTCTAAATCCTAACATAAATGAACATGAATTCACACTGCACTATAAATACTCGTCCAACTAATTAGTTGCAACACAACATGCTTATTATTTTATCAGTTTTGAACAGAAATGCAAATAGTGTAGATAAAATAGCATTAGAAAAAGTTCGTATAATATTTGTACCCGTATTTTGTAAATGGATACACGTACATACAAATATGAAGAGAGATTGTTAATCAAACGTAAATATCTAAACCATATTAGTACGACGTTGGATAAACAAATAATTTGTATCCAATTCCCACCCCTGCAGCAGGTATGATGACGAAAATAATCAACAACCAACCATAAGGAACTTCAGGCACACCAGGTCTGCTGTCTGCACACCATAGCTGTGACAAGGAGGCCGTCGCATCCGTATTTTGTTTGCTGGTGACGTGCACTCGTGCGGCTGGCCTGTAGAATGTTGGTGCCAGTCGGGCGGCGTGGTGGCATTGTGGCAGTGCCTAGCAGCAAGAAGCTGCAGGCGCTAACTAAGAGAAGAAGACGAACGAGATGGAACCAAACCAAAGATATCTACTGCTTGATTTTTTTCCTTCCCTGCCGGGAAAATCTAAACAAACGTTATATATTCCCAACTACTGGAGATCAATACCCTTTATTCTTGCTAACTAACACTAACAAACACCAACAAATCTTCTCTGCTTGCTGCGCTCCTGCTCATGTAGCTTCTCATGCCGGGCCGGATGTAACAGGTGCGGCCGCGACTTGGCTCAGACATGGGCACAGCGCCGCAGCCGCTGCGGCCGACGGCGGAGCAGCTGACTTGGGCTCGAGTGCCTAACATAACACATGCAACAGACGAAATGTTGGACTGACAAGTAGACAACTATGCAAAGTGTTGCTTCTGCTTCTATGAAATGGATACCTAAGGGGTATCCTCTTCTCTAAAAAAAGATCGTATGGTTGTCACGAACTGTGGACGACTGGTACTTACTGTTAGTCGGGGGAGAACGTGCTAAAAGAAAAGCCAGCGAGGATATGATGAGAGCCGATGCTTTCTCTGCTCTGTCAAAAGTGTTGCACCATGTGTACACAGCATACATTTGATTTGAAGAATCCCACACACCAATGGGAAGACTGAAGTCTGAAGACTGGTACTAACACCTGAAGACTGAAGTCTCTATCCAAGCGTGATCCAATCATCCAAATCACATACACTGCCAATACCCAGGAAATTTGAACTTGAAGCCTTTATCCTCGAGACTAACACTAACTTTAATCTCAAAAGTTGAAAATGACAATAATATTCAAATCATTGGCCAATTTTGACTATAGTACAGGTGGAATACGTGTTCCTCCCTGAAGAAAATATGTTGAACCCCCACCCCCACCACCCCCCAAAAAAAAAAAACAAAACAAAAACAAAACAAAAAACAAAAAACAAAACAAAAAAACAGCCCTATAACCTTGCAACCTACATACACACATTTACCCTGCAAGGACAATGTCCCTGCAGAAAGTTTAACAGCTACATTTCAACATTTTTATACAAATCTCACCAACCGTCAGAAAGAACAAAGAACAAAAATGGCATCAAAGGCAATTAAGTGTCTGACATCAACACATTCCCACGTCAATAACCTCTCGAGGGAAGGAGGCCCATGGCCCACAGGGAAATGCCCAATTGAAACCAAAAATCCAAGGCCCCCTTCTCCTTTGACCTTTCTCCATGCCAAGGCACACTCTCCCCCGTCTCCCTTGGCCGTTGCTGTTTGCTCCCTCCCTCCTAGCATTGGCCGTTGCTGTTTGCTCCCTCCCTTCTAGCCGGCGATGTTCTCCTGGCTCCGCTCCGTCAGTTCAGCAAACTCAGGAAGATTCATATACATGTAGGAACAGCAAACCAAGAAAAACTGTTAGCCTCCATTAGGCTGTAGGCACATAAGTTTTTTACGCGGTCTTTAACATAGACCATTATTTGCTCTCACAATGTATTATCAATAACTCTAAAATTAACATCATATGAAGTACTTTCAAATATAAATACAACTATATCACATGCATAACACTAAACATATATATTTTTAGCATAATTATTAGCCAAAAGTTACAAACGTTGCCTTTTCTGAATACATGCATAGGGAGTATCTTTTTGAACATGAAAAAATGCACCTGAGAAGCAATCCCTATTTGAGTGTGGGCTACTCCTTTTGATTTACCAGCTCCTTTGTAAAGGACAAGAGCAGGATCATTTCCTGTATCATAAAACAACAGCATAATTAGTTTAATAGGAGCTAGCTGCAAAATGTTTGGATAAATATTGATCGCTGATCAAATGTTCATGATCGAAGAGATCACACAGTGGAAACACAGATAGCAAAAAACCACAGAACAAAAGAAATAACAAATTTACCATATAAATAACAACAAAAGCATCCAGCTGTGATTTCTTTATCTTTTAGCTGCCAATCTCAACCATAAAGGTGGAAATCAATTAAGTCGTTTCACTGCTTGAAATTCACTGAAAGTACCTCGGGATTAGCGACTCAGTTGGTATACCTGTCACGGCAGGAAGAGAACACTGAGCAGAACATTTGGTATAGATACTCCCCATGGTGTAATCACGCTGGAATTCAAAAAACATTAAAACAAACCCATAAGTTGCAGCATTAAAAACAATCACATAGTAAATAACAGATTGCAAACTTTTGTGCATGTGCTCTGTTCTCTGTACAACAAATTTATGTTATCCATGATGTCATCATGCCCCATGGTGCTTAGGCCCTGTTTCTTTGAGCTGCAGCTTCTCTAAAAGCTGTTTCTGGCTGTTGATCCTGAGAAGCTAGCTTTTATAACCCACAAAAACTAGAAAAACCTCATAGGACGTGCTTCTCAAGTCACAATACAAATTGGACTTTTGGCTTGTTGGAAGAGGGTTGCAAAAGCTAACTGTTTGTTTGGGCTTCTGGTTTTTTATGGCTAGAAGCTCAAACAGACAGGACCTTAAAATCATTGAGGTATCATATAAGTTGCAGGAAATAGTAGCAACTCAAGCACCGTTTTCTAAAAAATCTGCCACATTCAAATGCTAGATCACATGAATATTCGTTCAGTTTTCTGCATGAACCAAACCATACAATGTACATGGAGAAGGGAACATATATGATTAACAGAACGCCGCCATTCTTCAACTGCAAAATAGAAGTGTGCCACCAGATGCAACTAAAATTTCAGCACAGCTCACAGAGCTCGTCAGCTGGAAAAACAGATTATATGCATGGTTTATATGAATAGAACCTATCGAATGGAAAAGACAGAAATAGAGGCTATAGAAGATTTAACTGAAGATTATGATAAAATACCATGATAATCACAAACCTTTTAAGGATAGGTTTTGTCTGTAAGGGAACAAACCCTTCTACATAGACCTTCCAATTGCTCCTTAACGAAAGAAGGCCCACTTTAGCATTTAGGAAAACCAGTTGTTTATTCTCTCGCCTTTTATCACCTTATTGGCATGATGAAAGATATAACCAAGATAAATAAAACCAAAGAACTGACAATGAGTAGGCTCCCTCTTTAATATAACAAAACCTCTCTTATTGATGTATGTTTTCCTATCATTTTGTTATTCCCGTATTGCTCGCAGGAACCACATGTCATTGAAGCTGGCTAACGTTTCACCACAAAAGCATTCTCCTAAAACCCCACCATGAATAGCATTCCATTCCATGAATAAAAACAGACATTGAGGTGCCTGAGCGCATTGCCCGAATAAAAATAAGGATGAATTAAAAGTAAATTAAGTGTATTTTTCCAATGACTCAAACATGCAGTTGAATAAATCAAACTGAAAAGTGAATGTGTGAATAGCTATATCTATGGACTATGCCCATGTTTTTTGCAAATTAATGATTTATTGCCTAAGGCTGACAAGCTGTCAAGCTAGGCTTTTGGTTGCCGCCTAGAGCAACCCAGATCATCAATAAGGCACCAGGAAAAATATTGGGGATTACAGATCAGAAATTCTAACAAACTCACCTCATTTGCAGTCTTAGGAGTCACCATGATCTCCACAACCAGCTTCTCGTGGAATGCTACCATTAAAACGGTTACCAAAACAAACAATTTGAAATGCACAAACAATTGCAGTCTGCAGACAGATAAGGGACATTACTCTAACGATGTAATAATAAACAAAAAACTAACATAGCTCCTCCGATGATGAATCACACTTTCCTGAACCAAACTGATATAATCCGCATTCAGGATGAAGGTTCTCTTATTTTAGGCCTATTTTTACTATATTGTACTGAAAAAGGAAAGGAAATATTGCTGAGTAAGGTTCACAATGAAGCACCAACCTTTGTACACAACTGATTATATTTAAAATTTGTCGCTTGAATAAAAGATTTTTTTCTCCCGAAAAATCAGAAGCCACAATGCTATCGCACTCACCATACTACCAGATCAGTCCCGCACTCCGGAGACATAAGCTTGAAACAAACTATCAGCTCAATCACATCTGAATAGAGCATTGCATATCGGAAACATGATAAGATGATATTAGCTCCTCCACAGTCCACACTAGATGTGTAAATGAACTATTTAACTCCTTCCGCATAAATGACAGTGTTATGATGTGTACCTAGTCTGGCAATGGAAATAATTTAAGCAATCAAATTTGCAAAAAGCTGGTTACTGCCTGCCCCGAGCTAAAACATTACTTATTTAATAGATCATTGTTTTGCCGGCAAAAACGTTGTTTGAGGGCGACATGAACACTTTAGGAAGGTAAATAACAGCTTAGTTTTATATCGTGTAAGAGTATTTGTTCAGGTGACCAAAAAATACATCCTCTGCAGCAGGCGGAACAACCAAATATTTCTAGACAAAGCAACATTCTTTGACTGCTGCAGAACAACCAAATATTTCTAGACAAAGCAACATTCTTTGCATAAGAATCAACCAAGCTTATGGACTTTTGTGATCAAGGCCATGTATGATGGCAAACTATAAACGCCCGCAAGCAACATAACAATATATAAATGGAATACAATGCCTGTATCCCTCCACTGATATCCATTCGAGAACTAAAATGCACTTCTTATTAAGAATAGCACGTATATTCATCCGGGGGGCAATAGACCAGTATATATACAGGTAAAAGGGGCATAATAGGAAAGCCCATATACACAAGAAGGCCCAATAGGCTCATATACACATATACTCCACCTAATACCACTATCTTCAAATTATCAAGGAATGCATTCATAGGCATGGAAGTAAAGTTCCGTGTAATGTCTTGCAGTGTTATGGACTCCAAGACATGACCCACAATTATGATTGAAGTTAGAAATTTTTATCTAATTCAACAAACAAGTGATACAACAACTTTATGTTTAGATAAGATAAAGTCCTTAGCACGGGAAACCCTGTGTGAAAATCCATGGTAGTCACATATCCTTGGTTATGCAACATAGAATGTATACAATTTCAATATAGAATTACTTCTTCATTCAATAGCTAAGTAATAAATATGTTTGATTCTCCTAAAAGAGAGCCATAAACAAATTATTTCAAAACTGAGATCGCACAATTCATATATATAAACTCATACACTCTCCGTTGATAATATCTTGTCATCCTTAATATCCATAAAGAGAAACTGAGCAAACTAGGAAAATCTGGTGTGTGTGTGTGTGTGTAAAATCAATCCATCAGCGGAATTATCTCATGATCTTTGGAATCATCTAACCATGGCCTGAATTGATCTTCATGTGCTGCATTCTGCAAAATAGTGTAAAATTCAGAATTTCAAGTGAAAAAGCCACCATGCTACTTATGCAGTAGCCTACGGTATGACTGCATGCCAGAAAGAATGTAGTATACAATAATGCTGCAAACAAACCACATATTTCACTCACATTGACGTCAGACGCACCTAACCTGACCTTTATTTTAACCTGACCTCTAAAATAAATGGGTAACAATGAGCTTTAGGGCAAACAAACGTCTATTTTGAGTTCTAGACTGCATTTCCTATTAACCATACCAAAGAATACATTTGCTCTAGCTCGAGCAACTTGTGAGTACATAAAAAATAGTTCACTATAGGGGACCTGAAGGGTTTTAGCGTGAAGGACTCTTTCTTAAACAAGAGGTGGAAACATGCACCTGAAAGACATCAAAATTATTGCTCGAAACGAAAGACATCACAAATACTACCTATATGTCTATATGTTATTAATAAACTGCAGAAAATAGAAATAGTATTATAGTTACCTGCAACCAGAAGAAAAACCCACGCATCAGAGCTAAACCATTAGGGAGGCTAGTGTTCAAGACTTGTTTAACGAGATCTGAATTTAAATAAACAGGTGTTACAGCTATATACAGCACTAAAGAGTTAAAGGAAAAACAGCATCCTTTCTCAACATTTACAAATTGCATTAACAAACAACAAAAATAATTCAGCACTAGAATTTCAACACTCTAGGATGATTCATGTGATGACAATTATTAACATAATACACCAATTTTTTTATTATCTTCTTAAAAGTTTATCGAGACCCTGGAAAAACTATGCCCACAACTGAAGTTCAACTAAAGCATCAACAATAAGCTGTTTTGGCCATCTACCAATTGGACAAGATTAACATAATACACCAATTTTTTTTATTATCTTCTTAAAAGTTTATTGAGATTTGAGACCCTGGAAAAACTATGCCCAACACTATGCTGCTGAGGACTGAAGTTCAACTAAAGCATCAACAATAAGCTGTTTTGGCCATCTACTAATTGAACAAGATTAAATGTAATATGAATGTAATTTTTTTTTTTTTAAAAAAAGACAATGCTCAACTCTTAATGCTTAAAAAAGTATTACGATGAAAGACTAATAAAGTGTGCTGTTAATGTCAAAGATGAAACTGTTTAAGGAGTGCACAATACACAATTTGAGACAATATGTGTATCAATGTAATTTAATTTACTTAGTTGATTATAAAAATGAGAAAATGTATTTATACATAAAAGTGGAGAAAATAATACATAGAAAATGAAAAACAAGCAATTTGTATATGTGAGATACAAAAGCATACCTGGGTAATGATCAAAATATGAATTGCCCATATCATCTGTATCATAAAACTTCGCGTCATTGCGCACCTGTCGTAGCTTAACTAATGGAGTACGGATAGAAGCCATGTCGAACAACTTAATATATTCTTTCCGGGTAATTGGCTTACAAAGAACATGTATCAATCTTCTCTTGAAATCTGTATCTGGTCTCTGGTTGATATGAGCAGGCCATATAACACCTTCTGATCCCTGCAAGTACAATTTTATTGGAATCAATAAAAGAAGTGAACCGTGTCAAATAACAATTACCTTACCACAATAAATAAAAAACTGGTGATATTTTTAGAACAATATCGACGTAAGAACAATGGGGTTGTTCTCCCTAACTTATCTTATATTATTTATTGATTTGACTTATCTCCTAACTTTGAGAACTTCTCGAGGTGGCCTCAAGAGTTGGGTCCTCTTTGTTCAACTTGTTTTAGATAGCTTTTAGACATGCCTTCAAGATAGAAAGAAGACGGATTGAAAAAAATCAAATTATTTATATTTTAAACAAAGATAAGCAAATAAGTATACAAGTTAAATAAGTTGTACAAAAGTAACAGAATGGGGCCTATATAATCTCTAGCTGAAAAAACTGCAATTCAGCATTAATTATAGGTAAGTACAGTAGCATGTCTATTACATAATAGTGCAAATGGCAAACCAATTATGGTGGTTGAGGTTTTTCAAAGAGAGACTATAATGTAAGAAACAAAGTGTTAAACAAAACATATAAATATGTCATTGATTGAAACACTCATCGCAGTGTTGGCAACTCTACCAAGAACAATACATGTTAACTAAGAACATGATATCAAATATATTTACAACACAAAAGAAAGTAGTAGCGGATAGGAAAGAATGCAATCCTTCTGTCCTCCTAAATTTCTCTAGCCCCTCTTAAAAAGACTCATAGCAAAACAAAAAAAAGTCAATAACACATAAATTTCACTGCCCTACATTTTCTATCAAGTGTAGCTTTAATGTATACATGGCGCAGTCAAGTTGAAGAGGCATAATGCAACTAAACACAGAAGCAAAGTGTGGGGCTGTAGGCCATATGACATGGATTTTTTTTGTAGCAAAGCACGAACATCCAGTTAGTATGAGCATTTGCCTCTCTATCTGCTCTAAGCATCCCTTCCATGCAGTTACTAAGCAATGAGCACAGGCAGTACCCTAATTCTGGCTCATCATGCATCAGAAGCAAGACGAAGTTATGGATTCTTTTAAAAAAATGTCACATAAACATGTATATAATTAGTTTGGCATTAATTACATAGTTTTTACGATTCAATGGATAGTTATGCAAGCATACTTGTCTCAGCCCTCGCATGTGCGTCAAAGCCAGTAATCCCAATTGCACATACATGACATAATGCCTTGCAGCCATGGAGTGAAAAAACAACTCAACAGAGCTGGAAAACCCACATTGCATAGTAGGATATTGCATCTTTCTGTGACAAAGTGAATCGATTGAAATGTTTCATCTAATATAGAGGAATTGCCACTCCACATTTAAAGTAATGGAGTGTCTTATAGTTACTATACAAACATTATTAGCTACTCCATACATGTTCATCTTGAAGTCTTAGCTTGAATTATAATAAAGTTACTAAAGAATGTGTATCATTATTTGGCAAGGTTTAAATTCCAAAAAAAGACACACATCATTGTTTGAGTAAAAACTAAATTATCACATCCCCAAAAGAGTTACAAATATAGACTGGTGTCAGGGGCACCGGGCCACTGTCCCATGGCCCATCTATGGCCGATGTGAACAGTGCCACTGGTGCTGTAGTGCGGTGCTGTAGCACGCGGGTCCAGATTTTTTAGAGTAAGAAAACAAAGATTAGATCAAATTAGTTGCCATAAATAAGATTAGTTACTACAGAAGACAGATTACTTTCTTAGGGTTCAAGTAAGTAATCCCTATAAAAGGGATACCATGTATTCATCATGAATCAAGCAAGAATGAGGGTTTAGCCCATCTATTTGTAACTCCCGGGCGTTAAGGAGTGCCGCTGACCTCCTCTCATCCGGGTGAGACAACCGAATTATCCTAGATCGTGACAACTGGGTGATAAACAACAGCACCAATTTTTTTCTTATATATATTAAGTAATTAACAAGAACACAAAAGGGCATACTGAGAACAACCCAAAAAGGCATACTAGGGAACTATGTTTGGCCGCAGAGACTGAACCGGTCAATCTGGATTGAGTCAAAGTTCATGAATCTTCCATCTTTCATGGAAATACCAGACCCATTTATTTGAAACTATGTGCATTGGCATCCAAATCAATACACACTGATGTGCTTTGCTATCCATGACATTTGGGGAGTGTTTGGATCCCAGGCAAGCTACAATAGGTGTTTGGCACAATTGAAATTATCTAGCTTTTGAGGTCCAGATTGCCTCATCAAGCAAGAAAAACCTTGCTTTCGGAAGAGAGACAAATTGGCTAGTCTGCAACGGCAAGATCTCTGAGGCAGGCGAGAAATAAGCGCAGCTCACCCCAAAGCCTCTTTCCCTGCCACAGACCTGCAGCTGCATCATTGTCGTCCTTCCCGTCTGCACACATTACAGCATGCTTGCAGCCATCCTATTCTCACAAGCATGCAACTGCCCTCTCCAACCGCCTATGCTACCCCAGTCCATTGTCATTATCGCACGTAGGTCATGGACGGCTCTGGGAGCATGCTATGCAGTTTGATTGGGCACAATCAGTCAATCACCCAATTGCAGCACCATCAGAGATATGCATGCGTGCATATGTATACAACGGTTTGATTTGCTTTACAGATTCAACGACAACGATGAAAGATTTCATGCACATGTACAAAGTCATGTGCAGACTAACACAATAGTCCTGATGTTTGTAGACCAATTTAACAGTTCAAGTTAATTCATACCATCACGCTGATCTTTTTTTAAATTCTGATTGATTTTGTTGTTGATAAAGAACTATTTGTTTTTTTTTTTTACCAAAAGGGGCAGGCGCACTGTCATTTCATTAAGAAGGAGAAATATTTACAAGGGCCAAGTCCGAGGAGACTACTCCATATTTACAAAGTTGACCGAAAGGCCCCAACAACGAACCTCATCCCTAATAAAGAAGACCACCAAAGGAATGGGGAGGAACTTCCCTTGAAAAATACGACGGTTCCGCTCCTTCCAGATGTTCCAGACGGTTGCAATCACCAGACCACCAAAGGCTTTACGCTCCGAAGCACGGAGCCGCTGGTGATTCTGGAGCCACCAGTTAGCAAGACTTCCATCTGGAGGCTGAATAGACGCGAAGTGAGATGGTAACACAAGTCTCCAAATGTTGTTTGAGAAGGGACACGACGAAGCGAGATGGTCGATTGCCTCTAGGTTTGTCTGACAAAGGCAACAGATGGGATCGTGCGGCCACCCTTTTTTGGCGAGCACCTCCGCCGTGTTGATCTTACCATGAAGAAGTGTCCAGGCGAAGAAACGGCATTTGTTTTCCGCACTAGCTTTCCAAACAAGCTTGTGGAATTCCCAACCCGTGCTTCCAAATGAATGCGGCAAATCAGACGCAGAGCGGGTTGTAAAAGTCCGATGAACGGAAGGCGACCAGAAGATTTTGTCGTTTGTGCCCAGAGGAGCAAGAGCCACATGCTGAATCAAGGACCACAGCCTTATGAATTCAAGAAGCTGACTAGGAGTTTGGAGATGGCCAACGGAGGAGATCCAGAGGTCATTGTGCAGAATGTTCCCAACACTCCGTTTTTTGAGCTTGGCAATAGCAAATAAATTGGGCGCCAAAAAACGAGGGGTCCACCCTTGAAGCCAGTTATCATTCCAGAAGCTAGCCTTGTTGCCATCTCCAATCTCCACCTTAGTCGCAGCCCGAAACAAGGCGATGTCATCAGAGCCGCAAGGGACGGAGGTCCCAACCCAAGCCTTTGTAGGATTGTTCCATTCTTGCCATAGCCAGCGAAGACGAAGAGCGCGACCGAACCTTTCGAGATCAAGAATGCCTAGACCCCCGAGGTCCTTGGGACGGCAGACCGTGTGCCAGCTGACTAAGGCATGGCCAGAGCTGACTGAGTCGTCTCCACGCCAAAGGAAGGAGCACCTGATTTTATCAATCTGTCGGATCACCCACTTGGGTAAAGTTATGGCTGTCATGAAGTAAGTCGGCATTGCCGAGAGGACCGCGTTGGTTAGGGTGAGACGACCAGCCTTTGAGAGGAGCTTTCCCTTCCAGCCAGGTAACCGACATCGAATTTTATCGACTAGCTGAAGGAATTGAGCGCGCCCAAGCTTCCGCAGATGCAGTGGAAGCCCAAGATAGATGCAAGGGAACATAGCCAGCTTGCCTGGAAAAGCCTCTAATAAGGAGTTGGGATCCATCTTAGAGCAATTAATTGGAAAAAGCTCACATTTGCTGAAATTGATGCACAAGCCGGAGGATTGACCGAAAACTGACAGAATTTTGGCCACGAAATGAAGCTCCCCGGCTGAGGGGTTGATGAACATAGCCGCATCATCGGCATAAAGAGAAATTCTGAGATTTAACGGCCGACAGTTTATCGGGGCGAGGATCCCTTTTTGCAAGGCCAAACTGAAGATGCGCTGTAAAGGGTCAATTGCCAGGATAAATAGCATGGGCGCAATGGGATCCCCCTGCCTTACCCCCTTCGCATGGTAGAAAGGCTCGCCGGGAATACCATTAAGCATGACTGAGGAGGTCGAGGTTCCTAGCAAGGTGGAGATCCAATTGCGCCAACGCAGGCCAAAGCCTAAAATGTGAAGAACCTCCAAGAGGTAGGCCCAGTGGACAGAATCAAAAGCTTTGGCAAAGTCCAGCTTGAGAAAGATGGCAGGGATTTTCCTTGCCTGAAGATCTTTGATGATATTCTGTACATAGAGGAAGTTGTCATGGATGGATCTCATCTTGATGAAAGCACTTTGGCCGGATGATACCAAGTCATTCAGCTTAGGAGCAAGGCGATTAGCAAGAACTTTGGAGATGATTTTGCTGACACTATGGATTAGGCTGATTGGTCTATAGTCAGAAAGGCTCCGGCAATCCTTCTTTTTGGGAATCAAGCTGATGTTTGCAGAATTCAGCAGATTGAAGGAGTCAGAGCCCTGGTTGTAGAAGTGATTGATTGCGTCCATAATGTCGCTTTTGACGATCTCCCAGCATCTCTTGTAGAAAAGACCAGAGAAACCGTCTGGGCCTGGCGCTTTGCTTGAAGGCAAGGAGAAGATCGCGTTTTTAATCTCCAACTCCTCGAAGGGGCTCTCCAAATCAGAAAGATCTGAGGGAGTGTAGTCAAGGTGATCCCAGAACAGAGAGGTTGAGCGGTTCTGGAAGGAGCCTAAGTGATTTCGAAAGAAGCGGTTGCACGCCTCCGCTTTGTCGGCATGAGATGAGACCACTCCCTCATCGGTGTGGAGAGAGTGAATGTGATTTTTTCGTCTTCTGTTATTGGCCCTGATGTGGAAGAACCTAGTGTTCGCATCCCCTTCACGGATCCAGCGGGTCCTAGCTCTTTGTTTGGCTTGGGACTTGGCGATAACGGCAAGACCGTGACAGCGAAACTTGAGGAGACGCCTCAGATTCACTTCTTCGGGGGAAAGACTACGGGACTCCATTGCGCAGTCGAAGAGAAAGATGAGCTCCGCCACAATTGCCGATTGGAGTTTTATACTGCCGATCTGATTTTTTGCCCAACGGGACAGAGCTTTGGCGGTCCTGGACAATTTGATGTGAAGCCTTCTAAACGGGTTTGTGGAAACGATGGCACCCATCCACGCGCCCTTCACGACCTCCTCGAAGCCGTCTAAATGGCACCAGAAATTTTCAAATCTGAAGCATTGAGCTCTCCTTTGTCCCGCGACATCTGCTAGGAGCAAAGGGGTGTGATCAGACACAAGGGTTGGCAGAGCCTGCAGAATCATCCATGGGCAGGATGCCTCCCAGTTTGTATTGCCGAAAACCCGATCAATTCTGGTGAGGGTAGGCTGCCGTCGTTCATTGCTCCAAGTAAAGCGCCTTCCAGTTAGAGGAAGCTCTTTAAGGTGAAGCAAGTTGATCGTATCACGGAAGGCATTCATAAGGTTGCGGTTAAGGTTGGAATTGCTTTTATCAGCGGCTTGATAAATGAGGTTAAAGTCCCCTAGAACAAGCCACTTTTGATCATGATCAATCGGCTGGTGGTCGATCAGTTCATTAAGGAAGCGAAACTTGTCGGGGACTGTCTGGGGGCCGTATACCACAGTGATCTTCCAGGGTTGCCCCTCGGGTAGCGGTTGTATAATGGCGGAGAGGCAATGCTCTGATATGATAATGGAGCCTAAGGAGAAGAACTCTTCATGAACCAGTAACATTAAGCCTCCGCGCGAGCCATCTGCCGGTTTGCAAGCGTAACTTTTGGAGAAATGATGACCGGCACAATCAGTGAGAAGAGTTGCGTCTGGGTTGGCTAGCTTGGTTTCCTGGACGTAGACGATTTTTGCTTTGGTGTAGATAAGGTTGCGAAGGACGGACCTGCGAGCCGGCGTGCCCAGCCCACGCACATTCCAATTGAGAAGCCGTAAGTTTTCACTCATGGACGCATAGGTGACGACGAGGGTAACACGAAATAGGAACGAGATCATACATTTGCCTGACTATGAACAGAACAAAAGGCAAGTACTCCGAAGTTAAGGTACAGCATGTCAAGACTATAGCAACCCGTAGGTGCAACACCCGCATATGGGGATACAGACACATCGCAAAAGAAGACATCCTCTGGCAATATTTGGAGCCTAATGGCTGGCCTGGAGCTGGCCAAAGCCGACGCCATTGGGTGGAGGGAGTGTGCAAAAGTGTAATTTGCCGACGTCGCCGCCGGCGCGTCCGTCGTGCGTCGCGAACGCTGCTGTACAAAGCAGCAGCAGAAAGTCGCCGCAGAGCTTCTTAATCATGGGCAGAGGATGGGTCCTCCGGATGGCCAGCTTGGCCACTTGCCAATTGGAGGCGGGCCAAACTGGAGAGTGCCTCCATTGCCATCGGGTCCAGTGGTGAGTCGAAGAGGCCCTTCGAGGCCTTGGACTCCTCCAAAGGTTTCACCTTGGCATTCAACCAGGGTTGTAGGCGCTGGATGATGAGGCGTCGCGCCTTGGCCTCCACAGGGAGCTTATAGGTAGCCTTGGCCGCCAGCCTTGCGCTACGACGCGTCGACAGAACACGAGGCTTGAGGCGACGCCGTTGATATACCTGCATAATTGGAGGGCGAGGTACCGCTGCAAGATCAATAAGGAAGCTAGTAGCGCCCGTAGGGTCGTCAGGTTGTGGAGTTGGGTCAGGCTGCACCTGGGGATCTGGTTGGAGCAAGGATCGGTCGCGTGGAGACAACGGCGATGGCACAGCTTCAGCTGCGAGCACGAACGGTGCAGAGTTGATCCCGAGCACGGCAGGCGAAGCTACGACGCCGAGTTGTGCAGCAGAAAAGAAGGCACCCAGAGGAGCCGCCGCCAGAAACCGAACGCAGAGCGAGCTCAAGGTGTCCCGCTTTTGCCCACTCGACGGAGAGGTTCGGCCGCCACTCAGCGAGGGTCAGCAGCACCCAAATCGTGGCCCAAATCGGTGACGGAGCTCTTGGAGGCCAAACCATGGAGCAGGTCGTCTGTGGGAAGCACGACAGAGGTGATCTCAGCGGGCGGCAGCGGGCGGGGCCAGCCCGACGCCCAGGTCGTGCATGGGAGAGCTTTGCAGTTTTCTAGAGGATGCATCAAGCCGGCCTTCTGCAGAAGAGCGGACCACCCCCGAAGCAAAAGGTCCTGGTTCAGAGGCAGCCTGAGGAGGTGTTAGGCGACGTGGGCGCCAGATGAGGGGTGTAGGCGCCAGCGTCCTCCAGGTTCTCGCTGTGACAAGGGGGGGAGTGAGGTGACGGCGACGCCGACTTGGCTCGCCCCTCTCATGGCTGCCTCCCCTCCTCGCAGATTTGGAAAGACGCCCAAAAGTCGACACCGAACGGCGAAAAGCAGCATTAAGATTGCGGGAGAGCGAGCGCCCGCTACGGCGCGGCGCCCTGGAATCACCGTCACTATCAGAGTCTTCTCTGCGACGATGAGCTGCGGAAAGATGGTCAGCGGTATCGCCCTCGCCATCAACGAAGCCGAGACGCCATCGGGGCTTAAGACGACTGACGATTCCCAAGGGCTGAGTATGCTCTTCAATGGTGTCTAAGTGCACCAATACTTTGAATGTTGTTGTTTCCTTGGCCGGCGCAACATCCCTGGATGTAGGGTTGGCCACCAGCGACAGATAGTGCACCTTCGGCACCCCCTCAGGACGATCTGTCCAAGTCCACACGTTGAGAGTGGAGGTATTCTCACGGCGGGCCGAGGACTCTTCAATGCATTGGACGGCGCAGGAATTGCCGAGGATGCCTTCGGCGACCTTCTCCGTCCACGCGAATAGCGGCACATTCTCCAGGCAAAGGCGAATCCTGAAGGGGAATGGCTTCGGGTCTTCAGCTTGAAACGGGCGCCACGGCCTGAGCTCGAGAGCCGCCACCGAATCCGCTCGCTTCGCACGAAGCGGCGTCACGCCTTCTCGGAGGAAAGCGAATGAGAAAGTCCTCCGGCAATGGCGGGTTATGGAGACCCGTGCGCTGCTCCTCAGAGGCGTCGGCGAAGCGCCGTCTGCTGCGTCGATGATGTAGTCGGGTCGATCGCCGCTTTGTCCGAAGGTTTGCCACGACACGCAAGCGTCTCGGAGGATAGACAGGTCAATCGCCATGATGTCGGTGGAGATCGTGTAGCTCGAAGATCGCCGCGGCCTCTCATGAAGGGCATCTAAAAGTCTGGAGGGAGTGCGCTGCCTCTCGGGACCAAGGGAATGTCCGCGACGAGTCGCCATCCGGCAGGAATGGTGATTTCTGGGCGAAGAAAGAAGGGCAAGCTTGCACTGGCGAGCGAGATGGCCGCTGCGCCCACAAGCTCTGCATTTAACTGGGTCCCTGCACTCGGCGATTAAATGGTCGGAGGCCAGACACTTGAAACATTTCTTCTTCAAGGCGGGGTAGATACGGGACCGGTGAGAGTTAATGCCACTTGCACGAACTTGCGAGTAAATGCGGCAAGGTGCCGGATCGAGTAGTACCTGAGCGTAGGAGCGACGTCCATCCGGCAACAAATGCCTTGCGGTACTTGGCGCTGTTGGCGCATTGGGAGCGGGGCGCAAGATCTCAGGGCAGTCGGAGAAGCTAACATTCTTCTGCTTCGAGCGATTTGCGGGCTTGTCCTTCAGATTTACCGCACGATGGACGGATTCGGCCGCAAGAAGACGGGAGTCGGCGGTAGATCTGAGGCACGAGCGGAGCGGAGGAAAACCCGGTCTTCCGATGGAGGCACTAGAGCGCGGTGGGGGGGACGGGTTGCGTGAACTAGACGGCATCGCCGAGCCGACGGAGAGGATCCGGCGAGCGAGCGGCCGCCGCCACGGAGGCGGCAGCAGCAAGCGGCGAACCCTAGTCGGCGTTAAGTTCGCAGGAGGCACTCCATGCATGGATCCAACAAATTCTAAAGAACTATTTGTTAGACATATAAACTTGCCTCAAAGGCTCAAACTCAAAACCAAACTACTATACAGTAATCCTTGCAATCAAAAGCAAACTAAACCAAACAGTTATCTATGAGAAGCATGGCAAAGCTGGCATGAGCTAGCCTAGCTAGGCAAAATTATAGTGCAACTAGCCAAGGAAACATGTACCCCTGACCTTGATGTCAGTATCAACTCATACCGTACAAAAATGTACTTGAGGCATCAAACTGTGAGAAAACTAAATTAATTTTCAATTTAACTAGTTTGAGCTAGATTCATTGTATGCCACTATTATGAGTAAAATGCACCGGCGGCCCTCGAACTTGGCAGGGGGTGTCATCCCGGTCCCCAAACTCAGAAAACCAGCTATTCGTGTCCCTGAACTTGCCACGAGGTGTCATTCCGGTCCCCGAACTCAGAAACCAGCTATTCGGGTCCCTGAACTTGGCACGAGGTGTCATCCAGGTCCCTCAACTTGATAGAGGGTGTCATCCAGGTCCCCAAACTCAAAAAATTTTTATAAGATTTATAAGATTTATCCTAATTTTCATGATCTTCCCATAGTTTTATAAGATTTTTTTCTTTTTTTTATGATTTTATGATATTTCTAAATATTGTATACTTGTTTTTGAATGTTTTAATGACTTTCTAAAATTTATATGTTTTTTCTCATTTTTTTTGGATTTTTAGTGATTTTTTTCTAAATTTTTTTGAGTTTGGGGACCTGGATGACACCCTCTGCCAAGTTTAGGGATTTGGATGACACCCCGTGCCAAGTTCAGGGGCTCGAATAGCTGGTTTCTGAGTTTAGGGACCGGAATGACATCCCATGCCAAGTTCAGGGACCCGAGTAGCTGGTTTTCTAAGTTCAGAGACCGGAATGACACCCCCTGCCAAGTTCGAGGGCTGCCGGTGCATTTTACTCCCACTATTATAGTCGCATTAAGACCCTGTTCTTTTCATCGTATCGTTGTGTTAGCGTATTACTGTAGCAAATTTGAGAACACTCAAAAAGAGGTCTAAAGATTATAAAAAAAATAATTAAAAAATAGTTTTAGCATCTTTGGAAGGACTACTAAAAGCCACGAAAAAATCGTTACAAATTATCGCAACATATAAGCTATATAAAAATAACAAAATTTGCTACAGTAATACGCAACGATACGATACGCTAAAAAGAACAAGCCGTAAATTTAAAAGTTGTTGCAGATAGTTTGAACCAAGTTTAAAAAAGTCATATACCATTATCAGAGTACAAATTAGTTTGTACCCAAACTGTTGATTTTATATCAACCATATGTAAGTACCAGACGGTTTTATGACATGGATACCAAACTCAGAATTTTCCCGCACAATTTTATGATTGATTCAAATTTCAGTTTAAGTGTGTGCAGATTCCAACATATTGTATGAGCTATTTACATCCATATTCTGAAAAATAGATTGAGAAAGGATTATGCTATGGTATAGAGCATATTAGTAATTTAGTATACTATTTTTTATTTGGAATTGCTCTATGTAAAACATTCAACACAAAGGACATACAAAAGTTTAAGCGAGAAGAAATTCTTCATATATCGAAACATATGTATGCTTCTCAAATTCTATTGACCAGACCAAATTCTTTATATATTGAAAACACATATGCTTCCCAAATTGTATTAACCAGCAGCTCCCATGGTAATAGCGATAATTTTGTAAAATACGTAGAATTCTTACCGAGATAACATGAGACCCAGCATTATAGCCATAGCTAGTCTCCCTCTTTGCAGCCTCTGGTGTTCGCAGAGCAGATCGATGCAACAGTACATCGTCCTCATTATCGACCTTCGGCCTAGGTGTTGGATCTGCACGCCAATCCCACGTCTTCGGCTGCGAAGCAATCACCGCCGGCTCATTTGAGTCGATCCCCATCTCCTCTTCCTCCTTCTCCCCCCCAACACCATCATCACTCGAAGCAGCATCTTCCTCCGTCTCCTTCTCCCCATGGGCCTCGCCACTGCCACCGGACCGCGCGTCGTCCCCCTCGTAGGTGACCACATGCCCCCCGATCTTCAACACCGTGCGGTCACTCACCACGTCGATGTGCCGCAGGAACACGAGGTAATCCTCGTCGATGCCGGCGATACTCTCGAAAAGCGGGGGCTCCACCGGCGGCTCCTCCGCAGCCACGGCCAACCGGCGGCTTCTCCTCGCCCGACCCCCGGGCCTGGAGGGGCCAGAACCGCCCCGGCGTTCGCCGCCGGAGTTGCCGTGCTCGAGGGCGGTGGGGGAGGAGCCCCCGCAAAAGTCGCCGCGGGGGAGGACGTGCTGGAGGAAGTAGAGGTAGTCGGGGTCGACCTCATCGGCGGGGAGATCGGCCGGCATGGCTGGGGGTTGGGGGCGCGAGATCTAAGACTGGAAGGTGTCTCCTCTCCGTCGAGATAAGAGGGAACAACGAACTGGAAAAAGTCTCTGTTTTAGAACTCGAGAGAGGGAGGGAACACGTTTCACCAGCCTTTCAGGAGAGGTTCTGACGTGACCAGACACTCGTGTGTTATTCGGGGAAAGGGCGGCCGTCACCGCACGCGTCCCGTTTACACACGTGCTGCGGCTGTGCGCGCGGCGCGGAGAACGTGGGCGCCATCACAGGGAAAAAAATTTCGTGGCACCCTATGCTACGCAAGGGACTGTGGCATCCCTTTTTATCTCTCTTCTCCTCTCTCTCTATCTCCTCTCTTTCTCTCTCTATCTCCTCTCTCTTCCCTCTCTCTATCTCTCTCCGGGTGCCACGAAATTTCCTTCCCCATCACAGCACACAGGTGGTAAACAGTACTCCTCCTTCCCAAAATATAAAACGTTGACGTATTGCGATATTCAAACTTTTAAATCTTTTTACCAAATATTTAACAGCAATGTTTAGATTTTATGATACAAAATAATATTATTATATTCGTATTTTAAAAAATTCTAATGACTATAGTTTTGTTATTAAAAAGATATACAATAAGAGAAATTAAATATTTAATTACGGTTTTGAATATCGTGCCAATTCAAACCACGGCTTATATTTTTGAACTAAGAAAGTTGGCTTATTTATTCAATCAACTTATTCATTTAGTCTCACACACAAATAACTTCAGCTCAGCCACTCCAAACATTTTGTAGGTATATGAATCTCTTTTTTTAGTTTGTCTATCATTTTATTTTTAGCATATCATCCTATAATGTAAAAATAATATGTGATACATCTTGCACGATTCTTATTATTTAGGATTTTTTTCATACATGTCATTATAAAATTCGGTTTCTATCATTACAAAACGCTCATCTCTACTATTATAAAGCACCTAATGGACATGGTGGTTGTTCGAACTTTCAATCCGAAACGTTCATCTCGCTTGTTACAAATTGCTCCGCATCGTCCCATCCGTAGGCGATCTGCTCGCTGGGCATTACGATCGCTGTGATTGCGGGATCGCAGTAACTCCCCGTCCTCAACCTATCCCGCAAAACAAGCCTTCCTTCGTCCCCCTCTCTCCCTCCCTCCCTCCACCGCACCTCCCTCACCCGCTGCCCCCCTCTCTCCGCCAACCCCTCCCTCTCTCTCCGCCGCACACACCCCCTCTCTGCCGCCCCGCTGCCCCCCGCCGCTGCACCCCGCCCTCTCCCTCTCTCTCCGCCGCACCCCCTCTCTCCGCCGTCCTCGCCCTCTCTCCCGTCGCCCCCACGCCACCTCCCACCCGGTCGACAACCGCGCCGCCACCTCCCTCTATCCCTCCGCTCGCGCCGGCCCGGGCCTCCTCCCTAGCGTCACCTCGGCCCAGTGTCGCGCCGCCCCCCTCTCCGCTCGCACCGCCCCGGGCCTCGGCCCTGTGTCGCGCCGCCCAGGGCCACGCCACGCCGCCTCCCACCCGGTCGTCCCTCCGCCGCCCTCTCTCTCTCTATCTCTCTCTCTCACCGTGTGCCTCCAATGCCGCCCCGGCGTGCTCCGCCGCGCCAGCGAGCTCTCCTCCGCCGCCCCCCTCTCGTCAGCGCCACCGGGTAAGCACCTATCTCTCTCTCTCTCTCTCTCTCTCTCTCTCTCTCTCTCTCTCTGCCGCCAGCTCTCCTCACCCAGCTGCTCCCATCGCCTCCGCAGCCGCCACAAACATCGCGCCGCCGCTCCGCCTCCTAGCTACGCACACCATCTCGCCGGCGTCGACCACATCGACCTCTACTACCAGCACCGCGTCGACACCACCATCCCCATCGAGGATACGGTCTCTCGCTGCAAAATTTATCCTTTCCATAATTCCATTGCAATTTGCCCCATTTCTTGATTTCTTCCACATGTTCTGCATTGGTGAGAATCAACTCCAGTGTTGGTGTGGTTATTCATGGCAATTCTTGTCTTGAGATTGATGTAGATTGGTGAGCTCAAGAAATTGGTGGAGGAGTGGAAGGTGAAGTACATTGGGTTATCGGAGGCAAGCCCGACACGATCAGGCGTGCTCACGCCGCTCTACCCAATAACATCATGTGCAGATGGAGTGGTCTCTGTGGGTTCGCCGCATCGAGCCTGAGATAGTTCCACTCTGCAGGTGAATTCTGATTTGCGAATTCTACCTACATGATCATACAATAGTCCTCATAAGTTGGTCGTGTTATATAATCTGTTCTACTCTGTGGACTTCAGAGAGTTGGGGATTGGAATTGTTCCTTACAGTCCCATTGGACGTGGATTTTTCGGTGGAAGAGGAGTGACACAACAAGTGTCTGCTGACTCTAACCTGGTGCTGAATTCTGATATGATCTTCCTCGAAGTGTCATTCATTGATTGTCATTTTTCTTAGTATGGACCTCTGTTTTTTCAGCAAGGGCACCCACGGTTTTCTGCAGAAAACTTGGAGAAGAATAAGCACCTCTTTCTGAAAATAGAGGAACTAGCCAAGAAGCACGAGTGCAGCCCTGCTCAGCTAGCTTTGGCTTGGGTTCTGCATCAAGGGGACGATGTGGTTCCAATACCAGGTGAGTGTTGTGATCCCATTCCCATGTAATTGATGGCATGCAGTCTAGGAGGCGCTTCCATACAATTTTCGTTTGGGTGGCTAGCAAAAGTTTGAAGATAGCCTTTCTTGTGCCCTTCAAATGAAAATGAAGTGTACTTTTCAGAGATTGTACAGAAGTATGAAAAATAATATAACTGAAAAAGGAATATCCATTTCCATTGTGATTTAGCTTTCTTTGGCAGAGCAATAAGGTAAAGGCACTTCTCATGAATCATGGTAATTTAACACCCTCTTCGAAATGTGGTCATTTGCTACACAGTTTGTGCTATATGATGTTTTTTTTTAGTTAACGGGCAGGGGCTCTGCCATTTCAATTAAGCGAGAAAGGACTGTACAGATTTACTAGGAAGAGGGCAAGAGGAGGAGAGGAAGAAGAGAGGGGGGGAACTAAGGAAGCTACTGAGACAACAAGGCCTGGGAGGAGGCCGCGGCCCAAGCCGCAAGCCCCTCGTTGACAAAACTGGCAACATCGGGTGCAGGCAAGGATTTCCCTTGGAATATTCTTCTATTACGCTCCTTCCAGATCTCCCAGGCTGTGAAGATGACAATGCCGTTGAAGCCCTTGAAGGCACTATGAGTGACACCTTGTAGGCGAGCGGTCCACCACGTGCAGAAGGAGGAAGGACCCAGAGGATAGGGGCCGTTGGGAAGAGTTTGTCGCCAAACGATCGAGCGTGAGTCGCAGGACCCCAGAGGCGGTTGATTGACTCGGGGGCCATTGCATAAGGCACAAGCGGTGGACGAGGCCACCCTTTCCTTGCGAAAGCAGATCGGCCGATTAACTTCGGTGGTGGAAAGGTCCAGCGAAGAACTTGCATTTGTTTGGGGCGTGGGTCGTCTAAACGGCGGACGCAAAGCGGATGCCCCGTGCTCCTATAAATTGAAGTGAGTAAGCCGACTTGGTGGAGAAACTTTCGGTGGGGGAGAAGCACCAACGAAAGGAGTCAGGGTTGTCTGAAAGGTTGGTAGACCGCACTTTGCTCCAAAGTAGGATGCATTCCTTGAGGAGCACGATGGACGAGATGGGGCCGGAGAAGTGTATCCACCGGTGAGAGGAGAAGTCATACCACCGCGTTCTTCTTACGCTATTTGCCGGAAGAGGTTAGGGGCTATGTGCTGAGGGGCGGCTCCGAAAACCCATCTGTCACTCCAAAAGGAAGTACTGGTCCCGTTGCCAATAGAAACCTCCGTGGCTGCCCGAAACAGGGCCAACTCAGTCGGGGTCATCCGCAAATCGTAGTGCAGCCAAGGCTTGGAGGGGTCCGTCCGGCTAAGCCAAAGCCAGCGCATGCGGAGGGCACGGTTAAAATGATCTAGGTCAAGGATACCCAGACCCCCGAGGGCAGTTGGGTGATAGACCGTGTTCCAATTGACAAGGGCGTGCCTAGGAGCATGGCCCTCGAGCCCCTTCCAGAGGAAGGAGCGCCGGATTTTGTCGATTTCATAATGACCCACTTAGGAGGTGGAAAACCATGGCGAAGTAGGTAGGAGTCTTGAGAGGACCGCTTTGACCAAGGTAAAGCGCCCGCCTGAGAAGCGAGACGGCCTTTCCAAGCAGAAAGTCTGGAGTGGATTTTGAGGATGAGAGGAAGAAAATGTGTCCAGCCAAGGCGCTTGAAGTGGAGGGGGAGGCCTAGGTACTTGCAGGGGAAGGTAGATCGAGTGCCAGGGAAAGGGCTGAGGGCCTCCTCCAAGTCAATGTCCTGACAGCGAATAGGCATGATAGAGCATTTGTGAAGATTGATCTTAAGCCCCGAGATGTCTCCGAAGGCCTGGAGAAGCTTGATGGTAGCGGAAACCTCAGAACGATCAGCATGGCGAAAATCGCCGTCATCCGTGATAGAGGAGGTTCTGAGCTTAAGGGGGGAAGCGCCAATTTGGCCGAGAACCCCTTCACGAGCTGCCACGTCGATGAGTCGTTGTAGTGGGTCGATGGCCAGGATGAAAAGCATAGGAGAGAGCGGGTCACCCTGACGAACACCACGGCCATGCCGGAAGGGGAGACAGAGTCTTCCATTGAGGAGGACGGAGGAGGAGGCCGTATTGAAGGTTAGAGAGATCCACTCGCGCCAACGAGGACCGAAGCCAAGCTCGTGAAGCAACTCAAGAAGGTAACCCCAGCCAACCGAGTCAAAAGCTTTAGCAAAGTCCAGCTTAAGAAGGAACGCCGGGGTCTTGTTTGTGTGGAGCATACGCAGGATGGACTGGACTCCACAGAAGTTATCGTGAATGCAGCGACCCTTGATAAAAGCACTCTGGTTGGGAGAGATAAAGTCGCCGAGCCGGGGGGCCAAACGGTTTGCCAGCAACTTTGAAAAGATTTTGCTGAAACTGTGAATCAGACTAATGGGCCGGAAGTCCTGAAGGCCGTCGCTGTTCTCTTTTTTCCGCAGTAGGGCAATGTTGGCTGTGTTGAGTAAGGAGAGGTGACGCCCATCCAAGGAGAAAATCTGGTGAAAGGCCTGCAATAGATCAGCCTTGATGAGCGACCAGCAGGACTTGTAGAAGGTGCTTGTGAAGCCATCAGGGCCTGGAGCCTTGCTTCTGGAAACGGACCAAACGGCTGCCTTGATTTCCTCCTCGGAGAAGAGGGCCTCTAGGTCGGAGAGGTCGTGTGTGCCGAGGTTCTGCCAGATGAACGCGGAGTCTCGAGTCTGGGGAAGACCAAGGAGATTATGGAAAAATCTCCAACATTCCTTCTCCTTGTCCTCTTGGGAGGTAGCGACTCCCTGGGGGGTGGTGAGGGAAGGAATAAGTTCTTTCTGCGGCGCCCGCTGGCTCTGGAGTGGAAAAATCTGGTGTTTGCATCCCCAGCACGTAACCAAACCAAGCGGGCCCGCTGCTTGATGTGGCTTTTCTGAAGGGCTGAGACACCCAAAAGGCGATCTCGAAGAGCTTGGAGAAGCTGGTGCTCCAGGTCAGAAAGGGTACGCACATCTCTGGCCCTGTCGAGGTAACCAATGGCGATCGAGATGGACGCCAGATGAAGGGAGGTACAACGGACCTTCTGGCGGGCCCAGACGGAAAGTGCTTTAGCGGTGCGGGAGAGCTTGATGTGGAAGCGTCGTAGGGGGGTGGTTGGCGCGACGTCACGGCACCAAGCAGTCTGCACCACCTCATGAAAACCATGGATGCCGACCCAGTAGTTTTCAAAATGGAAACGCCGAGCCTGACAAATGCGGTCTGTTTCGGAGAGCAGAAGGGGACAGTGATCGGACATCAGAGAAGGCAGGCCTTGCAAGGTGTTTTGGCGAAGCATAAGGTCCCAGTCCGACGAGCAGAGGACACGGTCAATCCGGCTGGAGGTGGGGTTTAGGCGTTGATTGCACCACGTGAAACGACGACCAGTGAGGGGGCAATCCCTGAGGTTGAGGGTGTTTATCGTTTGGTTGAACGCCGACATGACGGAGTAGTCTCTGTTGTGGTTGCTTTTGTCCTCTGGTCGAAGGATCATGTTAAAATCACCCGCCACAAGCCAGGGGAGGACCTGTCAGGCGGAGCATGATCCATGATGGAGATGGTTAACCGCAGGATGTGTTTTACTTGAGAGGTCTTGAAATATAGCCCGTAAGCTAATACATTATATTGTAGGTGCCATCAGTAGTACCAGAATATAGAAGCACACTGTATGGAGTAAGTTATCTTGCTGGAATTCTAAGTTTAGATGGTACGTGATAATGGATGGCAGAGTTGAAAGCGTAAATACATCCTGAATTTTATGTACAGATAGTGTGATTCTTTTCAAAGAATCATGTTGGTGCTCGTTGGTATTGTTTAATGGAACTCTATGGGTGTTAGTGGTTACTTCTATTGTTTGCATGGGGAATTTTTTGTATCCTGATATCCAGCATTTGAAGGTGGTGAAGCTAACCTCGCAGGCTACATACAAATAAAATCCTCAAATTATTTTAGTTCTCATGTATATGCCATGCCATTTTTGTTGGATCAGTCATTGGATTTTCACCTATCTTATTTTTTATTGTATAAGGTGCTAAATATTAACGATGCTCTGCCTGAGATGGACTAAAATTTTATCATTGTGTCGTTTTGGATCGCATAAAGGCTTTTGTCTTTTAGAGTAGGGGCATATATGTGTTATGTAGTGGAAAAATAGTGAATTGGTGAAAAATTCAGCCATGGTTCACATATTATTAAGTCAACCTTTATTATAATTTATGAGCCACCTCCTTTTCCATTTATGTAATGGCAACTTAGCTGCTTAATGCTTGGTTGAATTGCTGCCAGCTTATATAACAGGTTGGTCAGAAGAGAGGACGTCTCATAGTGGACGAGGATGATGATCAGCTCAAATGTACCTCCATGCAAGCTGATTTTAGTAAGATGGCATCCCTCCTCTCTCCCTTCCTCCTCTTTCACAACCGGTGATCCTATGGGAGTTCTAAGCTCTAACAGGAGCATTATTACCATGGTTTCGGCAGTAGATGAGTTCATTGGCAATGCAAATGAGCAAGTAAGCTATTCACATCCCATTGTACTTTATGTAACTCACTCAACCTGCGCGTTTTATTGTGCAAATCAGTCTTGCCATCCTACTCTGTGCACTACATTGCACATTGTCACAGGGACGGAAGGTCTATTAATTACTAAGATATTAAATTTTGGCATCTGCCGAGTTTTTTTTTATTTCTTCCCAGCATTGGTTTGTGTTGTAAAGCCATAAAGGAAGAGGCTTGGGTGCTCCTTGTGTTTTTTTTAAACAAGTATCAATATATTATTTGACATGTACCTGTACGAGACAACTTCACTTTTCCGTCGCGCCACTCCACTAGGAGCGAGCCACTGCCGTCAAATCTGCCGCCGCACAGCAGTGACCTCTGGAAGTGAGGATTATTCATTTAAGTATATGTGGATGAACTAGTACGATGAAAGCTTGTTTATATGTAAAGATGACAGATTTTGGATCATGTTTCATTTTTAAGCATAACTAACCGTTGATGCCTATTAGTAAAGCACTTTATTTGTTGGTTCACAATTCATATATTTAAGACTTAAATGGACATGCTTGATCAGACCTTTTGTATTTGTGATTGGTATTCATAGCCACATGCTTGTATTTTGTGACTAATGTCAGAATGCTTAAGTGATTTAGTATTTTTATTTCTTTTTGATGGCTCCTAGATTTGGTCATAGTGTTAGGTGTTTTAGTATTTTTATTTTTTTGTTGGTTCCTAAATGTGGTTACTGTGCTGGTTGGTGACAAACAATGTTTATGTCAAATAATGTTTCAATTTATGTTTTTGTTTATCATTTATGTGTTACTCTCTTTCCTTTAAACGTCCGTAGCAAAGCATGGGTTGATGGATAGATTATTTTCGATACTTGGATCCGACCTAAACAATCCAAGCTACATCATGTCATGTGCTATATACTCTTGATCTGAAATGATCTCACATATAATGTCTTTCCTGCAAATCACCTTTCATATTTATATTTTTTCTATGAATTATGTTTTTCTTTTATCCCTTTATGGTCCGTGGCAGAGCACGGGCATTGTACTAATTTATATTAATGCCATTATTTTTACAACAATCTATCAGGAATGCCATTATCAGAGGTTTTGGGGATTTTTTTAGCTTATACCTGAGACGAATACACCTGAAATAAAAGAAAATGTGCATCTAATGAGTGGACCCCACATGTGATCCGCTCACCTCCTCCTTTCTCCCACCTCCAATCTCTCCCCCAACTTCAGAGAGCGGACGGCAGTGAGCTCTAAAGGCGTCGGTGGCCATCATGAGCAGTGAGCAGCACAAACGGCGAGATCCATGGCGGGTGGCACGACGGCAGGCAGCATGACGGGCTACGCAACGGCGAGTGGCATCGCGGAGCGATAAGCTGCACGACTTGCGTGGCGGCGGCCGACGAGCAAAGACAACGACGACGGCGGCGCATGCTGGCAAGAACTCGCAGACGGCGACGACGGCAATGGCGGCGGCGTGATAAATGACTAGCGGCGATCATGAAAGTGATTTGCGGCGGCGATGGTGGCGGCGAAAGCGGCTCGTCGCCTTTAGCGGTTGGTGCAGATTGGAGGAGGAAGAAGAAAGAAGAAGAAGATGTTGAGCCTATGACATGCGGGTCCCAACCGTCAGAGGGTATTTCGTATCGTATTTGGTTTTCGTATATGCTGGAAAATTTCAAAAGTTCCCGAGAATGGTATGGGTGAACTTTGGTTATAAAAAAAATGGAATCAATATGAATATGTGTTTTATTATGGCAAAACCGAAGAAACCGAACTTTATAATGACATGTATGAAAAAATCCCTTTTATTTACACCTCTGTTACAAAATATAAAGCGCATTTTGATTAAAAATATCAAGCTTCATAAACTTTGACCAAAAGTTAGCCGGCGACCCAATTCCAGCACTAACACTAGCAAGCAGTGAGGCCAAAATTCCACTTTCCACTAGACATCCATGTGTTTGCATGTAGGTGTGAACTATTGACTAGGAGATGAAAAGTTAAGACAATAATATAAGCCGTTGAGAAGGGGAGCATGTGGTAAGAATAGATTAAAAAAATAAAAACAGGAAATTTGGTTATTTGCCACTCGTTTCGAATGGCTTCGTAAAAATACCACTCGTCTCTTAATGATACGTGGGGACTATTTGTGTCTACGATAGTGGGGGTAGAGTGGCATTTTAGCGAGCCACTTATTGAGAGTGCTAGATAACCAAATCCCTCGTTAAAAAACAAACTCTTCTTCTTCCGGAGAAGGAATGAAAGTACTCGATGGACGAGCCCTCGTTGGCTAAGGCTCCATAAAACCTTTGATTCTCCATGAATTGGAATGTGTACTCCGACATAATAGAAGGACCAAAATCCACCATTAGAAGCTCTTGCGACAGGAAAGATGAGAAAATTAAAATAAAGATACTGGATCGCAAAAGAGTAGGTCAGGTGAGAAGTTAAAAAAAAAAAAACCTCCCTTTTACGACATCCTAACGACTGCGAAGACAAACTTCATTTCATGCAGGCCTTTCCAGAATACTCCTCCTTTATGAAACAATCTATCTAACAATAAGGCCTCTATTCTCTCCTCTAATAAAAGTGATTTTCTAGATAGATTTTGACAAGTAAAAATATTTTACTTCTTACATAGTCTTGGGGACTAGCTATCGAGGAATAGATCAGCAAGAATATTTAAAAGAAGAGAGGTATATCGATCTATCATGTTGTGTCGTGGGTTATATCCCAATACAAAGAGATTTTTGTATTTCCCTCTAATCAGATACTACCAACCACAATCTCGTTCATGAATAGATCACCAGCCAAGGTGGCAAAATGGTGGTGCGACCCCGCAAACCTCCTGAAATGTGGCACCTAGATGGGAAATAAGCAAGACCAAATAACTCACCCTTTCAATTCTTTTTTTTTTTAGGAATAGAGGATCCATTCATTCGGTAGTAGGTAGAAATGTGAAGGGAACATGAAATAGCAAAGGCTAGCCGAGATGGCACGCCTAGGGAGAGGAACAGAGGATAGAAATAGGGGGGGAGGGGGGGGGAAGAAATACATGGTGCCGTCTAAGAGTGAAGAGATATATGCTTAACCTTGCTATCTCTAAAAAGGCAGATTGGATGTATATCTATTCAAAAGATATGCATTGCTTGCTAAAAAAATGGTAGATCATTGTATAACACTCGGATATCCCTTAACAGGGAGACAGAGAGACCAAAAACACCAGACAGCAAACAGACAAGGGATAACAACGATCAAGCAATAGATAAAGAAGCTCGGACCAAACAATCCACATAGTTATATATACAAATAGAATAGTTTAGTTGTGAGCTAGAACTAAGAGCACACCCACGGAGAGCCACAAGCTTACTTCACTTTTCTTTGTTTAATCAATTCATTTTCGCTTTCTTGTTACATATCTATACTTGTAATCCTTTTTCACCATCACATATACACTCAGATGTAGGGTTATGATCCTCGGATGGGAGGCTCGAATCAAGATAAACGACACGGAGCCCAGAGTCCTTGTAGTTAGGAAAACATGCTTCTCTTGCCTGTGGAAAGAGGAATCACCGGCCTCACTAAAATGAATAAATAAGCTCAGAGTTGAGGTTTCAATGGGTTTATCATCTGCGCTGTCCAGAACATCTAAAAGAGCATAACAAACGTTCTAGGTTGCCTGGTTTTGCCGAAGTGGTCAAATCGGCATGGGAGGCAAATGTTGTGCCCAATGGGGCACTGCGACAGTTATCCTGCAAATTAAATAGAACGGCCAAAGCGTTAAGACTGTGGAGCAAAAATCTAATAGGCCCGGTAAGACTTCAGCTAGCCATTGTGACGGAGGTTATCTTTAGGTTTGACAAAGCGATGGAGGTGAGAGAGCTTTCGCTACCCGAACTCGACTTATATAAAGATTTGAAGAACAGGGCTCTAGGTCTCTCCGCGGTTGAAAGGTTGAGAAAGAGGCAGCAATCTAGGGCTAAATTCTTTTCTGAGGGGGATGCCAACACGAAGTTTTTCCACGCCACCGTCTCCGTGGCGCAAGGTCATAGCACGGTCTCGCACTTGCACACCGACCACAGTGTCCTGTCCGAGGTCTCAGACATGGAGGATGCCTTTCACTCTCACTTTGCCGACCTCCTTGGTTCTTGCAAGGAGAGGTCACATACCCTTAACTGGGATGTGCTTCGTCTTCAACGGGGCGTTTTGCATGATTTAGAATCACCTTTTTTGGAGGATGAGATACATGATGTTGTTACGCACCTCCCTTCGGAGAAAGCCCCAGGTCCAGACGGTTTTATAGGTCTTTTCTACAAATTGTGTTGGGACATCATTAAAGGCGATGTGGTCGCAGCTTTCCAGGATCTCTGGCACTATAGGGCGGATGGCTTCACCTTTTTAAACTGCGCCCATATTGCACTTTTGCCTAAGGGGCAAGGCGAGCCTTCCGTCGCTGCTTTTAGGCCGATAAGCTTAATGCATAGCTTTGGCAAGCTCTTCTCCAAGGTACTAGCGAACAGGCTGTCTAGGCACCTGCAACAGATGGTTTCCCCAGCTCAAAGTGCTTTCATTAAGGGGAGGTCGATTCAAGACAACTTCCTCTGGGTTAGATCGAGGTGCAAGACCGCATAGGAAAAGGTGCCGCCGCTCGATGAAGCCGGACATTCGAGAGCTTTTGATTCACCATTAGGAATACCTTCCGAGGTCTTACAAAGCTTTCGGTTCGCCAACGTCGGGATTGGTAGCCATCTTGTTAAGAGATTCCACCTCCAAGGTCTTGATAAACAACTCGCCGACTAGGGCCCTTGCTCACCGTAGGGGTCTGAGACAGGGCGACCCGCTATCCCCAATGTTGTTCATTCTAGCCATGGAGCCTTTAGCTTCGCTCCTCCATTTGGCTGAAGAGAGAGGTGTCTTTCAACCCATCCCCCATAATCTGGCTAGGTTAAGAGTTTCGCTTTATGCGGATGATGTCATGGTGTTGATAAGGCTAGAGGCTTCGGAAGTGCAGGCTCTTTGTCAGATCTTCAAGGCCTTCCAAGGAGCAGCCGGTCTGGCCGTCAATTGGGCCAAGAGCGAGATCTTCCCAATTAGGTGCGATCAGCAAATCGAGGGATGGCTTCACAATGATATCTCGGCGCAAATTAAGGGTTTCCCTTGCAATTACCTCGGTTTGCCCCTCAAGCCAACTAAAATAAAGAAGCAGGAGGAAATGGCTCTAATTGAAAAGATTAGGTGCAGGTTGGCGTCTTGGAAGGCCGAGCTACTCTCAAAGGAAGGGCGCCTGGTCCTTGTCAATTCTATCCTCACTTCAATGGCGGTCTACCATATTATGGTTTTTGAGCTCAATACGTGGGCAATCAAGAAGATTGACAAAATAAGGCGGTCTTTTCTCTGGGGCGGACAAGATGACTGCCAAGGTAGCAAATGCCTAGTCAATTGGGCAACGGTGTGCAGGCCAAAAGAGCTGGGAGGTTTAGGTGTCAAGGATATAGGCAGATTTGGTAGGGCTTTGCGTCTACGTTGGATGTGGCACGCTTGGGAATCTCCACCCAAGCCGTGGACTAACTCCATGATCTCTTTCCCTACCATGGATACCGCACTGTTTCGGGCGGCAACGGAGTTTATCTTGGGGGATGGTTGCAGGGCATCTTTTTGGACCTCACCCTGGTTACAGGGTTCTTCGCCATGTGACGTCGCACCGCACTACTATAGGCTTGTGAGAAGGACTCGCCTTTCCGTGCACGAGGCGGTCAATCATTGTCGGTGTCTGGGAATCGCGCTCCTGAAGAGCAGCGGGTCCACGGACCGGCAGACGAGTTTGTAGTTGGTGTGAGGCCCAACGACGACCCTTCTCAGCAGCCCGGGTGGCGGCCAAGCCTGTGGAAGGCTAGGGCTGTGCGGTCTTCCCGGACAAGGGCCTGGTGCGACTAGGCGATCCGCATGATCCTTCAGACCGAGGAAAGACAGAGAAAACGATGCAAACCGTGGAGACACAAGTGATTTACCTCGTTCGAGCCCCCATCGCCGTAATAGCTCTACTCCGCCTTGTTGATTATATGGTGGAAGACAATGAGAGGGTGCCGAGATCGACCGGAGGCGCCCGATCCCGAGCTTACGATGATGACGCTAAGGGCTAAGGCTACTCGTGGAGGAATCTTCAGATGCCAATGTTGCTTGTGCTTGGACCGTGGAATCGGATCGTGGACTTGGTGTTCGGTTGGCCGTCTCCGCAATGTCGAGAATCCTCCTTTATAGGCGCCGTGGACCGCCCGAGGCGATCTGGCGGGCCCCGCTACCGGTCTTTGCTTTAGTGGCGAGGTTCTTGTCTTGTTCTAGGGTCCCGCTGCATCGAGCCCGCAGGAGAAGTGGTCGGGTTAGTACTGAACACATGTTTGTCTTAACATGCCCGTTCAAAGGGGGAGAACTTCTTTAGGAGAAAACACTTTCCTTTATCCCCAATATGGCCTCGACCGACCGAAGTTAGCTCTGCGCCACCCGTTAGGGCGCAGCGTGCGCAACAACCATCTCGCCGCTCGCCAAAGAGGCAAACGACAAGACGGATCGTCATGCATTTCTCCCCGGGATTCACAGGAGATATAGTGCGTTCGGTCAAGGCCGGAGAAAGCATGGCGGGCTATGATAGTTGTCGCCACTCGCCCACGAGCGAGCGGATCACCGAGGACCTTCTCCGGGCTAAGGGATAGCCCGGAGGACATGGTGCCGCACGGTTTGACCTAGTCAAGCCCGGGACGCCAGAACGAAGTTAGGCGGCTTCTTTAGTACAGCCAGAACGGCAGCGCACGGGTCCTCTGTTCGCGTGGTGGGCCGGTACGGAATCGGCCCAAGGCCTGCTTCAAGGTGGGCTGCTTACCAATCACCAACACCACCGAGCCTCGAAAGGGGTCGCAGAACGAGCCCGGCCTCGAGGTTTAAAGAAGAGGCAAAATCCTCACCACGTGCCGCTCGGGAAGATTTGGTTCAGGAGCCGAAGTCCTAGGCATTGAATTTGATCTGACAGGAAAGCGGAGTGGTTACCTTCCTTTTGGGCACGATTCCCACGGCCTCCGCCCTTCTCTTAAAAGGCAGCGCTCCAGGGGGAACTCCTTACTGCAGAATCATCCCCCTCGCTTTTTTCTCTTCGTCTTCCCAACTCACCCCTCGCATTCCTACTTCCCGCCTCCCGCCGCCATGGTTCTCATTGGAGACAGCACCTTGACGAGGGAGAGGATGAAGGAGCTGGAGAGGGACGGCTTCGTGAAGCCGGGCTCGTGGAGGCTCCCAGGCGCGGAGCAAGAGCCAAGGCCGGAACCCGAAGAATTGGTATGCTTCGAGAGCTCGGCCATCTGTGGGTTTCGTGTGCGTAATCTCGCTTCATCACCGACTTTTTGCCTTCACGGAGCCGAGGCCGAGAACCCGTCCCACAATCCTATGTTCATCTCACAATCTTCGCATTCTGTGTGAGGCGATCTGCGGGTTCGGCCGACGGTGAGCCTCCTCCAAAGACTTTTTCGAATCGAAGCCGGCCGGCCGCCGAGCGGGCAACGGCGGGTTTTCTACGACATGCCGCGAGCCCCGGGAGCCACCAGTACTCGAGTATGAGGTGAGGACGAAGGTCGATGGTTGGGCCCGGTGGTTCTACTGAACCGCGGGGCTCGACCGAATACTCATGCGCGCGCGGACACGCCAATCTTCCAATGAGCAAGCCCCACCGGAGGATCAAGCCACCGAGGTCGACATTAAAGAGCTCGTTAGGACGGCTTGAAGGGCTACGAGGTCGTCGTTGGCTTTGTCCGACCGGATCACCATTGGGCGCCACAAGCGATCGCGTCGGCGACATGGATGGTTGGGAGGATCCCGACCGGACTTCCATGAAGGTAGGCGTGAGCCGCTTTCTTTCGCGTCGATCTCGAGTTGGGATACGTCAGAACCATCGGCGAGGCCACGAGTCTCTCAAACCGCGAGGTCGCTGGGTCGCAGGATGTTGCTACCCCGGACAAGACTCCTCGCCGATACGGTTTGTGAAGGACAAAGCGTCCGAGGTAAGTGCCCGCGGTGTTCGATTGAATTCTCACCCGTCGCTTCTTGAGGTTTTGATGAGGAGCACTTTTGTTCTGCAATGGACGTGGAAGATGGTTAGGCGGACCACTCGGCCGCTGGCTCGAACGAGGGCCCTCGCCGGCGAAACGCCGGTGGCATCCGGCGGGCGCGCGGTCCGTCGCCGATGGCGGTAAGGAAAACGGCACCTCGGCGGCCACGGCGGGCTCAACACAGCAGTACAGAGATGCACATGGAAGCGCATGGCCGCCAAGCAGTGAGCTTCCATTCTCTAACACGGGTTGAGTGCTAGGCACCGCCGCCCTTAAGTCTTCATGCCGTGTGTGTTCGTGGCGCGCCACGAAGAAGAGGAGGACGCACCACCAACTCGCATAAATGACGATGAGGAGGTTGTGCCGGTGTCGAGTCCATTGCCGAACGGTCCCGCCGGCGAGACCCACGAGGAAGGTTCTGCAGGCGCAAGGAGCGGCCTTGCTCACCTCGAGCCGCGTTGGCCGGAGATGAGCTCTTTCTTCGCCCCACGCCAGGTGTATGAGGACACCGAGCTCGAACCGGCCAGTAAGTTTCTGCGCTACATGCTATCACCCGCTTTCGTGGTCGACCGCCGTGCCTTTTGTTGCGGTCGTGGCGCTAAAGTGGTCACCGAGGTGTCGCTTCCTTCGCCGAGGCATGGCGGTCAAGACGAGCCGGTCGAACCTACAAAGTGGAGTGCCTTTCTTCAGCGGCACCGGAGGCACCGGGTTCACTAAGGACAAACGGCGGGCCCGAGGAATCTGCGCTCGAGATAAGCGCAGCTAGAGGTCACTGGATCGGCGGAGTCGAAGGGCAAGGAGCGCCGACCCGCGGAGGACCGTTATCGCTTCGGCGGCGGTCTTGACGCTTCGCGGAGATTGCGGAGACGGTGCAAGTCGCCATCGCCGATGATCCTGTGGATTACGCCTTGCGCGTGGAAGGGCGCCAATGTGGTGGTGGCCAATTGACCGCAGGGGTTGCCGATCATTTCAAGACCCGGTGGGAAGGCGCTTCAACACCGATCGGCGGATGCTATTAGTCAATTGACTCGCCGTCCGCTGCACTAACACCGGACGGATGGACAAGGGTAGTGATGCTCAAATGGGCCCGCTTAGCGTCTCAAGGGCTGGATTTCCGCCACCCTAGAATGGGTGGAGGAATGAGGATCTTTGCCGGTCGGCGGAGGCTGGTCGAACAGATCGCCACGTTCAAACCTCGCCTATTCCCTGCTAGAGGATCCACACGAGCTCGTGGCGCTAAGTGGGCGCTTGGACGAGCTAAAGGACGCGTTGATAAGGGCTGAGGCTCGGCTTGGCGAGCCGTCTTTGCCGAGAGGCGGCCACCGCATCAAAGGCCGAGCCGGCGCGCCAAGTTGGAGGACGCCGAGAAAGAGCGGCCGCTGGTGGGTGATGACCTTGCTTCCATTATGTTGCGGCGTTGCGGCCCGCCCGCCACGGAGGGAGGTAGCGAGAACAGGTTGGCCGCCAACCCTTGGCGCCGCAGAGACCCGCTACTGGCTTGGCGGAGCACGCGAAGATCATCGCGGCGAGGACGTGGAACATGCTCGCCATACCGTAAAGGTGGTGCCCTTAGCCCCGCTCTACGTGCTTAAATCTTCAATTTCTTGCGTTTTGACTTGGTTTTCCTGCTCGGCTTTTACACGCTTATCGCCGCCTCGTCTTCGCCGATGGAAGCGATAGACGGGCAGGCAGAGATGATGCGGCGAGATTGAGTGTCTCTCCGCCGAGCTATCGCAAGCCCGGGCTCGGGCAAAATGCGCGGACGAGCTCACCGCCGAGGTCGACGCCCGTGCAACGGCGCGTATCACCGAAGCTAGCGGCCATACCAAGACAAATAAGCAGAGAAGGAGCAGGAGGTCACGACGAGGCTTGCTCGAGCTCGGGAGGTGGAGGAAGCCGTGAAGATTCAAGCCCAGGCGGCTCGCGAAGAAGCGGACAGGGCTCGGATCCTTTTTGACGAGGAGTATAAACGCAGAGAGGCGACCGTCAACGAGCTGGCGGCTACCAAGTCTGACTATAACTCCATCGTTCGTGGGCTCGAGGAAACTTGTAGTAAGCTCAGGGCGGAAACTACCACGCTGCGCGAAACTGGGGCGAAGTCCGTGGCAGAGTCGGAGGCCTTGAGGAAACAGAGAGAGGAGCTTGCCGAAGCCCGGGTCAAACTGCGCCAAGAGCAGAACGACATGGCCGCGCGAGCCATAGAGTTGCTTCAGACGCAGATGCGAATCCGGGATTTAGAAATCGAGCTAGAGAGGTTCAGGCTGCAGCACGGACCGTAATCTGACCCGGCCCGCGGCTCCCGGGCTCCGCGCCACATACCTTTGTGTATTTTCTTTCGCACGCTCGTTTAATTGGATAAACATGGCGTAATGTGCGGTGGCCGAAGGACTTAGCCATTTCTCTTTTTTTATCATGTCAAGTCGTACGTACTGTGAGCTCTGCCGCGCAGCACAGTGCCCCGCTGACGGGAAGTACAGGTTGGCTTGGCACAGATACGGATGTGAAACCGTCCGCGCCGGTTCATGCTCCCCGCCTAAACCACGAGGCGGGCTGTGAGAGTATCGCCGAGCCTTGCCTGCGCGGGTGGACCACACCTATACGATAGGCTCTGACCCGTAATGATTTCTCCCCTGCCACTGACGGCGGGGCCAAGGCGCGTGTCGTGCGGCGACAGGCGCGGTTGGTATTCCGCGAGACGGCGCGTGCGCTCGCGTCTCCTCAGCTCGGGTAGTGGGTTTTAATTGCTCGCCCCTTCGCAGCGACGACGCCGGGGTAACTTCGCGCAGCGACGGACATCAGCAATTACCGGCCTATATTAGAGCGAGGCGCCGAAGCCCACACAGATTATTCCCACTTATCTCTTCCTACCTTAAGACAGAGAAACGAGGTCCTCGGTCAGGGGGAGAGAGATAGGGGAGAAAATAACATAAGAGAGAACGGGGGAAGGGCATGGCTTCTGACGCCGACTCCGACGATCTCTTCGACACACTAGCGGAGATCGATCTGCCACCATTGCCTCCTCTGTCGGGCCGATCCAAATTCAAGCGGAGGAGGGTTAATGTACCAGCCCGATCATAGCGAGCCAAGCAAAGAAGATCTGGCGTCAGACGCCCAAATCCACGCCGACGAAGGAACGCGGCGGTATACGGCAGCCGTCAGAAGCGGAGAAAGCGCCATAGCGGCGCAAATTGCCGCCGATACGCATACGCCACAGATCTTGGGCGAGGAAGAGGAAGCTTTAATGTTGCCCGCAACAGCGCAGAGAGCTCGCCGCATGTCGCGGGGACGGAGATCGGGCGATCGCGGGGCCATCATAGCGGCGCCGCCTCCATCGCCAGGATTCCGTCCAACCACCGGCCGCGGAGGAAACGCTCATCCGAGCGAGCCGGGCCTCTCGGTGCGCTACCGGACTCCCAACGCCTTCTTCATCGTCGCGCCTTGGCGAGTCTTCGGTTCCACCGGCTTGTCGCCCTTGTTGGTAGGGGCGATGGAGTAGCGTTAGGCTCTTGGGCGCCGTCAGCACTTGTAGTAGCGCGCTCCTCTTTTGCGGTAGTCCAGGATGGCGAGGCCTCCTTTTGGTTGTAGAATCCCTTTGCTCCTGTAAAAATCCTTCTTATGTGGAATGCAGTTTCTTTGGTGAGTCCGTCACTTTTGGCCTGTCTAATCCTTTCTCTTGTGCAAATTTGCGAGTCTGTAATGCAAAAAACAGAGGAACTAGGTGAACAGTAACGAAGTTCTGAGGAGAACTTAGGAAATCGGAGCAAACTGATCGCTACTTAGAAAGATTTGTTTTTGGTGCGCCTAATCATTCAACCCCCGGGGCGTGGCCAAGTCCAAGTGCGATCTTGGAGTTGTGCGCGGTCTAGAGACTAGAGTGATTTAGAAAAATTCAAGAAACTCTTAACCCCTAGCTCAGTTGAAGTCAGTGCAAAGGTGCAGCCTTCCAAATTAAGGACTTGAAAAACTCATGAAAATCCTCACCCGAGCTTGGCGGCCACGCGGCGACAACGGGCTCAAGCTAAGGGAGCTGGGTGCAAAGAGTCTTGACCGAAAGGCCGCAGCCAAAGTTAGCCGTCCAAACAATCTGGACGGGCTTATCAGTACCTTTGGGCATGGAATTCCACATTGCGCGAGATTCACTAGGGCGCGAGAGATCGGCTTATCCCGTCATGGAAATGCTCCGGAATGCTTTATCCTTAGCCATCGGGCTTTTGGCCACGGGCTTGCTTGGAACGGTCAAGACTTAGACCGGCGTGACTCGCGAATGGGGGAAGGGGCTTTTTTTTTTTTAATTGGAACTGAACTGAAATGAAGGAAACTTACGACCTAATTATGCGTAGAAGCGTCGCAGAAGGGAAATGTTCCATGAGCTAGGGAGCTCGCTCCCGTCCTTGTCAGCAAGGCGTACTGAGCCCGTCGTCTTCTGCCCGACCATCGTGTGTCGGTCCCTCCCACTTTGGGCTGAGCTTGTTGGAGCCTGCAAGGTTCTGAATGCGTCGTAGAACCAGGTCTCCTACTTGCAGGGTCCTCGTGTGTATGTTTCGTGTCACAGAACGACGCAGGATCGCCGGTAGGCCGCACCCGAGTAGGGTTGCCATGGCCGCGCCTCAAGTAGGTCGAGGTCAAGCTGCCGCTCCTCGCCGTTGACCACGAAGCTGCGAAGTCAACTCGATCGGATCCTAGTCTCATTTCAGTTGGGAGGACTGCTTCCGAGCCATAGACGAGTCGGAAAGGAGTTTCTCCCAGAGTCTTACCGGTTGTTGTCCGGACCGCCTGAGGATCGACGGTAGCTCGTCGACCCAACCTTGTTGTTTTGTTTTGAGAGCGTCAGAGACTCGCTTTTTGATGCCTTGGACTAACTGTCCGTTAGCTCGTTCAGCTGCGCCGTTGCTCTGTGGGTGGGCCACAGAGGCCAAGGCGAGCTTCATGCCGATTTCCTCGCAGTAATCGTTGAATTTCCGGCTCGTGAATTGGGTGCCATTATCAGCGATGATTCTGTTGGGCACACCAAACCTTGCGACGATGCTTCGGAAAAAAACGTACCGCGGCGATTGCAGTGATGTTGGAGACCGGCTCGGCCTCAATCCACTTGGTGAAGGTGTCGATGGCTACGAATAAGTATGTTTTGCCACCAAGACCTTTGGGGAACGGTCCTAAGAGGTCCATGCCCCAAACCGCGAACGGCCACGCTAGTGTAATGGTTTGCGTACTCATACGCGAAGCGGGTGCGCCATCCGCGTGATGATATCGCAAGCTTCAGCCGCTAACCAAGGCTTGCGTCGCCATCGCCGTGGGCCAATAATAGCCCATACGAAATGCTTTGCCGACGAGGGTTCATGTGAGGCATGCGCGCGCAGATGCCCTTGTGGATGTCGGCCAAGGTACTTACCTTCTTCTTGGTAACGACTTACAAAAATGCGCCGTTAGCACCCTTTTCAGACAACGAGCCCCGTCGCAGCATTTGTGAAGCTCGGGCTCGCTTTTTAGCCGAACGCCAAGAAGATCCTCGGGCAATGTCCTCGCTCCAAGAACTGGATGAATGGCGCTATCCGGAGGTGCTTTGCTCGAGGAATGAGACAAGACGGATGTCTCGGTTTGGGGGTAACAGATATCCCTTTGCCTCCTCTCCGGAGGGAATGGAGGGCTTCAAAAGGTGCTGCACTAGCACCCCCGGCGGGGCCGGTTCTTGTGAGGATCCGAGCTTGGCGAGCCTATCGGCCTCGCCATTCTCTTCCCTGGGAATGTAGCTGATTTCGAAGCTCGAAAAACACCTCTCCAGTTTCCTCACTTCCGCTAGGTACCGCGCCATCGAGTCATCAGTTGCCTGAAACTCCTCCCTGACCTGACGGACGACGAGCTGCGAATCCCCTTTCGCAACAAGTCATTTAATGTCGAGCGCAGCGCATGCTCGTAGGCCCGCAATTAGGTCTTCATACTCTGCGGCGTTGTTCGTAGCCGGAAAGTGTATTTGTATGACGTCTTTGGAGTCGCCCTCCGCTTGGGGAGATGAGAACGATATCGCATCCCGACGCCGGACCGTGTGAACCGTCAAAGAACAGAGTCCACCGAGCTTCTCGCCTGCCTTGACACGGAGAGCCTCTCTCTGCTCGTCCGGCCGGGTCAATTCTGCGACGAATCAGCGGGTTCGGGCCTTGATCGCGTTCGAGACACAAAGCGGATGTCGACCACCCACTCGACTCCACTTCGCGACCGGCCATGGCCTCCGGGTTTGGAGAATGTCCTTGATCGGGTAAGTAGTCGGGACAACGACTTGGTGGGCTTGGAAATAGTGACGCAACTTGCGCGAGGCCATCAGCAAAGCGTAGCACAGTTTCTGAAGGTCGGGATAGCGCTCCTTTGGCCCGGTGAGTACTTCGCTCACATAGTAGGCAATTGCCTTTGCTTCCCTTCTCGTTCTCTGACCAAAGACCGCACTTGCGGCGTTTGGTGTCACCGAGAGGTATAGCAGGAGGGCTTCCCCGAGCTTGGGAGTAGTGAGGACGGGTGGCGAGGCGAGATACTGCTTGAGTTGCAAAAACGCGGCCTCGGCTTCCTCAGTCCACTCGAAACTATCGTGCTTGCGCAGGAGTTTGCAGAAAGGCGCGCTTCGGTCTCCAAGGCGGGAGATGAAACGGCTTAAGGCCGCCATTTTGCCCGTGAGGGACTGGATGTCCTTTACACAGGTCGGCGACCTCATCTTTTCGACGGCCTCGATCTTTTCGGGGTTCGCACCGATGCTCGCCCCGCCGATTACGTAGCCTAGGAGCATGCCGGACTTGACACCAAAGACGCACTTCTCGGGGTTTAACTTGACCCGGTGCTGTCTCAGGCTGTCAAAGGTCTCAGCTAGGTCGGACACGTGGTCACGGGCGTCTTTGCTCTTGACTACGATATCGTCGACGTAGACTTCTACGTTGCGCCCTATTTGATCAGGGAGAGTTTTTTGCATGAGACGCTGGAACGTGGCGCCAGCATTTCTGAGACCGAAGGACATGGTCGTATAGCAAAATGTGCCGAAAGGCGTTACAAAGGCGGTTTTTTCTTCGTCCTCTTTACACAACGCGATCTGATGGTAACCGGAATAAGCATCCAGGAAACTCATCAAAGCTGAATCTGCCGTAGCGTCAACTAGCTGATCTATGCGTGGAAGGAAAAGTTATCCTTAGGGGCGGGAATTAAGGTCGCGGTGATCGACACACATCGCCCACTTGCCTCCTTTTTCTAGACGACGACCGGGTTCGCAAGCCAATCGGAGTGCTGAACTCAGCGGATGAAGCCCGCCGAAGCGCCTTTGCCGAGCTGGTCTTGGATGATCTTGGCCTTCGATCGGGACACGCCTCGACACCGCCTTACGGTTTCTTGTCGGTAGGACAGCTAGCTCGTGCTCGATCACCTCCCTTGGGACACCGGGCATATCGGACGGTTCCCATGCAAACGCGTCCTTGTTAGCCCGGAGGAAGGTAATGAGCTCGAGTTCCTATTGAGGCTCGAGGGTTGTCCCCGTGGACCACCTTGGAGGGTCGACTCCGTGAGGACGACGGTCTTGGTGGGCTCTCGCGGTGCAGTGCCACCTTAGGGCGCTGTGGGAGCGCTCCTTGCAGCTGGGACCACGGGTAGGGAGTCGTCCTACCATGGCCGCCAGCGTCTCGCCGCAATCGAGGGCCGCCTTGTGGTTGCCCGGATGGTGATGACTCCTTGGCGCCCGGCATCTTGAGCATGGTAGGCGTGGTGGGAGACCGCCATGAACTTGGAGAGAGCAGGCGTCCTAAGATGGCGTTGTAAGGAGCTCTGCTTTCCACCACCTCGAAGGTGATGTACTCCGTCCGGAAGTTGGCGGAGGAGCCGAACATGACGGGTAGCACGACCTGCCCAACGGGGCGAAGCGACGATCCTGGGACAATGCCGTGGAAAGGGACGGTGATGTCGTTGATCTTGGAGCGCGGGACCTGCATGAGGCCTAAGACGCGCACTTCGTGATGATGTCAATGAGCTCCGCCGTCCACGAGGACGCGGTCGACCTCGGTATTGCCAATGGTAGAAGCGAGCACCGGCCGAGGCGCTGGGTTTGGAGAGCCGGCGGACGATCTGTCACCGAAAAGGTAATGGCTTGGCTGGACCAAGGCAGGATTCCGCCAGGCTCGCCATGGAGATGTGGAGGACCTCCGGGGCGCGCCTTGAGCTCGCGGCGAGAGGTGTAGGTGACGTGCCGCCAAAGATGACGGCGACGTGACCACGGCTTCGGGCCGGAAACCACGATTACGCCGTCTGGGGTGCAGCACCGCGCGCCCTCGAGCGGCTTCGGGCATGGGACCGCGACCGCGAGAAGTCCTCGGTGGCGGGCCCATGTGCGACGATTCGTAGCTCATGGCGAGGCGTTGATGAAGGCGGCGAAAAAGGCCGGGTCGTGGAACCGTCCTCACCTCGGTTCTTCTTTGTGGACGGGAGGCCGACCTTGGGTGCCCCGCAGCGCCACGTGGCCTACCCATTGGGGAGAGGTCGCCGCAACCCGCTAACAGAAGTGAATGACGCCGCGGCGACGCCGAGGCGGGCGGCGCGTTAGGCGAGGGCGCCGGGGGCGGGCACTGGGCGGTCGGGCTCGGCGGCGGCGATGAACTTAGCGGTCGCTCCTGCCGCTTTTCTTCTTCTTGTCCGCCTCGGCTTTACCCGAGCCATCGCCGACCTTGGCCTTCTTCTTCGCACGGCCCCTCTTGCGCTCCACCGCCTCGGAGGCGTTGACGTAGAGGGCGGCGGTGCGGAAGAGCTCACTCGCGGTGTTGACCGGGTGGAGCTCGAGGTCCTCGGTGTAGCGCCGGTCCCTCACACCATCCTTGAAGGCCTCGATGATGGCCTCATCTGAGATGCAGGGGATTGTGTTGCGGGCTCTGACGAACCGGCACACAAAATCCTGGAGACTCTCATCATCTCGCTGTACTACGAGCTTGAGGTCCCGGGGGCCTTGGCGCGAGTAGCATCCTCGAAACTTCGTGCAGAGGGCATCCTGCAGCGGTGGCCAGCTGCGGATAGAACCGGGCCGTTGGTTGAACAGCCAAGTTCGGGCCATGCCCTCGAGCACTGTGGGGAAATAGTTGACCATGACGGCCTCGTCTCCCCCCATAGCTCGGATGGCGGTGGTGTGACGGATAGGAACTCCTCGATTCTTGCTCCGTCGAACTTCTCAATGGGCCCGGTTTGAACCTCGGGGCTACGGCGCTCATGGAGAGCGCGAGAGAAGGCGAGCACCTGGCGCGCCTTCGGGAGAGGTATCAGCGTGGGCCCAGCGAAAAACACTCGCCCGGGCGTCGGACGAAGCCGCCCGGAGGAGGCCGTCTGGTCTGGGCGCGAACGATCGTGGTGGCGGCGCGGCGGCTTTGAGTACCGCGTGGTCGATTGGTTTCGCGCCATGTGTCCGGACGATCACCGCCGTTACGCTCCCCGATGTCGGTCGATGCCACGGTAATGGTACCCAGCCTTGGCGATGGCGGACCCAAATCCGTCATGGTGAAACCACGGGTCCTTCTCCAAGTCGCGAACGATCATGGGCGATGGCGCGCGCCTTCGCTTTGGCTGCGCAAGAGCGGGTTGGTCATTGTCTCGATGAGGGGTCGACCGGCCGGCGGCCGAAGTGCGCGGGCGACGGTCCTCCTCACGATCCCATCCATGACGTGGCGGACGGCATCATTGAAGAACTTTCTCGCCTCAGGCGACGACGCGCAGCTTGCGCTGGGCTTCCTCGTCCTCGGCGTTGCCGTCGACCGCGGCCACGAAGACGCAGCAGGACGTGCGCGACGCCGGGGGAAACGTCCCGGTGTCACCGGCGGAGGCGGCGGTGTCACCAAGCAGTTCGAACTCCATGGGAGTCTCGCTGACATGGGTGACGGAGGGGTCCAGCTCCGGGAGCGACTCCTCGGGGCGAAACTCTACCCCTGGGGCGAGAGAGGTATCAACCTCCATCTCGTCAGCCCCGGCTTCGGCGAGGTACTCCTCCCGCCAGCCATCGTACGACGGGACCAAATCGTCCAGATCGTCGCACTCATCGAACTCGAGGTCCAGGACCTCGTCGCCGCTCGGAACCTCAGGCATGTCCGAGGGAACGGAGTGCTGAGGGCTAGCCATGGGCCCCACGGTGGGCGCCAGCTGTCGGTGTCTGGGAATCGCGCTCCTGAAGAGCAGCGGGTCCACGGACCGGCAGACGAGTTTGTAGTTGGTGTGAGGCCCAACGACGACCCTTCTCAGCAGCCCGGGTGGCGGCCAAGCCTGCGGAAGGCTAGGGCAGCGGTCTTCCTGGACAAGGGCACGGTGCGACTAGGCGATCCGGTGCAGATCCTTCAGATTGAGGAAGACAGAGAGAAACGATGCAAACCGTGGAGACACAAGTGATTTACCCTGGTTCGAGCCCCCACTGCCGGGTAATAGCTCTACTCCAGTCTTGTTGATTATATGGTGGAAGACAGTACAGAGGTGCCGAGATCGGACCCGGAGGCGCCGATCCCGAGCTTACAGTGATAACGGCTAAGAGCTAAGGCTACTCGTGGAGGAATCTTCAGATGCCAATGTTGCTTGTGCTTGGACCAGGTGGAATCGGATCAGGGACTTCGGGTGTTCAGTTGGCCGTCTCCCGCAATGTCCAGGAATCCTCCTTTTATAGGCGCCGTGGACCGCCCGAGGCTGATACGGCGGGCCCCGCGCTGGTCTTTGCTTTAGTGGCGAGGTTCTTGTCTTGTTCTAGGGTCCCGGTGCATCGAGCTGCGAGGAGAAAGAAGCCGGTCGGGTTAATCTTGAACACGTGTTTGTCTTAACATGCCCGCTCAAAGGGAGAACTTCTTTAGAGAAAACACTTTCCTTTATCCCCAATATGGCCTGGACCGACCGAGCCACTCTGCGCCACCCGTTAGAGCGTCGCGTAAGCGCAACAACCATCTCTTTGCATGCCAAAGAGGGCAAACGACAAGACGGATCGTCATGCGTACTCACATTTGAGGGATTCTCGGGAGATATAGTGCGTTCCGGTCAAGGCCGGAGAAAGCATGACGGGCTATGATAGTTGTCGCCACCTGCCCACGAGCGAGCGGATCACCCGAGGGACCTTCTCCCGGGCTAAGGGATAGCCCGGGAGGGACATGGTGCCGCACGGTTTGACCTAGTCAAGTCCGGGGACGCCGCAAACGAGTTAGGCGGCTTCTTTAGTACAGCCAGGAACGCCCTGCCTGGTCCTCTGTCTGCGTGGTGGGCCGGTACGGAATCGGCCCAAGGCCTGTTTCAAGGTGGGCCGTTTACCAATCACCAACAATCATGGCCGGTGGATGATACCGTTGAAGAGAATCACCACGGCGGAGTAGGTTCGCGAATTTGTAAGCCTTTGGTCAGCTGTAAACCATATCGTACTACGCCCAGGAGTTCCAGATTCAGTGCGTTGGAAGTTCACAGTTTCAGGGCGATACTCGGCATTTTCAGCATATTCCATTCAATTTTTGGTTAAATCGCAAACATCACGATTTTGCACGCATTTGGAAAGCAAAGGTCCAGAGAAAATGTTGTTTCTTTTTCTGACTTTTGATTCGAGAGAGGCTGTACACCGCAGATCGCCTATCTTCGAGAGGGTGGCCGTGCAACCCGCTTTGTGCGATGTGTGGTGCTAGCCAAGAAAACCACAAGCATCTTTTTTGGGAGTGCACTTTCGCGAGGCAGGTTTGGCATGCGATGGCGCCTTCTCTTCCTTCCACCAAGGTTGACAGCCACACGGTTTCTTCAGTTGGACGGTGGTGGGATCAACTGTCCGGGGAAAGGACCGTTAGGCGCTTTGAAGATGGTATCATCATTGCAATTTGTTGGAATATCTGGAAAGAGAGGAATGCAAGGATTTTCCGGCAAGAAGATTGTTGGCCAGACGACGTGGTGCTTAAGATTAAGAGTGAAATGGTGGTAGTTTAGTCCGCGCGCTTTGCCGGGCTAGTAGTGTTGTGTGCTGTTCGCGGTTCTGTGTTGTGGGCAATGGCCTTGTGACCTTAAATTTGTTTTTCCTTCCTCTATTAATGAATTGGGCACCTCGCCTTCTTCGAAAAAAACGTTCTTTCCATGGCAACTCTACTAGGCCCATGCAAACATGCATCTCGTGGACGAGATCATGCCCTAGCCTAAGGCCTATGACCTTTCGGCCAGTTATACTGTTCAACTACCTTGCTTAATAAAACTGGTCTACCTAATAGAATTGATAGTGCTCCTGCCCTTTTACTAAAAGAAAAAGCCTCGAGGAACATTCAGTGAAGCAAAAGAAAAACTAAATGAAAAGGATAGCAGCAGAATGCTGTAAAAACATTATGCTACAAACAAAAAGGGGCAGCTCTGCACTAGTCAATAACGCCGACAGGTTATGTCTACCATTTCACTTTTCTCTTCATATTTCAAGTTATGTACAGATTTCATGGGAAGTGAAAAAATTTATAGTTACAACCATTTATTGTGAAAGAAAAATCAAGAGTATCCACCAAAACCAGCAAACTCTAACAATCGTTACATCAAAAACTTTTAAGGGGAAAATAACCTTTATCATCTATTTATGGTGCAAGCTAAAAGATATGAATGAACCATGCAAAAAAAGAAGCCTTCGAATTTGCCCCTGAGCGTTCGTCGCAGACTAATCCAACACTGTACAATTGTCTTGCACTCTTGCTCATACTGAGGTTCGTTTCTGCATTGACAGCACAGAGAGCAGCGTTCAAGTCCAAGCAATAAACATACAAATAAGAGTCAAGTTCCCAGTTTGACTCGATTTGTCTTTTTAAAGAAAATTATTGATCCATCATATCACATACTCATTAGTGTCGTATAGCATAAACTTTCAATTCTAAAAGCATGAAGTGTATAAAGGCAAATGACATTTACTGAGTTGAAGTATTTCGGATTTACCTGTCTTTTCTATGTGAAGCTTTTCCTGATTTTTACAAATCTCCAAGAAAAAAACAGGAGAAGATAAATTATGAAGCAGCTTCTGTAAACATAACGCCAGAATGCCAGATAGCAATCAATTTCAAATTTTCAATATGAAAAAACATATTGTGATAATTATCCATCTTAATTTGCTAGTCTGAGATCATGTCCTCCAAGTCAGGAATATCTGATCCACCGGCATGACTATAATCTGAATTTCTCTCATTCGATGAATCCCTTCCCAAGGGCGTATTTTCTCCATAGTCCAAATCTCTCCAGTCGAACTCCTCGTCACTAGAATGATTCTCGACAGCTTCCCCAACACGTTTACTTAGGTGTGGCTTACTATGTCCAGTTCTTCCCTTTGTCCTTGCACAAATACAGTCCATAGGGTGTTCATGGAATTCACCTCTTCCTGGTTTAATCTCGTTGGGCTCTCCCATAAATCCCTTTTGAAACGTCTGAACTTTGGATGCAAATGTCTCCCAAGTCAGGCTGGTTCGATTAAGAAAGAGAGAGTTAAGCTTCTTAGCGTTGGGTCTTATGGTCCTCTTGTGCCCGAAATATCTCCTGAAACCATATTTTGTCAATCAATCAACGTTTTCTTTAGAGGATACTGTAATGTGTAGGCAACAATTTGGTCTTGCTGAATCTACTGCTACTCAAAATATTCAGAAGAGTGCAAAAAAACTTACCTTCGACCAGCCAACATCCTGGCCATGTTGCCATTGTTGTTTGTCACAAAAACGTCGCTGCCATCACACACAATAAAATCAAGGGCAGCTATGCGAGACGAAAATGACATGAAAGGTGCCAACTCCTCCTTGTTTGCTAGAGTCTCCTTCGAGTGAAAGTTTGGGAAGAGCGCTTTAAGAGGTGCCAATGACTCCTCTCCTCCATATACATCCCCCGATGCAACATATAAATGCACATCCTTCCCAAAACCCAAGGCCCTGAGCATGAGGCCAACTTCTTCAGGTGTTAGAGGGCATTTACCATGCCGGCGTTCTCTGTCAGGGTTGCTTTCCTGCATATAAAATTAGAAATGTTGCAACTGCAAGAATCTGAAATGATCATACATTCATACTTGAAAAACCGTCACTAGGAAATACTGTCTTACATGCAGTGTCTTCCACCTCTTACGAATTGCACCAAGTTCCCTTCTTTCAATTTCCCCACCTCCAAAGTAGCACCCGGAGAAGGCAAGCATGTCAGGCTCAAATCTGTCGTAGCATATGTGGGTAAGAGAGTTTGTCTGTACTGTGTAGACAACAAAAAATTCCAACCTAAAAACTTACCTTAGGTGAAGAGCAATGAAGCGTCCACTTTTGGCTCTCATTCTTCGGACAAGCAGCTGACCCATTTTATGAATTGGATCTGTGAACTGTAATGCATGATAATTGACTCTACACCTCAGTTTTTGCAGATCTGTCTCTAACCTATTGGAAACCCGATAGTCAAATTTTGTCAGCTGAACAACCTGCATTGTGGAAATGAAAGAAAGATATCAAGATTGAGCATTTCCAGCCAAAAGTTTGACCATAAGAAGCAGGTCAGTGTGACAAATCGTATTGCTTACATGCTTTTTTAAAAGAGCAGGTAGTACTCGGTTCTCGTAGCATTTTGGAGTACACTTCCTAGGAACACGCATCTTGTATGGAGATGGTGTCTTCCCATTCCTTTCAGGTACTTGTCGTATGATCTTTACATCGTTTGAGAGAGAGTATATGAATGAATCAACATCAAATATCTCTGTGAAATCACTGATACAGAACAAAATATGAGCATGAGGTACTTTTTTGAACGAACAAGCAGGAGATACTTTGCTATGGCAAGTAGCAACCATTATAGGGAGGGTAAGATTGTAACCTCTCGTCTTTCCAGAAGGATTTCTGATCGAGCTTTGGAATAACGAGTGTTGCATTCAGAATGCGTGCTGCGACAACAGCATCTATGATCTGAAAAATCAGATAAGCAGCGGAGTACTCCCGTCACGGAAAAGGATAATTCAGCAAAAAAAATTGTGTGGCAAATCACATCGAGAAAACCATAGATGTTATTGGAGCAGATTTTTTTTCATAACTTCATCCCTGTTACTAATCACATGTTGAAAATCACAATAGTAAGATTGCCACCAATGACAAACTCTAATGGAGAACCACTATTTAGATTATTCACCAAACAGAAATAGCAAGTACGGATTTCCTAAGATAGATGGTAGTTGGCTAGCTCTAACCCGTAACTAAGGGAACATATCATGTGCAATAAGGGAACATATCTTATGCAATCAAGCTTAAGATCCAACCAACCAAACACCATACAACTGGACTATCAAAAGTTGTGATAAATTCTGAAAACATTTATAGATATACTTCATATTTTACTCTACCTATGTATAAAGTTTCAAAGCAAAATTTATTTTATATTAAGAGTTATAAAAAAGGAAAAAACTGACAATTTTGACAAGTTCTAAATTAATAGAATTTTATCTTTTTTGTAACTTTCAATATAGGATGAATTTGAACTTAAAATTTTATACAGAGGTAAGAGTAAGTTGAACAGTACATCGACAAATTTTTTTTAGAATTTTTTACAACTTTTAATAATTTAGTTGCACGGTGGATGCACCGTAAGCTTTGTTGCACAAGAATATATCCTATGCAATCAAGCTTACGGTGCAACCACCATGTAATTGAACTATCAAAAGTTGTAAAATAATATTTTGTAAAAACTTGTAGATGTACTTAAGTAAGTCACGCAATTAAAAAAAATGAAGGAAATACACAGGTGCAGTCACGCAGGGGGCGCACATATGTAGTTGGAATATACCAACAAAAGACAGAAATGCACGGATGGAGGAGTCACGCAGGGCATCAACAAGTTGTTGGAGTATAACTAGCCGACGGCCGATCGTATCAGATAGTGGTTGGGGGCAAATTACTAACTAGTACACGCTGCACGCGTGCAACTGAAGAAAAATGATTTGGCTTGGATTAGCCGCGGCACGTTTGGGAGTCTCCTCATTGCCAAACATGGCATTAGACCCCCGAAATGTCCCACCAACACAAGAATTCAGATGGTTTATGTATGTACTGAAACTGCAATCAATCAACAAACTGAATAATTTGGTGGCAAAAGCACGTATCATAATCTTACTCACCCCTGTTCGCTGCTGGTTCAGGCCACCGCTCGTCGCGACCATCAGATAGCGATTCGACTCGGTGACGGCCTTGGCATCTGCCGAACCACAACAAAAAGGCGACTCTTTTACTGCTGCCCAACACGAACAGTGTCGATTCCGATCTCCCCCCCGGAGCAAGACTTTTCGTATACGTAAAAGAATCAAGATGTTGCGGGCGACGCGTACCGGCGAACTGCTTGGTGGCTTTGCTGCAGCCGAAGAATTGAGTCGCCGCCTTCGACACCCAGAGCTCTTCCCCCAGCTTGCGCCCACCGCTCTGCGACCCCAGAATCAGACAGCTGGACAGTGAATTCCGGCGCGAAACGCGAGAACAGATGAACGAAATGCAGGATCACTGGATCAGCAACTCACTGGGACGGAGAAATCCACGGCGCCAACTGCATATCGACGGAGTTCGCCTGGCTTGTTCAACTGCTCCGAGAAACAGTAAGGGGGCAAGAGGGGAAAAAAAAAGGGCCGCATTAATCGACCAACTTGTTGCATGAACCGACGACGACGCCGACTCCCGTCGTCCCAAAATCGTAGCTTTTTGGAGTTTGGACTTTGGATAGCGCGTACGTACCAAAAACGGCGGGTTCGGGCGCCGCACGGCACGGCCGCCGATGCCGCCAGCGCCGTCCCCGAGCGGCGGCGACAGGACGCAGTGGAACGCGACGACGACGAGCAGCAGCCCGGCCGCCGCGAACGCCGCCGCGGCGGGCACCACCGCGGGCACCACCCACCGGCCGTGGTGGTGGTGGCGCCGCCGCCTCAACCCCATCCGCTTCACCTCCCTCTCCTCCTCTGCACCTCGCCGCTTTGCCGCCGCGCGATTGCGAACGACTCCCCAGTCCCCAAAGGCGGCGGCGGCGGCGCGGCCTCTCCTCAGCCTTCGCGCCGCGCTTCTCTCCTGTGCCTTTTGATCGAGCGCGTGTTTCGATGCGTTCGGATTCGCGGCAGAGTACGACACTGGGAGGGAAGCGGAGGAGGAAACTTAGCGGAATTATTGGTGAAATAATCTACTTTAAATTTAAAATTAATAAAATAACACACAGTATAAGAAAATCCCACTGGCACCTGCCGCCGCCGTCGAGTGGCGCGCCGCGCCGCGACGGCGGAGTTCTCTCCGCCACGCCGCCGGCGGGAGGCTCGCCTCGCCATTACCGCACGGCGGGATAAGCGCGAGGCGACACGTGCATGGCGGGCTGGCGCAAGTGGTGGCGCAGGCGGCGATCGGCGGTCGAGGGCGGCGCGCGGGCGTGAGGCGACGTATGGCGCTGAAGCTTCGCCACGCCAAGCCGACGGCGGCGTGGCGGCTCAGCGACTCCACGCGCACCGCCTCACCCATTTGTTCTCGCTTCAAATTGTGAGGTCGCCGCTCGCGCATTCTTATATAAGCCGAGAAATCATTCATCGTGTTTAGTAATTGTGATTAATTAGTGCTAAATGGTACTTATTTAATTAATTGCAATTAATTAAATAATTACCATTTAGCACTAACAAATGCAATTACTAAACAAAGGCATGAATTTCTCGACTTATATGGAATCGTCTGCTGATTGGCGACCTCGCTCCATTTGTTACGCTGGCGGGCGGCAGGAGCTCGCTAGAGCCGCCACGCCGCCGCCGCCGGCCGCCTTGCCGCGCCTCGACCGCCCGCCGCCACGCCCTCGTGTCGCCTCCGCTATCCCCGCCGTGCGGTGTGGCGAGCAGAGCTCCGCCGTGCGGCGGGCGGCGGCCGCCACTGGGCGGCGGGGCCAAAGCCACGGGGTATTTTCTTATACTGTGTGTTATTTTATTAATTTTAAATTTAAAGTAGATTATTTCACCAATAATTCCAAACTTAGCTGGGTGGCAACATTTGGAGAGCGGGTAGAGAGAGCACGAGGCACGGCAGGAGTTGCCGCTGGACGCGAGGCGGCGAGAGGGGAGGTGTCCAAATGGTATAAAAACCGAAAAAAATCAGGGGCCGAAGTGCTACAATTAAAGGCTCAGTAAAAAAATGAAAAAAAGAAGAAGTGGAAGATCACTAGTAGATCAGAGCGAATCTTAGCTGATTAATCGTTCTTAATTTCGTTTGTCTGTTCGTTTTGGCCTAAGGCGGAATTAGCTAATTATTGTTTCGTTTGTTTTTCCATGTGATCCCCGTATGCGCCGATCTGGCTGCTTCTGTCGTGCGCATGTCTGTTAGCTACCGACGAACATGAGGGTGTCTAGTTGGTGGCGATTAGTGATATTATATATCCCGTCATAATTTATGGGCGTTCCGTAGAAATATCCCAGCTCTGCACATAACACGTAATGACGACCACATTAAAGAGAAGATTCAGCCGTTGTAAAAGTTAATTACCCCGTCCCCAGCACTCCTGTGAGTGCGTGTGACTTGAGTCTACTTCCTCACGTTACAGGAAGGAAGCATTTTCTGGCTTTCTAACGTCATCGAGATATCACGTTTGACCGGTGACTGTGCTCGCGCCTTGTGGATGCGCACATTTACTCGGAACTATAGGCGGTGTTTGATTTTTGAAAGAGGGGCAGAAGAACTGCCTTCCTATTTCAATGAATAGAAGGAGAAAATAAAATCTCCGCCGTATGAACGCGAAGACAATCACAAAGACTCATTGTAATCCCTACCGGTTCAGACACACCTCCATTCTCGCGGAAACACCAACTCTGAGAGGAGAAAGAAGGAATGCAGGTACACTGCCGCCACCAAGGCCAAAGGCGAAGTGGAGAGAGATACAAAGGGAGGAGAAGGGAACACCACCAACACTCACACAACGACGAAGCGACTCACAAGCGATGAGACCCAAATAAAACCAATCGCGCAAAACGGCGATCACGACGCCTCCAACAAGGTAGCGACGCAGAGAACCCGCCGCCGTCAGCAGAACCGCTTAGGGTTTTCACCCGTAGTAGGGAAGGTCCGAAGGTGATGCCTCCAACTAGGAACGACACCAAAGGTGACGCCAACACCAAATTAAAAGGCGGGGCTTTTCGCCAAGACCTATCCTACTAGCGCACAAGGCGGGGCCATCGCTAGGCCGAAAGCACTAGGAGAACCGAAGTCGCCACCAAGACGCAGAATCGGAGAGGAGAAAGCACGCGCCGCCGCCACTCGACGCGAAGAAACCGCCCACGCCACCCGACACCTCGGAGAAAGGAGGGTCTCGGCGGCGAGGATGGGACCGAGCCAAGAGATGAGAACGAGGACGCCGCCCGAACAAAGCCGCCACCATAGCGTCGCCGGAGAGGGCCACCACACCGTGGCTCGCGCGACGAAGCGAAGGAAGCAGACGCCACGCCACCCAAGCGGCACAAGCGAACCCGCCACTAACTCGAAAGCGCCAACCTACGCCACCGAGCACCTCGCAGGGAGGGGAGGGCAAGGAGGCAAGGATGGGACCAGACTAGAGACAGGGGTCGCCGCGCCGGCCAAAGACGAGTGACTGCCCACCACGCCACCACGGGAGGAGTTGAGAAGCCGCCGGACACACGCCCTTGGAGCCCACTTGCTCCGCCCACTCCGAACACTACCGAAGCGGCCCCCCCAAGCGGCATCCACCGATGCGGGCTCAGGAGAAGGGGGAAGAAGGAGGATAGCCGATGCCGAGCTTCGCCAAGCTACGAGGCCACCGGGCTCACGACCCTGGAGCACACCCGCTCCAACCGCTCCGGCCAACAATGCCAGATCCGGGCCTCCTGCCTGTGGATCCGGTCCCCAACGAAGTGGCCCCCCAGGGCGGTCACCCGAGACGGCCCAAAGGGAGGGGAAGAAGGAAGAAGGAAGAGGGAGACCAGCGACAGCTCCACCACAACGCGCAAAGGCAGGAAAGAAGAAGGGGAGCCGTGCTCCACACCGCCACGACGCCCGGCCGCCGATGCACTGCCAAGGGCACTGCCAGAACAGGACGTCGCGGCATCAGGTCCGCGCAGCACCAAGAACGGCCACCAAGGTGTTGGCCACTTCCAACCACCGATGCACCTTTCAAGGCGGTGCCAGATCTGGCGAGCGACGTCAAGCTGACACGGATCCTACTAGCGGCCACCAAGGCACCGGTCATAAGGAGGGAAGGAGGCGCCTAGCCACAACAGAGGAGGAGGAGCGACGAGATGCAGCAGAGAAGCCACCGAGCGCGCCCGGCCGTACACCACGCCGCCGCCGCGCCGCAGCGCCGCCAGTGCTGCGCCGCCGCCGCGCGCGCTTCGAGCCGCCGCGCCGCCAACCACGGCGCCGAGCCAAGACACAGCGAGGGCGGGCTCGCCGCCCGCCCATGCCGCCGCCGGCCGAAGAGCCAGCTGCGCCATGCGCACAAAAGGAGGGCGGGAGCGGGGCGCAGCCACCACCGTCGGGCACGGAGCGCAGCCACCACCGTCGGCCACCGTCGGCCGTCGCGGTCGCGGGAGGGCAGCCACCACCGCGGCACCGCGCCGACGACAAAGCGGAAGAGGCACCCCACGCCCACTCGGAGGAAGGGGCCGCCACCGCAGAGGAGAGACCGGATCTGCGGAGAGCCGCCGGATCTGGCGCCACATCGCCGGATCGAGCGGCTCCACCGGATCTGGGAAGGCCACCGCCGAAGCACGCCCGCCACGACGAGGAGAGGAACGAGGAGGAGAGGCCCCGCCGCCGACACGAGGAGGGGCGACGGCGGCAGGGAGGGGCGGAGGGGAGGCGCTGCTTGGGCGGCGGCGATGAGGACTCCCGAGTTGCCCTCGCGGTCGCCTCCGCGGGAGCTCCTCAAGAGCACAGGACCGGTTGCCTGAATGGGAGGGGCATTTATATCCATCAGATGATTTCATTTGCTACATAACGTGGAGTTAATGCGGTACTCCTAAAATTTAAAAAAAAAATTGTAGGATGCCACTGTAAAACTCTTTCTTCCCTCCTTTCTTCTTTTTTTCTTCCTAAGCTCTGACTGCCGCCCAATAGGGCGAGAGAGAATGTGGGCGGCGGTTTTCATCAAAGCCGAGAATGGCGTTGAACCGTCCTTTAGAAGATAGGTCAAGCTTCTATCTCCTCGGCTCTTTTTTCATACTCTTTCTATAAGCTCCACCCCTCATCAACGGAGCAAGGGGAGGCTAAGGACAACAACGGCAATGCATAGAGGTCAACAGGGAAGGTCGATGACGATAGCGGCAATGGGCGAAGGCCGAGCGGAGGAGGAGGTTGGGTGTAACATCCCAAATTTTCAAAACCAAATTTGGCACGTTAATAATTTCATAAAAATGCATAATTAAAATAATTAAACTAGTTAAGTGTTGAAAAACATCATGGCATCATCTTTGCATGCAATCGCCTGGAACTGGTTTGGGTCATTAATTTTAACGTAAAAATCTTTGTCTTGGATGTCAGTTATTTAAAAGTATTTTAAATAAAGTTGGTAAAACTTTTGAAAGAAGAAAAGAGAAAAACAATAATTGAAAATAAAAAGAGAAATCTCTTCTTCTCCTCTCGGGCCGAGTTCCTCCCGGCCCAGCTGTCTCCTCCCGCCTCTACCTTCCCCGCGCGGCCCATCTCCCCGGCCCAGCTCACGCCAGCAGCTCACCCTCGCTGACCGACGGTCCCGCTACTGTCTTTCTCACTTTCACCGATCATGGACCCCACCGGTCAGACCATCCTTCCCCCGTCGTTTTCCCTCTTCCTCGCGAGCGCGTCTCTGCTCGTCTCGTCTCGCTCTCGCTCTTCCTCTCTCTTGCTCTCCTCCCCGTCTCCGACTCGTCGTCTTGCTTGCGCGCCCTGGACCTCTGCCGCGCCCGTCATCTCCGCCCTGCACCCGGTCCCGCGCTTGCCTCGCTGACCGCCTCTGCTCCGCGCGATCCCGTCGCTGCTCCGCCATAACTCCCTCGCCGCGCCGTCGCCTAGCCTTTTAATCCGCCGCCTACCCTCCGCCAGCGTCGCTCGTATGCCTGGTGCCACATACTCCCCCAGAGACCGTGCCTTTGACCTCTGCGGCGCCATCCTCGCCTCCAAGTCGCGCTCTGCGGCGTCGTCGCCTCGCCGCCGCTATTGCTCAACAATGGATGTCTTTCGCTGCTGGCTTTCATGGCGGTGGGTGGCGGCAAGTGCCCCTCTTCGCCTATAAAGCCGCCTGTGCCCTCCAATGTCACTCGCCTAGCGCCGTGCCGTGCCGACCCTTCTCCTTGGTGAGCTCGCCCTCCTTGCCCTCTCCTCCGTCACCCAGCTGCCCTCTTCCTCACCGTCTCCCTTCCCTGTTGGTGTCATCAGGAAGTTCGTACCGTCGCCGGAGCTCGGGACGCCGCAGCCGCCGAAGGCTTCCTCTGCCGCCGCATCCCTCCGTCGCGCGGCCTCTGGGGTGAGCCTCATTCGCCGCCGAGACCTTCATTAGCGTCGTCGTCGTCCCCTCTTCCTCTCCCCGCGCGGAATCGACCGCCGGTGGCCGGCTTCGCCCTGCCGTCGCTCGGAGCCGTCTCGGCCCGAGGTTGAAGGCGATGGGGAGGGAGACCGAGAGGAGGCCGGTTCGGCTCTGGGCCGTGGGCCTCGCCCCACCCTGGGCCGACCGGTTTAGCCGGGGATTTCTTTTCTTTTATTAAAACCAAGTTTAAAAAGGGCTCTAGTATAAAAAGGGTTGCAAATTATATCAAATGTCATTCCAAAATTCTGTAAAAATTCTCAAAAGTGCCCTGCAGCAAGATGGGTTTTATAAAAATGCTAAGTTGATTCTGCACCCATGTATCACTGCATTTTTAAATAAGTTCAATTATTTCATGTGCATATGCAAAATAAGTTAACATCCTTTCCTTTAAATAAAATGCATAAAAGCATTTTGTGCCTGATGTACTGTTATTTTTATTTGTATGTTTGGATCGTGCTCGAGTAGGAGGCCAAGGTGTTGTAGACCCGTCCGACGTCGCTGGTTGTTCCTACCCGTCGTCCGACCAAGGCAAGTCCCCCCCCTGACCATACTGTGAGCCATTTTGCTTTGTTTTAAAAACGATTCATTAGGGATTGAAAACTTGCATGCTAAATTAAAAAGTAAAAGTATCGTATTTACTAGTTATTAGTTATGCAACCTAGAGAATCATGGTAAGACTAGTGATAGGCTTAAACCATAAGGACTTACAATAAATCTTGTGTATGTAATTACATTCCATTGATGTTAGGGAAAATGCCTAAAAACGATTTTTATTGCGATGTCATTATAACTCTTGCGTGCGAAAATAAATGTTGTGATAAGGATTGGTTTGAGAAAGTATGTGCATTGAGGGCAATGCCATGGGCGGGAAAATGATTTTTCTCTTTCCCCTAAAGTATTTCCGACTAGGGAGAGACTTTCACGGTTCAAAAGTAGAAGGCGCCATTTGGAGAAATCGGGGCTAAAATACCGTCTCTCTTCTAGTATAAGGACTGCTCATCCTATGATCCTACGAACTGAGCCATACAGTACGACCTCGAGTCCTGTTATGGGACGGGCCTAGTTGTTAGCCAAAAACCCCGACGGAGACTCCCGGCGGTCGCCGTTAGTGTTTGAATCTAACGGCTTTGTGGCGAAACACTTCTGGGTGCGTAGCCTCTCGAGGGTAAAGCGTACCCACTCGCAGAGTTAAAACTATCATGGTAGCCGTGCTCATGTTATGAGAGTGCAAAGGACTGCTCATATGGTAGCTCTTCTTTTCTAAAACCGAATTTTCAAAATGGATTTGAGTTGAGTAAAAGTTGTTGAGAAGGAGTTTTGATCTTGAGATAGGTACTACCGGCTTGCCTCATGAATTGGGTTCGGCCTATCATGACATGCTTGCGCGATTTCGACCTACCCTTCGTTCCGAGTTATTCCCCGTAACGGGAAGAGACTGAGGAAGAAGCTCGCTATGGCTGTGGCCAACTGGTGAGAGAAATTGAGAAAGAGCCCCTAAAAGATAAAGATTGGAGATTGAAAGTTTTCCGAGTATTGCTTTTATAAAATTAGGAAAAATGAAAATGCATTTCTGCAAAACCACCTAAACCGTCCATTTGTACTAAACCCCCATCCGCATATGTTCCCGACTTGCGGAGTACCTTTGTACTCACCCCTGTTTTTCCCCTTCCCTACTTTCCAAAATTTCAACAGCCGCAGAGCTCCCCTACGACTCTGGTTTCGAGGAGGGCTCGGACTACGAGGAGGAGGAAGACTACGAAGACGAAGAGTAGGGTTGCGTGTTTCCTACCGCCATTGCCTGTGGAATAGCCTGCTAGCTAGAATAAAGTTGCGCTATGTTAGGTCCCTGTGTGACTGTCTGTGTAACTCTGTATCTCGGCCTGCGTGCCATGCTTGATGTATTAAATTGTGACTCCTTTTGGGACCCGCAGTCCCCTATGTTGTAATAATGTAATTCGAAGGCAATGTATCAGTTCTGTTTATGTGTGTACTAGCCATGATCTTCTGGGACTAGTACTGTATAACACATTAGGATTCGGTCATTTAGACCGGGTTCGACATTGGGAGAGTGGCGGCACGACAGAGGAGCAGAACAAGGATGGCAGTGTAGTGCGGAGGTGGAGGTCGGCGACAACGCACCTGAGACCTACATTGCGGCTTACCAGGCGGAGCACAGTGTGGTCTGACGAGAGGTTTTTAGAGAGAAGCTAGAGGTTGGTGAAGGGTGGGCATTTTGGTCTGAAAAATATTGGGAAAGCTTCACATTGGCATATTTGCAACATTGTGCACTTTTATGATGGCATTAGGGGTATTTTCACTTGTTGATAGCATTTTTGTGATATTCAAGCTTTATGATTGCATGGGTGCAATTTCCCCTTTAAAATTTTATCTTTAGTCCTCCTACTTTAATCACTAGATAATACTTTGCGTGTAACCGTGATTAGGCCCTGCCTTTCTATTCTATGCCATCAATGAAACACTCGCCTCTCGGCTCTCGCGCTATCACATTTGTGTAGGGATGTCAAAAATACCTATGGGTCCGGGTACCCGCGGGTACCCGACCCGATGGGTCCGGGTCTAATCCTGGACCCATGGGTATGAGATGCCGGATCCGGGTCCGGGTCCGGGTCTCAAATTAGACCTGTGGGCACCCAGACCCGGACCCGAAAAGACATATTGACATGGAGTGCTAGACACTGGAGTCCATTTTATTCATTAGCGATCGCTAAACTGGTTAATCTATCATGCATTCATGCTTGTGAAGATGTATTATTGATTAGTGGTTAGTGATGTATACTGGACTTGGACAGATGTACTAAAATATTGATTTTTTATTGCTTAATACATTGTTGTGCATGCACTGGCTGTTTTGGGTCCTGGGTACCCGACGGGTCCGGGTCCATGTTTAGACCCGAGAATGAAATCGGGTCCGGGTCCATCTCTCGGGGTCTCAGGTCCGGGTCTGAACCACCTGGACTCGGATGGACCCGACCCGATTGCCATCCCTACATTTGTGGAGTTGCTGCTGTTCATAAAATTGTTGACTATTCTTGTCGTGACATAGTGGCAAAAAGATGAGTCTGCCCCTCATCTTTACTATGCACAAAGTACATGCCTAAAAAAAGTTGGAAAATAATAAATTTACGAAAAACCATGACTTTAAAAAAAAATATGTGTGACTTAAATGTACTAAATTGGAAATTTTTGGAATGTGATATTTTATTTTAAAATAAATGGCAACAAATCTCATGAAGACGAGAGCGCATAAATAGAAAAGGAAAAAATATATGAAATCTTGACGGCAAGTTAAAACATAATTTCACATAAATTTAATTTTTTTAATACGTGCAATTTGTAGAAGAAAGGTAGGGCATGCCATTTTTTGAAAAAATAATCCAGAAAATTGCAAAAGGAGGTAATTTGAGCATTCCGTGGACTTTCTAACCTTATTAGAAAATTCCAGCAGTCTCTGTACCTTCTTTTAAAACACTATTCATTTGAGTGAGCTAAAAAACAATTGCCACGGAAAGGAACAACCAGTCGTGCGATGACGTACTGACATGGAAGGTGAGAAGTTTAAGTGATGATCTGGGAAAAGAAATCATAGAGCATGATCTGTCTTTCCTCCTTCCTCCCGATAAGTCCAGAGAGTCCAGGCGCATGGCCGCTATCTCAGGTGCGCCGTGAGCCCACTACAAGAGTTACAATTAGGCGCCTGCATCATGGCAGCACGACGTGCTTAACGTGCGAGCAGCCAAGAAAACAAATTGATTTCGATGTCGCGTGGATACTCTGAAATAAAAAGAAGGGTGGGGAGAAGAGACCAACATGCGCGAACAGTCCATTTGATGTTTGGCACTTTGGCTGCACTTCGATCCAAACAAGCAAGTGGGCAGCTTCCCCGTCGATCTGGCGTGCAAAAGCTGTGCTCCAAAAGACCGTGGTCGAATTCGATTTGGGACGAGCAGATTTTCCGTCGTGATAATAAAGGGAGAAAAAAATACTTCGGCATGATGTAGTATTTTTTTTTTAAAAAAAAAAGAGACAAGAATTCTTTTCATTCAGTAGGAAGGAAGCAAGAGCAAAGGAACAGTCGAGTCCAAGATAACCAAAATACCAGGTCTAGACCGGTGTTCTCAACCAAGTTAATTTAAAACAATTTATATTATCTACAACTATCCTCGCAATCTCATCGGACTAACTAAAGGTCTGTTGAAAGACCCTCCTATTTCGCTTCTACCAAATGTTCCAAAAAGTATAAATGATCATTCCATTATCAAATCTGCGGCACTCGCAAAGCCCCCACTTGTCCCACCAATCTCCAATGGAGCGAATATCCACTCCAACCTTTTGAGTGTCAGAGATGACTCTGCCAAAGAACTCCACACCTATCTAGCAAAGAGGCACCTCCACAGAAGATGCACAATCGTTTTTTCTTCGTTGTTGCGGAGCATACGAAGTTGTTCGTGTGGCCAACCTATTTGCTATGAGAATCCTATTATGAATCACCACCCAAAAAAAGAACCGACACTTTGGTTGGTCCCTGTGTGCCAGATTCTCAAGTAGTGATGCTCCACAAAGGATCTAGCATATTGGATGAGGTATGCCGAACTGGCGGGAGTAGCACCCATTGGGCGTCAACGCCCATAAAATGGAGTCTTGCTCCGCGTCATTGAGCATGGTGACAAGGGCAATTTATCAAACCTGAAAGAACTCCATCTGCTCTGCCATGAAGATACCGCGAAGTGCTCTCATCCAAGATCTTGAGGTCAAGGCATCATGAAGAAGGTCCAGGACCACGCACAAGTCAGAAACATTGTGGTGATAAGAATTTAAGCGGCGTCCCTTGATGCCAAGGCGAGTTCCAAAAGGATGCACGCTTTCCATCTCCGAGGCGTACGCTGGTGGCTACATAGAAAATAGCATTCTTCACACCATCTGAGGAAGACTCATCCCACTCTAATGCCTATTGCTTGGCTCCACTCCTTCCAAAGCCATCGCAGTTGAAGAGCTCTCCTGAGGCAAGTAATGTCCATGACTCCTAGGCCGCCTAGCTCTTTAGGTCGGCACACTCTCGCCCAACTGATGAAGCAGTGACCACCAGTACAGTCCTGCTCACCCTTCCAAAGGAAGCTACGTCTGATCCTGTCAATCTTTTTAACCATCCATTTATCGAATTTGAACACCATTATATGGTATACTAGTGTTGCATCAAATGGAAACATCTCACATTTTTCACGCGTATTTCATCAAATCCAAGTTCCAAAAGTAACAGGGTTATTTTGGGACTAAAATGTAAACAAACACAAGTATACGAAAGCACCTTTGCTAGTTATCAGGCGACTGAGACTTATTTATCTCTCAGTCAATTTTCTCACATACGTGGATATTCGTTGTATCTTTTATGTGCCCTATGGTGGTGTTTGATCAATGGCTTAGAAAATCGACTGAGAGCTATATAAGTCTCAGTCGTCTGATGAGAAGTCAGTTCCGTAAGAAAGAGTAAATTATTAGTTTATGAGAGTAAATGAGACTTAAGTGAGTTCATATCGCAACAATAAAATTTGGCGTGGACTTGGGGACGGACGTCCGATGCGCGCGCGCACGTCGGATGACGCCCCGGCCCAGCCCATCGCTTGCGCAACGCAGCTGCTCGCGAAACACTCCTCCTGTTTTGCATGCATGCAGTGATGTCAGCGCTGACGTCAGCAAAAAGATTCTTTCAGTTTTCTCTTTCGACGGCCATAGATTTGACTGGTTGCTCCAATGCACGAACCGTTTGCACCGTTGCGTTCCTCGCATCTTTACGAACAAAACAAGACCAAAGTTGCTATAAAAAAGTTACTGAAACAATTTGTTATCCTAATGGAACAATTAATTTAGTCTGTTGAAACAATTGGTTTATCCTATTGGAACAATATATATAGCATGCTAAAATAATTGGTTTAGCCTATTGGAACAATATATATAGCCTGTTGAAACAACTAGTTTAGCTTGTTGGAACAATATGTTTGACATGTTGAAACAATTAGTTTAGCCTGTTGGAACAATTTATTTAATTTATTGAAACAATTGGTTTATCATATTGAAACAATATTTTTGGCATGTTGGAACAATTAATCTAACCTGCTGAAACAATTACTTTTACCTAGTGGACGTACAACCAAGTGAAACAATTGGTTTAGCCTATTGGAACAATATATATAGCCTGTTGAAACAACTAGTTTAACCTGTTGGAATAATATGTTGACATGTTGAAACAATTAGTTTAGCCTGTTGGAACAATTTATCTAATCTGTTAAAATAATTGGTTTATCCTATTGGAACAATATTTTTGGCCTGTTGAAACAATTAGTTTAGCCTACTGGAACGATATGTTTAGCCAAGTGTAACAATTAGTTTATTCTATTGGAACAATATGTCTAGCCTACTGAAACAATTAGTTTAGCCTATTGGAAACAATCTGTACAAACTGTTGAAACAATTTGGCTAATGAAAAATAATTAAAAATAAAAAAGTATTTAAAATGAGTTAATTAGGATTTTAGATGAATTATGAAATTTGTTCTATGCATTTCGGACTCCAAATGAAATGGAGACAAAAATGAGAAAATTAAATAAAAAACAATCAAACGCCCGATTCCTGCTGGTAGGCAGCAGCGACGTGCATCCGCGTCTGTGCGTTGCTTGCTGGGCCATGACGCGTGCGTTGTTTGCCGACGCGTGCGTTGCTTACCGAGCCGCGCTGCGTCCGACGTGCCGCTCCGAAGCATTAATTCCGATAGAATTTTCTCAATCATATTTACGAGTAACTTTTACTTGATTTCACCATATTCTTGCATCACATCCTTCGCATTCCTTTACCACTTAACCAGCGAGGTTAACATGGTCAGTCGATGGCGTACTGTGCACATAGTGGTCTGTTGCTCAAAGTGGCTAGATGTAGCGGACGGTGGGGGCATGCTAAACGCTAACAAACCGGACACAGGACAGCGAAAAACATGATGTGTCGACAGCCGAATAATCGGATTGGAAGAGAAGTCACCGTCAAATCTCAACTGGTCCCACAATACCACCCATCCAAAGCCTTCCGTTCTTTCCCCTTTATTTTTTCCCATTTTACTTCATGCTTTACGGCAATCGTTGGTTTTTTTTAAGAAAAAACTTTGCTAGCCATTCATACTAATTAGTACTCCCTTCGTTCTTTTTTGTTTGATGCCTTTGACTTTTTATCACATCTTTAACCATTCGTCTTATTAAAAAATTTAATGTAAAAATATAAAAAATAAGACATATTAAAAGTACCTCTATTGATAAAACAAATCACAACAAAATAAATGATATTTACAAAAATAATTTGAATAAGACGAATCGAAAAGTCAAAGGCGTAAAAAAACGGAGGTAGTACTCCTTAATTTATGTATAGTCACATCTTACACATCACAACATTTTTTAACCAACATAATATCTATTAGATCATTCAACAAAGATTACAACCAGAGAAAAACTATTAAAATACAACACCATTTGTTGTATCAACACAAACAACAACCTGCAAACCTCTTGTTCAGAGCAAGCATTTGCAACTTGTATGGTACTCCCTCCGTTTCAAAATATAAGGCGTGCATGTATTTAGAAAAGTCAACGTTTGTAACTTTTAACTAAAAATTAAGATAAATATATATATGTTTAGTGTTGCGCATGTCATATAGTTGGATTCATATATGAAAATACTTTTATATGATGTTAATTTTATAGTTATTGATAATATATTGTGAGAGCAAATAATGGTCAAAGTTCTGCATTAAAGACCGCGTCAAAAAATTATATGCCTTATATTTTGAAACGGAGGGAGTACAATGCTTGCATTAGTACCATGCTAGAATTTTTTTTGCATGTCTTGAAAGGCATGTTTTTTTTTTGCCAAAGATGATACACGAACATCACAATTGAGCTTATTCTTTGTTCTACCCTGATCGTTGTGGCGAGTAACTCTAAAGGGGACAAAAAATCTCAATAGCCCATGAATAGATCAAGGAACATGGGTATCAATCCTATTAAAGACGTCACCGACGAGGTCACCAAAGACAAACATCACACCGTGTAATCCTCAGAGGGAGCTTATTGCAATGCTAAGTTGTTGCCACAAAGCACATCACGAATATCAAAACCTAACCCTATAAAATAGAGCTGACAAAAAACATAAAACTTCAAGAAAAGAATAGGGTCTTTACCACCTCCCTAACTCCGACGAGATTGCCGAAAATAGAAGGACGAGGGGACCGACGAGTTGGTCGCTAAGTTGCCCCTTGTATCTCCTTTTTCCATTGTTGTTGCTGGTACGTCTGTTCGGCTCTTTATACACATCACAACAGTTAAGGATAATATTTTCTCTAGGTTTAAATTAGGGACATCAATCTAGCTCTATATCTCTAAATACAATCATCTTGGAAGGACCCAAGAGCCAAAACCTTTATTCAAACTTGGACCGAAACCATTTACAAATCCAAACAAGGTCCCATAATTAATGAGACTCAGATCCAAATGAGTACCTATCCGATCCTATAGATCTAGATTAAGCTTACGCCAACGACATCCTAGAGTTGTTGGAAAGGATGTCGTCCACGCAAAGACAAGGATGGGACAGGGTGATCTGGTAGTCGAGGACAACATCACCTATCGCTCGAGGTCGTCGCACACCACTTCTGGAGGTTGTGCGTCCATCGTTGCTCAGATCATGCTCAAGGTAGCCTCTCATTGTTGCTTGAGGTCACAACTACTCGGAAAATTGGAGGGGAGGAGCGCCATCATTGTGGAGGTGGGGATGGAAACATGCCTATCCGAGAGCTAAGAGAGAGAGGGAGTATCAAAATGGGAGGGGAAAGAGGAGCGCCAAGGAGAGGGCAGCGACTAAGATTGTTAAGTGGGAGAGAGGGAGGAGGAGGGAAGGTGATGATTAGGGTTAAGTGTGGTAGGGTCATAGGGGTGTCTACGTAGGTTATGGGTGAGGTGGGCCAAGTGAGTGGGTCAGGTGTAATTTTTCTTTTTTCTTTTTAATTATTTTGGATACTCGTGGGTCTAAAATATGGCTTGGATTAATTGGACCATCACTATTTTTAATTATTTTGGATACCAATCACTATTTTTACTATCCCTAGCTTGTACCAATTAGAGTACCACATGTTAAAGGCATAAATTTATTTGTTCTACGCTAGCTTAGAGGTTGCCTCTAAATTTGAAGGCTACCTTTGACATAGAGATGGTTTTCTAATGCTTCATAAGGTTGTCTCTTAATAGGAAAGAGATCAATACTAATTGTTAAAGCATGTTCATTGTTTGCTCTATTTGTGGACTATCCTATTACTCCATCTAGTGCAACACTATAGTAGGGTTGAGAGTAAAATATAAGAGAGAGAGAGAAAATATAAAAAACATATAAGAAAAAATAAAGTAATGATTAAATAGTGGATAAATAACGGTGAGATAGTCCCATATCCGTGCACGTGACCACATTAGTCATTGCCCTATCCGTTTCACATCATCTACGCAGTAAAGAAAGTTGCGTTCCAGCGATTAATCGTGGGCTATATGTAATTATGTATTGACTATAGTTCAGTAATCAGCACCCTAATATCCTACACCCCAACGTGGACGGTTGACTCGATACTTTCTCAGTTTCCGTGTTCTAGACGAAGCAACCAATAGATCTAGGCGCGTTGATCACAAATACTGCAGTTCTTTTTTTGCCCTTTTCTGAACTGTTCTTTTCAAAAGGAGATGCCCTATCGAGGGTATACTAGCTATTTCCCATGATTTGCAGAATCTAGGAACAAACCCAACCATCGGTAAAAGAGGCGCAGCTTAGCTCTGCACCGTCCAACTCCATGCATCAGCACATGTTTTCAAGAGACACGACGGATTCAAGAAACAAGATAAAAATCAATTTGTACGAAAATTGAAATTCTTATGAGCTAACTCAAATTGAAAATCAAAATTTGCGAGGTTTTATCTAGATTACCAGAGAAATCTATGAAATCCAAGCAAAGTCCCCAAATCCCTCTTGAAATCCACTGAGCTGCGTGTGACACAACCTGATAAGAGGACATGTGCGTCAGCCGCCAGGATGGCGGGGACACTAGTCGGAAGAGGCACCTAGATCGCAGCGAGTGTGCATCCATTTTGACATAATGTGAAGATTTGAATTCGGTCAAAAACCACACAAAATTAGTTTCATTTCAATAATATTTCATAAAAAGGACATTTATAAATATTTATATATTTTTTGGTTTTTTTATGTTTTTTTACCTTATTTTGAATTTTAATTTTAAATTAGAATTTGAGTGGTTTCAGATTTGAAATTTCGATTTCATTTCACAATGATTTAAAATGCCTAACGTTTCGATCGAGTGAGCGATAACAGCTCCTTGTAATTAATTTGATATGATTTTTGATGGGGGGCTGTTTTTGCGAGGAGAAAATGAAATGCTGAGCACCATGCATGCTGATGATTGATAACTTGGCTGTACCCCATGCACGTGCATTCAATTAACCATATAGCTATAGATATATAGTACTACTAGTACGCAAAGAATTATTTCAAGTATACTTGTTAGTGAGGCGCCCACATGCTTTGATGACACCTTTTTAGGTGGCTAAAGGCTCCACTCAATAGTGATCGTGCTTCATGATGTTAGTTTTCCTTTAAATTAATCAAGCTTTGTTTCGTTAATCAAAATGAAGGTGATATTACATTCAAGGCACGCAGTGCCACCACGCCTAACGCTTGATAGCTCTACAGATGTTGCTCTAAAGAAAAGCTCTACAGATGTTAGCATCCACATCGATGGAAATTGACTTTTTATAGGGTTAATTGGACGATTAATCAAAACCAGGTCATTTGCATGGACATCAGATAATATTTCTGTTTTTTATAATTTTTTTAAAAAATACATTATGAAACCAAAAAAAAAATTTGTATCAAGATCTAAAACTGGCCGTTGCGTCGGACGGGAGGCATGTCTGATGGGCGTCGGACAGCCATGCGTCCCTCCCGAACTCCCCTCGTACTCCTTTCATTACAAACGAAAATGCGGCAAAATTTTAAGCTTAATTAACTTTGTCATCTCATGGCACGTTTTTATTAGCAGCTAAAAGTAAACACAAATATAATTAGACATGCATATAGCTGCAATACACATCTCTCGTATATATACTCATACACAAAATCTATAGAACAAGCACAAATTGCATGGAACAACCCGCAACAACTGGAAAATGACCCCGCACGGGTAGGAGTAGCACGTACCTACCTACATCGGACTTAAAACTGAGGATAGATGAATATGACCCCGTTGTTGCAATGAAATGGCCGAAGAATATTCGATTTTTTACTAGTTTCTAGGCGATTTTGGCTAATGTAGCTTTAGATTTGGCCTATTTTCTAGTGCGTTGATTGGCTCTGCTCTAGCAACGTCCTTCTCCATCCCTTGGTAGTCTCGAGCCACCCGCAGAGCACCACCATCCACAAAGCTAGACCATTGTTGGAAAGGCTTTAGTGCTTTGTAGAATTGTAATCGGTTTTCAAATCTTAGTATTTCTTCTCGAGTCTCTAAAAATCAATTCTAATGCCTTGTTCTTTTCAGCGTAAAGTTGAGTTGAGTTTTATTGTATCAATTTTTGTTTTTTTATATAGCCTATACATGTTGTAGTAATTTGTAATGATTTTTTCGAGTCTTTTAGTAGTTCTTCTTAAGATTGTAAAACTATTTTTAAATTATTTTTTTAGAATTATTAGACCACTTTTTATGACTCAAACCATAGGCTGATCGAAACCCATTACAAGTCTATGATATAACTGTTTTGCTCGTTGCCTATTACATTAGGATTGCCCTCTTTTATATAGTAAAAACTAGGTTACGAGTTCGATTCCAACTCTATCCTACTCTACTATTATAACTTAGAATCCTGTGTCATTAGTATATTTGACACAGATTCTAGCACCTGCAACTGCATAAGCCGACCGAGCACAGGCATCCGCCGGTTACGTGCGAGGGCAATAAAGCCGACTCAAACACACGTGCCGCTGCACCGCCATCGACACACGCCCTCGCTCCCCTGGGTCCAGGCCCCAGCCTGCCGAGAGATTCATCGATCCAGGCTCCCAAGGCGAATATGTGACTTCTTAGTTCTAACGCAAATTCCCCAGCTCCCGAAGGACTAAGGGCATCTCAAATGATATAGCCAACTATTAGCTATAAAAAAACTCCATGTCTTCTATAGATAACTTGTAGACAACATCTCTAATAGATTAGCTATAGCATTGGCTATTAAATTTAATATGTACCAAAATGTAATAGATGCAATGTACCTTGTAATCAGTTATATACGGGCTATTAGTTACAGCCAGCTTTTATCTCTTTCCTCTTCTTCTCTTCTTCATATAGACAAAAAGTTGAGATGTACTCCTTATAGCTGGCTGACATGACATGATTGGAGATGCACTAATAGGATCGTGTTTCGTGTCACGCGCCTGCTGCTAGCTAACACCTTCGCTTCGCAACCGATCAGATGCTTTGATTAGTTTTAGCATCCCTAGCACCGATTCTGCAATACAGGAGCCTAAGATGCAAACCGTTGTGCGCTTGTGCGTCACCGTCTCACCGACGCCAATTTCGGCCAATATATACCCACCACGAGTACGTCTCAACCCCCCTCCCCGGGATAACTTTTTAAAAATCTCGTAGTATCTTGTGATGTGTTTTGTTTTAGTCAAATTTACTCTATTTTACCTTGCCAGCAAAATGACATGATCTTTTAAAGGTTAAAATGTTTTAATCGATGAATGCCCAACCATTGGTAAAATAACGAAATAGAATGGTAAAAATTGCCAACGGGAGATCAAAGGAATCATGCCATTCGATGGTTGCAATCCAAATACAAGTAAAATTTGATCAACTCTACCAATAATTGATAAGGTAAGCAATAGCATGCATCAGCGGTAAACCATACACACCTTTGATAAATTTTGAAATCTGCAATCTTTGAGAATAAAATCCCATATGATTTATTTAAATCTAAAGTGAAATCCCAACACATTTAAAATTTCAAAATCCCAAGTGGGATCTTCAAAATCGCAAAAACCTTGGTTTGGCCAGGGCACGACGCATGCAGAGCTGGAGAGGCGTCAAAATTTTAAATAAATTAATACTATATTGTAGGATTTTTTCTGGCTTTTACTCAATTTGAAATTTAAGCTTGAAGGTTTCGAATTCGGTATATTGACCCCGCTCAAGACCGGTTCTAGCGGGATTTGAAACCAAGTATATTACTCCCAGTGCTACTAGATCAGAAGTACCGTAGCAAATTAAAAAGAGAAGCATGCTTTTTATTAAGCAACTTAGCTAGCTTTAAGACATGACCTTCTTTTTCCCTATGTTTTTTCTTTTTGCAACATGATCTGATCTGATGCACTACTATACTAATGAAACCATTTCATTTTCGTCGTGGCCGTACCTTTCCATCCATCAGGGGACCAAAAGCTGAGTACCAACTCCACTTGACAATTTCCATGCCATGAGGCGAGGTGAGGCCCATGTTGCTGACCCCGACTGAAAGCAAGGCACCAACTACTCATTGAACTTCAGTGCCTGGTCTGCAAGAGGAATTTTATCTGCACTGGGTCAAGAAGGATCGAGAATTCGAGATCATCGACACGACACGACGCCCAGTTAATCAATCATTCACGGAGATGACTTTAACGGCACTTCATTAAAAGTGGATTAACTTAAACCGCGCATCAATCAGCCGCACGCACAGGTGTCCTCCTCATCCCATCTTGGGCGGCTTCACTGCTGCACGAGCTGTGTGGCTGTAGTGTGCTGTACACACACGTAATAATGCATGAGCACGAGCACGACGCCATGGTCCGTCGATGCCGCAACGAGAGGCATGGAGCCTTTTTCAGTTTAAATTTAAAATAAAAATTATCATTGAAACTTTATTATTTTTATATAAATCAAATTTTACGGCCTAGATTTGGAGTGCAATCTAAGTGTTTATCGTTCATTTGTTTATGCTTCTATTGTGTTGTGCCAAGCTTGGCTACGTAGAAATTTTAAATCCGCCACGAAACAATGGAGTCAAAGGTCTTGTTTGTTCCAGATTAAATTAAATTAAATTAAACTAAATGAAAATTTGTTATTTTTGTATAAGCCAAATGATGTAATGTTTTGTAGTCATTCTTGTGGGGTTTTAAATAGTACTTCTTAAAGTTTGTAAAATATTTTTTTCATAATTTTTTGAACTCGTTAAAACGTATTTTTAGGGGGTCACAAATTTGCTACAGTAAAACGCAACTCTACATTAATGTGAAACAAACAAGGCCAAAGTCTCTGAAAATAAATTTAAGTAAATAAATTGAATAAAAGGTGAAACGGTCAAACCAGTCGATTTTTAACACCCCCACCCCTGGGCATGCAGGGGTATATGAAGATGATAATATACTGTTTAATTTGCAATTTTGCATAGGGATCCACCTTCACCACGGCCTGCCTCGGCGCCCTTAACTGTACTAACGAGTGGAGGGAGTGCTTTTGATCCAGGTGCTTTGCTTAAAATGGCACCAACAACCTGTCGTTCCTCATGATTGTGCCGGATGAGATCGGATCACACCAGATGAAGCTAGTGAGGAGGAAATCAACTGATTGAGATGGCGCTTGCAAAAATTGTTTCTGCCAGCATGTCGCATGAATTCGAATCTGTGCAGAGCGCAGGCAGTTTGGCACGCAAAAGCTGACGCCAAGGGTCTTGTTCTTTTCAGCGTTAAGTATAGTTGAATTTTACTGTATCAAAGATTGAGAGTACTCGGGGTTAAGATTGAAAAAATAATTTTAAAATAATTTTAAAATCTTTAATATGAACACTAAAAGTTTTGAAAAAATCGTTACAAATTATTACAACATATAGGCTATATAAAAATAACGAATTTTGTTACAGTAAAACTCAACTCAACTTTATTCTAAAAAGAACAAGGCCTAAGTAAACTACAGTGTTATCGTATGACTCTGCATTAGCAAAGGCTATGGCTGGCTGGTGTGCGGCCGGTGGCGGCGGTTGTCTTATGTCTAAGCTTTATATTATTTTGTTTATTTCTAGTTTTTAAAATATAATAGTTTTGCTATTTTCATGCCCCGTCATTTTTACGTGTCATCTCATAAGTGCGGCTGCTCCATCATTATTTACCTGTCCAACAATTACCCCATTACTATTCTTCTCACTATGTGTCACATTCTTTATCTTTATCATTACTATAGTGATAGGGCATGAAAATATGGCAACCGCGTAAGATAATTTTTTTCCCCTTGGATACGCAGGTGAAAGCTCGAAAAGCAAAACAAGGTGGACTAACTTTTCAAACTTATACCGCTCTCAAAGTACTGCTTATCCGTAAATAAGACAATTATCGAACTATATCAACTTTAAACTGATCTAACATGCCGTCAATCTTTTTTGAGCTCAAATCTCAAACAAAGTCCTGGCTTGTAATAATGAATCGGCCTAAATGCATGTGCCACAGTGCTGCCATGCTGCTAGTGTACTACTACTACTACTACGGACTGGAGGGTAGTAACTACTCCCTCCGATGTCAAAAAACTAGTCGTTTTTGACACAATTTAGAATATCAAGACCCCTATAAAAGGCTAGTTGATTCATTAATTGGTAGCAATGAATTTATGGAAACTTTTTTTATGGACCAATAGATGCACATGCATGCCTCTCTTTTTGGCTTCCCAAAGGTCTCATCTAATTACTACTCTAGATGAAAGGTTAAAACGATAAGTTTTTTGGCACTTTGAACAAAAGGCTAAAATGACTAGTTTTTTGACACCGAAGGGAGTAGTAAACAAGTGCAGGTGGATTCTCCAGGCACGCATGTGGTTAAATAACACCCCTCAACTCAAGGGCAGGCGGCAGCCAGTCGGACAAGCATAGGCTTAGCGCCATGAAATTTGAATCTTTAAAGAAGGATTTAAATACTGTAAAAAATAGTTTAAAAATAGTTTTATGATATTTACAAAAACTATAAAAAACCTAAGAAAAATTGGTACAAATTATTGCACCAAATAGGATACGTAAAAAAAATAAATTTTATTACAGTGAAATGCTACACTACACTAAGCTGAAAAGAACGAGCCATAGGGAGAACTGTGGAACAGACAGACAGACAAGTGGGCCCAGTGCACCAGCACGACGAGCATAGGGCGATAGTGAGGCGTCAAAGGGTGGGCCCTTGAATCAGGGAGCGAGAATGTGGCGAAGCTGATTGGCTCGCTTCCCTCCCTCGTCGTCTAGCTGGCGCTTCTTGCCTGCGACAGCGTGCGCGGTGCTTGTAGTTTTCTGTGCATGGATGGATGCATCCATTCCATAAGAGCATCTCCAATGGAGACATGTCAGCAGGCTATAAGACCTCCACGTCATCTTTTGGGCTGATCTGGAGGAGAGAGGGAGCAAACCGGGCAAGCACAGGCGCTTAGTTAAGCGCCCGTCTCTGACAGCCCAACCCGAGGCGACCAAACTCCCCATCCAATCTCTCTCTCTCTCTCTCGGTCGCCGGAGGCCGCGTCCGAGCCGTCGTCGCCGTCCGGCTGCTCCCCGCGTCGGCCGTGGCGGCAATGACGCCATGCGAGAGCAATGATGGCGGCGTGAGGACGGCGGAGCCGGCGGGGCGGCCGACGGCGAAGCGCGACGGAGGCGTGGCGGTCGAGGACGAACCACGGCGTCGCGAGGACGGAGCCGCCGTCGCCGCTGAGCTCGCTGGCAGCCAGGAGGAGGCGGCGGCGCGCGGGTCAGAGACGAGTGGAGAGTGGAGGGCGGCGCGCGGCAAAGCGGCGGCGTGGGCGACGAGACGAGCGGAGGGCGGCGGCGTGGAAGCCAAGGCAAGGGCGGCGGCGGGGAGGGGTGAGGGTGAGAGGATTTGAGGAGGAACACGGAGGAAGAAGACACAGGATTAATTTATAATATGACATGTGGATCCCACAGTTTTTGGAGTTGGTGCTTTATAGCCAAGCTGTTGGATGGAGAAGTGGTCTCTTAAGCTGATTAGGATGTGCCACCTAGATCTTATAGACAACAAGTTGTCTCTACTATTGGAGATGCTCTAAGGCTTGTGAGCGTCGGGAATTGGAGCTGCAGATCTGTGCACCAATTGGCTGCCCTAAAGCCCCTAGCCAATCGCGGACAGCTTACTCTCTGCAAAAAAAAATTTTGTAGAAGCGTGGAGTTGAATACTTCAATGTGTGTATTTTATTCCGGGAAAGGCCCGTACTTTGTTCTCTTGCCAACCCTGCGTGGGTTTTTCCCCGGTACTGGTATGGAGCAGCATTGGCACTATCGTTTCGGGCCTTCCTGGCCCAAATCACAGATACATGTCCATCATCGACTACAGGACTACAGGCAACAGCTAGCCTTCTTTATTTTTTTTTAAAAAATCATGGCATGATGGCAGCATCCTCTATATGAAAATCCAAGAACGAAACAACAAGAGCATAGTAATTGATTTTTTGAAAGATGGTCTTACAAGTAAGATGCATGCAATGAAAAGGGCGTCTCATTCCCCGGGATGAAAAAACATTATGAACATTTAATCTGCTATTAGTCTGATTAAATATTCACATACACCATCCAGTTCCAGGTCTCTATGAAGTTCCAAGTGTGAAGGATGTACAAGCAATAGTGTCATGAAACTGGTTGAAATGGGACGCTTGCAGAGGCTTCTATTTATAACAAAAAATGTCTTCCCAATTAAATCATCAATTCCTTGTACAAAATATCAATAAAATTTTAAAAATATGGGAGAGAGGCTATGCACAGATTACCGTATCAGGAGTTCAGCTATCTACAGGGAATAACATGAACAAAATTGGCTAGTGTTGCAGAAGGTTACCAGCAAGTCCTATAAAAGGTCACCTTCTTTTCCACGGTATGGTTCCAAATACCAATCCTGCTTATGGTTACATCTTTAGTTCTTTACAGCCCAGCGGCGACCCCTTATCTCATAGCCATCAGATGCCTGATCACCACCTCCCCAACTATCCACAGCAGTAACTGAGCTTACAACTCTTCGATGTTTTTTGCTCTTGGTGACCCCACTATCGCTTGCGCTCCCAATTAAAAGTGGATCATCGATACCACGAACTGCTCTCTCTGGTGATGCTGCACTCACCCAGGTGTCATCCTTGCTTTTCTTATACTTGCCATTCTTTTTCATTAGTTTATCAAATCGCTTCTCCACAGGCCGTACTGCTTGGTTCACAGTAAATTTGAAGTCCTTGATCACCTAAAGGTATAAAAGTGGAAGGTATCACAATGTAAGAATCATAACAATAAGCCCATGCTTACCAGTTAAGCGATGTGAGACATGGCAAAATGAAATGTATTAACTCTTCAAGGTAAGATTTGTTCATACGAGTCTAGAACTCACATATTCCCCACTGCCAATCACAAAGTCTCGAACACTCTCTTTTATATTTGTCGCACTTCTCTCATCAGGTTCCAATTGTGGAAGCTTCATTTTGGTGGGCCGGCTGCTTTCCTTGATTTCATAAGGATCTATAGGGTCAGCGGATACATAATCTCCAAGCACCGAAATGTTTCCAGGTGACTGGTTAGCTAAGAGTTCATAGGGCTTGGCAGGGAACACACAGAGGTGAACAGCTGAAGCAATGCCCATCTGTGCTGGAGGAAGACATAATGTTATCAGACATCTACAGCAGCTAATCACAGAATCATGAAGGAAGTATAATTTATTAAAGCTAAAGCCAAGAGATCTTTGAAAGAAAAAATGTAGTTAGAAAGATAAATTACCTCTATGCAAATAATGAAATCTTGAATACTTGATTTTAACTCCAAGCTCTGGGCTAAAGGACTTCTAAGGAGGCCCAAGGCATACATGATTGCAATCACCACACCTTGCCACCAAGTCAAGAATACTATTGATTTGAACGAAAGAAACTTAGCCAGAGGCTTTATATGTGCCAATTCGTCCTTGGTAGCTGTGTACCATTCTACTAAACAGTACAGAGCCCAATATTGACTAAAGTTCAGGACTGCAGCAAAGTAAGGGTATCTGCATCAAAACGAGATGCAGAGATAATAAGACAAATGGACCAAAATATAAGCATAGGGAGAAAATTAGTTGATTTATCAACTAGGCTTTAAGAGAAAGAGTGGAAAGTGAGATCTGGATTCATTTTTCCAACGATTACATGGAAAAACTGGAGCGTCTGTTTACATGATCACAATGAAGATGACATGATAAACTTACAATTAGACTGTCTACAAATTAAACACTTTTGCATAAACAACTAGCAATAACCTTTTCCCAAATATGATTAAACAAGCAAAAAGAAAAAGGATCATCTTACCCACATCGCAAATTAAATTCTCCATCACAATATACACCAAAGGCTTCTAAAAAAAGAGATAAGCCAGCAGTGAGTGTCTTTATAATCACCTGCATGTGCAAAGCGTTTTAGCTAAGTAATTCTCAACTTCCAAGATTCAACAATTGTGAGATGTTGCGTTAAAAAGAACTGCAAGATGGTCGGCATACATATTGGAAGATTCCAAATTTGATAATTTGGTAAAATCTTGTTCCCATTCTCCATGGTTTCAAAATATAATTCACAGGAAAATGATGGTGTATGATTCCTTTCTCATGGGATTGATGCAAAAGAGGTTGGCTGGAACCTGAACCTCCCTCCCTCTTTAAAAAAGCTATTGTTTTATCTTCTCCACCTACATTTAAAGCAACATATTAAAGAAAAACAAATACGAAGAAGAAAAATATGCAAGCCGCACCAAATACTACATTGCCAAGAAAACCATAACATCGACCATGCAAAACTTCCAAGTGAAATAATCTTATAGCACATAGTTTATGCCATTGAAGGATATCTACCAAGCTGTTCATAAACTTGTCTCAACACATCATGTTAATGTAACTTAAAATCTTATAAGGCCCTAACTGGCAAGTAGCTTAGAATATAGTGTTATACTGTTATCCATAAGTTTACAATGCTTGGACCATTTTTTGGAATTACTGCATACTACATCTACTGCGAAAGGCATGCCTTATAGTTCTCAGAGGCAGAGGTGAATTTAAATATAAAATCAAGTGTCATTTAGGCCACAAAGTTGCATTATTCACAAATCACAAAGCATGTTTTAACATCCAAGCAAAAAGAAATGTTCAAATCCAAAGTAAAGCAACGGCCTCAGAATTAACTTAAACTGTAGAGTAAAGTAAACCCTGAACGAGCACTACACTAAACGTGAGTCCAAAGGCAAAGGCACCTAATGCAGTTCACAAAGTAGCGGTCATCACTCATCACATTGTCGGACAATAACTTACCTAAACACGCAGTGATATATCTTCCAAAGCAGTACATAGCAAATGCTTCGTAACCATCTCGCAGGATGCCACAGTAAACGGTAGTATTTGGATTTATTAGAGAAACATACTGTTCCAAGAAGGAGAACAAGACCATTAAGCATATTGTTGGAATAATTTAGCACATATATAAATTGTTTTACAGGTCTTACCGACTCAATCGCATAGCAAGGTACCATCAAGATAACACCCAGAACAAATTTCTGTTCCTGAAGATGCAAAACAAAATCAGAAAACAGAACAACAAAATTGCTCATCATATTGCTGGAAGACAGAACTATGTTAAAAATTGATACAAATGTGCATCAGCTGAAAAATCAGAAACCTCAGGGTTGTTGTATGCCGAGAGATGCTCAAATATCAGGTACATGGAGAGGGAAAGTGCAAGCAACACGAAGAAACCGGCAACCACCGTGGCCCATGTGGGCGCCGTGTATTCATCCATCACGGGCACGAGCAGCCCAAGATTGATTCTCATGGTGGCAGTCAGAACTTTTTTGAACCTGTATACTCCTACAAGCCCGCAGCATCATTGAGCATCACCTTCTTTACATTACTGGACATCTCCAGATTCACAAGGAACAGCAGCGACAAAACTCAACAGTACCAACTGAAAAAACAAAATCCAAAACACATTATCTGCGGTGTACGAAGAAGTGTGTGAGCTCTAAACTTGTCAAATGAAAATCCTGCCACGAATGGATGGATTATCCACAGAGCAACGAAATTCCCGGCAACTACAATCTGGCAAGACCTACTGAATTCAATTCCAACATAATACAGGCGCAAACAGGCACTAGCGAGACCACCTACCCGACCAACCCAACGGTGCTGCTAGACACAAGCGATTGCGAGTTGGCGAGCTTGCTAAATTCGATCTAGTTCGCTTAACCACCCCCCTCCTCCTCCTCCTCCTCCTCCTCGTGGAAGCACCGGGCGATGGAGGCCAAAGGGAGGGCTCAACGCGCCACCATGAGGTCAGGCCGAATTTGATCGACTCCATGGACACCTCATTACCTTGGAGGCACGGATTTGAACGAAACAGGGGCGGGGAAGAAATCTGACTGACCTAGGGCAGCACGAACGGCGGCACGGGAATCGATCGAGGGGGCCGGCGATTCCGCGGTCGGGTTGAGGCGGTTTGGGCGTCGTGGCGGGGTGGGGTGGGGGCGATGGAGGCGAGCATCCGGAGACCGGAGCAGTCGTCACCTCGTGCTCGTGCGTGACGAGCTCACCGCATCGCGAACCCCTCCTCCTTGCCCAACAGTGGCGCGGGGGTGCTGCAACGCGGGGGCGTGGCGTCCAACGCGCGCCTCCCGTTCACCGATCGACGCCTCTTGCGCTAACAATCACGCTACCGTAATCCGATATCATTTATTCGAATGTAGATTATAAACGAATAACATTAATAAAGTGTGGAGTATATTGACGCAATCGTAAAAGAAAAATTAATAGAGTATAAGGTATATTGACGCACTTGCAATAGAAAAGGTTTTTATTGCTTCTTATTCGTTACATAACGGATGATTTATACGGTGCAATCATAGGTGTTTGGTGGTGTTGGATCTAGATCCGGTGCCGTTGGATCTGCTGCCTCCACAACGGCCCGGCCCACCTCTTCCTCAGGTCTGGCGACGCGATGGCGACGGCGCTCTCCTCTTTGGCGTGACCGGCAACTTGGTGGTCATCTCGACGGTGTTCTTCCTCGCCACACCTCTGCTGATGGTGCATCGTTGGTCGGAAGTCAACTCCGGGCCTGTGGCGTCCGCTATGCCTTCAGCAGTAGCGAACCTACCATACCCTTTTTCTCTGGCGAGGTCCCGCCTACCGTCGTTCTGCCCTCCCCTCCCTGTGAGGTGCACGTTCGCGGTGACGGCTTCTTTCTTGCTAGGTCTTGGGGCTCGGCTCTCCCTCCACCTGGCGAGGTCCCGCTTTCGCTGTCTTTCCCTCCCCTCTCTGCGAGGTGCTAGATGGTGGTAGCGGCATCTTCCTCGACGAGTGGCGGGGTCGGGTGGCCTACTTCTTCGGCTTCGTGGTGCCCTCGTTACCCTCGCTCATCGATTTTGGCTGACGTCCTCTCCGGGAGTGTCTGTGGTTCTTCGTTGCTTGGCTTGGTCCCGCCCTCGTTGTCTTGGACCTCCTTCTACTACTGGGTGCTTGTTGGTGTTGGTGACGTCTTCCGTGTTAAGTGGCGGCGCTTCGTGCGCGCTCTTCGGCCCTGCGGCTTCAATCTGCGACTCGGTTGGTGGCCTTCTGTGGCAGCCGCTTTGTGCATTGCTGGGGGGAGGGGCTTGGGACGAAAGCCCTGCCCATTCCTAGACGGATGGTAGCGTCACCTTTGGTGACGTTCCTCTCGTTGAAGGCATTATCTTTCAGCCCCTTCCCTCATTTCGGATGAAAACCCTGGTGGTCGCACGACGGCGGCAGGTCTTACCCGTCGTTACCTTATTGGAGGCGTCGTGTTAGTCACTACTGCACTTTTTGGTTGTCTACTTGGTCTGCTAATTCGGAGTCGTCCATCATTGTGTGTGTTGGTAGTGCACCCAGCCTGGTCGGTATTGTTTCCTTCCCCTTCCCTTCCAGTTGTGTGTCGCCGCAAAGTCTCTTGGCCTTGCGCGTGTGGGCGCGGCCGTTTGGTCGGATGTGCAGCAGCCTTGTTGCGTTGTAACTCTTGTAACTTTGGTGCGTCGCACCGTTTTTCTTCTATCATTGAATGGACGGCAGCTCTCCTGCCTTTCCCTTAAAAAAAAATAGGGGTTTGGTGGGATCGTAGGTGGCCCTCAGCATAAAAGGTATTTCCAACGCTCCCTCTTGGACATGTGTGGCGTGTATGGCCCGTGCATCGGCGCCCAACGCAGCCCATGCTTTGGTGCTGTTGTAAATTGGTCGTCGTACACACACACGCAAACACAATCACAATAGATAGGAGACAGATCTAGAGAGACAAAGCCAGACACAATGATCTTTATTGATATATCTCTCTTGTGTACGAGGTGTTCATATATATAGCCTAGCCTAAATTCGGTTTCGCCCATAATACCCTTAGGGTTTGATGTGGGCTTCTGGCCCATAAACCTCCTAGGGTTATAACACCCCCCTTAGGCTAAACCGCGATATGACAATGCCTCATCAAAAACTCCATCCAAAAACCCAGTGAAAAAAAAGGATTGGAGAAAAGAGTACATTGCACACGCATGCTGTATTGCAATAATATTGCCTCGTTAAAAACCTTGCTATGAGAAAACCCAATGGAAAAAACTCATATAAGGGAAGAGTACAATATATGACCTTCAGGGTCTGATCTTCAAGACCAATACGGTCTACTAGATCTTTGAGTTATAAATCTTCTGGATCTATGTTGTGTTGTGGTAAAATACTTTAATTGATATTCATGTCAACCAACTAGGTTAGACAAAGTGAAACCTTCAGGATTTCAACCGAATCAATATTTAACTCATGCTCCACTCATGACGACATCCTAGATACATTCCGACGTTTGCTTCTGGAAAGTGTGAACAAAATAATTTGGGAACAGTATAACTTAATCATCAAGTACCACTATCCACTTCTGCAATACAAGCAACATTATCCTAATGGATAAACATGGGGTATGGATGGTACTCGTGCCACATAACTTCTGGATGTGGTCACCATCCTATTCAGCCAAACACACATGTGAGACTTCTTATAAAGCATTAATCTCAAAACACAATGTGAGATTTAGCGATATGCGAATTACACATGAATCCCGCATATATATAACCCAACATGGTCCTCGGTTAACAAATAACCCGAGGCCCTGCATATCAAGCAGGTCCCTAAAGACAATTTAGTGCCGGTCCAAACTTCTGGTTGCTGCCGCACTAAGTGTTTACAGAGGCAAGAAACTTCTGGTTTTAAAATCTCATATTGTCTTAGGTTTAAATAAGTATGTTCCACTTCACGGGATCACACTAACATGTGGGTAAATTAATTGCAACATTGGATATCTTCTGGATATAACCTATCAGACCAACTGGGTCTCAATATTGCAATTATTCTCAAGTGGCTCAACACAAACAATTTGCCTATTCAGCGGGTCTTACACATATGGTTATACCACAATAACTAGTCTTACTTTGACATTTAGGGGATCAATCCATTTGCTTTTATCACCAATTTACATTATACCTTCAGGGTAATAAAGAACACCACCACTCTCCCAACTACTGGTAGGAGATGCACAAAACTAGTGCTCATGTGGCGAACTTCCAGTATCGGGTATCAATGGGTCATCGTCCACTATCGGGACCATTGGTGTAAATCAAATATCGACTGGTAATTAATCTTCCTTCAGGGAAGTGCTTATATTTCTTCAGAAAACTCATTTTCTTCAAGAAAGAATCTTTACTTATGTAAAAGAGTATTAGGTATGAGATTTATTAATGTGTCACAATTTTGCCATATTATATCACAAGGGATAATGAGCCCTACTGGGATCTCAACAAGGATTTTCATAATCCAACAACTGCATATTTATTTATATCATCTGCCAGAGTTACTATTTAGCGAAACATTTATTACACATAGGAGAGTACGGGTCACATCAGAGACCTTTGAAACAGAGCTTTCACCACCTCATTATTTATAATAACCCAAAGTTAGAGCTACTGGCTCTCAAACTTCGATTAGTCTCATGGTTCATCCTCAGTTGCTTGCCATATAACCCGATATAGACGCAACAGGCGCCATGCCATGGATTTAGTTCAGGATCCTTATCATAGCAACTTAAGAGGAATAATATGTGTCGACAATTTTCTCTTCATGTCTCATAAATGAGCACTTTCAAATATTAACCAGAATTTCGCTATTTCCCAAAACGATAATTCTTGGTCGTCCCGCTTTCTCAGCACTATAACATGCGCGCATTAACTTGCTGGGTATTCATCATCAGGATGATCCTCTCTAGGAGGCTCGTTACCTTTCATGGTAATTTCTTTTCAGGAGAATTTCAGGAGTGATGAGCAATTTGTTTGATAAGTGTCATTGGATCTAAGACACGCAGGCGTCCCCGCAGACTTTAGACCAAGACTCAACAAGTCAATTTTTCGCAAAGATGGATATACTATTCAACCCGGGGTATACTACTCTTAGCGACTCATTTACTACAGGTAAATAATTTCCAACTCCTTTAAATATCTGGCAGTCTCCTCGCTTCTAGCGTATAGGAGCACTCCTCGCTACTGGCGTACAGGAGCATTAACTAGTGCATGAATCCTTCAATCAAGATCTCGTAGGTATTTAACACGAAATATGGGCATTTCTCTCCTCCTAATGCCGAGATCCAATTTTTATTACAGTATACTTACACAATCCCTTTTTATGAGCACAAGATTAATGGAACAACAGGTCCAAATTCCCCAACTACAGGTGGGAGCTCACAAGTGTATGCTTGGTGGTGATAATATTTAGGAAATATCTTGATTTCACGCGTTACCATTGGGGGTTAACAATATATGCAGTGAGCTTAGACTTACATTTTATTTGCCACGCGCTTGCTCTGGGCTATCATCTGCCCGCGCTAGGTGGCATGCCCGTGATACATTGCCGCACGCCCTACTAGGGCAGCGTACCCGTGTGGGGCCACTGATCATCCAACAAATTGTGGGTTACAAAATCTAGTTTCTTTACTATTACCCAATTACTCATACCAATATCAATAATTTGTATAGAAACTTTATTGTTCTGCAGGAACACAATAAATACTATATGTACACCAAATAACAGTCAACTTAATGTGACAATAACATTACGGAGGTGTGATTATATTCCAAAAACGCATGACTTCAAGGATGTTGTAACAATTTCAGGCGCTAGTGACGATATTTGGGATTATTTTGCTTCAGGCAAACCAATGTGACTTCCAGTCATAATGCAAAACAAATATGACTGCTGGTCATAATTTGCATGCTCACGTCGGATCGCTCACGTCCGTCGGAGCCAAATGTGTCCCAAATTTATCACAATTTACAATCACCAGCCTATCCGTTCGCACTTCTGGTGCATAATCTAATCTGCATTTCTGGTGCATAATCTTGCCTTTACATACACAAGGCCTAATTCTCTCCCCTTTTTACGTCAACCAAAAACTTACGAGTGATAGCATGTGCAACAGACAAGTGCTTAAATCACCTTACAACTATACTGCTACAGGAGTATAAATTTTGTTGTCGTGAAATCAAGGTATATTTTGTAACTTCATGTTACACTTTAGACACCTTAAACAACTGGTTGGTAGCACCACACCGGAGTAGACTGTAGACTGCTGGTCCAGGCTAAATTAATTCTTTGGGATAGACATATGGGCAGAAAATTTTCTCTAGTGCAAATAAGGAAAAACATTTGTCGCCAGGACATATACTAACTCTTCATGTCTACAGAACATATTTCCACAATTCATATCTTCAGGACCTCTATGCACTTGAGACGGTGTTGAGTAGGAACACTCTTCACTAAGGCAAGTATAACTATATA